>SIJG01000014.1:233076-1433076 GCA_023374025.1 Heterodera schachtii
CAAATAAAAAATTTAACCTTACAAAAGGCGTAAAGATTTTCTAGCCTATAAAAAAAATTTATTAAGAAAAAATACCAAAAATTTCGACTTTTTTTGCAATTTCATGTTATAACTTTTTTGGTAATTGTCTAATCGCGAAGCAATGACTTAGAAATGGCTTCTAAACATGTTAAGCTTTCGAATGATACTAAGAATGTTAGATTTGATTTACAAGATAAAGATATAGTCCAAAAACTTGGGCTGGCGCCAAAACGCCAGCGCCCAAACGCAGTGGACCCGAATTTTTTATGCACTCAGGATTTTTTAAGAAAAGAAAAATTCTGAAATTTGCAGGGTGGTAGGACTCGTGCTAATGTAATTTTCATGCAAAATTCTAACCTATTCTGATAATTTTGAACCGAATTATCGAAAATAAACTTGAGCAAAATTCAAGTTTTTAGCACCTAAAAATCCTAGTTCTAATTATAAAAGTCTCTCCAAACCAAGCGGAAAATGTGTTTTTCATGCTTATCTGAGCTTATTAAATGCGTAAAATTTTAGGCATTTACCTAAAATTCCCATCCCTAATCATCAGAAATTATGTTGTTTTTTTTTTTATTTTGTTTAGTTTAAAGTTATACGAATCTGGAAAAAAGGGTAATACCGTAATACTACCGATGGTACCACACCTTTTTGCAAAATTTTTTTTTGTTATTAAAAGTCATGAAAACATTTTTCCAAGGCTTTTCGTGGTCGCTGATCACGAAAATGGCACCCATTTTGACCGAATTACTAAACCCGGACCCAAATTCGAGCAAAAAGTCGAAAGTTCAAATTTTCGAGTTTTGCATTTTCGGGTTCAAAACCGGATTAAACACATGGAAACAAACTGATAGTCATCAATTCTGCAATACGAGATCATTTAAATTATTTATCACATTGAATTCGGAAAAACATTTATCCATAAAATTACAATTGTAAAGAAAAAATTACCACTAAAATTACAATTGTAAATATAGTTTTTGTATTTTTGTCATATTTGAATCCGGAAAAATATTATCAGTAAAATTACAATTGGAAACGTAATTTTATATTTTTGTCATATTTGAATCCGGAAAATATTATCAGTAAAATTGGAAACGTAATTTTTGTATTTTTTCATATTGGAATCCGGAAAAAAAAATTACAAGTAAAATTACAATTGTAAATACAATTTTTGTATTTTTGTCATATTGGAATCCGGAAAAATATTATCAGTAAAATTACAATTGTAAATACAATTTTTATATTTTTGTCATATGGAATCCGGAAAAATATTATCAGTACAATTGGAAACGTAATTTTTGTATTTTTATCATATTTGAATCCGGAAAATATTATCAGTAAAATTACAATTGGAAACGTAATTTTTGTATTTTTATCATATTTGAATCCGGAAAATATTATCAGTAAAATTACAATTGGAAACGTTTTTTTTTATATTTTTGTCATATTTGAATCCGGAAAAATATTATCAGTAAAATTACAATTGGAAACGTAATTTTATATTTTTGTCATATTGAATCCGGAAAATATTATCAGTACAATTGGAAATGTATTTTTGTATTTTTATCATATTTAAATCCAGAAAATATTATCAGTAAAATTATAATTGGAAACATAGTTTTTGTATTTTTATCATATTTGAATCCGGAAAATATTATCAGTAAATTACAATTGTAAATACAATTTTATATTTTTGTCATATTGGAATCCGGAAAAATATTATCAGTACAATGCAAACGTAATTTTTGTATTTTTATCATATTTGAATCCGGAAAATATTATTAGTAAAATTACAATTGGAAACGTAATTTTTGTATTTTTATCATATTTGAATCGGAAAAATATTATCAGTAAAATTACAATTGGAAACGTAATTTTATATTTTTGTCATATTTGAATCCGGAAAAATATTATCAGTAAAATTACAATTGGAAACGTAATTTTATATTTTTGTCATATTTGAATCCGGAAAATATTATCAGTACAATTGGAAATGTAATTTTTGTATTTTTATCATATTTAAATCCAGAAAATATTATCAGTAAAATTATAATTGGAAACATAGTTTTTGTATTTTTATCATATTTGAATCCGGAAAATATTATCAGTAAAATTACAATTGTAAATACAATTTTATATTTTTGTCATATTGGAATCCGGAAAAATATTATCAGTACAATTGCAAACGTAATTTTTGTATTTTTATCATATTTGAATCCGGAAAATATTATTAGTAAAATTACAATTGGAAACGTAATTTTTGTATTTTTATCATATTTGAATCGGAAAAATATTATCAGTAAAATTACAATTGGAAACGTATTTTATATTTTGTCATATTTGAATCCGGAAAAATATTATCAGTAAAATTACAATTGGAAACGTAATTTTATATTTTTGTCATATTTGAATCCGGAAAAATATTATCAGTAAAATTACAATTGGAAACGTAATTTTTATACTATCAGTAAAAAATGTATTTGCTTAATTGAACCAAAAATCAATTTATATATCAGTTTTGTTCGAAAAGTGGGGCGATCAGAAATGACTGACACTGCTTCAGATCAGCCAGTCATTTCCGGTCGCCCCACTTCACTTGAGCCATGGTAACAATATCTGATCTACATGTTTCTATTTCTGATCACATTTCTCCTACAATTTTTGTTAAATTGGACAAAGACGTTCAAGCATTTTTTTCGATCAATCAGCTGTCAGCAATTGTTCCGATCACTTTCCAACCATTTTCTAATGCTCACTCCTATGGTGCTTTTTTCATTAGTGTTTCTTTCTGATCAATTACTCAAATTTTTTACAAAGGGTTTCATTTGTCTTTGTGATCGAGATCAATCACCTCAATTTCCGAACATTTCGTTCTATTTTTGATCATTTCTTCCGGCGTTCTCCCGATCATTTTTTGGCCAAATTTGTTTATTTTCTTTCCTGATCAGTCACTCTGTCAGCAATATTCTTTTTCTTCTGTCTTTCGTGTCAATCCAAGAAATTGTCCAAAAAATGTTAATATTTAATGAAGTGGGTAATTAATTAATTAATTAATCATTTACAAAAATTTTGTTCGTTTTTTCCAGTCATTCCTCACCACTAATTATTGTTAGTTTGTCCAATCAATCAAGCTTTTTCGTCACAAAAAAGTAAGGAATGGGTAAAAAAAATGCAAATTATTTGCAAAAATATGCGTGAAAATTGAAAATTTTTTTTTAAATATTGAATTTTCGCTTGTTAAACTAAAAATCTGATTCCATTCGTTGGATAACATTTAGGGGTGCACATATTTCTTTCTATCTTTTTGTGTCAATTCAAGAAAAATGTGCTAAAATGTATGAAAATATGGACAAAAATTTCCAAAGATGGAAAAAAGATTCTTTCCCATCAATCCAAAATTTTATCTTCACTGTTCACTAATAAATAAGTTCCCATTCGCAGTGGGACATTTGCGGACACTTTTGGGAAAAATAAAAAAATTTCTTTAAAATCCGTCAGTGGACAATTCGTCAGCAAATTTGATCGAAAGTGATTGTTAAATTTAACAAATATAATTTTAATATATTCTTAACATTTCTATTTCTTCATACTTCGATTAATTGACCATCTCGAGAAATTATCATTTAAGTTTTAAAAAATGATTATTTCATAATTTTTATAAAATTGCACAAATTATTAATTCACTTTTTTAACGAATTAAATTAATTTTCACATGATTTTAAATATATCTGGGCGTTTTAAAAAATAAATTTGCTTATGGATTAGTTACTGAATGATTGTCCACGACTTTTCTTTCCCAAAGAATCGGGGAATAACCCTAGATAAATCTTTTCTAGTGTTCAGCAGTTGGACAAATTTTGTTAGCGACTAAGCTTATCTCAAAAAATTTAAAATTGTTTATTTTTATCTAAAAATAGAAGAAACGTACTAACGTGGCCAAATCTTTAATTCAATGTTTTCAGAAATTTTTTTAAATTTTTAAAGATTTTTTTATTTTTTCCAGAAATTGTCCGCAAATGTCCGTCCGCAAGTGTCCGTAAGGCTTCCCATTTGTTTTTTTGAAGTTTTTTAAAAATGCAATAAAAATGAAAAATAAACCCCTAAGATTCGAATTCCGAAAAATTTCAAAATTTTTCAAAACTTGAATTTTTAAGGCTTCTATGGAAAAAATTCGATAATTCTCTTTGAAAAAGGTAACAAACAAACAGAGCTGTCCTTATTTCTAAGATTGTCCTTGTTTAGAAGGAATTTTCGTTTTTGCCTATGCAATCCGACCAAAATTTAACAACATTTTCCGTAAGATTTTGGCACAGAAAAATTCTCGCAATTTTGTCAATAATTTTTAAAGCACGGATTTAAAAAATTTTCACCATTATTAGCCAATATTTTGTCAGTATTTTTAGCCATTATTTCGGCATTTTTTTTTTTAAATTCTACATTATTTCGTTAATTATTTGTGGTTTTTTGCCACTAAAAATCCCAGTTTTACTGATAATTGTAACTTTGAAATTAAAAAAAATTTAAGTAACTGATTTTGTAAACTTTTATCAAACAAAAAAAATTTTTTATTCGAAACCAATTTATTTTCACAATTTTTTAAATCATAAATTCGTAAAAGTATTGAAAATTATTATTTTTTGTTTGGTCCGCACCGAATAACAACAAAAAAAAAACTAACATTTTCCATGACGTAATTTCTCCACGAAATAGCAGCTCGCCTGATCAGCTTGATCACTGAAAATAGGCATTTAAAAATTTCTATTAAGGATTTTTAAGGAGTAAAACACGTAAAACTTATCAAAACACTTAATTTTGTTATATTTCAATTGTAAATGAATGAAATTATTAAATATTTTATAATTTTTTCGAATATGCAAAAATGGAATTTTCGTTAAAAAAGCAAAAAAAGGCATGAAAACACAAAAAGGCCTAAAAAGGCAAAAAAGGCATATGCCTCAAAAGTCGGTCTCTACTGATTAATCTCTTTGATCGCTTTCTTAGTACTATGACAAATGACCAATGTTCCATTTCCTTATGCCCCGGTCACTTTCTCGATGCCTTGGTCGATCAATCTCTACAAAAAATTCATTGATCAATGCTCTTTGCTCACTTGAATGATGCGAATTGCAAACGACCTCTCCTCACTATTCTTTCTGATCAGTCGCCGCATCGGTCATTTGTTTGCTGATCAGCAATAGTCTTAGTCATCTTCATTATTATTTTTTTGAATTCCTTAAGGCGTCATTGTTGCTGATCACCAAAACAGAACAACAGCAACAACTTTGATCAGTTCGGCCAACATGTTCCGCAACGACAGCAGCAGCAACAGCTAATTGATTGGGCTGTTCAACAAAGACGGTCGACCGATCAACTATGAAGAATTGCTGATCAAATGACATTGAACTTACCATCTCCTCGGCTCGACGTCAATTGTAGTCTGCCGAACAAACAATCAGTTTTGTGTTGCGTCACCCCGGCGTCCCCCCCCCCCCCCCCCCGGCGTCCCCCGCGGGGAGGGGGCGGACGGCAATTATCTTTCCTTTGATGGCACCGCCCGCCCGGGGGATGGAACCAATTAATAACGCCCCTTAAAATGATTAATTGCTTGAGGCCTAAGATGGCAGCAATAGTGATCAGCATATCAGCGGACTGTGTATGCGAGTGTAACAGACAAATGCCTTTTAATCAGCAACAAATTACCGTCCCCCCGCCAATTACCGTTATGCGTGTGTTTTGTAGTGGCGCCGGAGGCGCGTGCAGTTTTGAGCGATTAATTATGCCGCACAAATAATTTCCATCCATTTCCCTTTTTGCTGTTCTTTCGCCTAAATGTGACAAATTTGGGGGTCAGGGAGAGGGGGTGGAGGAGTGTTCCGTCGTAATAATTAATCCAGTGGCCGGTCGGTCGTTCGGTCGGTCGGTCGGCCGTCGACCCGTCGACCACTGTTGTGCTGTGTTGTGTTGCGGCGCCAGGGGGAGACGACAGAATTTCGCTTCTTCCTTCCGCCGTTGTGAAACTCCATTTATGGACAAAACGGACGAGGGGTTTTAGGGGGCTGCGCGAGAGAGGGGTCTGCCCAAGGATGTGATTCGATTAAAGGCCATCATCATCATAATAGGCGTGTAAACGCGCGCCCCGCGGGGGGTGCGAGCATCGAGAGATTGGGGGGGGAAGGGTCGATAAATTGCGAGAGGGGGGGGGGGGGAGGAGAATGGCAATGGACGGGGGAAAGTTGTAAAAAAAAATGATCAGAAAATTAAATTGCGGAGGAGGGGAACGGACGGCGGGCTAAAAAAGTGATCAGCAGCAACAGCAACGGGGCAGAAAATGGGGTGAACAGGAGAGGCAAGGAAGGACAATTTGTTCGTTGTTGGTTGTTGTTCTAGAAACATAATGCCCATAATGCCGGAGGGGAAGGGGGGGGGGGGCGGGGGAGGGAGGCGGAAGCGAGGGAAACGCCAGGACTCCAACCAATCAAGCCCCACAAAACGCCTCAAAAACTCACACGCTCCGCCGATCGAAATATGAACCTGAGGCAGCACAGCATGCATCATTAAGCAGAGGGACACGGGGTCCGAGGGGGCGGGGAGAGGGGGGAGCAACAGGGGGAGCGGGTAACGGGCCCAGCAACGATTAATGATGATGAAAATGCAGCAGCATTAAGTGCCCCCTCCACGGAGAAGGGGGACAAATTGGGACTATCAATAGGGTCCCTACCCTGGGGATGGGGAGGAGGAAGACGTTTTGTTGCGGTGGGAGGCGGTCGGGTCGTCGTCGTTGCGCGGCCGCCCCGCCGGCGGTTCGGCTTGGCGACCTTGCCCCCCCCCCCCCCCCCTCCCCCGGGGCCCCGTTTTGTTGCTTGTCCTTCGCCCCCGCCCCTCTCTCGTCGTCACCCGTCACCACCACCATCACCACTACATTTTCCCCTCCTCCTGTTCCTGGTCGTTGCTGAAAAGCCCGTGCTTCTGTTGTTGTTCCCCCTCAAAATTTTTTGGTGTTTCCCCGCGCTTGTCCACTACTACGACGACGACAATGCCCTACAGGCATAACACCGGTACCATGGCAGCAACCATGACCATGGCCATGGCAACAGCTGGTCCTGGTACCACAGCATTTGATCGTCATCATCCTCGTCGTACTGCTCGTCGTCCACGTCTGTTGTCAGTGCCAACAATCATGCAGTTGGTGCCACCGCTCGTCGTGCTGTTCACCGCGTTCACGCCCACCCCGTTGGGCCAAATTTTGACCCAGTCGGTGACCAACTTTTCCGAGCCGTTCACCACCCCGGAGATGTACCAGCAAGCGGTGCTCGGCATTCCGGTCGAAATGTCCTCCCGGTCTACCATTGGGCTAACATTCAACGATGTGTTGAAGCAGCGCCGAGTTGGCAACAACATGGAACAGGTGTTGTGTTTAATGTTGTGCCAGTGCCGAAATTAGTCCCCAGGCATTTTTTGGGTCCGGACTTTTTAGTGTTCCGAAAATTTTCGGTCTTGAAACATTTGAGTACCAGGCCGAGACCTTTTCAGTGCAAAATTTATAAATTCGACTATAGAAAATTTGGTCCAAAAGGGTGCGAAAATCTATTTTTTCCTTTTTCAAAAAAAATTTCTTAATTCGGGTCATTGCCATACTGAAATGTCACACTGATCAAGGATTTTTTAGTTTTTTTTTTTTTTTTGAAAACACGGTAAATGATTCACTCATTGCTGTTTTGTGATCATAAAATATTGTTCTGTGATCAAATCAATACGAGCCATGCTAATTAACGGGTGCAGCACTTCTCTCTCATTCTGGTTTCTATGGATTGATTTGATCAGTCAGTTCAACGGGGGACCAAACTTTCTCATTAATTAATTTGTTGCTTGGCTAATTACCGCCGCCGAGCGGCCTAATTGCTCTAAATGGTCTATCTGATCATTGATTTCCTCATTAATTACCATCATATGTATGTACATACACATACACACAAATAACCTGTTGCTGTTTAATTGTTCCAGTGTCCATGTGTGGTGTTGCCCGGGTCTCACAAATGTGTTAACTATGACGGACGCTATCAGGTGAGTCCATTAATTAGGGGGGGGGGGGGGTTGGGCCTTGAATTTTGTGCATTTTTTTTTGAAAAAAAAACCATGGGGAATTCTTTTTTCAGTCCGCTCTGATCGAGGAGGCAATGATCACTTTTGTGGACAGTTCGATGGATCCGCGCATCTTTGATCAGCGCATGGGCGGACAACAAATTGTATGTATGGCAATTGGCCAGGGAAATTTTTTTATGAAGTGGATTAAAAAAACGTGGAAACCGATTTCTAACCGGGAATCCCAAATCCCGGGACAAATTTAAAATTTCAACATTTTCGGGGCCATTTTCGAAAATAAAATTTTTTTTTCCAATTTTAAATTTTTTAATTTGCACAATTTCAAAATTCGTTGGGTCGAAAAAAGATGAAAAGAAAATAAAAAATTGTTTTTCTTTACTATCATATTAGAGTTGGTCGGTACCATAATTTTCACTCAAACTGATTTAATATTTAAAAAAAAAAAAAAAAATTTTTTTTTGGAAATTTGTGTGAGGAAGGCCTTGGAGTGGGTATCCAAAAATGAATTGGCCCCAGCGATCCGATAGATGCCGTGAAAATTTTCGATTTTGGCCTTGTTGTTAACATTTTTTTATCAAAAATTAATAGCTAACAAAAAGAAAGAATTCTTAAAAATTGACGAAATGTTCAATGGTTTTTGAAATTATTCCTTTCCCTTACGGCCATTTTACTGCGCAGCAGTTTTACACTTAAGAAAATTTTCTTAAAAACGAAAAAATTCAACATTCTTTGCATCATTCGTCACTGTCCTCTATTAGCCTGCAAAAGTGCAAAAAAAAAAATCATTAAATTCAATAAAATTATGGCATGAACAACTCGAAAAATCATGTTGTTCAAACATTTCTGGCTTATTTTTTTAAGACTTTTTAAATTTTTTTTTTCAATTTTTCGGGCTAATAGAGGACACTTAGGGCTATCGAATAATGCTAAAAATGTTGAATTTGGTCGTTTTTAAGAAAAGTTATTAAGTGTCAAAATGCGCCGCACTAAATGGCCCCTACTAAAATGGCGCGGTTCGCTTTCCCTTTGCCCAAATTTTGATGAATAATTTCAACTCGGATTTTCCCATTCTTATTAAAAATTCATGGGCTTATAAAAAATACTTCGGGCTATCGAATGATGAAAATTATGGGACAAATTATTTTCAAAAACTCTCAAACTCATTTTTAAAATTTTCAATTTTTTTGCCATTTTCTTTCAGTCGGCACATACATTAGAGTGCCGGACAGAAGAGTGCCGTCAATGTGTCGGCATGTTGGTGAGTGAGATTGAATTCGGCATTGCCTGGGGCAATTTGTGCCATTATGCTCCCCGCCCCATTTTTTTCCAGACATTTCGCCTCCGGCAAATCGGCTTTCTACAGGGACAGCCCAATTTCCCGTTCCCGGTGCCGACCCCGTACCAATTGCGGCCCGGCGCGTGCCCGCGCATTCGAATCAGCCGCACCATCCCGGTCAGTCTTTTTTTTGTTCATCCGTTTTTTACAGTATCGGACGGTTACCGTAAGCAAATTTTTGGTACATCACCAATTTCTTCTTTTGGAGCCAAAAAGAAATCGTATCCAAACATTTTGCCCCGTACATTTGTACCTTTGTCCAAAATGTTTGGCACAATTTTAATTTTGGAATTGCAATTTCGAGGAAACTGATCTCCGGCAAGTTAGGCTACCCCATTATTTTTTCAAATTTGGTCATTGATAAATTATCAGAACTGATCATTTAATTCTCGACCAAAGTATTTTTCGAATCATTTGCCATCCAAAAATGCTAAATTGGTGTGCCAATCTTGGTGTCAATCAAATGCCATTCTTCGATCTCCCATTATAGAAGTATTATCCTCCGCCCAGCGTCCGTCCCTCGTTCAATGACGTCATCGCCGCGGGCGCGCCGCTTCGTGCCGCGATGGAAATGCAGCCAAAGTCGCCGTTCGGCTTCAAGACGCGCCAGGTGGTGCAGCAGTCGCGCCAAAGCAGCAGCCAGCCACAAATCTCGCTGTTCTTGCGCGACGGCCGAGGCGAGCGTGACGCCGTGACAGCGGCCGGCGTCGCGCCAATGCCACCACAGCCGGCGCCACCGCTCGCCTACTCGGCGCAGCGCTATGTGCCAGCTTCTACGGCGCCATGGAGAAGTCGTCCGGCGCGAGCCGGTGAACAACAACAACAGCAGACGGAAACGCGCCAACATGGCGCTGCCGCTACCGCGCGAATGCTCAGACAGACGCTAAGCCGTCGGCCGGGCGCGCAACCGATCATCGGTCAGTTAGTGGGCGCTCAAATTGGCTGAGAAGAGTTGAGATTGATCATGGAGGGGGCACTGGTTGATCAGAGCGAGTTAGTGGGCTAGGCAATGATGATTTTTATGGAGAGTTAGGTGATCAGATTGTGCCTGTGAGGTGGGAGGGCTGATCAGTGGAATGGAACCTGATTGGATTGTGGGGTGTTTTGTGATCGGACAATTTCAGTGTTGGGGGATGAAGGACTGATCTGACCGGGTGAAATAAGGACTTTGGCACATACTGATCCAAAAATAGCTTTATCTTCAAGGTTTATGATCAAAATATGGCTTCTTTGCCTTTTTTGTCCTCAAAGATTTTGACTGATCGAAAATCTGCCTTTTTTTTTGCATTGGGTCTCGCAGTCAAAAAAGTTTTTATTCTCGACAATTATTGGTCTCGGCATTTTTTTGAACTGAAAAGCATGGCATTTTGTTGTGCCCGATTCCACGTCGGGGAACCACCTGCTGTTCCAGTGCTCATTATTTGGACAAATTTACGGTCCAGCAACTACAAGCCCGTGCATGAATTTATTTTTCTTCTTTCCCTTCCCCGGTTTCCCCGCTGAGCATCCCCGTCCCCGTTTCAAATGCCGACAAATTTTACGCAACGCCAAACACATTAAAAAAAACCCTCTAATTTTTGACCCTTCCCCTCGTTTTCAACCGTAAAGTGTTTTATAAGCGCGCAATGCGCTGGAACAAATTGCTGTAACAATGGCCCACCACAAGGGTTGGCATTATGTCCAAAAATGGACAAATTACCGTAAACAAATTAATCCTGTTACCGTTTTGCCATAAATGCGATTACTGTACAATAGGGTTAGGAGATTTTCGGCGGAAAATTTGTTTTATTTCCTGTAATTTTTATACATAGCAAGAAGAATTTAATTTTTGAATTTATTCATTATATAAAACTTGAAACCTGACAATTTGTGCAAAAAAAAAACAATAGCGGATGATGCGAACTAAGAATTTTTCAATTTTTTCTTCTTCGGAAAGTTAAAGACGAAAAATACCCAAAAAATTGCGATAGATAAAATGAAACATTTTGGTTTTTTTCTGCAAAAGAATTCAAAAATTTTTAAATTCTTGGTATTGTATCATTTGATAGCTCTAAGGGTGTTCTCTATTAGCCTTCAAAAATTTCAAAAAAAAAGTTTGAACAAAACAAACAATTTTAAAAAACCCAATTATTTTTATTTTTGTCGTTTACGAGAAAGATTAGAATAAATATGTCATTAATAGAGACCGACAAAAAAGGCACCAAAAAATTGAAAAAAGGCATGAGAAGGCACAAAAATTCCAAAAAAGGCATGAAAATAGGCATTTAAAATTTTTTATTAAGAATTTTTAGGGAGCAAAACACGTAAAATTTATTCAAAAACTTAATTTTGGTCATCTAAAAGATTATTAAATATTTTATAATTTTTTTAGAATAAGGAAAATTTTTAACCTAAATTTTTTACCAAAAAAAAGAAAACAAAAAATTAAATTTTGGCGATAACTTTTTGAAAAAAATTTTTGGGTCATTTCTTTGGGGTGTATTTTCCCGATTTTTTGCATTTTTAATGGAATTTTTCTGAAAGGGTGCCAAAAAAAAGCGTGAAAAAGCAAAAATGCCAAAAAAGTCGGTCTCTAGTCATTAAATGTTTCCTTCTCTGATCAGGGAAACGGTTCGTGATCAATTGTGTGGAGAGGGGCGATTCGGAGAATGAGCACACCGACTTCTTGAACCTGTGCACCACATGCTGGGCAAGTTTTAGCAATTTTTTTTGGCAAATCTTAAAATTGAATAATATTAGTCTCAAATATTTTCATGTAGAAAAAATCAGTCTTACCTTCCATTCGGGAATTTATTTATTTTTTGGTTTTCGAGTCTCGGTGTCAATTTTCGAGTTTTACCTCAAAACTCGTGAATGGGCTTAATTATCGAGAATTCATTGTTCCGAGTGTACGTTCAGAATTTCGAAATTAAATTTTAACTTTTCATTTCCAAAAAATGGATCCCAATCGATCTATCAAAAAAACACAAACTGAGAATAATAAATCCTCAGATACCGGAACACTTGTCTAGTTCTCGAGTTTGTTCTCGAAACTCGGACACCGGTTCTCGACAATCATTCATCGTCATTCACATTCTTGAAAATTTTTGTTAAACTTAATAAATTTTTTGAAGACATGGCGACAACTGCCCGAGGATTACTTCCCTCGACTGATCAATGAATTGGTGGGTTTTTTTTAATAATTGGCATAAAAAACCCTGATCAGTTTGTCAACAACAAAACTTTTTCTCTTTATAAAGGTCTGCCAGGAGAACGACTTCTGTTTATCTGGTTAGTTCATCTTCATCCAATTCGCAGAAATTTGATCAGAATGATTGATCACTTTCTGATCAGTGCCATTATGAGAAAAAACAAAACTAAAAAAATTTCCGATTTCTTGTCTGTCTCAATTTCTAAATTTTACTTAATTTTAAAAAGAAAAAATGCCAGTTTTGACCATTTTAGATCAATTTGTCTGACTGATCAGTGTGTCACACTGTTTCTCTTTTTTTTTTGCCCAAAAGCGTAAAAAGTCACTATTTCAGAATATTTTTGAATGTTTTTTACCGATCAAACGGTGCCGAAAAATTTTTCTTTCCCAATCAAAATGCAAAATTTAAAGAAAATCTGTAAGAGCGATTTTTTCTGCACACAGAGATAAAGAAATAGTACGTTAAAATGAGAGGGGTATTTTTCTCTCGCACTCTCCATGTCTCGTTGCTCGAATCAATGTGTTTAATTATAATGCATTAATTTGATCGTTTTTTTGTCCCAAAACTGATCAAAAAAGTCCAACCTAAATTTGTGGAAAATCAATAAAACTGGCAAAGTCATAAACCCCCCCCCCTTATACAATTTTGAATTTTTTTTTTTTAATTTTGTCCATTTTAATCAGTCCTGATCAATCATCAGAGGGACATTTTGCACTTCTTTCATCAATGTCCCAATTTAATCCAATTTTTCAAGGATGGGGCGTCTGTAATCAGCGGTACCGTAATTTTGACGTGTTGCAACGAGTGACTGTGAACGGGCAGGACGAGTGGAGGCCAACCACAATTTCCGCCGCGAGCTGCTGCGATTGCAAAGCAAATTTTTTTTTAATTTCGTTTTTTAAAATGCCGTTTTTGGCACAGAATGCCAAAAATTACATATTTTAATTCTCTAGCAATTTTGTTTGTATAATAATTTGTCATATTTATTTTAGGTCAAAGCAGGCAGTCAAGCGCACAGTTTGGTCAGTTTAAATTGGAGAACTTGGCGGAACGGGTCAAATCCATAAAAAAATTCCAAAATTTGAAAATTCGGATTATCCGAAAAAATATGCGGGGCCGGGAAGGGCACAGGGCCCCTGGCAAATTTCTCGACTCGAGAAAACAAAACTCGAGCAGTCCTAAACAATGAAAATATTTTTTGATATAACTTTTCTCAAAAGCAACTAAATTTTTAATTCTTGATATCTTTCGATAGCCATAAATGGTTCCTATTATCCTGCAAAATTTCAAAAAATTTTCATTAAGTTTCATGAAAGTTATGACTAAAAATGTTCAAAAAAAAACTTGGCTTTTTTGAGTTTCTCAGGTCATAACTTTTTTGAAACTCAACGAATTTTTTTAAATTTGCAGGCTGATAGAAAACATTTAGGTTTAATGCTATCGAAATATATCAAGATTTTAAAAATTAATTCATTTGGGCGAAGTTATGAATAGTTTTCTGTCATAAATTGAAAGTACATATGTTGTAGCCGTAGCCCATTTCTCCTCAGTTTTATTCCGATTTGATTTTAAAAATCCAAAAAAAAAAAAAATTTTTACCCCCTTTTAGGTTGTTGGAGGAAAGAGCTAAAAATATTCGGCCGGACGAAATTGGAAAATTGCGTCTCAGCTATTCTTCTGCTGATGGTCCAGCCAATTGGTGCTGAATTCTAGTCATTCCAATCCCTTTAATTTTTCACACACTTTTTTTTAAAATGTTTATTTTAATGGCATTTTGTGCCCACCCAAAAAAAAATAATTGTTTATTTTAATGGCGTTTTGTTCCCGTTCCCACCAATACCAATTCAAAATACCACCGCCATCAGCCAATTCTTATTATATATTTGTCTGTCCGTCTCTCATTGTTATGCTTTTCCTCTCTGCCCATTGATCGGACTGATCAGTTGATTTATTTTGATGATTCATAATCATTTTCCATTTTATCAATAACGGTTTGTGTAATGTATGCAAGAAAAGAAACAAAAAAAAAATGTTAAGCAGAAAAAAAAATTTAAAATATTTAAAATTTATAATGTAAAAAAAGTATGTAAATTCGAATAAGCATTTTCATCGATCGAATAATTTTTCATTTTTCGAAAACTTAAAATTTTTTAGAAGAATTTGCGCTTAAACACAAAATTGCTGAACGCGGAAGTGGTTGTTTGAATTTTGTGGGAAAAACAGTGGTCGGGGATCGTTTCGGCGACAGCACATGTTTCTGGAAAAATGCAAATTTTCCTTTTTCCTAGTGCTTCAAAATGCTTAACATTTACTTAGAAAAAGTTTCTCCCCATCCAGAGCTTGTGAAGATGCCCAAGCTTCTCCAATTTTATTGGGAAAGACCTTCAAAACAGTTTTTCAAAAATAGCCAGTTTTAATTTTTCTGGAAATAAGTAAATAAAAAATTTTGTTGTCGTGGAGCTGACTCGACATGCTGCACCTGCTTTCAAGGGCGTAGGCAGGGGGGGGGGCTGAGGGGGCTAAAGCCCCTCCCCCCCCCCCCCCCCTCGAAACCCAAAAAAATAAAAAATTTTCAGTAAATTTTTGAAATTTTTAAGCAATTTTCTTAACAAAATTGCATTAAAATACTCAAAAATTTTCCCGGCGGCGCCTATCGGCACCGCCGGACCCCCATTTACGATATTTTTGAAAAATGGAGGCCAAAATGGCAAAAAATAGTAATTTTTGGCGAAAAAACGGCGAAAAATTTTGTAAAATAGACCTCATAATTCGGGATTTCAAGAAACGAAAAATACACCCCCTAAAAATCGACTGAAAAACGAAAAATACACCCCTAAAAATCGAATTTTTGACTTAAGCCCCCCCCCCCCCCCCCCCTCCCCCCCGAAGCCAAGGGTCTGCATTCTTGGTATCATTCGAAAGCCCTAAGTGTCCTCTATTAGCCAGCAAAATTCTGAAAAATTTCGTTGAGGTTCAAAAAAGTTATGGCCAGAAGAATTCAAAAAAGCCAGATTTTCCAACCTTTTTGGCTTTAACTTTTTTTAAACTTAACAAAATTTTTTGGAATTTTTTGCATAACGTCATAAAATGAAGAAGGGGTGTTTACATATAACAACATTTATTTGTTTCGTTGCGTTGGATTTTTTTTGGCCAAAATTACCAAAAAAAAAAATACATTCACATTTTCGAAATTTCCCGCGCCGGTCACCAATCAAAACTTTTTAAATATTTCCAAAAAGAAATGAAAAATGGGTTAGTTGAAATATCCTAGATAAAAAATAAACATTTTTCAAGATGAAGCACCGAAAAGCAAAGTTATGAAAATTCTCAAAAATTGTTTTCTAAAGTTAAGGCATAAATTTTTTTTTTAAAAGCCTCGAGTCTCGGGCATTATGACTGGTACTATGATTTTGAAGCAGGACTCCTTTCCAAGAAAAAATTATTGTTTTTACTGTTCTTTTAAATTATTCATTAAAAATTGTTCATAAAATTTGTAAGTGCTTTTATAAGATTTACTCATGTAGATTACAAATATTATATTAATTTAATATTTTATTTAATATTCTTAGTTCAGCATTTTGGAAAATTTTATTCAAAATTTAAAAATCAATAATGTTTTTTGCGGCGCGCTTTTTCCAAAAAACTTGGGTATTGGGGCGCCGGCGGTGCCGATAGGCGCCGCCGGGAAAATTTTGAAATTTTGTATGTGATTTGTTAACAGATTTTATCTAAAAATAGACCAAATTTAGAGATTTTAAGCCAATTTGTTTAAGAAAAATTGGGATTTTGGTGTCCGGTGGCGCCGATAGGCGCCACCGGGAAAATTTTTTCAATTAAATGAAATTTGTTAACAGAATTTCACCAAAAAATGACCACTCTTGAGATTTTGAGCAAATTTTTATGAAAAAAATGCCGATAGGCGCCGTCGGAGGAAAAATAGAAATTTTGACCATTTTAAAAGAGATTTTCACTGAAATTTTGAGGCATTTTAACTCAAGAAAATGAAATAAAATGTAATTTTTTACAAAAAAGAATTAATTCAAATAATCGCTTCAATAAAAAACAATAGGAAATTCAAAAAATTATTCAATTTTTGCATTTTTATTTTCAAATCCATGAATAAGCACAAAACAAGTAGGCCATGCCAAAAAAAGGACAAATCTTCGAAAAAAGGACACTTGGCCGCCCTGTTAGTTCCCCAAATTTTTTTTTTTGAAAAAAGGGCGCCGCAAAAAACGGTTTTAAAAAGCAAAAAAAAAAAAAAGGTTCTTCGCCGGGAAAAAATGTGACCCCCCCCCTTGCACAGGTATGCTGATATGTGTGCCTTCATTTTGTGATTTCATCTCTCATATTATAGCAAATTTATTTATTTTTTCTGCTATGGCTAATATAAGAAAAACATTTTTTTGAAGGCGTGTGAGTTTTGAAGATTTTGCAATAAAATATTTTATTTTGGTCAAATTTAAACTTGTGTTTTATAAATAAAAAACATACAAATAAAGAATAGAGCAACGAGGATGAAAAACATGTATTCATGAAGAATGGGAGGAGATTGCGGCGGAGGAGGAGGAGGGGGAGGCGGCGGAGGAGGAGGTGGGGCGGCAGCAATCCCGTCAAGTCTCTCCATGGCCCGCTGCCGGATCCACTGTCTCAGCTCTTTATCTATGGCTTTGCGAGTTTTCCCACGCTTCACACGCTTCTTGTTCGTTTCTTCCGCGTCCTGGCTTTCCCACTTTTTTGGCTCATCCGGATTTGGTCCTTCCTCCTTCGCTCCTTGCTTTTCCGCCGTTGGCTCTTCCGAGTTCCTTTCTTCAGTGTCCGCTCCCTGGGTTTTGTCCGGGTTTCCTCTGTCCAAGTCCACCGTTCCTAAAATGATTAATAAATTAATTTTTTTTTTAATTCATAAAATTTAATTTACCTGTTTTTTGGTTGTTCGACGGCTCCGGTTTCTGTGCGTCCGTGTTGACGGCGCGCTGTTGTTGCACAACAGGGCTGTCCAGTGTGCTGATCAGGGCGATCAACTGACTGAAATATGGACAGAAAATCACTGTTTGCCAGGGTTCAACCCCCTTCCCCAATCAACTTACACAAATGCGAACAACTTGAACATGTTGAACGTCGAGAGTGGGGGACGGCTTGCTTTTGAAGAATGGGACTCGGGATATAAATGAGTAAAAATCACATCTTAAAATGTAGCAATGAAATTCAAAATTATTTGATTTTAAAACCAAAAAAGATTTTTGGAAGTATATTTTAAAAGGAAAAGCATAAAAAATTGAAATGATTCCAAATTTCCCTAAAAGGTTTCCAATTTTATTTAAAACTTTTAAATCGCTATTCAATTTTCAAAAAATTTTTTATTTGGCCTTTTCTAATTTCTTCCCCAGCTTGTTTGTTTGATGAATGCTTTTTGATTAGGAGAAGGTTGGCATGAAATTTTGGAACTGACTGATTTTTCATTGACCCGGACAGCGCTTAAATGCGGTGGCCGGCAGTGACCAAATGGGCGGTCCCTGCGCGCAGAAGCAGCGCGGCCAATGGACGGGCACTGCACACACCCCACTCGTCCCCAACCACCACCACCGCATAAGCTGGATGAGAGGTGGGACACGTCGCGTAAAATTGTCCACCCCCCCCCCCCCCTTCCCTCCCCCCTGAAAGCCGAGCTAATTTGAATAATCCACAATTAACCAAATGGGGGGAAACTGATCGCTAATAGCGATAACAGCCAAATTCCTTTGGTGGGATTTGGAAGGAATCACTTTTGGGTGCACATCTCTCTCTATCAATGGCGGTGGATGGTGGCGGTTGGTGCTTATGGACCATTAGAAATGAATGAATGTGTAATAAGTTTTTTTTATGATAGAAAAAAGCGAAAATAAATTTTATTTGGGTAAATTATTATATAAATTTTCAAATTGTAATAATTCTTTGGTTAAATGCATTTAATAAAATGAAAATGAAATAGAATACTGTAAAAAAAAATTGAGCAAAATACAGTATGACGCTAATGACTGAGTGAATCAATGTAATGGTTGGTATAAAGAATTTTTCATAAACTTTACATTTTTTATGTAAAATATATTTTAACAAACGGCGCAAACATTTGATAAATTTTCTCCTGGCGGCACAGTCGGATCTTTAGATATTCTTAAATTCCAAATTCGGCTTAATTACATTTTTTCTATTTAATAAAAAATGTCTATTTTTTTGATTTGCCACTATTTTGAAGTTTGGAGTAAGAAAAAGCTTTTCAATTAATTATTCTCCTTAATTCAATTCATTTGAAAATAACAGAAGGAAGTGTGAAATTAAGACAAAATTTTTTAAAAATTCATTAAATTTACATACAAAAAATAAAGCACTGATAAATAATGTATTGGACTTTGTGCCGTCCTCCATGGCCATAACTCAAACATTTATAGACAAACCGCGAAACAAATTCCTGTTCCCTGGCATTAACCTGTCAAATATTCTCATACACCAAAAAAAACTTTGAAATTCCAAATATATTTTGTTTTTTAATCATTTTTAACATTTGAAATAGATGCCAGATTTGTAATTAGCGAACCCGAAACCCCTGTGAATAAGTTTTAAAAATTTAAACAAAAATGTGGCAGGTGGAATGGAACAGGGCTGAAAAGGATGAAAAAAAGATAATCTAAATCCGACCCCATTAATTATTTAATTATCGCTAAATGAAAAAAAATAATTAAATAATCGGTTAATAAAAAGGAGTTGATTAATTAAGAAGCTGGGTTTTGGCATTTTTTAATAAAAGTCACCCTAAAAAATGAATGGGTCTTGCGGCGTGCCGATGGGCGCCGATGGGAAAAATTAGGAAAATTTTGTTGAAATTTATTAAAGATTTTATGTGAAAAATCAATTTTTTTGAAAAATGCTAATGTAGTAGAGTTTAATGCGCACAAGAAATTTTTTTTTTTTTGAAAATTATAACACAAATTAAGAGCCAATGCGAAACTAAAATTAAATCATTTTCTCCAATGGCATTTTGGCCATTTTCCTCAAATTTTAGTTCATTGCTTCTTTTACACTTTCAATTTTATTCATTCAAAATATCTTTTCATTAATTTCATTTGTACAATTTCTCTGAGTTGAATAATATTTTTATTCGTTATGTATAAAATTAATTTATTCATTCGATTTTTTTATCTCTTTTTCCATCAGTGGAATTTACACAGATTTTCCAATTTGTCCATCGTCACCATTTTTTCCGCTGCTATCAAAAAGCATCCTGGCAAAATTGGCTCTGATACTGCTGATGAGCATTTTTCATTCATTACAATGCATAAATTAAGGATATAAAAAAATAGGTTAATTAAATACAAAATTATCGAAAATAAGAAATGCTAAAATAAATAAATGGAAAATTGAAAAAGTAAAAACCAAAAAAAGTAAAAATTAAAAATAAAAAAAGACAGTGTTTTTAATCACAATAAATTCGGATTAGAATTTTGGGTACTTTTCTGTTTTGAGACCCCCCCCCCCCCTCCTTGAAGTTTTCAAATGAAAAGTTCTTTCTCGAGTAATTTGTGGCGCTGATCACGCCTTTTTTTTGCAAAAGTTTCGAAACCCGGGCCGGAATTCGAACAAAAATTCGAATTCATAAATTACAAGGAAAGCGTATTTTCCCCCATTTTTAAATTTTTTGTTTTAAAGTCATAAAACCCATTCTGATCAATTTAGAAGCCTGAACAGAACTCGAAAAAAAAGCCAAAGCCAAAAATTCAAGTTTTTATATTTTGCATTTTTAGTCTAAAATCATTTTAGTGATTTCAATATCAATTAACAATTAGCAGTGATCGATGGTTGCTTGGAAAGACTACCAAAACTTTGCAATAATTTCAATGCAAATTAATGGTGATATCATTTTTTGTATGTTTGTATCTGCTCTTTCTCGATAAAATGCAGCAAAACCCAGGTCCAGGAAAAATCCAGGCTTTCAAAGCCTGGCTCCAGGATTGGACTTGGATTTTTGAAATTTTTTTTATGAATAAACAAACAAATTTTAGAAAAAAGCAATTAAACATCTAAAAGTATCTATTGGTGTTCCCAGTTTTTGTTGCCATCTCAGTCAGATTAGAATGTTTTCATGAAATTCTAAGTTTTTAATATTGGTCAAACAATTCTTTAGTTTCTAGAAAAGCCCATTTTTATAGGGATGGGATTTCGGAGACTTGCCCAACCACTGATCGATTATCCGCCAGTGATCAGCGGAAAATTTAAATATTGCTATAATATTTGAATTTAAGATAAAATTTTTAAATTATGGACAATAAAATAATTATAATTAAATTTTGAGGGTAACATGAAGACAAATTTTCTTAAAAAAGTTTGAATCTTTTAAAAATATATATTCCAATTTTAAGATTTGAGGTCCAATTTTATGTATATCTTTCATCTTTATTTCTTTTGTTGAGATTAGCTAAGTAAAAATTTTTAGAAATTTTAGAAACAATTTTATGTGACAAATTAATAAAAAAAAAAAATTTATTTCCTTCAATTATGAATTGCCCCATTTACGCCATTTTTTTCTTTTGCCCGATAATTTTTAAAAAGTATTTGAACAACTACAGAACCGTATTTTCTTTTATACAGTAACTAATCTACAATATTTATCCAGACTTTGTGTTCTCAGTTTTTGTTTTATCTCATTCAGATTAAAATATTTAAGTAAATTCGATTTCTTAAATGTTCGTTTAAAATTTCTGAAAAAACCCCGTTTTTATAGGGGGGGGGGTCTCTGAAATTAAACAAAAATCCTCAAAATTGGTAGATTTGCTAGCCAAAAACTGCTAAAATAATTTTTTTTTTTTCCCGCGGCACATTCTTTTTTTTTTTTTTTTAACATTTTCGGGAACTTTGCCCGATCACTGATCGATCGCTCACACATGGGTTTTTGAATTATGTCATTCTTTCTTTGTACGACTCAAAGTGAACATTGGAATAATAAAATAAATAAAATCAAATTTTTTTCAAAAAGAATTTTGGGAATATTCCCTGGTAAGTTTTCTCTCGCCATTTCTCCACATACGATTTTTTTATAAACTAAAAATTTAATATTTTTTTGTTAGAGGTTTTTCATTAAAGAAAGGCTTAAAAACAATTAATATTTGACTGTAATCCAAATAAAACTGATTACTTAATGCCAATTCGATAATTCACTATAATTATGCCAAATTAAAGTGATCACTCATCAATTGCCAATTCGATAATTCACTATTCAATTGCCAATTCAATAATTAACTATAATAATGCCAAATGAAAATGATCACTCAATTTCCAATTCAATAATTCACTATAATTATGCCAAATTAAAGTGATCACTCAATTTCCAATTCAATAATTCACTATAATTATGCCAAATTAAAGTGATCACTCAATTTCCAATTCAGTAATTCACTATAATTATGTCAAATTAAAGTGATCACCACTCAATTGCCAATTCAATAATTCACTATAATTATGCCAAATTAAAGTGATCACTCAATTTCCAATTCAGTAATTCACTATAATTATGCCAAATTAAAGTGATCACCACTCAATTGCCAATTCAATAATTCACTATAAATCTGTCAAATTAAAGTGATGATTAATTATTGAAAAATATTTGATTAGAATGTTTGATTAAAATTCTGCTACATAAAAAGGGGCCCATGACACTAAAGAAATAATATCTCCCACATTCATTCATTTATTAATTTTTAATTACACCCTCTCATTCTTCCCAATTGCCACTAAATTTCTTGCAAAATGAATCTTTTTGGTTTTGCACAATTCTTCATTTTCATAATGCTTATGCTGATGAAGCCATCATTCTCCGCTGGCATTAAAATTGAAGTGATTTATGGTCGCAAATATTGCCATGTTGAGGTGAATATAAAAGTCACTGTGGCAACATTGAAGCAGAAGATCAAAGAAATTAAAGAATTTGCACCCATCCCAGCTGAAAGGCAAACACTGAGATTGTACTCAACCGGTCCTGTGCTCGATGACCGTAATAAAACATTGGAACAATACGGTATCAAAAACGGTGATCCCATTTTCGTGTCGTGGGATGAATTTCAAATTTTTGTGCAATATGAAGGGGAAAAGCACTTATTTATGGTGAAGGCCCTAGACACTGTGCAAATTTTGAAGGAGAAAATCAAACAAATAATTGATATTCTGCCTGAAAAACAGGTGTTAAGCGGCGACCCGGATGGTCATAATCGTTTTGCGAATCGACAAACAATTGAAGAATGTGGCATTGTGGCGGATGACACCGTTTTTTGTCTTTGGATTTTCAAATAAGAGTAAATTATGGGTATGATGATTATGAAAACTTTAAAGTGACGGGCACCGAAACTGTGCAAAGTTTGAAGGACCGTATAAGGAAGAAGGAGGGAGCGGCATGGAATTGTGAAAAAGGAGAAATAAAACTGCGCAAAAACGATAATAGAACAGAACTTGAGGACAATGATGCAACATTGGACGATTATGGCATTCGACCTGGAGAGTATCTTAATTTGTCGTTTTCGATGATCAAAAATGATTCTCTGTCAACATTGAAACGGAAGACCGAAAATTTGAACAAATTGGGCACATCCCAGTGCAAAAGCAAACACTGAAAAGGATGACAGTAAAAGATTGAAACATTGAGGCTTACATCAGGAAAACGGCTTTCTCTATCAAAGTAACATTCGATATTTGTTTGATTCTGGACAGGGCTGGACGTGACTGATTTTCAATTACGAAGACACTAATCCGCAGTTACGGCGATTAGCTTTGAAAATTTTAGAGGCCGGGCAAAAAATAGGGGAAGATGGCAAATTCGGGGCTGTGATCGAATTTCAATAATCTTACTTATGAAGCGTTTTAAAAGTAAACTAAACCGATTGGGTCAGGCCCGGCGGGGCGATAGGTATGGCTGAGAAGATTATGGAAAATTTATCTGTCCATTTGGGTTGGATTTGGCACACCTTATTTTCTTGGAGAAAAATCTAAATTAGGTTGTAGCATTAGAACAATTGCTTTTAGAAAAACCTTTTCATGAAATCATCTCAAAATAAACAAAATTCCAGTTACGATTAAATTACGGAAAATCGCAAAATCGCATCGCACATAACCCTAACTGTAATTACGTAACACAAAAAGGACGTAATTTCCATAATCTGTAATTACGTAGTCCAAGATCACCATAATTTCCGTAATCCGTAACCCATAAAAGTAATTTCGTCCAGCCCTGATTAGGGTCAATCTTAAAATACTTACAACTGTAAACTGATCAAAAGAGTAAAACGCGAAAATTGTAAAATTCGGCTTTTTTCTGAGTTCGGGTTTCGGAATGGGATTTGATTTGTTTAAGCCAGGCAGTACCAATAGGCGCCGTCGGGGGAAAAGTTGAAATTTTGGCATTTTTCAAAAAATGGTGTGAGAAGTAAAAACGGGCATTTCTGCTAGCTCCTCCCCCACCCTTGTTTATGGGCCTAAACCGTAGCAGCTAAACAGTTGTAATTACCCAAAGAAAAAAAAAATCTTTTTGTTATACTGTATATGGCGGACTTTGGAGTATCGATCGATTTCACCAAAAAGTTTGTTCATTCATTTCCTTAAAGTTTAAAATCCTTTTTTGCCTATTTGTCTGTCTTTCTTTCAATGGTCATTCTTTCTTTACCCACACTTTCGCACACACCATAAATTTCGCTATTATTGTTATTCATTTTGCATAAAAAATTTTTTGGAATTTTTGAAATTTTTATTAAAGAAAAATTAAAAAACTAATTTTATAAATAATGGTTATTCCTGAATCCCGGTCCGACTTTCTTTCGGTCTACGGCAACCCTGGTATGAAAATATCAAATGTGCTAAACAAAAAAAATGCCAAAATATGTGCCGAAAAGGGTCACAAAAAATTTAAAAGCAATTAAAACAGGCAATTAAAAAAGCGATCGACCATTTCGGTCAAAATCTATAATTCTTTTCAAGCTTTCGGGCTCTTAAACCTGTCTATTACATCACAATTTTTAGGGTTTTTATTTTTCAAGAAGAACTAAAAAACATTCAAAAAAATTTAGGCTATACTTTATAATAGGCCCGCTAAAATTCGCCCAAAATGAGTTTCGAACAATTTTAATGACCTCTAATCATTAATAAATAAAACATTCTCGAGATGCCTTCTTGGTTAGCAACTCTAAAATCAGGGACCAGGTCGTTTTGGCGCCGACGTTTTGGCGCCAAGCCAGAATTAAAAAACGAATAATACACACAAATTTTAAAAATTTTCGAAAAATTTTGTAAAATAAAAAAGAAAACGTATTTTTCGCGAAATTCCAAATAGGTAATATGCGCTTTTGCTTTAAGACATTATGTTTTTTCCTCTTTAGAATTGAGATGGGGTATTTAAGTCAGATGACTTTTTTCTGCTGACTCGAAATGCCGTAAAAATACTTAAAAAGGGAGCTTCAAACTATGCCTTTTTTGACTTTTTTCTACTCTAGGAATTTTTGAGTTTTTTCGTGAATTTTAGTTGACATTTTGAAGATTTTCGCGACTTAAATTCACAGTCCTACTTTTCTTCCGGCCTAAAAATACACAGCACAGTTACAATGAATTGGTCGTCTAAATTTTACTTTTTGCCCGAATCCGGTTTCGGGGTCCGACATAGGTCGGACAAATGTCAGATTCGGATTCTGCGACCCTTAAAACCCAAAAAACTAAAAAATAAATTTAAAGGGACCAATCTCTTTTTTTTCCGCTTGTTTACATACCTATTTTTTGTATTTTTTATTTTTGCGTTGGCGCCAAAACGACCCTGGCGCCAAAACATCGGCACCAAATCGTCGGCGCCAAAACGATACGGACTTTAAAATCAGTCGATGAAGTCGAACCGACGCAATCTGAGCACTGGGACAACTGAGTCCCTATAAAAAATTGGCATTTCAGTTGCGCTTTGCATTCATTACTCATTTCTTTACAATTCATTCATATTCACTAACATAATGTTTTGATTCAAGATAACGACATAGCACCCTGGGCTTAGTTAAAGAGTTAAACACCTTCGTGCAATATGAAGGGACAAAATACCCATTTGTGGTGAAGTACGAGGATACTGTGCAAAAATTGAAGGAGAAAATCACACAAATAATTCGCATTCTGCCCGAAAGACAGGTGTTGAGCAGCGACCTTGGTACTAGTAATCTTTACAATCTCATCAAAGAATTGAGTATTATCACCTTGTGAAAGATGACACCGTTTTCTTGTCTTTGGATTTTCAAATTCGCGTAACTAGAGGATCATGGTTGGGTGCCGAAGACGCGGCATCCTTTAGAGTGATGGGCACTGACACTGTGCAAAGTTTGAAGGACCGCGTAAGGAAGAAGAAGGGAGCGGAATGAAATTGTGCAAACCGGCGACCATTGAGGCGGCAACGCCTCCAGCTCTGGCCGCACGTGCCGGTCCACCACCTTTGACTGGTAGTGGAATGATCGGAGGTGCCGAGCATTCCATAGTTGCTTCCGCGCGTTTGGCAAATGCTGCCGCCTTCTTTCGGTCCATCTCCGCTTTGACCAGGGCATTGCTCTTTGGACAGTGAGCCTCGTCGCCGGACAAATGGCCAAGCAATCCGCATTTGTTGCAGCGCGGTTTTGGCGCATTAGGCGGGGCTCCGATGCGCGCTCGCTTCACGAATGGTCCCTCAGCTGCCGCCACTCGTTTGGTCTGAACTCCGCCAAAGTTTGCTGGGCCTCCGGGAACATCTCGGGCCTGATGGCCCAAATTGGCACCAATCTTCGGTGCCTCCACAGGTCCCTGAATTCGAGGCTTTTTGGCCTCTTGGATTCACACGGGACCCCAAGAGGGAGAAAAATCCCCGAAACGGTTACCTGTAAGCAGCAAAGGGAGTTCCATCATTGTGGAATACCATGGTACTCCACAGTCGGGATGTCCAGGAGAGACATCCACGGGTAATCCAATGGAAGGGATCTCACCGGATAACCACTCGGTGATTATCCAGGAAATTGAATGTGAGAGTCCTACGGAAAATCCGGTGGAAATGCGCGGAGCTCCACCTGGATCAGAGGAACGACCAATTCAGATCAATGTTCCGGCGAACTCTAAGATTGAATTGATGGGGCCGCTTAAATGCAAAATTATTTTGCTTATGCTGTACGCATTTATTATGATTCATTCGGCCGGCACAAAGGAATTGCCATCGGCGCTGATTCATTTGCCTTCCCGCGACCCTTCTTCATTGAAAATGCGAGAAGCGCCGATGAATCAGATCTTACTGCACGGCTTCGGCGGAGATGTACACCCGGGAAGCAAAGAAGAGGCGGTGAATCACCGGCCGATGAGCGCTGTTGATTGAGATGCTTCCTTCCGAATGAAGGAAGCGAACATGAGTCATCCGTTTTTGTGCGCTTATGGCATGAATCAGGGACACAAAATTGTGTCCTCCGCCCTCTGGCGGCAGCTATATAAGGAGAAGGGAAAGGAGCAAAAAGTCACTTGCCTTTCCTTATTCCTCCCCTTCAACCAACGGAACTCCAACCTACCATGGACATTTCAAAATTATTGGATGAAAGCGAACAATTCGTTCAACAACAACATCAACAACAGCAGCAGCAGAAACAACAAGTTGTCCGTTTCGTGAAAATTGATGAAGAAAGCGACGACGAAGCGCTCCAAATCGACATTTCGGAGAGTGAGCCGGAGGAGGAGGACGACGACGATGAGGAAGAAGCGACGGCAGCACACGAAGCAGCGGTGGCCAGTGCAGTACCATCGCCGGTGGTCCAAGAGGCCAAAAAGCCTCGAATTCAGGGACCTGTGAAGGCACCGAAGGTTGGTGCCAATTTGGGCCATCAGGCCCGAGATGTTCCCGGAGGCCCAGCAAATTTTGGCGGAGTTCAGACCAAACGAGTGGCGGCAGCTGAGGGACCATTTGTGAAGCGAGCGCGCATCGGAGCCCCGCCTAATGCGCCAAAACCGCGCTGCAACAATGCGGATTGCTTGGCCATTTGTCTGGCGACGAGGCTCGCTGTCCAAAGAGCAATGCCCTGGTCAAAGCGGAGATGGACCGAAAGAAGGCGCCAGCATTTGCCAAACGCACGGAAGCAACTATGGAATGCCCGGCACCTCCGATCATTCCACTACCAGTCAAAGGTGGTGGACCGGCACGTGCGGCCAGAGCTGGAGGCGTTGCCGCCTCAATGGTCGCCGGTGGACGTGCATCAGCTGAGGGCGCATTTCGCGCATCGAAGGAAAGGGCGCGCCAGGAATTGATGACCGCAATGGAAAAACCGAAGGCGGCAGCCATCACTGTGGCGGAACGGAAGGCGGCAGCCCGACCTGGTGTCCAAGTGCCAATGGAGACGAGTGCTGTGCTGAATGGGCTCGGCGAAATTGGAGCACGAATCGACCGCGAGCGAGACAATCATTTGAGCATGGCGGAGGAATTGCAACAACGTGGAAAACGCGCCGTGGCAGCAATCGACGAAGTCATCGCTCAGGGGGCGCAAATCGGACAAATGTACGTGGAGTGGACGCGCAAATTGGGCGAAGTGCTGAAGGCCAACGAATTTTTACATATTTCGCGATTTATGTCCATATTTCTATATTTGTCCATATTTTGGCATTTTTCCAAAAACCTCTATTAGAGCAGCCCATCAGCTAAATTTGCCTTTTTGACCCCTAAGGATCGGAAAAATTCACGAAAAATCATATTTTAGCAAAATTTTCTCGAGAATATTGAAGATATTTAAATTTTCTTAAAATAGTTTAATTTATGGCTAAAATAAACAAAAGACGAAATTTTCGCGTTTTGGGTTGATTTTTCGCTTAAAATTAATAAATTTTAGCTTTTCCGGTTTTTTTCATCTAAAATGATTTTTCATGCTCATATTAGCCATTTTTGAAAGCTATAAATTAGCGAATTTGAAGAAATTTTGAGAAATTATACCCGTTAATTTTGAAAAATTTATGTCCATATTTTTGCCATTTTATTTCCATATTTCGCGATTTTTGGTCCATATTTTATGGCCATATTTCGCGATTTTATATCCATATTTTTGGAAGTCCTAGCGATTACCTAAATAAAATTTTAGAAATTTAAATAAACAATTTATGTGACAAATTAATAAAACTTTTTTCTTTTCCCTTCAATTATGAATTGCGCCATTTGTTTTTTGCCAGAGATAATTTTAAAAAAATATTTGGGCAATGACAGAATCACAATTTCCAATTCAATAATTGGAAATAATTCTGCCAAAGTAAAGTTCCACTCCACGTACATTTGTCCGATTTGCGCCCCCTGAGCGATGACTTCGTCGATTGCTGCCACGGCGCGTTTTCCACGTTGTTGCAATTCCTCCGCCATGCTCAAATGATTGTCTCGCTCGCGGTCGATTTGTGCTCCAATTTCGCCGAGCCCATTCAGCATCGATTTGATCACTCAATTTCCAATTCAATAATTGGAAATAATTCTGCCAAATTAAAGTAGTTATTTAATTATTATTAAAATATCAACGTAGAATTCTGCGCCAAAAAAGTGATCACTCAATTTCCAATTCAATAATTGGAAATAATTCTGCAAAATGAAAGTAGTTATTTAAAAAGTAGAATTCTGTGCCAAAAAAGTGATCACTCAATTTCCAATTCAATAATTGGAAATAATTCTGCCAAATTAAAGTTGTTATTTAATTATTATTAAAATATTAAAGTAGAATTCTGTGCCAAAAAAGATCACTCAATACCTTCTGCCAAATTAAAGTAGATATTTTATTATTATTAAAATATTAAAGTAGAATTCTGTGCCAAAAAAGTGATCACTCAATTTCCAATTCAATAATTGGAAATAATTCTGCCAAATTAAAGTTGTTATTTAATTATTATTAAAATATTAAAGTAGAATTCTGTGCCAAAAAAGTGAACACTCAATTTCCAATTCAATAATTGGAAATAATTCTGCCAAATTAAAGTAGTTATTTAATTATTATTAAAATATTAAAGTAGAATTCTGTGCCAAAAAAGTGATCACTCAATTTCCAATTCAATAATTGGAAATAATTCTGCAAATTAAAGTAGTAATTTAAAATATGAGTAGAATTCTCCACTTAAAAGTGGTCCCTGACAGTGAGGTGAAACATTATTCCCCATATTCATTCATTTTTTCCTAATTACCCCTCCCATTCTTTACAATTGCCACTAAATTTCCCGCAAAATGCAACTTTTTGGCTTTTCACAGTTTTGCATTGTCCTATTGCTTACTCTGATTATGCCGTTCACTGATGGAATGAAAATTGACGTGAAATATGGTCGCGAATATATCGACGTTGAGCTGAACGAAAATGATACTGTGGCAACATTGAAACAGAAGATCGGAAAAATTAAAGAATTGGGGCCCATCCCAGCTGAAAAGCAAATACTGAGATGGAACTCACACGGTCCGGTGCTCGATGACAGTAATAAAAAATTGGAAGAATATGGTATCAAAAAAGTCGATGACATTATCGTGTCATGGGATGAATTTCAAATTTTCGTGCAATATGAACGGACAAAATACCCATTTGTGGTGAAGTACGAGGACACTGTGCAAAAATTGAAGGAGAAAATCACACAAATAATTCGCATTCTGCCTGAAAAACAGAACTTGACTTTCGACCGGAATGGTAGGGAAAAGCACGCATTTGTGGTGAAGCCCGAGGATACTATGGCAAAATTGAAGGAGAAAATCACGCATACAATTGGCATTCTGCCCGAAGACGACCCGCCGGCGGGTGGTAGTATTCTTTGGAATCATCAAACAATTGAGAATTATGGCATTGTGAAAGATGACATTGTTTTATTGTCTTTGCGTTTTCAAATTCGCGTAATTACAGACTGGTTGGATGGCAGCATGTCATCCTTTAGAGTGATGGGCACCGACACTGTGCAAAGTTTGAAGGACCGCATCAGGCAGAAGAAGGGTGCGGAATGGAATTGTAAAACCCTAAAAATAAAACTGCGCAAAGCCGATAAAGATAGAACTGAACTTGAGAATGAAAAAACATTGGATGATTATGGCATTCTACCTGGAGAGGAGATTAAATTTTCAACAAAGTTGTAAAAAATAAATTCATAAAAATTGATCCCAGAGATTAAAATAAAAAATAAATAAAAAAAATACAAAAACATCATTGTTCAGATGGTGACTCTTCTGAAAATGAACTCATTTGGTGTCTATCATCTTCTGAATGCGATTGGTGAATTTGGAGCAGCGTTTTAACCCTACGATTGGTTTTTGGCTATCTGTCTGTTTTCTTACAATATTGACTCCTTTATCTATCTTTAGTAATGATGCTCGAGAGTCTCGGTCTCGACTCTAGAAAAGTCTGGGTTTTTTGGTCTCGAGTCTCGGGTTTTCAGTCTCGCTCTTCGAGAATTTCGAGATCGAGACTTTTTTACATCCCCTAATGATTGGATATTTTTTGGTAACTTTTTGCTTTTTTCTAGTTCACACATGAGTGGTCTAGTCGGCTGCGCGCTTGGCTCTGTTCCGTATTTTTCACTTGGATTAATTCCCCTCCAAGGAATTGTTTTTCTTCTGATTTTTCAAAATTATTCCATTTTTTCAGTGGAAATTCAAATTCAATCATAATTGCAAATATTTGGACATTTTTCGACAAAGTCTATTTTCAAAATTTTCCCCGACTGCGCCTATAGGCACCGCCGGAGCTCCAAAATTCCCTTTATTCCTTAAATGACTCAAAAACTGCCAAAAGAATTAATGAATTTTTTGTTTTGTGCATTTTTGGATTGATAAATATGGTACCTAATTGAATCTAAACAATTGCTTAATATCAAAAAAAGTTTAACGAATTTTTAAGCGAATAAGAAATTTTTTGAAAAAATCTCGAGTCTCAGGTTTTTGGGTCTCGGTCTCGGGAAATTTTCGGTCTCGAGTATCACGAATCTTTAGCACACATTCACCTTAATTTCGCTATTAATTTTTATTAAAGCATATGTTCCCTTGCTTTTATTTGCATAAAATCTTTTTCAGTTTTTTGAAATTTTAAATTTTTTATTCAAGAAAAGTTTATAATTTTTTTTTTGCGGGACGAGATCCTGCGGGGTGAATCCCGCAAAATCCCGCACCGCGAATCGCTAATTATGGACAATTTTTTGGGTAAAATGTTTTCTTTTTATGAATCACAGACAGACTAAGAGGACTTGGCAGTGATTCACAATTCAACTGTAGTCGATATTAGATTCAATTATACGAATTTTTATTTTTATTTTTTCATTTTTTTCGAACGATCATTGTCGAAATGCCCGGGAGCATTTTATTTGCGGTCAGGGTCGCTTTCGCGACGTCGTTTTCGCCGTCGTTTCGTACCGCTGTTTTCGAAAATGGCGGCGTGAAAACTATCTGTCTGCTGGCCCGTTTTTACCATTTAAAAAAGTCGAAATTTTTTTGAAATTATCTTCTGAGACTTAGCTATAAAAACCAATCGAGACACACCAAACAGTTCATACTAAATTCTTTGTCAAATTTGGGGCTGTACTTTATAATTGGGCCCGCAAAAAATCGCCCAAAATGAGTTTCGAATAATCTTTAATGACATCTAATCATCATAAAAAACCTTCTCGAGGTGCGGAAAAATAAAAAACCGGGTTTTGAACCGGTTTCGTTATAAAAAAATCATCAAATCAAAATTTTCAACAAAACTGCCCATACTTCGATAGCCCTAAGAGTTCTCTATTAGCTGACCTAAATTTAAAAAATTTCGTCAAGTTTGAACAAAGTTATGGCCAAAAGTACGCAAGCAATCAGCTTTTCAAACATTTTTGGCCATAATTTTTTTGAAAACTGTCGAAATTTTTGAAGTTTTGCAGGCTAGTAGAAAACATTTAGAGCTATCGACTGATATTTTAAACAATTTATAACGAATTAAATAATTTTGATCATAAAAATTCGGACAAAACTTTCTTTAACCAACAAAATTAAGAAATCTTGATATCATTCGATAGCTCTAACAAGGGAACATTCCGAGCTGTCAATCGGAAAATGCATATAAATGATATACCATTGGATAGAGGAGTGTCGCTTTCTATTGTGAATTTTTAATTTTAGCGGTGCATTTTGCCTCCTTCAAGAGTTACAGGGCCTCAAAAATGCGAATTCATTGCCTCGGGGCACATTTCGACAGAGGGAAAGGAGCGAAAATGAGTTGCACGGTTGGTTAAAAATGGTTTTTGGTCCATGGGTTCAAATCCACTTGCCTGTAAAAAGAATTTTAAATTTATTTTTGGGTTTTTTGGGCCGGAAATCATGAATTTGACATCCATTTTGCCTAACAGAACCCCTGATCAGGACCCGGATAAAAAACCAATTTTACGAAATTTAAAACTTGATTAAAGAAAGGAAATAGTGATTACAATGGTGGGGGTTAGTCAGAAAATGATCAAAAATATAATAAAAAAATGCAATCTGTTGGAGATGTTTAAGATTGGCGTTTTGACCCTATTAATTATTTTCATATATTTGTACTTTGTTCTCTCCACGCCCATTCCCCCTTCTCATTGTGTTTATAAGGAGATCCTTCCCCTCCTTTTTGTCTCTTCCCTCATTCATTTGTTTTTATTATTATTTGCATTGTCCACCGACCGATCAATAAAATATTTTTATTCTTTGTGTGTTCAATTGGAAGGAACACAACAAATTGGCGCAGTCAGCAGCCATCTTCTCTACTGAAGACACTGCAAATTCAACGAAAACCAATAGCACCCAGGTGGTGTGAGGTCTGCTAATATAGCAGTTCAATTCAACTAAAAACCAAAAGACACAATTGTGGTGAGGTTCCGCAATACGCGGTTTTATCTTCAAATCTTCAAAAATCCTTAACACTCAGCAAGTGTAGGGAGCCACCAGGTGTGGTTATTTGGATTTCAACAATTTGGCAATGGACGCGGACCAACTGAAGCAAATTCTCGATGCAGTTTTGGCAAAATCCGAAAAGCGGATTCAACAAATGATGAATGCGCAGCAAAATGTTGGACCTTCTGAGAGCCTAAGCCATGCAAATTTGGCGAGCTCAATCGATGGACGAATTTCAAAATTTCATTACGACTCTGAGTCGGGAAATACCTTTGAGCAATGGTTTAAAAGGTTTGGAATCCTGATAGAAGAGGACGGAAAGGATTTACCGGAGTCAGCAAAAGTTAGACTTTTGCTCGGAAAATTGGCTGACGGCGAGTACGCCAAATATAGGGACAGCATTAGTCCAACTCAACCGGACACAGTCAATTGGAAAGATTCCATTGACAAATTGAAGGGTTTGTTTCCAGAAACCCGGTCATTATTTGTCCGCCGGTATGAATGTTTCCGGATTCGTCAGCAGCCAAACCAAGACGTGTCGACATTAATTGCTCATATCAATGCATCATGCGAGAATGCTAATTTGTCATTGACAAAAGAGCAGTTAAAATGCATGATTTTGGTAATCGCATTGAGCGATGACCACCATGACATGAGACAAAAATGTTTGAAAATGTTGGAAGAGGCAGAGAAAAGTGGCGCACGGATTACTCTCGGACAAATTGAAGAGGAGTTGAAAGCCATGCAGCTTATTAAGGACAGTGCATTGGCTCTCCTTTCGCCGCCAATCTCAACAAATGCCATCCAACTTCGGCCACAACAATGGAGAGAGCCCAAATCAAAGAAAGGCAATTACAATTCTGGCAAAACGACAACAAACCAGCACACAACGGGAGGCAAAGCAAGTCAAAGAAAGCCGACCTATCCATGTGGCGCTTGTGGCAATTCCGATCATTGGCGATCAGATTGCAAATTTTTCAGTGCAATTTGTCATAAATGCCAAAAACAGGGACACATAGCAAAGATGTGTCCCCAAAGATCAGCTTCGACATCAAATCCAAGACGTCAAAATCGGGCTGTGCACACAGTCAAAGTGACAGGCCATTGCTTGAATGTCGGACTGAATCGCGGTCATTGGTGGAAGCTTCAAGTGAAGATAAATGACAATGATTGTGAGATGAATGGGGACACCGGAGCCCAAGCAACAATCATCACAATCCAAACATGGATTAAATTGGGAAGACCAAAATTGGAACTGGCGGACATTGAAATGCATAATTGTAATGAGGAACCATTTCCGACCGAAGGAATGTTTCAATGTGTCGTCAGTTGCCTTGACAAGCCGCCAAAAAGGCTAACTGCATATGTTAGCAGTGCTGTCAATTACAATCTCTTTGGATTGCCATGGATTATGGCTTTTGATCTGATCCCAAAGGAAGTCATGTTTCCTAAGGTTCAGCAAAAAGAGATGTGCGAGCCAATCAGCATCCATGCCACATTGGCACCAATGCCAAAGGCAAACATCAAGGATGAAGCATCACTGATTGAGGCTTTGAAAACGGATTTTTCGGAAGTTTTTGAACCAGGACTTGGCCAATGTTTGAAAATCAAGGCACATCTGATCCTGAAGCAGGATGCCAAGCCAATTTTCTGCAAGGCACGGCCAATTCCACACGGTGCAACTGAAGCCGTAAACGCTGAATTGGACCGACTTTTGGAAATCGGTGCCATTAAGCCAATTGATTTCAGCCATTGGGCTGCACCAATTCTCGCGGTGAAAAAGAAGAATGGCAAAACAAGGGTTTGCATCGACTTTTCAACAGGGCTAAACAATGCCCTCGAATTGAACCGACACCCTTTGCCGAGACCGGATGATATTTATGCCGCACTGAATGGAGCGTCATATTTCTCAAATTTGGACTTGAGGGATGCCTATTTGCAAATGGAGTTGGACGAGGAGTCCAAGGACCTTTGTGTTATCAATACGCATCGCGGCCTATTCCAATGCCAACGTTTACCTTTCGGAGTAAAGTCGGCACCGTCCATTTTCCAACATCTTATGGACCAAATATGTGCTGGTATACCAGGCGTATTTGCCTATCTCGACGATGGGCTCATCGCTTCCAAGACGTTGGAAGGACATATTTCGGCACTTTACCAGCTTTTCACGAAAATTAAGGAATTTGGCCTGCGTATTCAGTTAGAAAAGTGTAAATTCTTCCAAAAAGAATTGCTTTTTCTTGGTCATATTGTGTCATCAAAAGGCATTCGTCCCGATCCGGCACGTTCTGAAGCGATCAGCAAAATGCCCGCGCCACACGATAAAACATCACTTCGATCGTTTTTGGGAGCGCTTAATTATTATGGGCGATTCGTGAAAGAAATGCGTGAAATACGCACACCGCTTGATCAACTCTTAAGAAAGGACGAAAATTGGAATTGGAGCGAAGAGCAACAGAAGGCTTTTGAAAAGGCGAAGAAGATCATGACTTCTGATCTGCTGTTGACTCATTACAATCCGGCTCTTCCAATAATCGTGGCCGCTGACGCATCCAAAAACGGTATTGGCGCAACGATTGGCCACGTTTTTCCGGATAAGTCCGAGAAAGTGATCGAACACGCATCTTGTGTTTTGTCAGATTCCCAGCAGAATTACAGCCAGATCGAAAAAGAAGCATTGGCTCTAGTGTTTGCAGTACAGAAATTCCACCGAATGTTATTCGGGAGAAAATTCACTTTATTTACTGATCACAAGCCATTGCTTGCCATTTTCGGTTCCAAAAAGGGAATTCCGATTTATTCCGCCAGCCGATTGCAGCGATGGGCGTTGATCATGGCAAATTACGATTTCGACATCAAATACACAAACACAGCATCATTTGGACAGGCGGATGTCCTTTCAAGGTTAATAGCCAATTACCCAAAGCCTGAGGAAGATGTTTTGATTGCCAACATTTGCGTCGAAACTGACTGTTATATTAACACTATATTACAGTCGCAAACCGATCATCTTCCAGTCACGGCACAAGAAATCGCGGAATCGACAACAAAAGATGAGACACTCCAGAAAATTGTTAATTTTGTTATTTCTGGTTGGCCAACGAAGTGCAGTGAACCAGAAATTTCACCATTTCATCCGAAAAGAAATGAAATTTTGGAAATTGGAGGCTGCCTTCTGTACAAAAGTCGTGTCATAATTCCAAGCCAATTGCGTGGCCGAATTTTAAAGGCATTGCATTTTGCGCACCCGGGAATTGTGCGAATGAAGGCCTTGGCACGCCAGTATGTATATTGGCCGGGAATGGATTCCGAAATTGAAAGAGTTGTACGCCAGTGTGATGAGTGCCAAAGTGCACAGAAAAGTCCGATTAAGGCACCATTGGCCCCATGGACAGTCACCGAAAAAGCATTTCAACGCGTACACATCGATTTCGCTGGACCCTGCCAAGATGGATTTGTTTATTTTATTCTGGTGGATGCCTTTTCCAAATGGCCAGAAGTCTATCAAATGTCTTCAATTACGGCCAAATCCACCGTTTTCACAATTCGTTCAATAATCCATCGTCTTGGCATTCCTGAGGAAATAGTGTCAGATAATGGCACACAATTCAAATCAGCTGAATTTGCCGCTTTTTGTCAAGAATTCGGCATCAAGCACACCTTTTCACCGCCGTTTCACCCGCAGTCAAACGGCCAAGTCGAACGATTTGTTGACACTTTTAAAAGAGCAATGAAAAAGTGTTCAAAAGACGATAAAAATTGGACCGAAAAGGTGCTGCTCGCTTACAGGACGACGCCAAACAATGCCATTGATGGCTATTCTCCCGATCAATTATTCTTCGGACGGAAACTCCGAACGAAATTGGCATTGGTCCTTCCGAAAGGACACCGAAACGATTCGGAGAACATCGACAAAATTCAGCTCGACAGAAGAAGACAGGACTATTCGAATAAAATGGCAAAACAATTCGACGAACGGCATGGTGCCAAAGAAAAAGTGTTTTCCCCAGCCGAACCAGTCCTCCTTTTGAACTATAGGAATCAAAAGACATATTGGCTCCACGGTACAATTGTAGAGCGAGTCAGGAACTCGCCTACATACCGAGTCCATGTACCGGTTCTTGGTCGAATTGTCCATCGGCATTCGAACCAACTTCGTCGAAATTATGTTTTCGAAGAGAATTCGAAACATAATCTTGGTGCCGATCAGCAGCCAATTCCACCAGCCAACGGACAAACTCAAAATTTGGCGCATCAAATTCCTGATCCGGACGATCAACGGACTGATCAACAAGCCGCAAACGGACCACCATTGGCTCTTCGACGGTCGCAGCGTCAGACGAAGCCGGTGACTCGCTTCTCGCCTTCCGGCCGCTGAAGGAGTTTGAAGCTTGAGAAGGGAGGTGTTGGAGATGTTTAAGATTGGCGTTTTGACCCTATTAATTATTTTCATATATTTGTACTTTGTTCTCTCCACGCCCATTCCCCTTCTCATTGTGTTTATAAGGAGATCCTTCCCCTCCTTTTTGTCTCTTCCCTCATTCATTCGTTTTTATTATTATTTGCATTGTCCACCGACCGATCAATAAAATATTTTTATTCTTTGTGTGTTCAATTGGAAGGAACACAACACAATCTTTTCAGTGTGAAATTGGTTTTTTGTTCGGGGTTCGTAATTAGGCAAAATGGATGTCAAATTCATGATTTCCTGCCCAAAAAACCCAAAAATAAATTTAAAATTTTTTTTACAGGCAAGTGGATTTGAACCCATGGACCAAAAACCATTTTTAACCAACCGTGCAACTCATTTTCGCTCCTTTCCCTCTGTCGAAATGTGCCCCGAGGCAATGAATTCGCATTTTTGAGGCCCTGTAACTCTTGAAGGAGGCAAAATGCACCGCTAAAATTAAAAATTCACAATAGAAAGCGACACTCCTCTATCCAATGGTATATCATTTATATGCATTTTCCGACTGACAGCTCGGAATCCCTTTTGTAAGTGTTTTTATTACTAAAATATTTAAATAGAATTCGGTGCCAAAAAAGGGATCACTCAATTGCAATTCAAATAATGAAAATAATTCTGCCACATTAAGTGGTCATTTATGATCAAATTAGGTTTTTTGATTAGTTTAAGTGTTTCGCTCCCTAAAATCCTGAAAAAGCGCTTTAAAATTGAACTTTCATTGAAATAAATTCATTTTTTATTCTGTGCCAAAAGCGATTACTCAATTGCCAATTCAAATAATTGAAAATATTATTAAAATATTAAAGTAGAATTCTGTGCCAAAAAAAGTGTCACTCAATTTCCAATTCAATAATTGGAAATAATTCTGCCAAATTATAGTTGTTATTTAATTATTATTAAAATATTAAGTAGAATTCTGTGCCAAAAAAGTGATCACTCAATTTCCAATTCAATAATTGGAAATAATTCTGCCAAATTATAGTTGTTATTTAATTATTATTAAAATATTAAGTAGAATTCTGTGCCAAAAAAGTGATCACTCAATTTCCAATTCAATAATTGGAAATAATTCTGCCAAATTATAGTTGTTATTTAATTATTATTAAAATATTAAGTAGAATTCTCTGCCAAAAAGTGATCACTCACTCAATTTCCAATTCAATAATTGGAAATAATTCTGCCAAATTAAAGTGGTTATTTAATTATTATTAAAATATTAAAGTAGAATTCTGTGCCAAAAAAGTGATCACTCAATTGCCAATTCAAATAATTGAAAATAATTCTGTCAAATAAAGTGGTATTAATTATTATAAAAATGTTTAAGTAGAATTCTCTGCCAAAAAAAGTGATCATTCAATTGCCAATTCAAATAATTGAAAATAATTCTGTCAAATAAAGTAGTTATTTATGAGTAGAATTTTCCCCATAAAATGGATCCGTTGACAGTGGTGAAGCAACAGTCAGTCCTCACATTCATTCTTTCCTAATTATCCCCTCCAATTTCTTCAAGTTGCCAGAAATTCCTTAAAATGAATAATTTTGGCTTTTCACTGTGCTCCGTCGGCATTTCTGCTGGGTTAATGGCAATGCTTTTCATGCTACTGATTATGCCATCATCTACGGGTGGCTTTAGAATTTACGTGTCTTTGCCCGTTGAGGTGGAGGACACCGACACTGTTGCAACATTGAAGCAGAAAATCGAAAAAATGACAAAAATTCCGCCCAAACAACAAACAATCAGAAGCGAAGACATCCCAAATGGCCATATGCTTGTTGACGAAAAGAAATTAAAAGACTATAAAATTTCAATAAAATCAAATGTTTATTTGTGGGCGGAATTTGAAATTTCCGTTTGGCATAATGGAAATAATTACAAGGTTATCACAAATGGCACAGACACTGTGCAAAGTTTGAAGAAGAAGATTAAGCCGAAGATTGAAAGAGATTTGAACCGTATTATCAAACCAATAAAACTGAGCAGACACACAACTGCTGGCACGGTTGAATTTCGGGACAATGATACATTGGACGAATGTGGCATTAATGGAGACAAAGGAATTGACGTGACGTATGCTTAAAAAGCTGGGGGATGGGAGAGGGCGGGCGTACCATTCGAGAATGTCTGTCTCGACGCAAGAAATAAATTGTTTTTGGGAGCAGACAAAATTATAGATTTCATTTTTCGTTTTTTGAAAATTCTTTCTTGGTATAGTTTGTCTAGCAGCCACGCCATTTTCTTGAAACATTAAAAATGTTTTTTTCATTTTTCGAAAAAGGTTCGACGCAAATCAGTCCTTTGCTGCTGGAAAACTAACAATGCTTATAATGATCACTGATGGCATGCAAATTGATGTGAAATATGGTGGCAAATATTACACCGTTGAGGTGAACAAAACAGACACTGTGGCAACATTGAAACAGAAAATCGGAAAAATTAAAGAATTGGGGCCCATCCCAGCTGAAAAGCAAATACTGAGATGGAACTCAGGTGGTCCTGTGCTCAATGAAAGTAATAAAAAATTGGAAGAATATGGTATCAAAAAATCGATGACATTATCGTGTCATGGGATGAATTTCAAATTTTCGTGCAATATGAGCGGACAAAATACCCATTTGTGGTGAAGCCCGAGGACACTGTGCAAATTTTGAAGGAGAAACTCAAACAAATTATTGACATTCTGCCCGAAAAACAGGTGTTGAGCCGCGACAGGGATGGTTGTTATTTTGGGAATGAACAAACAATTGAGTATTGTGAAATTGTGAAAGATGACACCATTTTCTTGTCTTTGGATTTTAAAATTAGCGTTTATAAAGGATATAGAACGTTTGGCGAAGACGTAAGACCCTCTAAATACTTTAAAGTGACGGGCACCGACACTGTGCAAAGTTTGAAGGACCGTATAAGGAAGGAGAAGGGAGGGGAATGGAATTGTGCAAAAGGAGAAATAAAACTGCGCAAAAACGATAGAGATAGAACAGAACTTGAGGACAATGATGCAACATTGGAACGATATGGCATTCGACCTGGAGAGGACCTTTTATTTTCAATAAAATGTAAAAAATAAAATTCATAAAAATTTTTAATCCCAAAGACTACAAAAAAAAATCAAAAAATACAAAAACATCATTGTTCAGATGGTGACTCTTCTGTAAAATGAACTCAGTTGGTGAGTTTGCATCTATCATCTTCTGAATGCGATTGGTGAATTTGAAGCAGCGTTTTAACCATACGATTGGTTTTTGGCCATCTGTCTGTTTTTTTACAATATTGACTCCTTTATCTATCTTTAGTAATGATGCTCGAGAGTCTCGGTCTCGACTCGAGAAAAGTCTCGAGTTTTTTGGTCTCGAGTCTCGTTTCAGTCTCTGTCTTCGAGACTTTCGACACCGAAAGTTTTTTACACCCCCGAATGATTGGCTTTTGGTAAATTTAAATTTTCATAGATTTTTGGTAACTTTTTGCTTGTTTCTAGTTCACACATGAGTGGTCTAGTCGGAGTGTGCACTTGTTCTGTTCCGTGTTTTCAGTTTGATCAATTCCCCTCCAAGTATTTTTTTCTTCTAATTTTTCAAAATTATTCCTTTTTTAAATGGAAATTCAATCATAATTGCAAATATTTGGACATTTCTGGACAAAACCTGTTAATAAATTGCACTTAAATTTTCAATATTTTCCCCGACGGCGCCTATTGGCACCAACCACCGTAGCTCCAAAATTCCTTTATTCTTTAAATTGACTAAAAACTGCGAAAAAAATTATAAATTTTTTAGTGCGTTTTTGAATCGATAAATATGGTACAATTGAATCAAAAAAAAATTGCTTAAGAAAAGGTTCAAAAAAATTTTAAAACGAATTTTTAAGCGAATAAGAAAAATTTTTGAAAAAAGTCTCGAGTCTCGGGCTTTTTGGGTCTCGGTCTCGTGGTTTTCGGTCTCGGGGTCGAGTCTCGGTCTCGGGGTCAAGTATTCGAGTCTCGGGAAATTTCGGTTTCGAGTATCACTAATCTTTAGCACACCCTCACCTTAATTTCGCTATTAATTTTATTAAATGCATGTATTCCCTTGCTTTTATTTTAAAATCTTTTTCAGTATCTTGAAATTTTTAAATTTTTTATTCAAGAAAAAGTTTTAAAATTTCTTTGCGGGATGAGTCCCGCAAAATCCCGCAGTCGGTGCAAACAGTTGCAGCCTTCCAAAAACTTTTTTTTCGTCATACTGTATGTGGCGCATTTTAGGGCATCGATCGGTTTCAAAAAATGGTTGACTATTTCTTTTCCATCGGATTTAAAAATCCTTTTTTTGGCTATCTGTCAGTCTTTCTTTCAATGGTCACTCTTTCTTTACCCACACTTTCGCACACACAATAAATTTCGCTATTATTGTTATTCATTTATTTTCCCTTACTTTTTATTTGCATAAAAACTTTTCTTGGAATTTTCAAATTCTTTATTAAAGAAAAATTAAAAAAACTAATTTTATAAATAATAGTGATTCATGAATGCCGGTCCGACTTTCTTTCGATCTACGGCAACCCTGATATGAAATATTAAATGTGCTAAAACAAAAAAAATGCCAAAATATGTGCCTAAAATGGGTCACAAAAAATTTAAAAGCGATTCAAAACAGGCAATTTTTCTCCAAAACACAAAGAAAATTCTCATTTGTATGTGATTTTCAAAAAAAGTTTTTTGGAATACAGAGCCAAAGGACAAAAAAAAATTTTTTATTATCAAAATTGGCACATGAGGCACAAAAAAACCAAAATAAGTTTAAAAATAAAACACTAACACTAATTATGTAAAATTTTAATTTTAAAAGGTTGTTTTTATTGAATATTTTAAGAAATTATTTAAATGTTTACAAAAATAAAAAGTTAATAAAAGTAAAATTATTTTTGCTATTTTCACTGAAATAAATAAAGAAAAAAGTCAAAAAAATCACAAAAAATTGCTTATTGTAATTTGAATTAAGGTGCATGGACTTTCTCAAAAAATTTCTGAAAAGCGGAATTAAAATGGTGAAGTTAATAAGTGTAACAAAAAACTGCTCAATTTTTAAGAATTTTTGGTTTGAAGTTGATAAAAATATTTAAAATACCGTATTTTTATACAGTAGTGTATCTATAGAATCTCTTTAGACTTGTGTCGTTCCCGGTTGCTAATTGCCATCACCGTCAGATTAGAATTTCTTTAATTTTAAGCAAAATTCTCAAATTGAGTCTATTTTTTGCCAAAAACGGTTCATTCAAAAAGTCCCAGTTTTTGTTCACAAAAACAAAACCAAAAAAAAAGTTTTTCTAGCTCACGATAATGCCTCATTTTACAATAAATACAAAAATGGAATCTTTTGTACGCCTCAAAGTGAACATCGGACAATGGACCGAAACTATATAAATCACAAGATCAGACAAAGAACTGAGTCGTAAAGAAATTTCTAAGCCAGGGGTCAGCGCAAAGTGTAAATTATTATTTCAAAAATTTTGAAATTTAAAATCGAAATTAATAATCAAAATAAATTTCAATTATTTTATTTCTTTTTTTAAAGAAAATTATTGTAGCTTTTTGAACACACGGACCTTTAACACTCAAATCTAACCACAGAGCAGCCAATTTTTCTGTTTCCCTCCGCATCTCTGCAGTTGCATGGGTTCTTCAGCCTCAAAAGCGTAAAAACTTTTCATATATGAATATATTCTGTCAAATTAAAGTGATCACTCAATTGCCAATTCATTAATTCACTATAATTATGCCAAATTAAGTGATGACTCAATTGCCAATTCAATAATTCACTGTAATTATGCCAAATTGAAGTGATCACTCAAATGTCAATTCATTAATTCACTATAATTATGCCAAATTAAGTGATGACTCAATTGCCAATTCAATAATTCACTGTAATTATGCCAAATTGAAGTGATCACTCAAATGTCAATTCATTAATTCACTATAATTATGCCAAATTAAGTGATGACTCAATTGCAAATTCAATAATTCACTGTAATTATGCCAAATTAAGGTGATCATTCAATTGCCAATTCAATAATTCACTATAATTATGCCAATGTAAAGTGATCACTCAATTGCCAATTCATTAATTCACTAGATTATGCCAAATTGAAGTGATCACTCAAATGTCAATTCATTAATTCACTATAACTCTGCCAAATGAAAATGGTGGTTAATTATTGACAAAATATTTGAGTTGAATTCTGCCCCATAAAAGGAGTCCCTTGACAGTGGTGAAGCAATATCCCCAACATTGGATTTGAACCCATGGACCAAAAACCATTTTTAACCAACCGTGCAACTCATTTTCGCTCCTTTCCCTCTGTCGAAATGTGCCCCGAGGCAATGAATTCGCATTTTTGAGGCCCTGTAACTCTTGAAGGAGGCAAAATGCACCGCTAAAATTAAAAATTCACAATAGAAAGCGACACTCCTCTATCCAATGGTATATCATTTATATGCATTTTCCGACTGACAGCTCGGAATCCCTTTTGTAAGTGTTTTTATTACTAAAATATTTAAATAGAATTCGGTGCCAAAAAAGTGATCAGAAAATAATTCTGCCACATTAAGTGGTCATTTATGATCAAATTAGGTTTTTTGATTAGTTTAAGTGTTTCGCTCCCTAAAATCCTGAAAAAGCGCTTTAAAATTGAACTTTCATTGAAATAAATTCATTTTTCATTTTTTATTCTGTGCCAAAAGCGATTACTCAATTGCCAATTCAAATAATTGAAAATATTATTAAAATATTAAAGTAGAATTCTGTGCCAAAAAAGTGTCACTCAATTTCCAATTCAATAATTGGAAATAATTCTGCCAAATTATAGTTGTTATTTAATTATTATTAAAATATTAAGTAGAATTCTGTGCCAAAAAAGTGATCACTCAATTTCCAATTCAAATAATTGAAAATAATTCTGTCAAATAAAGTGGTATTAATTATTATAAAAATGTTTAAGTAGAATTCTCTGCCAAAAAAGTGATCATTCAATTGCCAATTCAAATAATTGAAAATAATTCTGTCAAATAAAGTAGTTATTTATGAGTAGAATTTTCCCCATAAAATGGATCCGTTGACAGTGGTGAAGCAACAGTCAGTCCTCACATTCATTCTTTCCTAATTATCCCCTCCAATTTCTTCAAGTTGCCAGAAATTCCTTAAAATGAATAATTTTGGCTTTTCACTGTGCTCCGTCGGCATTTCTGCTGGGTTAATGGCAATGCTTTTCATGCTACTGATTATGCCATCATCTACGGGTGGCTTTAGAATTTACGTGTCTTTGCCCGTTGAGGTGGAGGACACCGACACTGTTGCAACATTGAAGCAGAAAATCGAAGAAATGACAAAAATTCCGCCCAAACAACAAACAATCAGAAGCGAAGACATCCCAAATGGCCATGTGCTTGTTGACGAAAAGAAATTAAAAGACTATAAAATTTCAATAAAATCAAATGTTTATTTGTGGACGGAATTTCAAATTTCCGTTTGGCATAATGGAAATAATTACAAGGTTATCACAAATGGCACAGACACTGTGCAAAGTTTGAAGAAGAAGATTAAGCCGAAGATTGAAAGAGATTTGAACCGTATTATCAAACCAATAAAACTGAGCAGACACACAACTGATGGCACGGTTGAATTTCGGGACAATGATACATTGGACGAATGTGGCATTAATGGAGACGACGACCTAGACGTGACGTATGCTGAAAAAGCTGGGGGATGGGAGAGGGCGGGCGTACCATTCGAGAATGTCTGTCTCGACGCAAGAAATAAATTGTTTTTGGGAGCAGGCAAAATTATAGATTTCATTTTTCGTTTTTTGAAAATTCTTTCTTGGTATAGTTTGTCTAGCAGCCACGCCATTTGCTTGAAACATTAAAAAAGTTTTTTTCATTTTTCGAAAAAGGCTCGACCCAAATCAGTCCTTTGCTGCTGGAAAACTAACAATGCTTATAATGATCACTGATGGCATGCAAATTGATGTGAAATATGGTGGCAAATATTACACCGTTGAGGTGAACAAAACAGACACTGTGGCAACATTGAAACAGAAAATCGGAAAAATTAAAGAATTGGGGCCCATCCCAGCTGAAAAGCAAATACTGAGATGGAACTCAGGTGGTCCTGTGCTCAATGAAAGTAATAAAAAATTGGAAGAATATGGTATCAAAAAAATCGATGACATTATCGTGTCATGGGATGAATTTCAAATTTTCGTGCAATATGAACGGACAAAATACCCATTTGTGGTGAAGCCCGAGGACACTGTGCAAATTTGAAGGAGAAACTCAAACAAATTATTGACATTCTGCCCGAAAAACAGGTGTTGAGCCGCGACAGGGATGGTTGTTATTTTGGGAATGAACAAACAATTGAGTATTGTGAAATTGTGAAAGATGACACCATTTTCTTGTCTTTGGATTTTAAAATTAGCGTTTATAAAGGATATAGAACGTTTGGCGAAGACGTAAGACCCTCTAAATACCTTAAAGTGACGGGCACCGACACTGTGCAAAGTTTGAAGGACCGTATAAGGAAGGAGAAGGGAGGGGAATGGAATTGTGCAAAAGGAGAAATAAAACTGCGCAAAGATGATAGAGAAAGAACTGAACTTGTGAACAATGAAGCAACATTAGAACAATATGGCATTCGACCTGGAGAGGACCTTTTATTTTGAAAAAAGTTGTAAAAAATAAAATTCATAAAAATTTTTAATCCCAAAGACTACAAAAAAAATCAAAAAATACAAAAACATCATTGTTCAGATAGTGACTCTTCTGTAAAATGAACTCAGTTGGTGAGTTTGCATCTATCATCTTCTGAATGCGATTGGTGGATTTGGAGCATCGTTTTAACCCTACGATTGGTTTTTGGCTATCTGTCTGTTTTTTACAATATTGACTCCTTTATCTATCTTTAGTAATGATGCTCAAGAGTCTAGACTCGAGAAAAGTCTCGGGTTTTTTGGTCTCGTTTCAGTCTCTGTCTCCGAGACTTTCGACACCGAAAGTTTTTTACACCCCCGAATGATTGGCTTTTGGTAAATTTAAATTTTCATAGATTTTTGGTAACTTTTTGCTTGTTTCTAGTTCATACATGAGTGTCGCGACGACGCGAAATCCTAAGATAAAACCCAAAATAAAAAATGTAAAAAATAAAAAACATTAGAAATAAAAATGGGAAAATAATTTAAAATTATTTCTACATTTAATTTAGAAAAAACATATTGAAAACTATTAAAATATATTAATATAAAAATGGGAAAAAACCTTTAGAAATGAAAAATGAAAAAATGTGATCGGAATAATAGTGCTTTTCCTAGGATTGAAAGGAACGGAAATTAATTAAATGATTAATATGTAATTGGCAAATTCTGTTAAAGTCCGTTCGTAAACAAATTATTAATGATTAATTAAATATATTAAAGAAATTGAAATTGTAAAGGGAAAAAATGGAAAAACAACAATTAAAGGGAAAATGGCAAAATCCAAAGGGATAAATATTAAAAACAAATTTTAATTAAAATAAGAAATTGGAGTGTTCTGTGATGCGAAAAATTCGTATTTAAAGGGTTGGGTTTTTCAGTGATTTTCAGATCGACGATTGGTTCCCTCCGAAGTTTCCTGCGCCTTCCCCCGTGCCGTCCCATCCCCCCGTGCCGTCCCATCCCGAAGTGCCCTGCGCCTTCGTGTCCTGCGCTTTCCCCCGTGCCGCCCATCCCGAAGTGCCCCCCGCATTGCCATTGTGCTATTTACATATGCCGTTCCCTTTTGCCCATTTTTGTTATGTTTAATTATGTTTTTCCATTAATCATTTTTTGGTTTAATTACCCAAGTTTGAGGGTACTAATAAATTGAATTCCGGCGCTCTTTTGCATTTCATTGGTCATCAACTCGCTCTGAATACGTCAAACCTGCCCGCAAAGCGCCTGGCCAAAATCAAGGCCGTGTACAGCACTCCCGATCGGTTCGAGCCACTCACTCCGGACACCCAGCTTGATCACTTCGTGGCTTTTCTCCCTTTTCCACCACCCAACCGAAAATTTTGCCGTCGCCAACGACGACAACAAGCTAAAAAATTAGGATCTCTTAGAGAACTTAAACAAATTCATATTCCCATTTTATTTTATATTTCCGATTTCTAGAAGTTAATTGTCGATATTCGTCAAACAACAGTAAAGATTGCAAGGATATTGTGAAAAGTATGCATTCACTTTTAATCCCGTGAATACAGCGACTATTTTGGGTTCTTGTTTGAACTATATACCATTTTGTAGAAAAAGCTGTTCCAAATGGATTTCTTTTAAATTTATTGGCTTAAAAATGACTGCCAGCATTCATTTCTTTTATTTGTTTAGTACATTAAGGGGTTATGTTTTGTATTTTGAGCTATTTTTGTCCTTGTAGAGTCATTTTGAGAGACCAGAATTTTTTATAGGAATGCTGCAGCACAAAATGTTACAAGCTAAAAAATTAGGATCTCTTAGAGAACTTAAACAAATTCATATTCCCATTTTATTTTATATTTCCGATTTCTAGAAGTTAATTGTCGATATTCGTCAAACAACAGTAAAGCTTGCAAGGATATTGTGAAAAGTATGCATTCACTTTTAATCCCGTGAATACAGCGACTATTTTGGGTTCTTGTTTGAACTATATACCATTTTGTAGAAAAAGCTGTTCCAAATGGATTTCTTTTAAATTTATTGGCTTAAAAATGACTGCCAGCATTCATTTCTTTTATTTGTTTAGTACATTAAGGGGTTGTGTTTTGTATTTTGAGCTATTTTTGTCCTTGTAGAGTCATTTTGAGAGACCAGAATTTTTTATAGGAATGCTGCAGCACAAAATGTTACAAGCTAAAAAATTAGGATCTCTTAGAGAACTTAAACAAATTCATATTCCCATTTTATTTTATATTGCCGATTTCTTGAAGTTTATTGTCGATATTCGTCAAACAACAGTAAAGCTTGCAAGGATATTGTGAAAAGTATGCATTCACTTTTAATCCCGTGAATACAGCGACTATTTTGGGTTCTTGTTTGAACTATATACCATTTTGTAGAAAAAGCTGTTCCAAATGGATTTCTTTTAAATTTATTGGCTTAAAAATGACTGCCAGCATTCATTTCTTTTATTTGTTTAGTACATTAAGGGGTTATGTTTTGTATTTTGAGCTATTTTTGTCCTTGTAGAGTCATTTTGAGAGACCAGAATTTTTTATAGGAATGCTGCAGCACAAAATGTTACAAGCTAAAAAATTAGGATCTCTTAGAGAACTTAAACAAATTCATATTCCCATTTTATTTTATATTTCCGATTTCTAGAAGTTAATTGTCGATATTCGTCAAACAACAGTAAAGCTTGCAAGGATATTGTGAAAAGTATGCATTCACTTTTAATCCCGTGAATACAGCGACTATTTTGGGTTCTTGTTTGAACTATATACCATTTTGTAGAAAAAGCTGTTCCAAATGGATTTCTTTTAAATTTATTGGCTTAAAAATGACTGCCAGCATTCATTTCTTTTATTTGTTTAGTACATTAAGGGGTTATGTTTTGTATTTTGAGCTATTTTTGTCCTTGTAGAGTCATTTTGAGAGACCAGAATTTTTTATAGGAATGCTGCAGCACAAAATGTTACAAGCTAAAAAATTAGGATCTCTTAGAGAACTTAAACAAATTCATATTCCCATTTTATTTTATATTTCCGATTTCTAGAAGTTAATTGTCGATATTCGTCAAACAACAGTAAAGCTTGCAAGGATATTGTGAAAAGTATGCATTCACTTTTAATCCCGTGAATACAGCGACTATTTTGGGTTCTTGTTTGAACTATATACCATTTTGTAGAAAAAGCTGTTCCAAATGGATTTCTTTTAAATTTATTGGCTTAAAAATGACTGCCAGCATTCATTTCTTTTATTTGTTTAGTACATTAAGGGGTTATGTTTTGTATTTTGAGCTATTTTTGTCCTTGTAGAGTCATTTTGAGAGACCAGAATTTTTTATAGGAATGCTGCAGCACAAAATGTTACAAGCTAAAAAATTAGGATCTCTTAGAGAACTTAAACAAATTCATATTCCCATTTTATTTTATATTTCCGATTTCTAGAAGTTAATTGTCGATATTCGTCAAACAACAGTAAAGCTTGCAAGGATATTGTGAAAAGTATGCATTCACTTTTAATCCCGTGAATACAGCGACTATTTTGGGTTCTTGTTTGAACTATATACCATTTTGTAGAAAAAGCTGTTCCAAATGGATTTCTTTTAAATTTATTGGCTTAAAAATGACTGCCAGCATTCATTTCTTTTATTTGTTTAGTACATTAAGGGGTTATGTTTTGTATTTTGAGCTATTTTTGTCCTTGTAGAGTCATTTTGAGAGACCAGAATTTTTTATAGGAATGCTGCAGCACAAAATGTTACAAGCTAAAAAATTAGGATCTCTTAGAGAACTTAAACAAATTCATATTCCCATTTTATTTTATATTTCCGATTTCTAGAAGTTAATTGTCGATATTCGTCAAACAACAGTAAAGCTTGCAAGGATATTGTGAAAAGTATGCATTCACTTTTAATCCCGTGAATACAGCGACTATTTTGGGTTCTTGTTTGAACTATATACCATTTTGTAGAAAAAGCTGTTCCAAATGGATTTCTTTTAAATTTATTGGCTTAAAAATGACTGCCAGCATTCATTTCTTTTATTTGTTTAGTACATTAAGGGGTTATGTTTTGTATTTTGAGCTATTTTTGTCCTTGTAGAGTCATTTTGAGAGACCAGAATTTTTTATAGGAATGCTGCAGCACAAAATGTTACAAGCTAAAAAATTAGGATCTCTTAGAGAACTTAAACAAATTCATATTCCCATTTTATTTTATATTTCCGATTTCTAGAAGTTAATTGTCGATATTCGTCAAACAACAGTAAAGCTTGCAAGGATATTGTGAAAAGTATGCATTCACTTTTAATCCCGTGAATACAGCGACTATTTTGGGTTCTTGTTTGAACTATATACCATTTTGTAGAAAAAGCTGTTCCAAATGGATTTCTTTTAAATTTATTGGCTTAAAAATGACTGCCAGCATTCATTTCTTTTATTTGTTTAGTACATTAAGGGGTTATGTTTTGTATTTTGAGCTATTTTTGTCCTTGTAGAGTCATTTTGAGAGACCAGAATTTTTTATAGGAATGCTGCAGCACAAAATGTTACAAGCTAAAAAATTAGGATCTCTTAGAGAACTTAAACAAATTCATATTCCCATTTTATTTTATATTTCCGATTTCTTGAAGTAAATTGTCGATATTCGTCAAACAACAGTAAAGCTTGCAAGCATATTGTGAAAAGTATGCATTCACTTTTAATCCCGTGAATACAGCGACTATTTTGGGTTCTTGTTTGAACTATATACCATTTTGTAGAAAAAGCTGTTCCAAATGGATTTCTTTTAAATTTATTGGCTTAAAAATGACTGCCAGCATTCATTTCTTTTATTTGTTTAGTACATTAAGGGGTTATGTTTTGTATTTTGAGCTATTTTTGTCCTTGTAGAGTCATTTTGAGAGACCAGAATTTTTTATAGGAATGCTGCAGCACAAAATGTTACAAGCTAAAAAATTAGGATCTCTTAGAGAACTTAAACAAATTCATATTCCCATTTTATTTTATATTTCCGATTTCTAGAAGTTAATTGTCGATATTCGTCAAACAACAGTAAAGCTTGCAAGGATATTGTGAAAAGTATGCATTCACTTTTAATCCCGTGAATACAGCGACTATTTTGGGTTCTTGTTTGAACTATATACCATTTTGTAGAAAAAGCTGTTCCAAATGGATTTCTTTTAAATTTATTGGCTTAAAAATGACTGCCAGCATTCATTTCTTTTATTTGTTTAGTACATTAAGGGGTTATGTTTTGTATTTTGAGCTATTTTTGTCCTTGTAGAGTCATTTTGAGAGACCAGAATTTTTTATAGGAATGCTGCAGCACAAAATGTTACAAGCTAAAAAATTAGGATCTCTTAGAGAACTTAAACAAATTCATATTCCCATTTTATTTTATATTTCCGATTTCTAGAAGTTAATTGTCGATATTCGTCAAACAACAGTAAAGCTTGCAAGGATATTGTGAAAAGTATGCATTCACTTTTAATCCCGTGAATACAGCGACTATTTTGGGTTCTTGTTTGAACTATATACCATTTTGTAGAAAAAGCTGTTCCAAATGGATTTCTTTTAAATTTATTGGCTTAAAAATGACTGCCAGCATTCATTTCTTTTATTTGTTTAGTACATTAAGGGGTTATGTTTTGTATTTTGAGCTATTTTTGTCCTTGTAGAGTCATTTTGAGAGACCAGAATTTTTTATAGGAATGCTGCAGCACAAAATGTTACAAGCTAAAAAATTAGGATCTCTTAGAGAACTTAAACAAATTCATATTCCCATTTTATTTTATATTTCCGATTTCTTGAAGTTTATTGTCGATATTCGTCAAACAACAGTAAAGCTTGCAAGGATATTGTGAAAAGTATGCATTCACTTTTAATCCCGTGAATACAGCGACTATTTTGGGTTCTTGTTTGAACTATATACCATTTTGTAGAAAAAGCTGTTCCAAATGGATTTCTTTTAAATTTATTGGCTTAAAAATGACTGCCAGCATTCATTTCTTTTATTTGTTTAGTACATTAAGGGGTTATGTTTTGTATTTTGAGCTATTTTTGTCCTTGTAGAGTCATTTTGAGAGACCAGAATTTTTTATAGGAATGCTGCAGCACAAAATGTTACAAGCTAAAAAATTAGGATCTCTTAGAGAACTTAAACAAATTCATATTCCCATTTTATTTTATATTTCCGATTTCTTGAAGTTTATTGTCGATATTCGTCAAACAACAGTAAAGCTTGCAAGCATATTGTGAAAAGTATGCATTCACTTTTAATCCCGTGAATACAGCGACTATTTTGGGTTCTTGTTTGAACTATATACCATTTTGTAGAAAAAGCTGTTCCAAATGGATTTCTTTTAAATTTATTGGCTTAAAAATGACTGCCAGCATTCATTTCTTTTATTTGTTTAGTACATTAAGGGGTTATGTTTTGTATTTTGAGCTATTTTTGTCCTTGTAGAGTCATTTTGAGAGACCAGAATTTTTTATAGGAATGCTGCAGCACAAAATGTTACAAGCTAAAAAATTAGGATCTCTTAGAGAACTTAAACAAATTCATATTCCCATTTTATTTTATATTTCCGATTTCTAGAAGTTAATTGTCGATATTCGTCAAACAACAGTAAAGCTTGCAAGCATATTGTGAAAAGTATGCATTCACTTTTAATCCCGTGAATACAGCGACTATTTTGGGTTCTTGTTTGAACTATATACCATTTTGTAGAAAAAGCTGTTCCAAATGGATTTCTTTTAAATTTATTGGCTTAAAAATGACTGCCAGCATTCATTTCTTTTATTTGTTTAGTACATTAAGGGGTTATGTTTTGTATTTTGAGCTATTTTTGTCCTTGTAGAGTCATTTTGAGAGACCAGAATTTTTTATAGGAATGCTGCAGCACAAAATGTTACAAGCTAAAAAATTAGGATCTCTTAGAGAACTTAAACAAATTCATATTCCCATTTTATTTTATATTTCCGATTTCTTGAAGTTTATTGTCGATATTCGTCAAACAACAGTAAAGCTTGCAAGCATATTGTGAAAAGTATGCATTCACTTTTAATCCCGTGAATACAGCGACTATTTTGGGTTCTTGTTTGAACTATATACCATTTTGTAGAAAAAGCTGTTCCAAATGGATTTCTTTTAAATTTATTGGCTTAAAAATGACTGCCAGCATTCATTTCTTTTATTTGTTTAGTACATTAAGGGGTTATGTTTTGTATTTTGAGCTATTTTTGTCCTTGTAGAGTCATTTTGAGAGACCAGAATTTTTTATAGGAATGCTGCAGCACAAAATGTTACAAGCTAAAAAATTAGGATCTCTTAGAGAACTTAAACAAATTCATATTCCCATTTTATTTTATATTTCCGATTTCTTGAAGTTTATTGTCGATATTCGTCAAACAACAGTAAAGCTTGCAAGCATATTGTGAAAAGTATGCATTCACTTTTAATCCCGTGAATACAGCGACTATTTTGGGTTCTTGTTTGAACTATATACCATTTTGTAGAAAAAGCTGTTCCAAATGGATTTCTTTTAAATTTATTGGCTTAAAAATGACTGCCAGCATTCATTTCTTTTATTTGTTTAGTACATTAAGGGGTTATGTTTTGTATTTTGAGCTATTTTTGTCCTTGTAGAGTCATTTTGAGAGACCAGAATTTTTTATAGGAATGCTGCAGCACAAAATGTTACAAGCTAAAAAATTAGGATCTCTTAGAGAACTTAAACAAATTCATATTCCCATTTTATTTTATATTTCCGATTTCTAGAAGTTTATTGTCGATATTCGTCAAACAACAGTAAAGCTTGCAAGCATATTGTGAAAAGTATGCATTCACTTTTAATCCCGTGAATACAGCGACTATTTTGGGTTCTTGTTTGAACTATATACCATTTTGTAGAAAAAGCTGTTCCAAATGGATTTCTTTTAAATTTATTGGCTTAAAAATGACTGCCAGCATTCATTTCTTTTATTTGTTTAGTACATTAAGGGGTTATGTTTTGTATTTTGAGCTATTTTTGTCCTTGTAGAGTCATTTTGAGAGACCAGAATTTTTTATAGGAATGCTGCAGCACAAAATGTTACAAGCTAAAAAATTAGGATCTCTTAGAGAACTTAAACAAATTCATATTCCCATTTTATTTTATATTTCCGATTTCTTGAAGTTTATTGTCGATATTCGTCAAACAACAGTAAAGCTTGCAAGGATATTGTGAAAAGTATGCATTCACTTTTAATCCCGTGAATACAGCGACTATTTTGGGTTCTTGTTTGAACTATATACCATTTTGTAGAAAAAGCTGTTCCAAATGGATTTCTTTTAAATTTATTGGCTTAAAAATGACTGCCAGCATTCATTTCTTTTATTTGTTTAGTACATTAAGGGGTTATGTTTTGTATTTTGAGCTATTTTTGTCCTTGTAGAGTCATTTTGAGAGACCAGAATTTTTTATAGGAATGCTGCAGCACAAAATGTTACAAGCTAAAAAATTAGGATCTCTTAGAGAACTTAAACAAATTCATATTCCCATTTTATTTTATATTTCCGATTTCTTGAAGTTTATTGTCGATATTCGTCAAACAACAGTAAAGCTTGCAAGCATATTGTGAAAAGTATGCATTCACTTTTAATCCCGTGAATACAGCGACTATTTTGGGTTCTTGTTTGAACTATATACCATTTTGTAGAAAAAGCTGTTCCAAATGGATTTCTTTTAAATTTATTGGCTTAAAAATGACTGCCAGCATTCATTTCTTTTATTTGTTTAGTACATTAAGGGGTTATGTTTTGTATTTTGAGCTATTTTTGTCCTTGTAGAGTCATTTTGAGAGACCAGAATTTTTTATAGGAATGCTGCAGCACAAAATGTTACAAGCTAAAAAATTAGGATCTCTTAGAGAACTTAAACAAATTCATATTCCCATTTTATTTTATATTTCCGATTTCTTGAAGTTTATTGTCGATATTCGTCAAACAACAGTAAAGCTTGCAAGCATATTGTGAAAAGTATGCATTCACTTTTAATCCCGTGAATACAGCGACTATTTTGGGTTCTTGTTTGAACTATATACCATTTTGTAGAAAAAGCTGTTCCAAATGGATTTCTTTTAAATTTATTGGCTTAAAAATGACTGCCAGCATTCATTTCTTTTATTTGTTTAGTACATTAAGGGGTTATGTTTTGTATTTTGAGCTATTTTTGTCCTTGTAGAGTCATTTTGAGAGACCAGAATTTTTTATAGGAATGCTGCAGCACAAAATGTTACAAGCTAAAAAATTAGGATCTCTTAGAGAACTTAAACAAATTCATATTCCCATTTTATTTTATATTTCCGATTTCTTGAAGTTTATTGTCGATATTCGTCAAACAACAGTAAAGCTTGCAAGCATATTGTGAAAAGTATGCATTCACTTTTAATCCCGTGAATACAGCGACTATTTTGGGTTCTTGTTTGAACTATATACCATTTTGTAGAAAAAGCTGTTCCAAATGGATTTCTTTTAAATTTATTGGCTTAAAAATGACTGCCAGCATTCATTTCTTTTATTTGTTTAGTACATTAAGGGGTTATGTTTTGTATTTTGAGCTATTTTTGTCCTTGTAGAGTCATTTTGAGAGACCAGAATTTTTTATAGGAATGCTGCAGCACAAAATGTTACAAGCTAAAAAATTAGGATCTCTTAGAGAACTTAAACAAATTCATATTCCCATTTTATTTTATATTTCCGATTTCTTGAAGTTAATTGTCGATATTCGTCAAACAACAGTAAAGCTTGCAAGGATATTGTGAAAAGTATGCATTCACTTTTAATCCCGTGAATACAGCGACTATTTTGGGTTCTTGTTTGAACTATATACCATTTTGTAGAAAAAGCTGTTCCAAATGGATTTCTTTTAAATTTATTGGCTTAAAAATGACTGCCAGCATTCATTTCTTTTATTTGTTTAGTACATTAAGGGGTTATGTTTTGTATTTTGAGCTATTTTTGTCCTTGTAGAGTCATTTTGAGAGACCAGAATTTTTTATAGGAATGCTGCAGCACAAAATGTTACAAGCTAAAAAATTAGGATCTCTTAGAGAACTTAAACAAATTCATATTCCCATTTTATTTTATATTTCCGATTTCTAGAAGTTAATTGTCGATATTCGTCAAACAACAGTAAAGCTTGCAAGGATATTGTGAAAAGTATGCATTCACTTTTAATCCCGTGAATACAGCGACTATTTTGGGTTCTTGTTTGAACTATATACCATTTTGTAGAAAAAGCTGTTCCAAATGGATTTCTTTTAAATTTATTGGCTTAAAAATGACTGCCAGCATTCATTTCTTTTATTTGTTTAGTACATTAAGGGGTTATGTTTTGTATTTTGAGCTATTTTTGTCCTTGTAGAGTCATTTTGAGAGACCAGAATTTTTTATAGGAATGCTGCAGCACAAAATGTTACAAGCTAAAAAATTAGGATCTCTTAGAGAACTTAAACAAATTCATATTCCCATTTTATTTTATATTTCCGATTTCTAGAAGTTAATTGTCGATATTCGTCAAACAACAGTAAAGCTTGCAAGGATATTGTGAAAAGTATGCATTCACTTTTAATCCCGTGAATACAGCGACTATTTTGGGTTCTTGTTTGAACTATATACCATTTTGTAGAAAAAGCTGTTCCAAATGGATTTCTTTTAAATTTATTGGCTTAAAAATGACTGCCAGCATTCATTTCTTTTATTTGTTTAGTACATTAAGGGGTTATGTTTTGTATTTTGAGCTATTTTTGTCCTTGTAGAGTCATTTTGAGAGACCAGAATTTTTTATAGGAATGCTGCAGCACAAAATGTTACAAGCTAAAAAATTAGGATCTCTTAGAGAACTTAAACAAATTCATATTCCCATTTTATTTTATATTTCCGATTTCTAGAAGTTAATTGTCGATATTCGTCAAACAACAGTAAAGCTTGCAAGGATATTGTGAAAAGTATGCATTCACTTTTAATCCCGTGAATACAGCGACTATTTTGGGTTCTTGTTTGAACTATATACCATTTTGTAGAAAAAGCTGTTCCAAATGGATTTCTTTTAAATTTATTGGCTTAAAAATGACTGCCAGCATTCATTTCTTTTATTTGTTTAGTACATTAAGGGGTTATGTTTTGTATTTTGAGCTATTTTTGTCCTTGTAGAGTCATTTTGAGAGACCAGAATTTTTTATAGGAATGCTGCAGCACAAAATGTTACAAGCTAAAAAATTAGGATCTCTTAGAGAACTTAAACAAATTCATATTCCCATTTTATTTTATATTTCCGATTTCTAGAAGTTAATTGTCGATATTCGTCAAACAACAGTAAAGCTTGCAAGGATATTGTGAAAAGTATGCATTCACTTTTAATCCCGTGAATACAGCGACTATTTTGGGTTCTTGTTTGAACTATATACCATTTTGTAGAAAAAGCTGTTCCAAATGGATTTCTTTTAAATTTATTGGCTTAAAAATGACTGCCAGCATTCATTTCTTTTATTTGTTTAGTACATTAAGGGGTTATGTTTTGTATTTTGAGCTATTTTTGTCCTTGTAGAGTCATTTTGAGAGACCAGAATTTTTTATAGGAATGCTGCAGCACAAAATGTTACAAGCTAAAAAATTAGGATCTCTTAGAGAACTTAAACAAATTCATATTCCCATTTTATTTTATATTTCCGATTTCTAGAAGTTAATTGTCGATATTCGTCAAACAACAGTAAAGCTTGCAAGGATATTGTGAAAAGTATGCATTCACTTTTAATCCCGTGAATACAGCGACTATTTTGGGTTCTTGTTTGAACTATATACCATTTTGTAGAAAAAGCTGTTCCAAATGGATTTCTTTTAAATTTATTGGCTTAAAAATGACTGCCAGCATTCATTTCTTTTATTTGTTTAGTACATTAAGGGGTTATGTTTTGTATTTTGAGCTATTTTTGTCCTTGTAGAGTCATTTTGAGAGACCAGAATTTTTTATAGGAATGCTGCAGCACAAAATGTTACAAGCTAAAAAATTAGGATCTCTTAGAGAACTTAAACAAATTCATATTCCCATTTTATTTTATATTTCCGATTTCTAGAAGTTAATTGTCGATATTCGTCAAACAACAGTAAAGCTTGCAAGCATATTGTGAAAAGTATGCATTCACTTTTAATCCCGTGAATACAGCGACTATTTTGGGTTCTTGTTTGAACTATATACCATTTTGTAGAAAAAGCTGTTCCAAATGGATTTCTTTTAAATTTATTGGCTTAAAAATGACTGCCAGCATTCATTTCTTTTATTTGTTTAGTACATTAAGGGGTTATGTTTTGTATTTTGAGCTATTTTTGTCCTTGTAGAGTCATTTTGAGAGACCAGAATTTTTTATAGGAATGCTGCAGCACAAAATGTTACAAGCTAAAAAATTAGGATCTCTTAGAGAACTTAAACAAATTCATATTCCCATTTTATTTTATATTTCCGATTTCTTGAAGTTTATTGTCGATATTCGTCAAACAACAGTAAAGCTTGCAAGGATATTGTGAAAAGTATGCATTCACTTTTAATCCCGTGAATACAGCGACTATTTTGGGTTCTTGTTTGAACTATATACCATTTTGTAGAAAAAGCTGTTCCAAATGGATTTCTTTTAAATTTATTGGCTTAAAAATGACTGCCAGCATTCATTTCTTTTATTTGTTTAGTACATTAAGGGGTTATGTTTTGTATTTTGAGCTATTTTTGTCCTTGTAGAGTCATTTTGAGAGACCAGAATTTTTTATAGGAATGCTGCAGCACAAAATGTTACAAGCTAAAAAATTAGGATCTCTTAGAGAACTTAAACAAATTCATATTCCCATTTTATTTTATATTTCCGATTTCTAGAAGTTAATTGTCGATATTCGTCAAACAACAGTAAAGCTTGCAAGGATATTGTGAAAAGTATGCATTCACTTTTAATCCCGTGAATACAGCGACTATTTTGGGTTCTTGTTTGAACTATATACCATTTTGTAGAAAAAGCTGTTCCAAATGGATTTCTTTTAAATTTATTGGCTTAAAAATGACTGCCAGCATTCATTTCTTTTATTTGTTTAGTACATTAAGGGGTTATGTTTTGTATTTTGAGCTATTTTTGTCCTTGTAGAGTCATTTTGAGAGACCAGAATTTTTTATAGGAATGCTGCAGCACAAAATGTTACAAGCTAAAAAATTAGGATCTCTTAGAGAACTTAAACAAATTCATATTCCCATTTTATTTTATATTTCCGATTTCTAGAAGTTAATTGTCGATATTCGTCAAACAACAGTAAAGCTTGCAAGGATATTGTGAAAAGTATGCATTCACTTTTAATCCCGTGAATACAGCGACTATTTTGGGTTCTTGTTTGAACTATATACCATTTTGTAGAAAAAGCTGTTCCAAATGGATTTCTTTTAAATTTATTGGCTTAAAAATGACTGCCAGCATTCATTTCTTTTATTTGTTTAGTACATTAAGGGGTTATGTTTTGTATTTTGAGCTATTTTTGTCCTTGTAGAGTCATTTTGAGAGACCAGAATTTTTTATAGGAATGCTGCAGCACAAAATGTTACAAGCTAAAAAATTAGGATCTCTTAGAGAACTTAAACAAATTCATATTCCCATTTTATTTTATATTTCCGATTTCTTGAAGTTTATTGTCGATATTCGTCAAACAACAGTAAAGCTTGCAAGGATATTGTGAAAAGTATGCATTCACTTTTAATCCCGTGAATACAGCGACTATTTTGGGTTCTTGTTTGAACTATATACCATTTTGTAGAAAAAGCTGTTCCAAATGGATTTCTTTTAAATTTATTGGCTTAAAAATGACTGCCAGCATTCATTTCTTTTATTTGTTTAGTACATTAAGGGGTTATGTTTTGTATTTTGAGCTATTTTTGTCCTTGTAGAGTCATTTTGAGAGACCAGAATTTTTTATAGGAATGCTGCAGCACAAAATGTTACAAGCTAAAAAATTAGGATCTCTTAGAGAACTTAAACAAATTCATATTCCCATTTTATTTTATATTTCCGATTTCTTGAAGTTTATTGTCGATATTCGTCAAACAACAGTAAAGCTTGCAAGCATATTGTGAAAAGTATGCATTCACTTTTAATCCCGTGAATACAGCGACTATTTTGGGTTCTTGTTTGAACTATATACCATTTTGTAGAAAAAGCTGTTCCAAATGGATTTCTTTTAAATTTATTGGCTTAAAAATGACTGCCAGCATTCATTTCTTTTATTTGTTTAGTACATTAAGGGGTTATGTTTTGTATTTTGAGCTATTTTTGTCCTTGTAGAGTCATTTTGAGAGACCAGAATTTTTTATAGGAATGCTGCAGCACAAAATGTTACAAGCTAAAAAATTAGGATCTCTTAGAGAACTTAAACAAATTCATATTCCCATTTTATTTTATATTTCCGATTTCTAGAAGTTTATTGTCGATATTCGTCAAACAACAGTAAAGCTTGCAAGGATATTGTGAAAAGTATGCATTCACTTTTAATCCCGTGAATACAGCGACTATTTTGGGTTCTTGTTTGAACTATATACCATTTTGTAGAAAAAGCTGTTCCAAATGGATTTCTTTTAAATTTATTGGCTTAAAAATGACTGCCAGCATTCATTTCTTTTATTTGTTTAGTACATTAAGGGGTTATGTTTTGTATTTTGAGCTATTTTTGTCCTTGTAGAGTCATTTTGAGAGACCAGAATTTTTTATAGGAATGCTGCAGCACAAAATGTTACAAGCTAAAAAATTAGGATCTCTTAGAGAACTTAAACAAATTCATATTCCCATTTTATTTTATATTTCCGATTTCTTGAAGTTTATTGTCGATATTCGTCAAACAACAGTAAAGCTTGCAAGGATATTGTGAAAAGTATGCATTCACTTTTAATCCCGTGAATACAGCGACTATTTTGGGTTCTTGTTTGAACTATATACCATTTTGTAGAAAAAGCTGTTCCAAATGGATTTCTTTTAAATTTATTGGCTTAAAAATGACTGCCAGCATTCATTTCTTTTATTTGTTTAGTACATTAAGGGGTTATGTTTTGTATTTTGAGCTATTTTTGTCCTTGTAGAGTCATTTTGAGAGACCAGAATTTTTTATAGGAATGCTGCAGCACAAAATGTTACAAGCTAAAAAATTAGGATCTCTTAGAGAACTTAAACAAATTCATATTCCCATTTTATTTTATATTTCCGATTTCTAGAAGTTAATTGTCGATATTCGTCAAACAACAGTAAAGCTTGCAAGGATATTGTGAAAAGTATGCATTCACTTTTAATCCCGTGAATACAGCGACTATTTTGGGTTCTTGTTTGAACTATATACCATTTTGTAGAAAAAGCTGTTCCAAATGGATTTCTTTTAAATTTATTGGCTTAAAAATGACTGCCAGCATTCATTTCTTTTATTTGTTTAGTACATTAAGGGGTTATGTTTTGTATTTTGAGCTATTTTTGTCCTTGTAGAGTCATTTTGAGAGACCAGAATTTTTATAGGAATGCTGCAGCACAAAATGTTACAAGCTAAAAAATTAGGATCTCTTAGAGAACTTAAACAAATTCATATTCCCATTTTATTTTATATTTCCGATTTCTTGAAGTTTATTGTCGATATTCGTCAAACAACAGTAAAGCTTGCAAGGATATTGTGAAAAGTATGCATTCACTTTTAATCCCGTGAATACAGCGACTATTTTGGGTTCTTGTTTGAACTATATACCATTTTGTAGAAAAAGCTGTTCCAAATGGATTTCTTTTAAATTTATTGGCTTAAAAATGACTGCCAGCATTCATTTCTTTTATTTGTTTAGTACATTAAGGGGTTATGTTTTGTATTTTGAGCTATTTTTGTCCTTGTAGAGTCATTTTGAGAGACCAGAATTTTTTATAGGAATGCTGCAGCACAAAATGTTACAAGCTAAAAAATTAGGATCTCTTAGAGAACTTAAACAAATTCATATTCCCATTTTATTTTATATTTCCGATTTCTAGAAGTTAATTGTCGATATTCGTCAAACAACAGTAAAGCTTGCAAGGATATTGTGAAAAGTATGCATTCACTTTTAATCCCGTGAATACAGCGACTATTTTGGGTTCTTGTTTGAACTATATACCATTTTGTAGAAAAAGCTGTTCCAAATGGATTTCTTTTAAATTTATTGGCTTAAAAATGACTGCCAGCATTCATTTCTTTTATTTGTTTAGTACATTAAGGGGTTATGTTTTGTATTTTGAGCTATTTTTGTCCTTGTAGAGTCATTTTGAGAGACCAGAATTTTTTATAGGAATGCTGCAGCACAAAATGTTACAAGCTAAAAAATTAGGATCTCTTAGAGAACTTAAACAAATTCATATTCCCATTTTATTTTATATTTCCGATTTCTAGAAGTTAATTGTCGATATTCGTCAAACAACAGTAAAGCTTGCAAGGATATTGTGAAAAGTATGCATTCACTTTTAATCCCGTGAATACAGCGACTATTTTGGGTTCTTGTTTGAACTATATACCATTTTGTAGAAAAAGCTGTTCCAAATGGATTTCTTTTAAATTTATTGGCTTAAAAATGACTGCCAGCATTCATTTCTTTTATTTGTTTAGTACATTAAGGGGTTATGTTTTGTATTTTGAGCTATTTTTGTCCTTGTAGAGTCATTTTGAGAGACCAGAATTTTTTATAGGAATGCTGCAGCACAAAATGTTACAAGCTAAAAAATTAGGATCTCTTAGAGAACTTAAACAAATTCATATTCCCATTTTATTTTATATTTCCGATTTCTTGAAGTTTATTGTCGATATTCGTCAAACAACAGTAAAGCTTGCAAGGATATTGTGAAAAGTATGCATTCACTTTTAATCCCGTGAATACAGCGACTATTTTGGGTTCTTGTTTGAACTATATACCATTTTGTAGAAAAAGCTGTTCCAAATGGATTTCTTTTAAATTTATTGGCTTAAAAATGACTGCCAGCATTCATTTCTTTTATTTGTTTAGTACATTAAGGGGTTATGTTTTGTATTTTGAGCTATTTTTGTCCTTGTAGAGTCATTTTGAGAGACCAGAATTTTTTATAGGAATGCTGCAGCACAAAATGTTACAAGCTAAAAAATTAGGATCTCTTAGAGAACTTAAACAAATTCATATTCCCATTTTATTTTATATTTCCGATTTCTTGAAGTTTATTGTCGATATTCGTCAAACAACAGTAAAGCTTGCAAGGATATTGTGAAAAGTATGCATTCACTTTTAATCCCGTGAATACAGCGACTATTTTGGGTTCTTGTTTGAACTATATACCATTTTGTAGAAAAAGCTGTTCCAAATGGATTTCTTTTAAATTTATTGGCTTAAAAATGACTGCCAGCATTCATTTCTTTTATTTGTTTAGTACATTAAGGGGTTATGTTTTGTATTTTGAGCTATTTTGGTCCTTGTAGAGTCATTTTGAGCAAGGATATTGTGAAAAGTATGCATTCACTTTTAATCCCGTGAATACAGCGACTATTTTGGGTTCTTGTTTGAACTATATACCATTTTGTAGAAAAAGCTGTTCCAAATGGATTTCTTTTAAATTTATTGGCTTAAAAATGACTGCCAGCATTCATTTCTTTTATTTGTTTAGTACATTAAGGGGTTATGTTTTGTATTTTGAGCTATTTTTGTCCTTGTAGAGTCATTTTGAGAGACCAGAATTTGCACGAACATCCAGACACGCACCTTTCGGTAGCTGCTACTGCACTAACAACCTGGACAGTGCATACCTCACGCACTACTGCACTAACAACCTGATGCATCTACCCAACCGCTACGCATCTACACCTCGAAGGGCTAGGGTGCGGCCTGGCACGGACAGCTCCGCATGCCCTCGGAGCCGGCTAGTTTCCAATATAAAGTTTTTAAGTTTATTTTCCGGCGGGACCACAATTCTGCAGTATTACCAAAAAGAATCCCTTTTTATTTGTTATGTTATCTATTTTCATGGTGCTGATTTCATCTAGATTCGTCCACAGGAAATAGCTGAAGTGGTAAAAAATTCGGAAAATATTAATCATAGGGCCCAGATTCAAAAACACACAAAAACACTTTTATAGGTTTTCTTATGCGCTGAAAACGATTAAGCAATCAAAAATTTTGGCGCGCTTCAACTTTAAACCGGTTTTTGAACCGGTTCAAAATTCAAAAAAAGGCGCTCTCCTAACTTTTGAAAGGACCAAATCCATACAAATTTCATATCATTCGAAAGCTCTTGACGAGCTTAGTCTAAAATTCAGGGAATGAAGTTGAACGGACCGTGACCGGAAAATCGGTCAGTGGAAAATGCGTCAGTGGAAAATGCGTCAGTAGAAAATGCGTCAGTGAAGTGAATATCTTGACTTATACGATGTTTTTTTCTCGTGGACCAATCTCGACGAATATGGTACCAATCGAGAGCTCTCGATGAGACAGATCGACCTAGGGGTGGGGGAAGTTGATCCGACAAGTATAAACCGGTTTTTGAACCGATTCAAATCATATAGTGCCAATTCAGTACCAAACGTAATGCAGGGAAACTGGTGCAAATAGGTCATTTTGGTTATTGCGCTAAAAAACCGCCGCACACTCGACTACGGCGGCCAGTAGGTGGGGCGAGACTACGGGCTACGGAAGAAATCCGCGCGTGATCCGCAGGCGGTTGACTGATTGGCGGGGGCCCTTCGGGCCCCCGCAGTCAACCGCCTGTGGCGCTCGTCAGACTGCTTCCTCCGCCCTCCGTCTCGCCCCACTACTTGCTCCGTCTTCGCATGCTCCCTTTTGCGAAAATTTACTTCATTTTGTTTATCCATTTTTCATTGGTACTGAAATGTCCATTAAAAATAAATAAATTAATTAAAAATGCCCAATTTTCTTCACTTTTTGTGTTTTGAATCGGTTCAAAAACCGGTTTATACTTGTCGGATCAACTTCCCCCACCCCTAGATCGATCTGTCTCATCGAGAGCTATCGATTGGTACCATATTCGTCGAGATTGGTCCACGAGAAAAAAACATCGTTAAGTCAAGAGAACCAGTGAAGTTTTTTCCTTAAATCGGTTTAAATACACGGAAACAAACTAAAAGCCATAAACCCTGCAATAAGAGATCATTTATGCCGTTTTTGAACCAAAAATGCTAAATTCGAAAATTTGGACTTTCGAGTTTTTGTTCGAATACTGGTCCGGTTGTTCGGAATTGGTCGTAATGGATACCGGATTCCTGGTCAGTGCCCCCGAAAACACGAGAAACTTATTTTTATGACAATAAAATTTTCACTGACGCATTTTCTACTGACGCATTTTCCACTGACGCATTTTCCACTGACGCATTTTCCGGGCGCCGAACGGACGCCATCTGACAATGATAGGTTTTTGAACCGGTTCAAGATCAATGAAAGTTTGGCGCAACTACAATTAAAAAAAAAATTTTTTTTTTTTTTGCTTATTGCGCTAAAAAACCGCCGCACACTCGACTACGGCGGCCAGTAGGTGGGGCGAGACTACGGCTCCGGAAGAAGTCCGCGCGTGATCCGCAGGCGGTTGACTGATTGGCGGGGGCCCTTCGGGCCCCCGCAGGCGACCGCCTGTGGCGCTCGTCAGACTTTTTCCTCCGCCCTCCGTCTCGCCCCACTACTTGCTCCGTCTTCGCATGCTCCCTTTTGCGAAAGTTAGATTGTCTTCGATTATCCATTTTTTCATTGGTCTGAAATGTCCGTAAAAATACCCGATTTTCTTAGTTTTTCGAATTTTGAACCGATTCAAAAACCGGTTTAAAGTTGAAGCGCGCCAAAATTTTTGATTGCTTAATCATTTTCAGCACATAAGAAAACCTATAAAAGTGGTTTTGTGTGTTTTTGAGTCTGGGCCCTATGATTAATATTTGCCAAAAATTCTTGAGTTTATAATTTTGTTACAGAGCATAGAACAACCAAAAAACTTATTCAAAGCAATTATAAAAGGACACACATTTCCTTTTTGTCTTCTCAATGGATCACTCTCTTCGTTCCCCACAAAGTCATCGTACAGCTTTCGTCTTCTCTTCTTCTTTGTCATCGTCGGATGCCTCTGTTCATTTCCAAAACATCAATAACACTGTGGCCAATGCAATGTCTCCAATTTTGGCAGGGCATCCAAATTGTGTCGTCATCGCTAAAGTCGACCTGACAATGAACAATTCACCAGCGGTGTGTCGCATTTGCTACAGTGGCGAGGAATCGGGTCCCAACGATGGCGAGCCGCTGATTTCGCCATGCCATTGCAAGTGGGAAAAAGAAAGGGTGGAAAAATGACAAAAAAGGAGTTGTATTTTGTAATTTTTTATACTTTGTCTTTGCTTTTTCAGGGGGACTATGGGGCTTTACCATCGGACTTGTCTGAACAAATGGCTGGTCGTCTCTCAGAGGTAAGAAATTCCGACCTTAAAAGTTTTGGGTTTTCAAATTCGAATACCAATTCACCAATCAATCCTTTTTGTCTCTTAATTTGTTCCCCTCTTTAAGGACTCATTGCGAAATTTGCCAATTCAAATTCCAATTAAAACGGTACGTTCGTCCGTTTGCCCCCTCATAAATGCATTCCCCTCCCCCTCAGCACTTCGCCCTCTTTCTTTGCCTATGTCCGTTCCGGCCATCCTCGTCCTGTGTTCGGTCTTCCGTTGACAATTCGTGGCACTCTTCTCACCGATTTCTTGTGCTTCCTCCTGCTAACTCCGCTCGTCCTTATGAGTGCCACCGTGTGCTTTCTCTCCGGGTGGCATTTGCTGCAGGGAAACACCGCCGGAATTATGGCAACCGACGGACCGCACACGGAAATTGGCGTCGGTGAGCAACGAATGGAGTCAAGTCAAATTTACTTGAATTGAGGAGAAATATTTCAATTAATTTGGGTAAATCGACTACGTACACCTTTTTCTTGCGTTTTGATTCCGCTCAAACTGTCCCTTTTAGCACTTCTTTGTCTCTCAACTTTGCTTCTGTTCGCTTATTTCGTTTGGTTGGGCGTCACTTTCTTTTACCATCTCCGCGATTATCGTTCATGGCAAGTGCAAAATTGGGTCAGTTTGTTTTTGAGTGCATTTTCTGTCATTTTTTATTTATTTGTTTTTGCCCAATGCATTGTTTCAGAATTATACGGTGGTCGACCAGCTCAGCATGGAAGAGTCGATGATGGTCAACGGGACGAGAAGCGTCGACAGAGGGCGACGCCGCAAGCAGAGACGGACGAGGAGCACCCGTCGATTGTGAGTGCCGTGGGCCTTCGCCGGCAATGCCATTGCTCACTCTCTGTCACTCTTTGATCTCTCTGTCTGTGTATTGGACCTCAATTTCCCTCTTTTCCCACATCCGCGCAATTTTTAACTATTATAATTATTTTGTCCATTTCCAAACTGAATTTTTGTCTTTTTATTATAATTTATGAATTTTTTTAGTGACTCGCGAACTTATGCAAATTTAAGATAACTATTTGATTATAATGTCATCATTTTATGAACAGTTTTATTAATTGAATTCGATTTTGTTCCTGTGATTTCATTTAAAAAATAAATACTAAAAAGCAAACTGATAATTAATTTTAATTGCTTTCAAATGTTCACTATGGTCTGTTGTACGTTACTAAATTGTACTGCAAATTCGCCGTGCCGAAAATGACCCTGTCGTGGTTGAGTCCCTCCTTCTGAAATTGTTTTCCTTTCGGTGTTTTTGTATTTCGGGTTTCTACTTGAAATGCCGCATTCTCTCCGTCAATGGCACTAGCAATTCGTCCGCACGTTCGGTAGCCAACTTTTTCGTCTCCCGTCGAATAAATTGTGTAAATGAATTCGCCTTCGTATCGCTTCCTTAATTTGGGCATTTCCCGTCTAATTTGCCAATGGAAAAGCTCAGACTTTGAATTGATGTCCTTCAGAAAACGCGAGCCGCAGGACATTCCGTTGAGCAAATTGCAACTGCCAAAGGGCAACACACAGAGAAAGGAGCCCCAATTGGCACCCGCCACGCCGACGAAAGTGCGCACCAAATTGGTCAATGGGGGACCAACGTCCTTAAATAAGGACGGCGAATGGGAGGCCAACGCACACAAAGGCACGGCACAGTTTGTGCTGTTTTGCCCTCCCTCACCGTACTTCGTTTGTGTCAACGCACACTCCGCCCAAAATGGCCTAAGAGTGGCAAAGTGTCCTCAGTAAATGACTCCCCCCCCCCTTTTATACCTTCCGAGCAACCGGCGAACCCATGGAAAAGGCGACGATGTTCACTTTGTTGTCGCTGTACGCGGACACTGCCACAATAATCATTCGAATCTATTGAGGGGAAAGTGTTCTAATCTCTACCGTCGAATGGGCCGTGGTTAACAATAAAAGGCTTTCTGGCACGCCAATTATGCCCTACGGAAATGAGCGATTGATTTCTATTTTGGCACTCAAAATTGGAGGGTTTCAGCTGGGCGTCAAACACCGCCATTTTGAAAATGGATATTTTTCGCATTGGCAATGTGCCCTCTCTGTCAACTGACCACTTTCACGTAGTGGCACGACATCGTAACAAATGCCTAAACATTTGGTGAACCATTGAACAACAATTACCAACGGTCTCTCACAACGTTTGTTCGTCCCGAGTCACCGTAGGTGGTACCGTACACTTCTTCGTCACCGTATCCGTTGTTCTGTATGCAGCAATTTTTTCATGATACATTTGCATCACTTGCCAGGAAAAAGTGCTGTATTGAGCCGAAAGTGCCCGCATTATTTGTGATGCCGTGGACGAAAATCACCGGCCGACGCCTTCAGCCGAATGAATGGCAACGTTTGAATTCACTTTCTTTCAATTAGGACTAACTTCGTCTGTTGTCCCTTTTGATGAGTGCCGCCCCCGAAACTTCCGCCGCCGCCAACGTCTTCTCGGGAAAGTTCTTTGTCCACCGCGTCACCGTAACGTTCACGGAGAAATTGCCGAAAGGTCACGGAAAAAGTGGCACTAATTGAAGACGGAAAAAGGAGCAAAAAACAGAGCGAAAGAGGAAAAAGCAAAGGGAAGGAAAGAAGCCGAAGGAAAAGCATCTGAAGATGGCATGGGAAGGGGAAGAAATTGGGGGAAAAGGGACAAAAGAAAAACTGGGAAAATTGCGATTGCATTTATAAATATGGGAAACCGCCGTGTTAATTATGTCAATGGTTGTGTCCCCGCAGAGAAATTGGACCGATTGGAGCAGCAAAAGCATTCATTTGGGCTTTTCCCCGCCGGTGAAAGGATATTCGGGGAGAGAAGGGAAGAAAACCCGTTGTTTAGAAAGGAAGACGGGTTGAGGACAAAGGGAAGCGAAAGGGACGTGGCCCAAACGATTGGCTAATGGAAGTGATTTTTCATATCAAAGGGGCGCCGCTTACCCCCGCCGCGGCTAAGTTTAATTTTAATTAGCAAATTCTACGGTTGATTTGCTACATACAAAATGAAATTCCATCCGCTGTTCTTTTTTTTTTGTTTACAATTGACAAAATGTCATTCAAATTTGAACATTTTAAAACATTTGAATAGGGACAAGCTTTTCAGCTGGTGATTACTTATGCTGTTCTTCGACTTCGTTCTTCGTCCTTTTGTTCAGTCCTCGTCGCTATCGGTCGACTTGAAAAAGCGGCGCACTTTCACATAATTCTTAAAAGGCAATTATTATTAAATTATTATGGCCAAATCCACACCTCACCCACCCCTCCTCCCCCCCCCCTCTCATTTTCCAATTGCTAATCCTTTAATCACTTCCCCCCCCCCCTCGTCGGTCAGTTCCTCTGAAATGCCATTTCTTTTCAAATTCCAATTTCATCCAAAAGTGCCCCTCCCCCCCCCCCCTTTGCCCTCCTCGTTTTGCCTTCGGCGTTGTGGTCATTCGATGTGCGATGCCCTTAGGGATGATGAGTAAGTCGCCATACTCACTGACACATTTCAAATTAGTCAATTGACCGATTGAATTTGCTAATGCTCACCAAAAGATGCGTATCCAAACTCCGTCCTAAATTTGGGCATTCAATAAAGCTAAATCCATGTGTAAATCACTTTGGCTTCGACGTCGTAATACGCCGACCCTTCCAAAACCATCCGTGCTTGATCCTCGTCACTTTCCGTCTCTTCGAAAAGTTCTGCGATCTTCAAACAGAGTGCCATTTGAATGCCTTTCTTCCCATTTCCAAAATGGGCTTTACCTTTTCCTTAAAATCGTTCGTCGTCTGTGCGTCCAATGTGTACGTGTCCTCCTTGGTGAAGTTGCGCTCCAATTTCATAATTGCAATTCGTTTTGATAATGCCACTTGGTCTTCCAAATCCAACTGAATGAAGGCAAAATTAAAGGCACATATTTAAGACCCATCTGATCAGTGATCGAACAATCAAAAACAAAGACTGATCAAAAGACGGACAACAATTACCTTATAATAGAGGGCGCCCGTCCGTTTGGTCAATTCGTCCGGATTCACCAATTTTGGTGGGAAACAGTGGTGCGGACTGAACGGGGAAAGGGGGGCGGGGGCACCGATTGATTGATGGCACCGAATGATCAGAAAAAGACGGCACTTACAGACGCGGATCACCACACGGGTAGGTCTCCATGCACCACATTTGGACCATTGTTAGGAAGAAAAAGTTGTCGAAAGGCAGAGTAAATTTAATCTCAATGAAAGGAAATTTGGCGAAGTTTTGCGGTCCGTCCCCCCCCCCCCCCTCCGTCCCCCAATATTCCCCCGTCCCCTTCCCTTTGTCCCCGCTCGCCCCCCCCCTTTCTCGCCCACCATCTCCCGCAAAAAATCTCACGCAACTCTCACAACCATTGAACTCCTTCCTCTACCTCCTTGCGTGTCAAACCGGTTCAATTCGTCCCCTCCCCCTCAATTAACCCATTAATTTTGTCGTCCAAAATTTAATTTTCCCCTCCTTCTCTTTCCTTACTTTCTCCCTTTTCGTCTTATACATATTTGCCGGTATTTTTGATGGTGTTCTCTCCGCCCTCTCTCTCTCTCTCTCTCTCTCTCTCTCTCTTTCTCCTCTCTCTCACTTTCCTTTCTCTCTGTCTCTCTCTCTCTCTTTCTCCTCTCTCTCACTTTCCTTTCTCTCTGTCTCTCTCTCTCTCTTTCTCCTCTCTCTCACTTTCCTTTCTCTCTGTCTCTCTCTCTCTCTCTCTCTCTCTTCTCTCTCTCTCTCTCTCTCTCTCTTTCTCCTCTCTCTCACTTTCCTTTCTCTCTGTCTCTCTCTCTCTCCGTTCTCCCCTTCTCTAATTAAACAATATTCAACACAAATCACATTATTTACCGTTTGGCATTATCACAATAAACAGCAATTGCGGAGTAAGTGCCTTAGGCTAATATTTTCTACGAAAACGAAAATTAGAATAAAAGTAAAATTTCCAAATTTTACTGGTCACACAATTAAATGTTATTGTGTGCTAAAATATGTAAAAGTGAGAAATTGTAAAAACGGGTGTTTTAGGATTTTTTTCCACGCAAAAAATGTCGTTGCAATCAGATCACTCTTCTGATCAGCTCCTTTTTCTGCTGATATCTTCTGCTGATCAATATCCCGGAGCTGTCCTTGGCGGTGGGCAATGGTCCTTAATTTATCCATCATTAATTGCCAATAATGACTTCATTCACTTACGCATTGTCCTTGCGCTCCCGTGAAACCTGCCTGGCCTTGTTCCCCCTCTCTCCCCGAGTATCCGTCCTTCCCCGGCCTTCCCGGGTCGCCAATTGGCCCTTGGGTGCCGAGTGGGCCTTTCGTGCCCGGTAGTCCGGGGTTTCCCGGCAGTCCAGGCACTCCTTGGAGACCAGGCGGACCAATAGGTCCGGGTTGACCTTAACAGTTGGCTTTTTTGACCCACAAATTGATAGCTCACCCTCAACTTCGAGCAGCACCCCTGGCAGCCCGGGCAATCCTGCTCCTCCGGGGCTTCCCGGGAAACCGGGTTTGCCCTGCTCGCCCGGTAGGCCGGGTGCTCCAGGCAACGGCGAGTACCCGGGTTGTCCGGGATTTCCTGGCTGACCGGGTTGGCCCGGATTTCCTGGAAAGCCGGGGCTTCCCATGGAGCCGACAGGGCAATCTGAATGAATGGGGGGGGGGGACAATGATTGGGAACCAATGGAGCAAAGACCAAAGCAAAACTCCTTTTGTACGGGCTGTGCCCCGAGGGCAGCATTTTCCCCCGGGCGTCCGTCTCTGCCACTTTCGCCGTCTTCGCCTTAAAATCAAACCGAAAGTGGGCCATGTAAGCAAAATGCTGCTGCCAACCCGGGATTCCGTCTGTTCCGGGAGGCCCCACGGGCCCCGCTCTGCCCGTTGCGCAGCTGCAACAAGCGGAAGACGACGCCGGCGAGGCGGAGGAGGGCGACAACGGAGTGGCGGTATACAGAGAAACGTAGGCGGGCGGAGGGACGGACGGCGGACGGACATACGGAGAACGACGCTGGTTACCCATCAATCTGAGAAAATGGCAGAAAATCGTGGCACCAGTCGCGGACCCCCAACCTTTTCGAGCTAAGCGAAGCGATCCCCGACACTTTGAAGTTGCCGCCTCTGCTGCCGTTGCCCGCGGCGGCGTTTCCCTCCCGTGCCATCCCTTCGCCTTTGCGCGTGCTCAGTTGCCGCTTCCATCGTTTGGTCAAATAGGGCGAATATTTGCTTGGCTCCAACTGCACGAATTGGTGCGAAAGTTCGTCCGACTGATCGCGGCAAAAGTCAATTTCCAACTTAAATGCGAGAATTGTTGGCATTTATTAATTTAATTGCTTTTTTGTTCTCTCTACGACCTGAATTTGGTGCTGAATGAGGTGAATGTAATTGTAAAGCATCGGCACCACCAAAACGGCACTGACTGTGGTGAGAGTGGCCACGGCGATGGCAATGAAAGCGCAGCGCCGCAGTTTGAGGGCCAAAGCGAATTCGTCAAATTGGGGCGAGACGCGCACAAATCCCTCGGGGGACGGCGAATTTCCCTTTTTGAGGAGAGACAGTCGACGTTTTGATGGGTATTTGAAGCGCATTATGAACAAACAAAGAATAAAAAGGGCACAAAAGAAATTTTGTGAATTTAAAAGTGAGGGAAAAGTGGCGGAGATTGGGGAAAGAAAGTTGGGAAGGAACGAAGCACAAACCCATTAATTTGGGATCAAATAAATCGAAGAATACCCTCCCAGGGGGATTAAAACTCATTGCAGTTGAATTGGCTTCCCGCTGACCGCGTCATCCCATCCGCCGCCACTGATCCGTCCGGCCCGGCAGAAGGAAAAGCGAAGAAACGCTGAGGGGGGGGGGGGGGAGAAACCCCCGGGGGATGGGCGGGCGATCATCCCCGTGGAGAGGAAAAAAGAAGAAGCAAATTAGCCATCGACAGACCAATTGAGCCGAAAAGGTGAAGAAAACAAGATGAAAAAGGAAAGAAAGAAAAGGGATGAGGAAATTTGGAGGGTGGCAAAATGAGGGGAAAAGTGGGGAAGAGACAAATGGGGAGGGATTCAATTTAAGGGAGTCATTTGGATGCACTAATTGTCACACTTTTCACAATTCTCTCTAAAAAAGCATTCGTAGGAAAAGTCCAATGCCTTTTTATATTTAACCGACCAATTAATGCGATAATTTGCTCATTTTTTGTTCAAATTCAATAAGGAATATTTATTTATCGGCACTTTTAAATTTCTTTAAAAAACTATTTTCTCGTTTATTAGGAGTTGAGAAAGTGCTGAGGCAAAAGCGAGAACATTTGAGCGGAAAGAAAAAGAAAAAGGTGAGAGACAAAGACGGAGGATACGGTAGCGAAGGCAATAGGATACGGTAAGAGAAAGGATTGAACGGTGTTGAGAAGGATGCGGTTGCATCTCATTCAAACTCAAATGAAATGAAACGCGTGGTTTTGTTAATTGATCGAATCGTCGCCATTCCCGCAAATTAGTCAATCAATCAGCGCCCATAGTATGGCCAATAACTCTAAAAAATTGGAAATATTTTTGGCACTTTCCACCACTGACATAAGGATTATAGGAAAGGGTTTGCAGCTGCTGCTCTTTGCTCGGCATTTGCTGTGTCTCAATGGCCACTCTTTTGCTGTGCTTCGAAGCCTTAAACATTTTTGAAAAATAAATTCCAATTAAAAGGTTTTTTTTTCATTTGAATAATTAATTTTTCTCCGCTGGCGGACCTTTTTGGAGTGGATACAGGAGAAGCAATTGATGACGCACATGGGCAAAATCAGTGCCAAAATGACCACCGCCGCGGCGATCACCGCGAAGAGAGCGAAAATTGTCCACAGGCGCAACCGAACGGCGCATTTGAAATTGCCTAAGGGACATTAGGCGAAATACGAGCCATCGGAGGCATCCCTTACATGGCACTGACGCTTTGGCATTTTTGCCGAATTGGAAGCATTCACCGTAAACGAAAAGCGAGGATTGGTACTCCTGAAGAAAGTGATCGGGAAAATGGAAGAATCGCGGAAGGGGAACGGGGGAAGTGCGGGGGAGGGGAAAGGGGCGGGGACCGACTGACCTCGCCGCATTCGTCCTCGCAGCGATCTTTTGAATTTTTGTCGAAGTATCTTAAGGGTCAGAAATTATTTGGAGCTAATATGCCCGAAACAAATAAAGAAATTATGCTTTGAACTGACCCCGGGCCACAAGCGCATTGTTGGCCATTGAATATTTGGTTTGGGCCACAAGTTGGCTGATTGTTTTGGCCATTTGTCAGGGCGATTAGACACAGAAAAACAAATGGGCAGAGAGAAAGGGAAAAGCGGAGGAAAGGCATTTGACGAACGAAGTCAATTTGTACCCTGGAAAAATGCAATGAAAGAGGGAAAAGAGCAAATTTGATCGAAAGTGATCGGACAAAAACGGAGAAAATAAGGGAAAGGGAAGAAACATGGGGGAAGGGGAGGGAGGGGAGGGGAGGGGAAGAGAACGGGGAACTCGTCGAGTCAAACCCTCCCCCTCCTCCCCTCCCTCTCTCTCTCCTTTCTGTCTCCCCACTCTCCACTTTACTAGCATTCTTTTTCCCTCAGCCCTCTCTCAAGCAATCAGTCCATGCCCTTTCCCCTCCCCCTCCCATTAATTGAATGCGCAATTCCCTCCATTTCCCACTCGTATAGTTTGAAGCCGCGCCTCATTAAGTGCCCTCCCTTTTCTTAAATTGTAATTTTAATTTCCCTCCCCCCTGCTCTCTCTCTCCCCCCCGCTCTCTCTCTCTCTCTCTCTCTCTCTCCCCTCTCTCTCTCTCTCTCTCTCTCTCTCTCTCTCTCTCTCTCTTCAATTTGCACTTTTCCTTAATGCGATTAATTCTTTTAAATTTATAAAAATCAAATAAACAAAACAACAAAATATAGTAATTATATGAATGATAATGGAAAGTTTCCAGACCGACAGATTTTACTCGTGAGAAATTGGGAGATAAAACTTATTAAAAGGATGGAAAGAGATGAAATGATCGGAGAAGGTCGAATTTTGGGTCAGATTTGGAGGGGGGGGGGAGGGATCATTTCGAGTTGGTTGAGCGGAGTCGGGCGGCGGATGGAATTTGGAATTGTGTCGCCCGTTGATTTTACGAGTGTCGGTTGGATAATGAAAGGGGTGAAGGGCAGCGGCAGCAAACACAAAGCACCAAAAACAATGGATGGATGAATAAACTTTTGGCGCTGGATGATGATCTAATGAAGATGAAGCGATGACGGGGGGACGGGGAGAGACGGGGGCGGCACCGGGGAAAAGGGGAAAGGGGAGAGGAATGTGAAGAAAAGGGGAGACGTGGAGGGGGGACACTGGGGATGGGGGAGAGAAAAGGGGAGAGGAATGGCAAGATTGGGAGGGAGGCACGGTGGACGGGGGAGAGGCGGAGAGGAATGAGGAGAAAAGGGGAGACGGGGGGGGGCACGGGGGACGTGGGCCAAATAGGAAGGGGAGTAGGAAGGGGCGGGATAGGAAGAGACGAGGGGGAGGGGTCACAGGGGAGCAATGAAGAGAAAGGGGGAAAGGGGCGGAGGATGGGGGAAAACGAGGGGACACGAGGGACGGGGAATGGACAGAGGGGCGATTAGGTGATTTATTATTGAAGTAAAAAATTGGAAATTATGTCTAACAAAAAGAAATTTTTGATTTTAATAGAATATTACAATTTTCGGATGAAATCGCTAAATAAGAAGGTAAAATTTGTGGACCAATAAGCAACAGCCGACAAAATTTCATTTTCCTTTTTCGAACCACGCGAGGGTAAAAACTTTGAGGGAAATGACGCGGAGAGGGCCTAGGGGCGGAGGGAGTTGCGGTGCCTTTGATGTCTTAAGGGAAGCGACTCGACGAAACAGAGGATGGACAGTGTGAATTGTGGAGAGTAACAGAGAAAGAGAGGGAAACTGGGTGGGGAAAGATTACTTGGCCACTCATTCACAACAAAAACATACTTTTGGAATGGTGATGAGATAGATGGAGAAAGAGGGGGGAGGGGAGGGGAGAGGGGGGAGGCGGGGACGGCGAGATTGGGCAAAAGAGGGGGGGGGGGAGCGCAATTTGGGAGTGATGCTGCGCAACTCAACCGCGGCGGAGCGGGTGGGGCGGGGGGGGGGGGGGGGGGGGCGGTGGGCAACCGACAACAATTGAATTGAATTGGATCGAGTTATCTCTCCCCCCTTTCCCCTTCCCCTTTTTTCCCTCAGTTTTCCCTTCACAATTTCTTCTCAATTTCTTCCTTCTCATTCCTTCCCGTTTTACAGAGCTCAAAAGACGCGACCAAATTGAAGAAGTTTCCTAAATAAAATCACATTTGGGAGAGTGCAACAGCAAATGAATAAATAACGGGTCGATAAAAAAACAAAACAAAAAAAAGGCCGCGCATTTCGGCCCGGGGCATTTTTAAACTTTGACATTTTATGGTCATATTTCGTATTTATTTATTTATTTTTTATTTTTTATGGGTCAAAGTCAAAATTGTAAAAGTCGGATTAGACATAAAATTAGGGGGAACATAAAATTTAAAGAAAAAACAACGAATTTCAATCCTCCAATATGAATGAACTTCATCAACATTTTCTGCGAGCGTCAAAAAATAATCGACGTTGACTTTGAACATTTTGTTGCCGTAAATGCAAAGCGACGAAAGCAAAGAAAAGCGACGAATGGTTGTTAAATGTCTGTTTTTACAATATTAAATTTCATTTTCTCCTTATTTTTCAAAGAATTTTTAATTGAGACGCAGTGATTCTAAGAATAAATTTTGGTGGAAAAGCTGTTACTTTCAAACAAAGATTAATGCTTGTGTAATAATAGAAAACAATCAGATCACATCTCAGATTTGACACTCATACATATACATATAGAGGTTTATCAGTCAGAAAGAAGCCTTATACTCAAGACATACTTAAAACCGAGAATTTGTAACTCGGACCACCGGGTCGGGTATCGGGTATTTGTTTTCAAAATTTCTTTACCTATCTTCTTGTACTTTTTACATTTCCTTTATTAGTCGGTTTTCACCTTTTGAGGAGAATGCGTCCGGCGCATGGCGAAGTTCGGCTTAACAAATTATCGTTCGAAGCCAAAGCTCGAAACAAAGCAAATTTTTTCGAAGTTTGCTTTTGCGTCGGCTGTCGTCTTTCCTTTTTCTGTCTCTTCAATCATTTCTTTTTGTCCGCTTTATCCGTCCTTTTTCTTCTTCTCTTTTCCTCGTTTCCATTTTTTTTTCTCGCTGATGAAAGCCGAAAATCGAAAGACGCCCCTGAGGGGAAATTGCGAACGAAATGAGTGGGGGGGGGGGGGGGCGGGGAATGAATGCCTTTTGGCGGATTGTGTGCACTGATGAGTGAGTGAATCGAGTGAATTCCCCTGGCCAATTGCTCTCAATAACTTTGCTTCTTCAGCCAAAAGCTGAATCTCCCCCGTCCCTTTCACCTTCTTCGCTTTCGTACATCTTTAGGGTTTTAGCCATTCTTCCTCTTCCTCTCTCTCTCTCTCTCTCTCTTCCTCTCTCTCTCTCTCTCTCTCTCTTCCTCTCTCTCTCTCTCTCTCCCTCTCCCCCCCCCTCTCTCTCTCTCTCTCTCTCTCCCTCTCCCTCTCTCTTTCTCTCTCTCTTCTCTCTCTCTCTCTCTTCCTCTCTCTCTCTCTCTTCCTCTCTCTCTCTCTTCCTCTCTCTCTCCTCTCTCTCTCTCTCTATCTTCTCTCTCTCTTCTCTCTCTCTCTTTTCTCTCTCTCTCTGTCTCTCTCACACAGTCTCTCCTCTCCTCTCTATCCTATCTCTTTCTCTCTTGAATTGTCGTTATTTTGACTCTCGGAAAGTCTTACCTCTCCCTCTTACCTCTCCACTGGGTAAGTCCACAAGCCAAACGGAGGAATGACGGGAATGGGGCTGTGGGGGGAGGGAGACCGGGGAAGGGGGGGGGGAGGGAATTGTGTCGATACGTCCGTCTCTTCCCCTCCCGCGAAGCTTTCCTTTTGCTCGCCCTCCTTCCGCTGCTTCTCCGGCTTCGTTATTTCCTTCATCCGATCAAATTGAGAAAAAAAAACGATCATTGGGTGGTGGGCAGTGCTCCGCTTCTTCTGCCGATAGATTGCGATGGTTCAGAAGGGCGGAGGGGGGGGGGGAGGGAGGGGGTAAGAAGCTGCTGACAGTCAAAGGGTTTAATGGTGCTCTGTGTTTGGCTTGCTAATCGCGCCGCTCCCACCCCCATCGAATAATCTATCGATCGATCAGTCTCTTCCCTTTGCTTTGTCCTTCAATTTGTGCCGTCTCCGCTATGTTGGTGCCCCCCCCCCACCAATCCATCATTTTCTTTCTCTTTGATGGCACAATGCTTTTCCGTCACTAACGGCTTTGGCATGGCACCAAAGAGACAAGCCAAGCAGTTCCTGTTTGCCGCAATAGGAGAGAGAGACCCATGAAAGATTGTCAAAAACAAATTTTAGTGGACTTGTGAGGGCGGGGAGAAGAAAAGAAAGTACTTCTCGGCCCTCACCCAAGCCGCCGCTTTGCACAATCTCTGCCCCTTCCCCCCCCCCCCCCCGGGCTCTCCGTCTCCTTGGCCCTCCTCCGCCTCTGTCCGTCCCAACAAAGCCTATCCACTTCTCCCCTCCTCCTTCTCCTCCTCCCCCCTCTCCCAAAGTCCGTCCGTCCATTCATCCCAATTCCTTCACATTTTACAGCATCTTTCCCCAAAATCTCCCGTCCATTCTTTCTTCTTCTGACGAATGCTAAGAAGCAAATCTCGAAAGTTGTCGGTGGTCCCCTTCTCTTTCAATGCACTTGCACTACACACATTGGCCAGTCAATGGACACGGCCGAAGCGGCGGCGAAGAGAGGGGGGGGGGGAAGGGAGAGGGGCGATGGACTTGGGGGTGGGGGGGGGGGGGGGACGCCCGTCGCCATACCCCCAGGGGACGGACTCCAACAGAGGCGGGAAAAGCGTTGCAAATGTCGTGGCCGGCCAATTGGCCTCGCATCGTCCGCTAAAATTGGCCGAAAATGAGCCGGAAAAGCAGCCTTTCCTTCTTCTGCCTCTGTTGCTGCTTGCTGATGGAAGATTTTTTGGGACGATGTTTGCCCCTTCCCAAATGTGCCGTACTCGCTTCCCATAACTTTCCTCAACCCTATGCCGTACTCCATCCCCTTTACCCTCTCTCTTTACCCTCTCCTGTGCCGTACTTCCTTCCCTTAACTTTCCTCCCCCCTATGCCGTCCTTCCTGTCCTTTACCCTCTCTCTTTACCCTCTCCTGTGCCGTACTTCCTTCCCTTAACTTTCCTCCTCCCTATGCCGTCCTTCCTGTCCTTTACCCTCTCTCTTTACCCTCTCCTGTGCCGTACTTCCTTCCCTTAACTTTCCTCCCCTCTATGCCGTCCTTCCTGTCCTTTACCCTCTCCCTCTGTGCCGTCCCTTCCCCTCTCTTCCCCCCCTTTCCGCTTTGCTTTATCTGAGCTTTGCATAATTCAAAACCGCAAATATTAAAATGTGTTATACTCAGCCATCGTCCAATTGAATAATAATTGTCTATCAGCAGCAATCGATTCCTTTCCCTTCAACAGACGTTAGCCAAATTTATTTCCGTGGTTTTTCCTCTCAAATTCTCAGTTTGTTTTGCTTTTCCTCTTCCACTGCTGCGCTTTTCGTTCCTCGCCCACCCATCGCTAATTATTCTTCAGATTAGCATTCGTTCGGGGAATGGCTGAACATTCCCCGTCACCCCATGCGCTTTTTCATTCCGATCACTGATCAAAAGCCCCCCCCCCCCCTTTTGATCCAATTATCCCCTCTGCTGTTGAGAGGTCACTTTCCTCGCTTACTCTCCAAACAAATAAACATTCGTTTTGTCTCTCTTTCTGTTCACTTTTTCCCTTCTTTCTTTCCTCCTTAATCCATCATTAATTTTGCATTTCTTTAGAATATTTCTCTTTTTCCGTCGATTTATTAAATCAATTTTAACAATTTTTAAATGAAAAAATCATGGCATTCCGCCATTTGGCATTCGTTTTTTATTTGGCATTCTGTTCCTTTTTACACATTCAAAATGTATTCGCTTTTGCGTGATTTATTTTTTGCCAATGGTTTAACTTTGCCTTAGGGTATTCCACCGATTTTGTCTTTTTCTCAGCCGCCCTCTCCTTTGCCCTCTTCTCTTCTCGAGATGGGCGTGCTCACTTTGAACATCGAATGTCGCGAGAAGGGCGTCAAAAAGACAATGCAATTCGAACCACGCACTTTGGTGCACGACGCGTGCCGACTGATCAGAGACAAATTGGGGCATATGCCGGGCAATCGTAAGTACCAAAGGGCGGACAATCGAATCACTGATTTGTGAGCGAAACGACTGTTGGGCTTTAGCGAATGATTATGGCCTTTTTCGGCTGGAGGACGACCCGACAAAATGTGTTTGGATGGAAAATGGTCGGACATTGGAATATTATCTGATCAGAAATGGGGTTGGTCCGCCACTCTGTGGCCAAATGATCGGTTCAAATTCGACTTGCCACAGGACACTTTGGAGTACAAAAACAAAATCCGCCCCCTCCGGGTGCGCACTTTGGACGGAGGGGCAATCAAAACAGTTTTTGTGGACGAATCGCAGCCCGTTTCGCAGCTGATGGTGGTGATCTGCTCCAAAATGGGCATTGCCAACCATGAGGAGTACTCATTGGTAAGGGGAGCATCGCCGGAGGGGACGGACTGGCGGAGCGGAGAACGGAATGGCCAAGGGCGAAAGGGAAAGGACGCCGTACTCAAACGGCGGAACGGACGAAGCGCGGCCGAAACAGCGCGGCGGGTTGGAGCACACGTTCATGAACACAATCGGACGGAAGAAGGAGCGGCAAATTCAGCAGCTGAGGTGCAAAGCCATGCTGAACATTGGCCATTCCGCCGCCTTAATTAAGGGCCAAATTGCACACGGACGCCGAAATTAATTGGGTGGACCATTCCAAGACACTCAGGGAACAGAACATCGGGGAGGAGGAAGAGCTGACTCTGCGCAGAAAATTCTTCTTCTCGGACACAAATGTGGACACCAGGGACCCGGTCCAACTGAATTTGGTCAGTTTTTGTTGCCGTCGGCATCGAATTCTTGGCCAAATGGTGACGGACTGATTAAGCTGTACATTCAATGCCGGGACGGCGTCTTGCGGGGGCTTCATCCCGTCTCGAGGGACACGGCCATCAAATTGGCCGCACTCCAATGCTACATCGAATACGGCCCTTACGAGGAGGGAATCCAACGGAGTGTTGAGTCAGTTGGCCAAATGTTAACCGATGGAGGACCCTCGCTTTTAGTGCCAAAAATCTGTTGCCGAAAGAATATGCGAAGGCCAAGGAATTGGAGAAGAACATTATCCAAGTGAGCGGAAGGAGGGAATGGCGGCGAATGAAAAGGAATTACTATGGAATGATGACCCCCTTAATTGCAATGATTAATGAATCCCGCTCCCTAATTAGACTGATTAACGAGTCCCCTCCCCTAATTAGACTGACTAATGAATCCCCTCCTTTAATTAGACTGACTAATGAATGACCTCCTAATTGCACTGACTAATGAATGCCCTCCCTCTGAAGGAGTACCGCGAGTTGATGTATGAAGACTCGGCCGCGCCCAAAAAGAAATACTGCGAATTGTGCCAATCGTTGCCCACTTACGGCGTCACTTTCTTCTTGGTCAAGGAGAAATTGCCAGGCAAAAACCGACTGATCCCGCGACTGCTCGGCGTCAACAAAGATTCGGTGATGCGAGTGGACGAACGGACCAAAGCGGTGCTGAAGGAATGGCCGCTAGAACAGGTCGCCCCCCCCCTTTTAAAATTGGTAATTATTGGCCATTTCTTTTTTAGGTCCGTCGATGGGCCGCCTCTTTCAAAACGTTCACTCTCGACTTCGGCGACTATAAAGACGGATATTATTCGGTGCAAACGCTCGAGGGAGAACGCATTGGACAGGTAAAAAGGGGTAATTAAACAGAAACAAAGGCACTGTTATTTAGCTAATTGGCGGATATATCGACATCATTCTGAAGAAAAAGCGCATTGTGGACAGTGGCGGAATTGAGGGAGACGAAGGGGCGACGATGGTGGAGGTGAAAAAGAGGGGGGGGGGGGGGACAAATGAGCAATCAACAAACGGGGGTGGACAAGTGATCCACTATGGGACGAATGACCTACCAACAAACGGGTGGGGGACAAATGATCAACTAACAAACGGGGGTGGACAAGTGATCCACTATGGGACGAATGACCTACCAACAAACGGGTGGGGGACAAATGATCAACTAACGAAGAGTATGGCGTTTGACTTTTTCGTTATGGGCCGCTCTTCAAATTTTAAAAAAGCAAAAGGAGAGCGGCAAATAACAAAAACAACATTTGTGCCAACAATGGGTCAAAAATGAATCTTTGGCATCCATTGCTAATTTATTTATTCATGTGGTAAAGAAATAATTTTGTCGTTTGCGCGATTTTCTGTTGCCTTTTTTTTAATTTTAAAGGGTGGCCCAAAAAAATACTGACAAATAATCAAACAAAAAAAAAAGTAAGAGGACAAATGACCACCAATAAATGTGAACAATGAAAAAAGACACACACAAAGGTCAAGCCCATTCGCTCCCTTTGAAGGACATTGTCGCGCCGGCCAAAGCGACTCTCCTCGCCCACAGCGATCTCGCGCCGCCTTACCCCGCCCCCGAGGGGTATTTGCCCCACGGGACATTCCGTCCGACCGCCGAAACACCGGCTGGAGGTTAAGCAATTACAGACACATTGTAGCAATTGCCTATTCATTTGGTCGGTTCAGCTCCGCAGTACGGCGGTGTCAGTGGGATGATAATCGCACAAGAAATTCCAAAAGTGGGGGAAATGAAGCGAAGGGGCGAAGGGCCATTTTATATAGGGGGAACGAATTCGCTATTTGGACGCACGAGAACGAAGTCAAAAGGCATTGGTCGGAACGATCGAAGCGACAATTCGAGCGGTGGAAGAAGCGGAGGAGGAAATCCAAAAGCCACCGCAAATCGAATTGCCACAGTTTGGCGAAACGCAACGGCACTGGCGAGTGGAGGTGGAGAAGGAGGCGGTCAGCGACCGACTCGCCGCGATGGGAGCCGCGACGGCGGAGGTAGGCCGACCAATTGGGCAGTGAATGAGGGGGAAAAGGAAGGGAAGGCTTAATCCGAATTAGCCAAGGGGCAAAATAGGCATGACTAATTGGCATAATTGGGCTAAAAACGTCTCAACAATTAAGCAAATAAAGCACAATAACGAAATTGGCCTTTTTATTCTTTGCCATTTGTTTAGGTTGTTCAATTGACCGCAATTCCCGAGGAAACTTTGGACACGCGCGTTGGGCACGCAATTGCAACAATTGGCTCGAATATTCCGGAAATGGGCCGCGGGGTGCGCCAATTAGCCGCCATTATGCCGGACGAAAGCCGTGCCGGCGATTTAATGGACGCGGCGCGAAAATTGTGTAACGCTTTTGGAGACTTTTTGGAGAAGGTGAATTCCATTGGGGAGAAACAATCCACAGCGAAATGGCATTGCTAATTGTCAGGTGCACCCGGAGAAGCAGGAGAAACGCGCGACGATTTTGTCGGCTGCGAGCAGAGTTGGCGAACTGTCGCACGACATGATCAGTACAATGCACGAACAGACGGAGGAGGAGCGGACTTTCCACGAGGAACTCAACCGCAGGGCACGCGCAGTTGCCACGAGCACGGCACAGCTGGTGCTTCAGTAAGTGGAGACCGGGAGCATTTGGGATGGAATTTCGAATATGAAATCCATCTATGAAAAGAGCCAAAACGGTGTCCGCCGAATGTGAGGAACCGGCACTGAAGGACCAAGTGATTCACAGTGCCATGAAGGTGGGTCGGGTGGGCAGGCACCGTTCGCCTCATTTTACCGACATTTCCCCCCCCCCCCCGCTCAGACGGCATTTGCCACTTCCGAATTGGTCGCGTGCACTCGCGTCGTCGGCCCGACCATTGAACATGCGCCTTGCAAGGAGCACTTGACAGAGGCGGCGCACAACGTCGCCCGGGCGGTGCAGGAACTGCTCGAAGACGCGAGCAAAGCTTGTCAGCGGGCGCCGCCCGAAAAAGGCCAGGAGCAATACGGGAATTTGCACGACGCGGCGAGTCGCGTGTCCGGCGCATTGGACCATCTGATCGGACACGTGCAGGACGGGCCCTGGGGGTACCACCGAAAGACCACGCAGGACTACACATTCGAACGTAAGCAAACGGAAGGCGTGGAGAAGGGGGGGGGGGGGGGGGGAAACAGACGGGCACCGATGGATGTCATTGGTCAGAGAACTTTCAGAAATCGTCGAATCATCCAACCGAATCATCACAAACCAAGGCCATCAGCCGGGGGCCATTGTGCGCGACTCCGAGTCAGCAATTCGGTACTGATCAATCCTCTGATCACTCCGTCCGTCGTTTGTTCAGTTCGTCCCAATTACTCGTGGAGGGCATGGAGCAAGAGGCACAGCTCAGTCCGGCGGAACAGCGCAACAAATTGTTGAACGCTGCTCGTAAGCGAGGAAAGCGCAATGCTTTACGCGGTGCATCGTTTTAAGGTTCGGTTGCCCAAGCGACGAGTTCGATGATCGACGCGACGCGCGAGTGCCAAAGTCGGCCGGGCGAAGTTGGGCCTCAAGTGGCACTGCGAAACGCGGCCGAACACCTTGTGCAGGTGGGAGACAGCTGCAAAACATGACATTGCAATGGGAAAATGATTGAAAGCATAATATATGGGAGGGTGAGAAAAAGCCGATCAGTGATCAGAGGAACGAACAAAGGCAAATTTAGCCAGAACGCCATCGGAGGGAAACAGCGGCGGGCTGAGGAGAGAGTGTCAGTTGAGATTGAGCCGAATTGAATGGGGTTGGGGAGGACGATCTGATCACCATCATTGATCAGAGCGATCAGCGAATCTCCGCCTCACTCTTTTCCCACAAAACTTTTCCCGCCGCTTTGTGTCTGCGCCGTCTTCTCTTTCTCTCTCTCTTTTTCTTTCTTTCTCTCTTTCTTTTCCCCTTTTCGTTTTATTTGCAATGTTCTTTTTCTTCCTCCTCTTTTCCCACACTCTTTTCATTGACCGATCGCCCTCTCTTTCATCCCCTGCACATATCCTTCGAAGTGTCCTTATTTTGGCCATTTTCTCGCCTTTCACCTGCCTAATGCCATGTCCATTTATCACTAATTATCCCTTTTTATAGCCATTTTTCTTTTTATCTTCCGACAATAGCCTCTTTTTGCCCTGCTACTGATTAGCATTTTCATTTTTGTAAATTATGCTTTCTCCTTTTTATCATAGGCTTTTCCTCTCTCTCTGTGCCTTTCTGTTACTGCAATGTTTTGCCTTGTTATTTTATGATATATTAGTACATATAAATATTGCAATTTGGCATTTCATTTTTGCTGCTTTTCTCCTTTAATTAGTTTCTTAATTACTTTTGTGTCCCTCCCTCTCCCCCCTTTTTCAATTTTTCGCCGCTTCCCATCGCTGATTAGTTGGTTCACTTCATTTTCCATGCCATTCCTTGCCCATCATCCGCAAGACGTACTTCGCCGTCTCGGCAACACTTTTCCTCCTCCTTTTGGTAAGCTTCCGTCGTTCCTTCGTCTTCTGCTTTTTTGTTCGCTTTTCTCGTTTTGCTGTGTTTGTCCCCCCCCCCCCCCTCAAATTTCCAATTCCTTTGTCCAAATTCGGGCTCAATTCGACTCACTTTTATTCTCTTCAGCTGCCGCTGTGTTCCTCCACCGTTGTAAGGCTAAAAAAAAAGTCCCGATTTTTTTTGTTGTTTTGAATTTGATTGTTTTGGCGTTCCGTTTGGGTGTGTGAGTGATCAGAAATAACTCAACTCCCATTTTGGCATTTTTTGTTGTTACATTGCATTTTTCACAGGTGACCAATCAGGCGACTGGCGAACGCCAAATTCAACAAACCATCCAACAGCTTGAAAAAGTCTCCAAAGAGACCGCCGCTTCGATCACTCAAACCGTCGCTGCCGCCAATTCGGTCAGTGCCTATACAGTACGTCTGCCGATGCGTTCATCCCGCCCCCTTTGTTACTGTATAGGCTCGCCCTCACATTCTCGCCCAGCAACCGCTCGATTCGCTTGTTCGCGAGTGTGCCGATGTTAGCCGTTATGTGCCTCCGCTGATCAAACGCATCAAACAGCACCAGGGGGCTAGCGAAGCGGGGGCACAGTTCCGAGCTGTCAGTTATATCAATTCACAAAAATGCAGCATTTGTGTGCCTTGCAGAAGGTCGGCCTTATTCACGACTCTCAGGCGGTGGTTGGCCCCGCGACGCGACTCGTCGACGAAAGTCGCTCTTCCGTTTCGCATGTGCGCGACAAACACTCCGCCGGCCTTTTGCTCCAAAACTGTCAGCAGCTTTCGGTAGTCCACTTCTGTGACTGCTTTTATCTTAATTAATAAATAATTGGTTAATTGATTAAAGGTAAATGTCGCTGAGCTTCGTACAGTGCTAAACAATGTGCAGCAATTGGACTTCGGCTCCCAATTGGACCATTCGGAGGAGCTCATCCGCTCGTTGGATGCCCAGCTTCAGGAATTGTCGCAACGAATTCGACTTGGTCAGCCGCTTCTCCCGCCCTCCTCCCCGCCGTTGGACAGTCCGCAGCAAACGACGCGAACATTTCGCCAGCAGTGCCGTCTTTTGAACTCGACGATTGCCCAAATGGTCTCCGCCACACATTCCAGCGAAAGTCGCCAAATGGGCACAGCGATGCTCGAAATGGCACAAGCACTCAGCGATTTTGCCGATTCGGTGGAGGACGTCGCAGCGACAGAAGCAAATGCAAATGGAAGCGGCGAATTCGCAGAGGGCGACGAGAGGGTGGACAAGTGAGTCCTCCGCCGTTTGGGGGCTGGGAATGGTCGCTTTTGCGTTGAATCGACCTCCTCCCTCCCATTTCCGTTTGATTCTGAACGCGCGGTCGGTGGTCCACGACTCGGGAAACGTTCTCTACAGAGTTCGCGAACGGAGCACAGCCCAACAGTTGGAAGAAGCGGCTCGACGAGTGACTGAGTCTTTGCGGAAAACACTCGCTTCTCTGCCGGACAATGCCATTGTGGACAGAGCGGTGATTTTGGCACTGAATTTGCCAGCATGGTTATCATTCCATCCACAGATGGACAAGCTGAACGCGTTGACCGTCCAACAATCGGCTAAACTTTCCCCCATTTCGCCGCCTCCGTCCGCCGATGAATTCCACGCGTTCGCCGTCGCATTGACCGAATCGGCAAATCGTTTGCCCACCCTTTTGCACAATTCGGCCGAAGAGAACGCTCGGGGCATCAACGAATTCACCACCAATTTTGCCCGATTTCATACGACAGTCAGCAAAATGACAGCGCAAGCGAATGACACGACGGGCCAAGAAATGGCAGAAAGACTCGGAGATGCCAAGGAATCGGCACTAATTATGTTGGAAAGGTGAAGGGGGGGAGGCAAACCAAACTCAATTTTCTGAAAAATTTTGGCATTTTTAGTCTCCGCACCGCCCAAACCGACCCAAACAACGCGTCACTTGCTCAGGTGTTCCATTGGAAATGAATATAAATACTCATCCCAATTCAAGTCACTTTCGTCCTCCGTTCGCCAATTCGTTGTGACAATTTCGGCAATTGTCGAATTGGCACAATCGCAAGGGACGAGCGCGTGGCTGCGCGAGTGCGAAGAAGCCATCCAACAAATTCATTCGGTCCGGCATTTGTTCGACGGCGCAACGACGAGTCCATTGAATGTGCCGTTGAACGGGAACAGTTACTACGAGTCATTGGCCGAAGTGACAAACGAAGCTCGCAATTTGGGCGACGGTTGGTTTTGGCAAAGGGAAAGGCAAAAGGCAAGTGAAAAGAATTGGAAGGGATGAACGGATTGGCACATTACGCACGGCGCAATGATAACGAACAGTTGTGCTTAGCAGTGCGACAAGTGGCAAATGCCGTCTGCGGATTGGCCAAAAACGCGGCGCAATCCGTAAGAAAATGGCATAACGGAAGAGGCAAATTCGAAACTGAATCCTCTCTCATTCTCAAGGCGTATTTGATCGGAGTTGGCGACCCACAAAGTGAGCCCGGACGAGCGGCCATTTACGACGTTGGACGATGCGAACAGTCTCTTGAGGCGGTCAAACAATTAACCGAACAAATCTGCACAGGACGGAGCGAAAAGCGGCAAATAATAAATGTAAAAAAGGCATAGGAATGGCCACGACTTGGCCAAATTGGCCAAGGGGGTTTTCTTAATTGGCCCGACGGCGCCCTTCCCCAATTAGGACACCACGGTGCTCGCTTCCCACGCCTCCGTTTTGGCGAGCGTTTGCCGCGACGCGTCCGAACAGTCGGCCAACGTCGGAGTGCGAAGTCAATTTGTGAACTGCGCAAGGGAAATCACATCGGTCACCGCGGCACTGATCACAACGGTTAAACTGTACGACCAATCGGAGAGGGCGGCGGATTTGGGCAAATGCGTGGAGCAGGCGAACAAGTTGCATTCGGCAGCGGACAATCTCTGCAAATTCGTCGATAATCCCGACTTCGGTGCCCTCCCGGCGCGAATTGCTCTCGCTGGGCGTCGGGCCCAACAACCGCTGGTCCATTCGTCCACGAAAATGTTGGACGCGAGCTTGGACATGATAACGTAACATTTGGAAGATTTACTTAATTGGCACATTACAAATGGTTACAAAGGACGGCCAAATCGTTGGACGAAAATCCGTCAGACGCGGCGACTTGGCAACAAATCGCGAACAGTTCCAGCGTGGTCAGCGAGTCTATAAAACAGTTGGTGGCCGCCATTCGCGACGAGGCACCCGGCCAAAGCGACTTGTCCAACGCGACGAATGTGCTCATGCAGCTGATCCAACAGATTGACGACGCGGCGATCGCCGCGGCCCGCGAGGAATTGGCCCGTGCTGAAACGGCGGTGGACAGTGCGCACCAACAAATTCAGCACAGCGCACAGCAAATTCTGAACTCCATCGACCCGCTGAAGATTTCGGTGAATTCACTAGGCGTTCTGTCTGGTGTCATTTCGCAATTTTTTCAATTGAAAGGCCATTAGCCACGCGGAGGCTATCGGTCGCAATGTGCGGCAGCAAATCGCCTCCATACAAACTTTGGTCGTCGCCTGTGTCCAGGCCGCGTCTCTCTCCTACGACTCGCGCACCCAAAGCAACCTTTTCGAGCAGTGCAAAACCGTGCTCGAGGCGTCCCTCCAAATGGTCGTCCGTCCTCTCTCTCACGCAAAAATGCCTCGCTTTTCCCTAATTGTTCAGATGTACGCCACCAAAGATTCCGGCGGTAACCCAAAAGCGGTCGAATTGCATACGATTGTAGAGGAAAGTGCGGAGCAGCAGAGGTTGGCCCTGACGGACTTGCAACGCCAAGTGCAACTGCTCGACTCGGAGTCAGGCGGTGATCAATTGGGCCGATCATTCACTGAGTTTCCGTTCTTTGCCCTTTCAGTCGTTGCTGGGATTATCGACAACGTTTCGCGTTCCATCGCTCTCGCTGATCAATCGCGAAAACCGTCGGAGAATGACTCATTAGTGAATGTTCAGGTGGCACTAATTAGTCATACACAAATAAACCATGACGAAACACATTTAGGCCCAAATTGCCTCCCTTTTAAATGAAATGGCTCAAAATGCGTCCGACGCTCCGCTGACTCAGCCCGAACATCTCGGCACACTTTCGCTTCGACTTGCAGAAAATTATCGCGAATTAGCCGAAATTGTGCAAATCGCTCAAAATTTAATGAATTCGCCGGAACTGAGTCAAAGGCTCAAAATGTCGGTGCAAAAGTTGGGAACTGTGCTCATTGAACTGATCAAATTCGGAGCTCAGCGGAGGAATTATCCGACGGACCAAGTGAAAATTGGCATTTGTTTTTTAATTTATGTTCATTTTTTTGGCAAAATAATTTCAAAATTCTTTTGGCCATGCCTTTGTTTTTGAGTGTTTATTTTTTAATTATTTCCCTTCTCCATTAAGCGCGTTTATCAGCAACTTTCACAACATTCGGTGCTTATCCAAGAGCGAATCCGCGAAATTGTTGCCGTTCTCAGCGAAGGCTCCCAAGGCACGCAGGCGTGCATCAACGCGGCACAAACTGTTTCCGGAATTATTGGCGATTTGGACACGACCATTCTGTTCGCCACATCCGGCTCATTGAACCCGCAATTGGCGCCCGGGGCGGAATTTGGCGACCACAGAGACACAATTGTGAAGACGGCGAAGGTCCTGCAAAATTATTTGAATAAATATTCAAATTTGATCCAAAATTCAGGCCCTCGTCGAGGACACCAAAGCGTTGGTCAGCGGAGCCGCCTCCAACCAAGAACAGTTGGCAGTCGCGGCACAGAATGCGGTACGCACCATTCTCCAGCTCAGCGAGGCGGTGAAGTGCGGCGCAGCGACACTTTCGTCGGATTCGGCCGAAGCGCAAGTGATGGTGGGCAAAAAAAGGGACAAAGCGATCAATTGAACTGCTCGAATTACACAGTTCAATCCCTGGCCATTTCATGGACTAAGTTGGCCCATTCGCCATTGTCCCCCCCCCCCCCGTTTAGGTAATTCACGCCGTTCGCGACGTCGCTGCCGCGCTTTCCAATTTGATCCAAGCGACGACCCACGCGTCGGGCCGAACTCCGAACGACCCGGCCATCGGAAATCTGAAGGAGGCGTCCAAAGTGATGGTCAGAAACGTGGGGAGTCTTTTGCGAGCGATAAAAACGGTGGACGACACTTCGCAACGCGGTGCACAAGCGTTGGAGGCGGCGATTAATTCCATCGAAGTGTCCCTGAAGCAATTCGACAACAGCGAAGCGACCGGACGCCGCCCGGCGACCGCGGAAGACATTTTGAGGGCGACACGGGCGGTGACCGACGCGGCCACAAAAGCGGCGGGGGCAAGCTCACTGCTGCACCAGGAAAATTTGATAGCAGGTAAGGTGGAGCAAACCTGTTATTTTTAACAGGTTCCTGTGTTTGTGTCTGACCAACAGAAACCTGTTACCTATTTCAATCACAGAAACCTGTCATCATTACGCCAAAAATCCCGCTAATTCAAAATTTTTAGCAATTTTTTCGATAAAACATGGCATAACTTTGCTTAAAGGAAGTCATATTTTACATTCTTAGTGCCATAAAATAGCCAAAAAATTTTTTTATTAGCTTACAAAATTTCAAACTAATTTATCAAATTTGACAGTAAATAGTACTTATTTTCATACAACTTTTTCTAACATTGACCAATTTTTTTTAAATTTTACAAGCTAATAGAGAAAAATTTTGGCTATTTTATGGTACTAAGAATGTAAAATATGACTTCCTTTAAGCAAAGTTATGCCATGTTTTATCGAAAAAATTGCTAAAAATTTTGAATTAGCGGGATTTTTGGCGTAATGATGACAGGTTTCTGTGATTGAAATAACAGGTTTCTGTTGGTCAGACACAAACACAGGAACCTGTTAAAAATAACAGGTTTGCTCCACCTTAGGAGAGGGTAGTTTTTTTAGTACTCATTTTTTATTTCTTAAATGGACTCCCATTGTACCGTCACTAATTGCCCAATTAAACTTACATCATTTAGCTGCTAATATGTCTCGTCAGTCGGTTAGCGATTTGCTTTTGATTGTTCGTGCGGCGGCGTCTTCTGCTGAACATGTGGAACTGAAGTACCGAATGTTGAGCAATGGCAGAGACGTGGCACTGAACGTGAAGCATTTGCTCGCCTCCCTTCTCTTCTTGCTAACTCGCCCCGATGATCCGACCACAAAAAACGCAGTTTTAACAACAGCCAACGAAATTGCCAAGGTGTTTTTTAGTTCTTTTTGGCACGTTCCTACGGGATTTTTTCCCAAATAAAGATGGTGGCCGAATTGGCCCAGTGCAGTGATCAACTTCGGTCAAACGGCGCTTCCACTGCAATGTCAGTGGAGGAGTCGGTGATGGCTGTCGGCAACGAACTTCTCGTGGCGGCAAATTCTGTGGAGGCCGTTTCTTACAAATTGGCACAAATGCGTCCACGGGAAATCCATGCAAGTTTTTGGCTTAGAATTTTATTTAATTTTAATTGATAAATTGCTGCTGGACCGATAATTGACGACGCTTTTGCGGCGGACGAGGGCCCGGCTCTGATATGTCTTGTATTCTTGGGTCGGTGCTTCCACGAGGAACCCATCATGCAGGGCATATCAGAGTCGGCACCCTTCGCATGTTCCGTTGCCCCCGTCAAATGCCGTGCCATTCCTGCGTTTCTATTCCTTCGACACTTCAACATTTTAAATGACAAATTTCCAACAATTTAGAAATAAATACAATAATTTTGCTTTTTCAATTCACCATTTTCCTTTTCAGAAACCTGATGAAAACCTAACGTACGATGAGCAAATTCTTTCGTCCGCTAAGTCAATCACCCAAGCCGTCCAAACACTTGTCAAAGTGATCTTTGTTTTGCAAAATTGGTTTTAATTCCCTTCGGGAAAGGCCGCTTCGTCTGCGCAGCAGGAATTGGTGGCCCAGGGGCGAGTGGCCGACCCGGGCCCAGCAAATGGCAGCGAAGAGCAGCAATGGACTGCAGGTGGAGAAGCCAAAACTCCGCAGCATAAGCTAACAAATATGCTAATCACTCTTTTGCCTTAGGTTTGGTCTCCGCCGCTAAACTCGTCGCCGCTGCGACTAACCAACTTTGTGAAGCTGCCAACGGATTGGTGCAGGGCCATTCGACGGAGGAAAAGCTAATTGCAGCGGCGAAACAGGTGAAGAAGATAAAGGAGGAAAACGGGGGATTAATTAGGGAATTATTGGGTAAATTAGTCGCCTCCACCATTTATTGGGTGTTTAATTCGGGTGCACTGCTTTCCCCCCCCCCCCCATATCAGTTCCCCTCGCACCGTTTCCCCCGGTTTAAATCTCAAATCTATAAATTTTGAATAAAGAAATCTGCAAATTTTTTTATAAGAAAATTTCTAGAAATAAAAATTTTTGAATTTTAGATTAATTACTAAGTATTTTTCAAAAAATTTACCTAAAATTCGCTGAAAAAAATTATAAAATGTTTTTCATCGAGTTGGGAATTAATAGAAAGTGAACAAAGCTGAAAATCGGCCCTTAGGCTTAAATTTCGATTTTTGAGGCCTAATAACTTTTCGGTTTCTTGCTATATGGGCGTAATATTAAAAATTCACAATAGAAATGTTTTCTCGAAATTCATGTTTGAGACAACTTTTTTTTCCGGGGAGGGGGCGAGGAACTGATATGGGTGAAACGAGCTGCTCCCGTTTAATTCATTGTCTTTTTGGCCAATTTCAGGTCGCTTCTTCCACCGCCCATCTGTTGGTAGCGTGCAAAGTCAAATGCGATTTGAACAGCCGAGCAATGCAACGACTCCAAAGTGCCGGTCAGAAAATAATTAAAAAAACGCAAAAATGAGAAGTTATTTTTGGAATTGCTAAAAAAGCATCACTAATAACAATGAAATTGGATTGCACTTTGGATGAATCTGACAAATATTTCTCATTTTTTTTGATTGATTGTCGCAATTAATTAACTAAAAATTCCCTCCTTTTGAGGTCATGCGGTTAAAACGGCAACAGAACATTTGGTGAACGCGGCCCGGCAAGCGATTACGCAAGAGGACTGTCGCGGGTTGGTCATCTCGGAAAGTGAGGGAGGCAAAACAAAGGGCGGAACATCGATCATTTCACAGAGATTGTCACGGGCATTACACAAATGATGGACGCGCACGAAGAAGTGTTGAGAAAGGAACGCGAATTGAAAGGTGAAAAAGGGAAAAGGGAGGGACAAAAAATGAAAGGGAACGGTACAAAAACAATAGAAGGGATACGGTAGGGGGGGGGGGAACGGGAAGGGAAAATGATGTATAAAAAAAGAAACGACGAACTTTCAGAGGCGAGAAACCGACTGGCGCAGCTGAACAGGTCTCGGTATGAAAAGTCGCCGGAGCCCTCGCCAGAAAAGCAATAAAATTCCCAAAAGAATTCATTTTTATAATTAACTAACTTTCCCTTTTTCTGTCAAATATTTGTCTCAATTTTTTTGTTTTATTTTTTAAGCCAACCTTTGCAATTGCCTTAATTTCCGAAGCTTTCTCCGTCTTTTGCTTGCTCATTTATTTTTCCATTTATCACAGCCATCGCTATTCTTTCTTTCTTTCTTTTTCTGTTTGTCATTTTTTCCCATTTCACTTTCATATCAAAATATGCCGTTTATTTATTTCTTCAATAAAATGCTCTATTTTTTCTGTTCCTTCAATTCCAACACATACATAATTCTGAAATATTTATGGGTTAGTTCTCCGGAAATTCCAATTCAAAGTTCCCATTAGAATTGAATAAAAAAAACACTTTTCCATTTCAATAATCAAAATTTCTCAATAAATTGCCTCAAAAAGCGAATGCATTTGCCATAACCGTCGTAATTTGATAACCTCCAAAATCATTTGTTCGTCCGTCCGTTCGTTTGTTTATTTTTGTCTATTTTTAGGATAATTTAACCAAACTTTTCCCTCCATTTTCGCTTTTTGATGGCGCCAAATGAAAAGGAAAAGGTATAAACTGAAAAGGGAAATTACACTCATTTTTTGGCTTATTTTGTTTATTTGTTAGCTTTGCAACGGCGTGGTCAAATGCGACGCGTCGTTCTCTTCGTTCGCCGTCGGTGGGCGAATTCGGCACATTTCGTGCATTGGCGCCGGTTACGTCGGGGGGCCGACCTGCGCAATGATTGCCCACAAATGTCCGGACATTGCGGTGACAGTGGTGGACATGAACAGCGAAAGGATCAAACAATGGAATTCGGACAAATTGCCAATTTTTGAGGCGGAGAAAATGGCAAATTTAAAATGTGAATTCGCAAGTGTTTAGCCCGGCCTCGAGGAAATCGTTTTGGAAGTGCCGTGGCCGCAATTTATTCTTTTCCGACGACATTCCGTCGGCCATTCGAAGTGCACAAATCATTTTCATGTCAGTGAACACTCCCACGAAGACGTACGGCCGCGGAAGGGTCTGTGACTCACTCAATCACTATTCTCATAAGGCTTATTCCAAACTGTCATATCAACACCCAACGAATAACTGTGAAAAACAAATGGAAATCATTACGAAAATTTTGAAAATTTCTCTGTTTTAGGGGTTATTTCAAACAAATCGGTATCTGAAAGTGATTTGATGAATTTCTGTCAGTTCGGAATGTTCCTTCCATTTCACTCTTTTTGGTGTGCATTTCCCCCTCCGTTTAGGGCCGTGCCCCCGACCTCCGTTACATGGAATCGGTCGCGCGGGCAATTGCCGAATTTGCAAATGGCCCCAAAATTGTGGTTGAAAAGTCGACGGTGCCGGTGAAAGCGGCTGAAAGCATTCGGCACATTCTGCGCGAGGCGGAGAAACTGAACCCGGACAAATTCGCGTTCCAGGTCTCTTTTAGAAAGGGGCGTTTATTTTGTGTCACTCCCACTTTTCCGCATTTTGAAGATCCTCTCGAATCCCGAGTTTCTTGCCGAGGGGACGGCCATCACCGATTTGGCTACTCCCGACAGAGTGCTCATCGGTGGCGAACAATCACCAGAAGGTGGGAGAATTCTCCGGCATTGGTAGGTTTGATCCGCTTTTTTCGTTGAAGGATTGTCCGCCGTTGACCAATTGGTGTCCATTTACGAGCGATGGGTGCCCCGCGACCGAATTATCACGACGAACACGTGGTCCTCGGAACTTTCCAAATTGGTTGGCCAATTGCTGTTGATGGAATAATGGTGACTCTAAAATTCTCAGGCGGCCAATGCCTTTTTGGCCCAGCGCATTTCGAGCATCAATTCGATTTCGGCCATTTGCGAGGCCACCGGCGCCGACGTTGGCGAAGTCGCGCGGGCGGTCGGCTGCGACTCGCGAATTGGCGACAAATTTCTGAACGCCAGCGTTGGCTTCGGGGGCAGCTGTTTCCAAAAGGACGTTCTTTCTTTGGTTTATTTGTGCGAAGTGAGCCGAAATGACCGACCGATCGAAGGGATTGCCCATTTATCCAATGCTTTTCCCAATTCGCAGGTGCTTCACCTAAAGCCCGTCTCAGATTATTGGCAGCAGGTGATCGAACTGAACAATTGGCAACGGCGGCGATTTGCGGAGAGAGTCGTCTCGGAACTGTTCAACACGGCGGTGGACAAACGAATCGCAATTTTCGGCTTTTCATTCAAAAAGGACACCGGCGACACACGGCAAGCACACAATTAACGTTGTTATCAATTACGATAATGGTCGTTTTCTTTCAGGGAATCTCCCGCAATTTACGTCGCTCGTGATTTGCTGGAAGAACACGCGCATTTGCGGATTTACGACCCGAAAGTTCCGGAAGTGACCATTGCTCACGAGTTGGAAAGGGTCTCTGAAGTTAAAAACGGTAAGCAGCAGAACGACGCAAAACACACAAACAGCCACAAAGGCTTGGCCAAACCCTTGGCTTCGGGCGGGGGGATTCCCCTTTTTTTGCTCGTCACTACTTTTTTTTATTTAAATTTTTGCTTTACTTTTTAAGTTCGCAAACTGTTCTCCGTCCACGACAATCCCTACGAAGCAGCTATTGGCTGTTACGCGGTCGTAATTCTAACCGAGTGGGACGAATTCAAAGTCACTTCTCCCCTCCCTCCCCGTTAAAATCCTCATCGCCTTTTAGGACTTGGACTATAATCGAATCTATGGGGACATGAAAAAGCCGGCATGTCTGTTCGATGGACGCCGAATTGTCAACGAAGAGAATCTGCGAAAGATCGGTTTCCGTGTTTTTAAGGTTGGGTCCGCGTCGAATCAGACTCTCAATTTCTTCCCCTAAGTTTTAATTATAATTATTGTTATTACCTATCTCGCCATCATTTGTTATCATTTTAAATTCAATTCTCTAATTAGGTAACTTAATTTGACTGTTTACTTAAATATTTCCTACACATTACCAAAAATTTCAGTTTTAAAATGTGAAATTATGCATTTGGTTTATTAATTTACTTTAAAAAATGAAACAAAAAATATAAATCAAATGTCACTTTCTTGTTGTGTTCATGATTCATTTTCATAATAATGCTCATTTTCAGGCATAATCTGAATCATAATAAAATTTTTATTGAAGGAATTCATTTTGCCATTCCAAATTAAAACATACATAAAATTCGATGAAGACATTTTGCTCATTTTGTTGTACCATCATTTGTGAACTGAGAATCCCATTTCTGTCGATGCGAAATGAAAGTTTGTTGCACAAGCGAATGCTGTCTTTGAGCCGTTTAAATAGGCTCATTCGATAACGGTGTTGAACGCGATCGGTGGTGACATTCAAAAGCTCCAATTGATCACAATTTGTTGGTAATTCCACCTAAAATTAAGTTCACAATAAGGAAAATGGCCAAAAAAAATGGATAATTATATGCTTCGTGCCTATATTTGTGATAATGCATTTCAAAACTCGAAGATAGTGCCTTCATGCGTCCCATTCCGCCGGCCACATAAAATTGCAGATAACCGGGAGTGAAAGTGAGTACCACCGTTTCGGCGGAATCGTCCAAGTCGCGCATAATCTCCCGAATTGGTAGAGAGTTCAGAATTGCCTTGGCCGTCACATTTTCATTGTCGAAATCGAATTCAAGAATCTGAAGCGGCAGAAATACTCATCTAAATGGAAAATATTTTTTACACCTCGGGCGCTATCAAAGTTCGAATTTCGGTGTGGACAACAACTCCTTAAAAGACAAAATGGAAGAGGTTGATTGCTAATTGTAAGCACCTGCCTTCGTCTTCCAAAATGACGAGCAATGGAAAGCCTTCGCCATTCCACGAAATTTGCACCATTGTCATCGTACCGGAAAACATATTCAATGCTTCCTATTAATGTTCAAAATTTGGCCCAGAATCCAAGTGTCCATCTTTGGTAAATTTACCATAAGAGGTCTCATTGGTATTTTTATGCTGCATGTTTGGGTACGAAAGTTGAAGTCCTGGAAATGCTCGGATCTGAAGTAGGCACTGCCTTGCTGATTGTGTTGGTCGTCCACTGCCAAGCGAATGCCCTCATTGCTTACATTTAATGTGCAATGCTAAAACGGAATGTTTTCTGCCATGGTTTTTGCCATTGGTTCTCACGTCTCGGAAAGCCATTGCTTTGACCACTTGGCTTATTTCTTTAACGTCATGCTTGGAAATGCAAAACAGTGCTTCTTCACTTTCCTCGGACATTTGTTGTTGGGAGTAAAATTTTTCCTGCTGCTGTTCTTGTCGATGGGACCGATCCATTTGCCTCTCATTTGACCTAGTCCCAATAATTTCGACTTCCTCGTCATGGGCATCCATTAACACAGCTAAAATAAACACGCGAAGTAACCTTTTTAAATTAGGTAATTCAAATTTTTAATGAACTTTTGTCAAAGTGATTATTTGGCGAATAATTTTTATTTAAATTTTTTAAATTAATATTTTTATTCATTAGACTTATTATTTTTTAATAATTAATGATTAACGCACATAATTACCTATTTATGATGTGCCTAATCAGCTGAATTCGTTTTCTCTTCCTTTGCATTTTACCTTTTTCCATTAGTTCATATACAAAAACACATTAACTAAATTTATCAGTATTAATTGAAATTAATTTTCTTATTATGAATCTCGGACGGTGTAGCATTTGCACTTTAAGCTTTGACTTAAACGATGTTTCAGCCCTCAAATGTGGTCATACGTATCATTACCAATGCATCGACAAATGGATTGCGGTGATTTGGTTTTTTATAACTTCCAATTAGTCAACATTTAGAATTCCAAAACTTGTCCAAATTGCCGGACATCGAATCTCAAGCGCGACATATTGAAGCTTTTCTTTGATGAGGGCGAAAAGTCTTTCAGTCAATTGGTTCAAGAACCGGCCAATGTTCGTTTTTTTCTAATTCCATCCGTTTATATTATTGGTTTTTTTAAATGTGATTGTTTTTAGTCAGAACTTCTTGCTCAACTGAAAGAGGCGCAAGACGTGAAATGCGTTTTGGAGAAAACCATCAAAGAGCAGCACGAACGACTGACCCTTCTGGAATTTAAGGTGGACATTAACAGGACAAGCGATTATTAAAAAAGAGTGCGACGCTTTCAGCTGAAGCAACAAAAGACCAAAGGCAACGAATTGAACATGCAAATTCAAAGGAAGGCACAACACATCGCCACTTTGGAGTCACAGCTTTTTGACCAGAAGGTTCTGAAGGAAACAAACGAAAAGTACAAACGGCGCCTCGTTGCCTGCGAATTGTCTGTGATTGTGATTTATTTTTAAAAACTAAATATATATATATATTAGCTATGATTTGCTGATGAGAGGCGGTGGCGATGAGGGAAAAATTGACAAGTACATCAATCAGAATGGCCACCCAGACGAAGCTAAGTTTCTCGACTTGATGAGAAAGTGTGTTTTTCAATTAACTATTTAATATATTTACGAATTTATTTAGGCAACGCGACGAAGAGGTCAAAAAGAACAAAATAATTATCGTCGATCTAAAGAAAGAACGGTTGGAACGCTGCAAAAAACAAAAGGAAAACGACGAACTGCGCAAGGAGATCGAACAGTTGCGCGCGATTCTCGAAGACAGAGGAAAAAAGAGAAGGGTCGACGGAAAGGCAGGCACATCGAAAGACTCGGCACCGAATCGGCCACGTTCATCGTTCGGCTTTTCTTTCGTTGAGCCCGACGACAAAGGCCAAATTGTGCATGCTGCCAAAAATTTTGCATTCGAAGGCGACAGTTCCGTCGAGGTACATTTGTACTTATTATGTATGGAATTACACTTAGATATGTCATATTTGTTAACTATTTCTAATTGTATTTGTTTCAGTTTCTTTCGGCTTCTTCTGACAAAAAGGCACCTTGTCCGCCTCATTTGGAACAGTTCGACCCCCTCTTTCTCGGCGGGAAGAAGAAATCTCCGCAGTTCGCTTCTTCCGCCAAAAAGGGGGCAAACAGAATGAGCCTACTGCAAGAAGAATTGTCTGAAGTCTTTTCGCCCAATCTCCTCGCCCATGCGAAAAAGGCTAACATTTAACAGACTCACAGTCAGAAAGAACCATTTAGTTGAGTACAACTCCGTCTTCTGTTCAATTATTGATTGTCTTTCCTGTTTCCGTTTCGATTTGATTTTTCTAATCTTTGCATATATTTCGAAGGTTTCTTAAATTTTCTAAAATAATCAATTGGTTGGTCCAATCGTTCCATTTTTGCTTATTTGTTTATTTTTCTACGTAATAATATGACCATTTGAACCAGTTCTCTCTCCATGGCTTCCCTCATTTTGCTGCTTTTACCGCTGTTCGTCTGCTCCTTCCTTTTCGTTTTTCGCCACCTCAAACTCCGTCGCCAATTCAGTTCCGTCCCTTCCCCTCGCTCCTATCCTTTCATAGGACACATGCTCATCACCAAACCGGACATTGAGGAGACAATCGGCCAAATAATGGCCATGGCTTACCTTTACCCGTCCCATCCGCGGATGACCGCCTTTTGGATTGGACCCACTCCTACCATTATGATTTACTCTGCCACGCTGCTCGAGTCGATCACCGGCAACACGGACCATCTGAACAAAGGATTTTCATACGAATTTTTGAGACCGTGGCTCGGCAATGGGCTGTTGACCAGGTGGGGCTGCACTGTTTCCAATAGGAAATTCCCACCTTTTTCAGTTGTGCCGAACAATGGAGGCCCAGGCGGAAATTACTCACCCCAACATTTCATTACGACATTCTGAAGCTTTTCTTGCACATTTTCAACCATCAGTCGAGCATTCTCGTACAGAAATTGCACAAAATTAGTCAAGAGAACAAGTTGGTAGCGAATGGCGAACAAACACTTTTAATTATGCCAACATTAAGCGGATTAGTTGCAGACGTTTCGCCGTTGGTCAGTCTTTGTGCGTTGGATATCATTTGTGAGACTTCGATGGGTCAGTCGGTCAATGCGCAGTTTGAGTCCGACTCTGAATACGTTCGTGCGGTGCTCAGAATCAACGACATCATCCAACGTCGGCAGTGCAACCCGTTGATGTGGCTGGACACACTTTTCAATTGGTTCGGTGACGGAAAAGAGCACTCATGGGCTTTGGAGGTGCTGCACTCATTCACTCATAAGGTGCAGTCAAATCGCCAATTTGCCAAATCAAACGAATGATTTGTTAGGTTATTGTTGAACGAAGGGAAATGCGAAAAATGAATGGAAATGGAACACGGACTGAACGATTGGCCTTTTTGGATTTGTTGTTGGCGATGGAACAAGACGTCGAGCTGACGGAGCAGGACATTCAGAATGAGGTGGTTGACTGATGCCAATGCAATTTTGGCGGTCTCTTCTTTCAGGTCGACACTTTCATGTTCGAAGGCCATGACACCACTTCGGCCGCCGTTGTTTGGGCGTTGTTTATGCTTGGAAACCACCCGGCCATTCAGCAGAGGGCATTCGACGAAATCCAATCGGTGTGCGGCTGCGACCCGACTGAGGAAGTCGGCATTGAGCAGTTGGGCAGGCTTAGCTTCCTGGAGTGCTGCGTCAAGGAAATCCTCCGCCTCTACCCAAGCGTTCCATTCGTCGCGCGTCGCCTCGGCTCCGACACGATAATTGGCGGAAACAAAATCCCCGCGAATACCCAAGTGTTGCTGAACATCTACTTGATCCATCGGGAGCCTGAACACTGGCCGAACCCGGAGCTGTTCGACCCGGACAGGTGGAATTTGACAACTCTTTTTGCGGTTCTTTTTGTTTGTCATTTTTTTAAATTAATCTTTCAGATTTTCTCGTGAGAACATGAAGGGTCGGCACCCGTACGCCTTCGTTCCCTTTTCCGCTGGCAGTCGAAATTGCATTGGCCAACGCTTCGCCCTTCTCGAGGAGAAAACGATGCTCGTTTGGTTACTTCGCAACTTCCGTATCGAAAGTCTGCTCCGTCGCGACCAAATGGGCTTGAAACCCGAATTGATCCTTCGTCCGTCCGTCAAAATTTCTCTCAAATTAACACCCCGACTTTAATTGTTTGAAAGTCCCCAGCAAAAGGCACTTTCGGTGACTCTTTCTACTGACCCGCTGCAATTCATTTTGTGATTTGTTACCATTTTTATTAATGACCTCATAATTTATAATAATTAAGAATAGCATAATAAATTTATACGAATTCTATCATTTTACACAATTTCCAAAGTTTTTCAATCCGATTATTTCCTTTTAAATTTTATTTTTATCTTTCGTTAATTTCTTTTGATGGCCATTTAGCGTTTGCTGATGAGTGAATCGAGCAGCAGCGATGGCCATTTGTTGGACGATTTCGCAGATGCGGAGAAAATTGGGGAGGGCACTTACGGAATCGTTTTCAAAGTGCGGATGAGGGCCAACGGAGAGACCAAAGCGTTGAAGCAAATTCGACTGAACAGGTGGGCTGGGGCCCATTGAGTTGCTTCGTCTGTCTCTGTTTTATTGTTCCGTACCAAAACAAATCGTTTTTTGTACCGCCTGTGCCATGTCAATGAATTGGCACAGATTTTTCCATTAAGTGGGAATGACGGTGTGCCGAGCACTTGCATCCGCGAGATCAGCCTGCTCAAGGAGTTGTCCCATCCGAACATCGGTCTCTCCTCTCCCCCTCCCTCTGTTTAAATTGTAATTTCCATTCCTTCTTCATTTCCCCTCTTCAGTTCGTCTTGACGACGTAAAAATACACAGTAATTAATGGCATTAATTCCTTGGCATTTTCTCCGTTGGCATTTTCAGAGGGCCGTCGTCTCTTTCTCGTCTTCGAATACATTGACCAAGACTTGAAAATGTTGCTCGAGCGTCTCTCCCCTCGTTCTGTGCCCATTAATTACGTTAAGGTCTTTCTTCTTTTTTTCGATTTTCCATTTTGTTTGACCATTTCTTCGCCAAATTACGCCATTTCCCTTCCGTTCAGAGTTTCGTCTGGCAATTGCTTCAGGCGCTCACTTACTGTCACACCCATCGCGTCGTCCACAGAGACCTCAAACCCCGTGAATTGTCCGCTTCGATAATCTGTTGCTTACCCCCAACACCTCTTCAGAGAATCTGCTGGTCAAGAATGACGGGACCATTAAACTCGCCGACTTTGGCTTGGCCCGGTCGGTCTTTGCCCCCCCCCCCAATTTCAATTTGCCATTTCCAATTGTAACTTTCCCATCTCCCCCCCCCCCTCCTTCAGTTCCTTTTCGTTGCCCAGCCGTTGCTACACCCACGAGGTGGTCACCCTTTGGTACCGGGCCCCAGAAATTTTGCTTGGCGCCCAATTCTATTCCACCGCGGTGGACATTTGGAGCTTGGCGTGCATTTTTGCCGAATGCATTCGCAACGAGCCGTTGTTCAGGGGCGACTCGGAGATTGACCAATTGTTTCGCATTTTCCAACTTCTCGGCACTCCCAATTCCAAAGTGTTGTGCTTTCTTTTCCCCTCTTTTTCACCAGTTTTATTTTTCACTATTTCCAAGAATTGGCCTGGCGTGGAACGGCTCAACGACTTCAGAGGGAATTTTCCCAAATGGACGCGGAAAAGCCTAAAGGAGCTCTTCAAGTCGCTAAGTGAGGACGGCGTTGACTTGCTCGATCAGATGCTAATTTACCCTCCGATGGACCGAGTTACCGCAAAATTGGCGCTGGCCCATCGTTTTTTCCGCGACTTGAACTTTCATCTCGACCCAATCCCAACTCTGTACGTTGCTGAAGACAGAGTTTAACCGAATTCGATTTCCATTTTCTGTTTGTTTTTGTCATTTTCTGAAAAAGTCTGACCTCCTTCCTCTTCATTCGTTTGTTGTGTTTATCGTTCCATCCTCTTCTTGTGGGTCTTTGGTGGTCTCATCCTTTCTTTTTTCTTTTCAAAACCTCGGCATTACTAAGATTGATTGTGGTTAATTAATTTCACTTACTGAATAAATAAATCAACTGACTCCGCCTCCCAGCATTTTTCCTTCCGCGGTTTGAATTCTTTCTGTTGGTTGGCCCATTCCTCTCCTTTGCTTTTCGTTGTCGTCCCTTTGGCGTTCCGTCCATTCCTTTGAAACGGAAAAGGGAAAGGTCAAAAGATGTCAAAGAGACGCACGTCCGTCGCCCGTAATTTATAACACAGCGAAGTTGGGTTTGTGTGGCGACGGCGTTTCCATGGCCACGGCACCGGCGGAGAAGCGAAAGGGGCGGAATGGCAAATGGGCGGGGGACGGACGGACATTTCTGTGCCGTGCATTAATGGGCCGCGAGTTGGCCTTTGTTCCTCCTTAAAATTTCCACCAAACTCGGCACCCTTTCCCTAAACTGTCTCTGTAAAAGTTTGAAGCAATCGTTCAGCTGGGCTTTTCGTTTCGTTTTTAAGCTTACATCATTTGGATTACTGTACGCGATGGTTTTTCATTTTTTAATTTTATTTTTTGCTCATTTTCCAACAGTTTCCCATCCTCCAATTGTTGCCCCTTTTCTTCTCCGATGTGCAATTCACCTTTTTCTGTCCGTCCTCCGCTCCTTTTTAAAGTGCGGCGATGACAACGGCGCCTCAAGCGGTGGCAGCGACTGCGCTGTCGGCACTTCAAAACCCACTTAGTTTGGCACGACTCCCCCCGGCCCACGGCAGCGGGTTGAAAACGGCGCCGGCGGGGTCGGCACAATCTTTGGCGGACAGATATCGAATAACCAAAAAGGTGAAAGGGCGGCCAACAACAGCAGCGATCGAAGGAAAATTCCACCAAATATTTTTTAATTTCCTAATTATTTAATTTATTTTTTGATTAATTCCCTTTGGTTTGGCCTTTTCTCCGTTTGGTTCTCACATTTTCCTAAATTCAACCAATTCGTTGTCTTTTTCCTTTTGATAGGTTGGCGATGGGACTTTCGGCGAAGTTTCGTTGGCCATTAAATTGGACACGGGTGACGTGGTGGCAATTAAAAGGTCATTCATTTGCCAATGAATGCCCTCTTTTGTCATTATTCCATTCATTTTGTCTTCTCCGTTTGAGGATGAAAAAGAAGTTTTATTCGTGGGACGAGGCGATGAATTTGCGCGAAGTGAAGTCGCTGAAGAAGCTGAACCATCCGAACATAATCCGACTCAGAGAAGTGATCCGCGAGAACGACGTCCTTTACTTTGTGTTCGAGTTTATGAAGGAGAATCTGTACGAACTGATGAAGGACAGGTGCACTAATTGGCCCAATTAGCAGAGAAATAAATGATTGGGGGACGCAACAAATTGCCAACCATCCCCCCCCCCCGCCACAATGAATTGCTAATTCCGTCCACTCAGAATGGATTTCCAACTCCCCCCCCCCTTTGGCAGGGATCGCTACTTCCCCGAAAATGCCATCCGCAACATCATCTACCAAGTGCTTCAGGGCCTTTCCTACATGCACAGAAACGGTGTGTTATTATCCTCTCTTTTTCACAAAAGTGAAGTTCCCCTTCTCAGGGTTTTTCCACCGCGACATGAAACCCGAGGTTGGCTCTGACCAAATGGAAGGGTCACTCGGGCATTCCCATGCAGAACATCATGTGCAACGGCACCGAATTGGTCAAAGTGGCCGACTTCGGCTTGGCCCGTGAGATTCGTTCCCGTCCCCCGTTCACCGATTATGTGTCCACCCGTTGGTCAGTCGGCCGATTTCTGTCCCATTATTTCGCCCCGCGTTCATTCTTTGTCTCCCAAAGGTACCGCGCCCCCGAAATTCTGCTCCGATCGACCAATTACAATTCTCCAATAGACCTTTGGGCACTTGGCTGCATTATGGCCGAGGTGAGAGTTCGAAAATGCCATGAATTTCTTCCCGGTTTGCAGCTGTACATGCTAAGGCCGCTTTTTCCCGGCACTTCCGAGTTGGATCAAATTTTCAAAATTGTCAACATTCTCGGCACTCCGCGAAAGGTGAACATTTGGTTAAATGCAAAAATGATAATTAGTGGTAATTAACAATTCCCCCCCCCCCCTCTTTTAGGAAGAATGGCCTGAAGGTAAAAGAGCCAATGCCATAAATGCTTCGATTGAATGATCCTTCGATTTGATTTATTGTTAATTTCGGGCTTTCAATTGGCGGCTCAGATGAACTTCAACTTCCACCAGTCGCAAGGAGTTCAGTTGAAAAGCATTGTTAACACAATCGGCGAGGACGGACTACAACTGATGGCCGAAATGTTGGCGTGGAGCCCCGAGAAAAGGCCGACGGCATCGAATGTGAGAGAAGCCTCTGCTAATTACATTTTGAAAAATGCCAAACTAAATTATGAAAAATGTTCGAATCTTGAATGAAATGTAACGAACCAAGTAATGGAAAATGATTCATTTTCAGTGCCTCAGACACAAATACTTCCAAGTCGGACAAAAGTTAGGTGCTCCGATCATTTCCCAACCGGCGACTTCGGCAGTCAGAAAAAACAGCTCCGACTCAACCCAAAGCGATTCAAAATTGGTTTTGGCGAAACGAGTAAACGCCAAACTGACGCAGAAAGTGGTGCCGACAAAGGATGTGCCAATGGACGGACTAATGGACAATCCGTTGGCTGGGCTTGAGGACGAATTAGCCGAGGCGGAGAAGGGGGGAAAGGGCGGGACGGACAAAGTGACGACGGAACAACAGCAGAAGGAGCAAAGGGGGGACAATTCCATGACGGAAGGCGGCACAAAAACAACGGCTGTGCCAATGAGAGGGCCGGACCGGAACAGAAACCTATCGTTGAGCAAAGGGAGCCTCGGAGTGGAGGGATTGGCCGGATTACTAATGGACACGGCGAAAAAAAGGTGGGAAAATACCAAGACAGAACTCAAACGAATGATTGGGGTGACACTTCAGTACAAAAGTGCCGTACGAAGAGAAAACGGACGAATCGGCGCAAAAAGGGCAGACGCAAATTGGGACATCAAACGAAGGCGACGAAGGGGCGAAGGAAGGCAAAACGAACGGACGAAGCATAAGCGGGAAGAAGACGACAGCCAAGGAACATTATTTGTCCAAATCGAGATACATGCCAGGTGAGTGAGAGGGGGGGGGGGGGGGGGGGGGGGAGCGAATTTGGGGAATGGAATCCAAAGGAATGAACGGGGGGAGGGAGGAATGGCCAAGGCACAAATGGGAAAGGAGAAACGAAGGATTGAGTGGAGGAATATGTTTATATAGGAGGCGGTACAAATAGAGAGGGGGAGGGGGGGGGGGATGATCACTTAGAAAAAAGAGGACAAAAAGCGACGGAAAAGAAGACAGACTCTTGTGGGGGGAGGGGGGTGGGGGCAAAAGCGAGCAAAGTTATGCCAGTGGACATAAAACATCAATTCGAAGGGCTAAGAAGCAATGGCTCGTCCAGTCTCTCGGCGGGCATCAATCGAAAGGCAATCGCACAACCGTCGCAACAGAGCGGCGCCAAACAAACGACGGGCGGCGGAATCCTTTCGTCGGTTCAGGCACGCTTCGAATACGCTTATGGTTGGAAATATTTAAAACAATTTCAAAAATGGTATAAAAAAAAATGCGTAAGCCCAGCGAAGGATGGCATTTTCCCCTTACATTCGGCGAATGGCTTAAAACGAAAGTTAAATGTGTGCATTTTCTTCCTCTCCCACTGCCATTTGTTCTGCTAATCCTCCGTCCCAATGCCTTTTCTCTTAGGTTACGTCCCTTCTTTTGGTGCGCCTCGCCAACAACCGCCGAATGCCAATTCAAATGCGAACTCACTGGGCAATTCGTCGTCCTCAATTTCAATCGGTGGCGGACCGGCGAACAATGCCAAAACAAACAACGCCTTCTCGACCATCGGAGGACGGACAAATTGGGCGGCAAAATATCAGCGAAATTGAAAAAAAGGACGATGGGAGGGGGGGGGGGGGGGGGAAGCGACCGATCGATCAGTCATTTATATGTAAAAACAAAAACAATGCTTTTTCTCACGGGAAATGCCAATGCGTTGGGCTTTGTGTTGCGGGAGAAGCCAATTCGACGAGGAAAGGCCATTTCTGTGCCGCCGCTTTGAGTTTGTACGCTAAAGCAGGCTGTGATATGAATCTGTGGTGAATAAACGCGACAAATCACTGGCGCCGCTTTAGGCGTACAAACCAAGCACATCGATTAATTAATTAATTGGTCACGAAAAGCATCGCGAATAAAAATAAAATAAATGGAAATAGCCGCCAGCATTATGGCTGGCAAAGATGTGAAAATAATAATTAATTAAGAGAGAGAAAACTCTTCGGTTGGCACTTTAGCGAGACGCAAATGCCGAAAAACAGAGTAGATGACACGACTTTTGGCATTTACACACACGAACGTCTCATACTACCCATGTCTTTCAGCACCTGGTCCAGCCTGTGCCAGAGACTAGAAAAAATTTGTTGAATTTAGGGGAAAAAATTATGGAAATTTGGAAATTGCGCTGGCAGAAATTCATTTTCGGATTGATTTGTCGGACAGAAAAGGGAAAAGAACAGACATATCGAAGCGATCTTCGAAAAGAAACCTGTGCACATAAACTGGGAGACAACAACAACATGTGCACGTACACAACGAAAACATTTGGGGGGGGGGGGCAAAAAAGGGGAAGGCAAAGCAAAGCAAAGCAATGGGCTGTGTCATTCGGACCGATGGGTTGGACAGAACTGAGGCGGAACGACGACGGCTTTGCTGCGTTTGTCTGGCTGATGGTTCAGACAAAGGAAAGACGACGGAAGAGACGGCGCAAGGACAGACGGACAGAACGGAACACAGACAGACAGACACACGGAAGAGGGGGGGGGTGGGAATAAAGGGGGTGAGAGGGACTGATTAGGCGGCACAGAAATTGCCAACAGTGTGAGAGGGACTGATTAGGCGGCACAGAAATTGCCAACAATGTGAGAGGGACTGATTAGGCGGCACACAAATTGCCAACAATGTGAGAAGGACTGATTAGGCGGCACAGAAATTGCCAACAATGTGAGAGGGACTGATTAGGCGGCACAGAAATTGCCAACAATGTGAGAGGGACTGATTAGGCGGCACAGAAATTGCCAACAATGTGAGAGGGACTGATTAGGCGGCACACAAATTGCCAACAATGTGAGAGAAGGACTGATTAGGCGGCACAGAAACCTGTTGAAACAAAGGGAAGATTAAGTCAACTGTTCTAATTGACCGGTGACAATGAATCCGAAGATTCATTTTATAAAATGAAAGATAATTATGAAAAATTTTATTTATTTCTAAAAGCAATGACAAATTATAATAACAAAAACAGCAGCAGAGCTCTCTTTTTGAGCGGCTGCCAAAGAGAAATAAAACATAAACATAAAAGGGAACGGAGGGAGGGGGGGGGGGGGGGGGGGGGGAGAATCGGAGTGGGTCGAACGAACGAACGATGAGTGAGTGAGTGGGTTAAGCAATGGATTGGCTTTTTGTGAAGGGATTTGATAGGGAGGGGGGGGGGGGGAAATGTTTGGAGAAGAAAGTGAGTGAGTGTTGGGCGGTTGGGCCGGGAGCCGAGCCCACTTCCCCACTTCTCTTCTCTTCTCCCTCTTCGGTTGGGTTGGGGCGGGTGCTTCGTTCATTTCGTCGTTCGTTTTTCTTTTTGTGTGCATTCGCTCTCATTTTTTATGTGAATGGGAAGGGGCGCCCTTGGGGAGTTGGGGGAGGGGGCGCCGGGGGGGGGGGGGGGGGGGATTGACGGCGAGCGAAACGAACGAACGATGGCGGAGGGGCCGGGGATGAGGAGAATTGGCCCGCCGGTTGGGGGGGGGGGGGATTGGCGCCCCCGCCAAATGCATTGGGGCGGAGGGCGGGGGACGTAAGGAAAATACGCTGCGACAACGAACACCATTTCTCTTTTTATCTCTACCCCCCCCCCCTTTTTCACTCACTAGCTTCTACTATCCTCTCTCCCTTTGTTTTCTCTCTCCCGCTCTTTTTCCATTCCTTTTTATCTCTACCTCTCTTTCCTCTACTCTCTCTCCCTCTTTCTCTCATATTTTCTCGATTTATTTTCCGTCTCTTCGAAATAAACAACAACAAACACACACAAAAACTGTGAGACAGAAGAGAGAAGAGCAAAAGAAAAAAAGGGAAAAAAAGGGACGGAAAGTGAAGGCGGACGAACGAACGGCGGACGGAGGGAAAATGGGGCGGGGGAGAGGGCGGGGAGAGGGGGGGGGGGGGGGGGGACATTTATTGGCTCTGTGAGGCGCCTACCAGCCCCTTCTCTCCCCTTCTCTCCCATTCCCTCTCCCCTCCTCCTTTTTTCTCCCCCTGCCGATGCATTCATTTCGCTTCCCTCCCTACTTATTCTTCCTTTTTTGCCTTCGGCCTTTTCACCGCCTCAACTTACTCAACCCCCAAAGGGAAAGGTGAAAGGAAATGAGGGAAGAGAGACACAAAGGAAAAGAGAAAGAGAGAAGATAAGAGCACAGGACAAAGAAGAAGAGGGACCCGACCCTTTGATCTCAACTCTCTAATCTTTTGCTTCGATTGGCCAATTTCGAGTAGATTCGTCGGAAAATGGGGGACGAAGGGAAAGTGATGCGATTTCAAGTGGGGGGGGGGGAGAGAATGGGCGGATAAACTGACAGAGGAACGGCCGACCGGTTGTTGGAGATGAAGTGGCAAAGTTTAGGGGGAAATGATAAGAAAAACGGGTAGGAGAGGTCGGGTCGGACGGGGGGGGGGGAGGCGGGGAAATGATGCGATGATAAATGGGGGGGGGGGGGGTAAAGGGGGACACAAAAAGATGGGACGAGCGGCAGAGAGGCGACGGGGGGAGGGGGGGGGGGGCAAAGTGCTGCCGGAGAGAAAGCACCAAAAAAGCGCGTCGTCGTCCCCCCCCCCCCCCCCCCCCCCCGGTGATTCTGCTGGGAATTCTCGCCTCATTTTCACTTTGTCTCTCTAATGACCCCAAAATTAAAATTACGAAACGCACAAAGGAAAACGAAAGAACCAAAAAGCTAATTAAGCAATTATTGTACATAAATGTAAAAGCCGAAAATGACAAGTGATAACAGTGAATTGGAGGAGAGAAACGATTGGATGGGCCGAGTTTTCTTTTGTTTTTTTTTTGTTTCGCGCGATTGGAAATTCTTTGATTAAAATAATTTAAGATCATTTAACCTCGAGGATTTGACTAATGGAGAGAAATAAATGGGCGGCACCAAAGCAAATTGAAATGAAAACCAAAGAAGAAAGACATAATAAACATGAAGAGCAGACAAATCGAAATCAGAAGAAAATCATAGAGATATAATTTAAAAAAGGACTTTTACTCAATCCGTTATAATTTTCATCATTTAAAATGATCGGAGCAAGTAACGGCACCGCGATTAGCGATGTTACGGAAATTGAATCCGCTATGCGCGACCAGCAGGATCGGACTCGCTCAGTTGGGCCGTCACAGTTGGGCCGGCATGGTTGGGCCGTCACGTTTGAGCCGACGGTTGGCCCAGCATGCTTTTCCACTATAGCTTTTTTCTTTGTAATCCAAATTCAACATTGTTGGTGTCATTCGAAAGCTCTTCACATGCTCTATTAGCCTTACAAAAAGCGAATAGATTTTCAAGCCTGGAAAAAATTTATTAAGAAAACTTCAAAATTTCGACTTTTTCGCAATTTTCATGTATAACTTTTTGGTAATTGTCTAATCGCGAAACAATAGCTTAGAAAAAGCTTCTAAACACATCACATTAAGCTTTCGAATGATACCAACAATGTTGGATTTGGTTGACAGAGAAAAAAGTTATAGCCAAAAAAGTTCTGGGGCCCAAACGTGCCGGCCCAACTGAGGTAAACCGAGCCCAGGATTCCTCTGTCAACATTTACAATTGAATTTTGAATTAATGAAATAGGACTGCTCTAGAGTGGAATTTTCCGAGATTCGATAATGAGCATTGACCCGAGAGCCGAGGCACAAAAAACTCAAGAAAATTTCGACTCGGGAACTGAAACTGAGATTCTCGAACAGCTATATAATAAGCGGTTTCTCATTGTTTGAAAAAAAAGTAATTAAAAAAAAGAGTAATGGGGAAAGGGTGGGAGTCCTCGTCAGTACGGCTCTTCAGAAATGTTTTTCGTGAGTTAAGTTTTCAGATCACCATGAAGGAGTGATCTGATCAAGTTGGTGTAAAATACTTTGTTGATCAGAATCAAAAGTTGGCTTAGCAGAAATTTTTCAGAATTTTTTCTCTACATAAAATTGAGTTTCGGTCAATTAAACTTTTTGCTTCCATATTTTTGCACCGCCAAAAATTGGATCAATTTGGTTGCGGCACTATAACTTTTTGATGGCTTGACTAATCCTGATACTTTTTTATTTTTTTAACAGGCAAATATTAGGGGTTTCTTTTGGCAGAGGGGAGAGTTTCATTCAAACATTGATCTCTTGGAGAACCCGGTTTAAATTTAAAAAAAAAATTTTGCTTCCATACTTTTGCAACTGACTGTATGTCCGAATTGATTTACCTCTTTTCCCAATTCTTTTTAAAATTGACAGCAGCGAATTTTTGATCGATGCAGAAAATTTCAATGCTGAATTTTTATAGAAGAACAAAAATTGAGTGGTCGGAACAATTTAGAGGAGCTTTGCTTCCACAGTAGGGGATTTATTGTTAAATGAATCTTATTTTAATATAAAATTCGAACAGCAAAAGATGGCGAAGACAAAAAAAACGGCAGATCGGAGAAATCCATGCCAATCCGATTGATGTGAGTTATTCCTTTTCGATGGAAAGTTCAATTTAGGCCCGGTGAGAGGTCGCCTACAAAGGGGGAAAGGGGAAAATATAAAATTTGAACAAATTCTTAACCAAATTCATTAAAAATCCAAAATTTTTCCGCGGGCCTATCGGTACGGTGCTATGTCGTTATTTAAAAGCATCATTATGTGCGTTATTTAAAAAACCATTCAAATAAAAAGTTTTGCTTATAACTTTGTTCTAAAGCAACCAATCTTTCGAACTAAATGGGCACAAAAATAGGTTAAGCACAAAAAGTCCAAAAGGTTAGGCATTATAAAAGTCATCGTAGACTCCCCAAACCAAGCGGAAAATGCGTTTTTCGTGCTTATCTAAGCGTATTAAGTGCGCAAAAATTTTAGGCATTTGCCTAAAAATTGAGTCCCTACTAATAACTCGAAAAGTAGCTTAAAAAAACTGCATTTTTGGTCAAATTATTTTAAAAAGCTCATTAAAATTCAAAAATTTTCCCCTCCCAGCGACTCCTCTTGGCACCGCTGGACACCAATTACTTTAAATTTTCAAAGTTAGAAACCATCTAAAAAACTTTGAATTCTTAGCCAAAATCAAGGCTTAAAGCGACCGACTCATTTGGTTTATATGCGAATTTTCCCCATTTCTCCCCCCCCCCCCCTCCCTCTTCCCTCATCTCCATTCCCTCCCTCCCCCCCCCCCTCCCTCTTCCCTCATCTCCATTCCCTCCCTCCCCCTCCTTCTTCCCTCATCTCCATTCCCTCCCCCCCCCCTCCCTCTTCCCTCATCTCCATTCCCCCCCCCCCCCCTCCCTCTTCCCTCATCTCCATTCCCTCCCCCCCCCTCCCTCTTCCTCATCTCCATTCCCTCCCCCCCCCTCGTCCTCATCTCCATTCCCTCCCCCTCCCCCCCTCCCTCTTCCCTCATCTCCAGTCCCTCCCTCCCCCCCTCCCTCTTCCCTCAGCTCCAGTTCCCTCCCTCCCCCCTCCTCTTCCCGCCTCTCCATCCTCCTTCCCTCCCCCCCCCCCTCCCTCTTCCCTCTCTCCATTCCCTCCCCCCCCTCCCTCTTCCCTCATCTCCATTCCCTCCCTCCCCCCCCCCCTCCCTCTTCCCTCATCTCCATTCCCTCCCCCCCCCCTCCCTCTTCCCTCATCTCCATTCCCTCCCTCCCCCCCTCCCCTCTTCCCTCATCTCCATTCCCCGCCTCCCCCCCCTCCCCCTTCCCTCATCTCCATTCCCTCCTCCCCCCCCGCCCTCTTCCCTCATCTCCATTCCTCCCCCCCTTCCCTCTTCCCTCTCCATTCCCTCCCCCCCCCCTCCCTCTTCCCTCATCTCCATTCCCTCCCCCCCCCCCCCTCTTCCCTCATCTCCATTCCCTCCCTCCCCCCCCCCCTCCCTCTTCCCTCATCTCCTTCCCTCCCCTCCCCCTCCTCTTCCCTCAGCCCATTCCCTCCCGCCCCCCCCCTCCCTCTTGCCCTCATCTCCATTTCCCTCCCCCCCCCTCCTCTCCTCATCTCCATTCCCTCCCCCTCCCTCTTCCCTCATCTCCATTCCCTCCCTTCCCGCCCTCCCCCGGCTCCGCCCCGTCTCTTCCGAAGTCCATTCTCAGGAACAATTCGACGGTAGTCAAAGAAAGTCGCGCATTGCATTCAAACGACGACAATAAAAGGACCAATGCAAAACATTATTCGGTCTGCCACTTTATTCATTCGTTTGTCCATCGTCCGCCACATTCATTCGTTTGCACGACTTTCCCATCTGATTGTGAGGATTGTCCATTTTGCGTAGGCATTTTGTCAGCGACTGATTCACTGATCAGACAGCCGACCGATCGATCAGTCGGCGATCGGCAGGAAATGTCCGTCAAATTTTCTGCTGATCATTGGTCAGTGAAGTGACACAAATCGCGGCTTTTTCCTACGCAGAATGGGGGCATTTCAAGTCACACAATTTGCTGCTTCTGAAAGGTGAGTTTGATCGATTAAATTCAGTAAAATTTGGCTGTTTCAAACCTTTTTATTTTATGGGTAATTGAAATAAAAGTTTTTTTGGATAATTAAAAATTCAAGAGAAATGGGAAAATCACAATGATTGATTGAATTTCCTAAATGAGCCGCGACAATGGCATAAATGCTTGTACAATTTGCCAATGTTCGGATTCCATTTTTCACTTTTTTTCTCGTGAATCACTTCCATGAATTGTCTTGGATTAAGTTAATGTCTCAATTAACGGTTAACAAATATTAGGCACCCTCATTTGAAGTCAGAACTGAGCATGGCATTTTTGCCATTTTGCCTCGGTTTTAACGCCAACAAATGTGACCGGTGTCTGCTCAATTGCCGTGGTGTCACGACCAATGCGGCAAATTGTGCAGCATTTTATGCCATTTTCTCAGCTCACTAGGGAAATTCGAACAACTAAGTGAATTACCATTCATCTCATGATGGAGTTTGGGCATATTTTAGCAAAAGTAATTTTAGGCTTTTCAATGCGAAATTGAACCTTTCGTCATTTCTTTCGTCTTTTTCCCCCCGCCCAAAATTCGCCTCGGACTGTCACCACACCAAATTTAATTATTGTTATTAAAATATGAATGAATGTACATCGCATATTTAGTTGAGATGGTTGAGTTGAATGAAATGAGTTGTGAGTGACGGACGATCAAAGAAAGGCAAACATTGCAAAACATTGTTATGAACGGGGGGGGGGAGGGAATCGGAGTGTGGGCGAAGGTGTGAATTGTGCTAAGGGGTGATCACTCACTCCCCCCCCCCACCCATTCATTCATTGAATTGCATTACTTTGCTTCTCCACGCCATTTTTGGCTGTACAAATTCGGGGGTTCGGCGGAGGGACCGACGAAATATCCCCCGCCTTTTCCCGCAATTTGTCCTCCGCCTTTTGTGCTCTTTCTTTCGTTGAGTAAATGGACAAAATGTGGTAAGGGTGGACATTTATGGGCGACGGCCGAACAAACAGCAGATGAACAAGTTTCGGCTCTGAATGGACGGCGGATGGCACTTTGGTTTGGCGCGGAGTTACGCGTTGCGGATCTCGGGCCGGCCTATGGGATAAGTGGTGATTAAGCACCGGTATTAACGTGGCACGGACTCCCCCCCCCCCCAAAAAAAAGAGGCAAATGCCGCGTTTCCGAGCAAAACAACATTAAAGGTTGGATTTTGCGAGTGACTGAAGAAGCGGCGTCGGCAGTTTGCCCATTAAAGCGTTTAGGCTAATTGCAGACGCAATAAATGTTTAAATGTTTTGAGTGACGTGGGCGACACAAATGAAGTGACAATAAAATTGGCACGCAAAAGAGGTTGAAATTACCATTAAGCTCAATGCTAATATCGCCTGAATTGAAGATTATTTACTCATTAATTTCTTTTATTTGGAGATGCAATTGTTTAGACACACAAAAAACCGAAAAAAAAAATCAAAAGAAATGAAAAAATATGGAAAAATGTAAAATCTGTTTTCGGTGAATTATTAAAATATAATTAATATGAAATTAATGTAACTAATGTTTATTTTATTTCTCAACCAAATTCGATCAAATGCCATTTTTTATAATGAATTTTTTTTGAAAGGCCTTTCTCATGAAAATTATTAATTTTCACCTAAAAAATTCATAGGAAAATGAATGAAAGTTAAAAAGCCGAAAGAACGGATTAAAATTTGAAAAAACACTTCGAATTCCTATTGCCTTTGTTTCTTTGCAATTAAACTATTTTTTTTGAAATTCGAATTCATTCCAATTAAATGCTTTTAGTCTCGGAAATGCGTAAGTTTTTGGCCCTTTTAGTCATTGACCCCCCCCCCCCCCCTTAAGCTCCCCCCCCCCGCCCTCCCCCAAAAAGTTTCCCATTGTCCGTCCGTCCGCCGTTCCCTGTGAAAGCCCAGGCGAAAGAAAATGCCATAAATCAACAATTTGTTTTCCATCTCCGTCTCTTCCTTATCCGAAATCATTCGTCCGTTTCGTCCGAATTCATTAAGCATATCGATGACAAAGAATGGAAGTTTTTTACCATTCTAAAATTAACTTTCCCTCTCATTTTGTCCCTTTGGCTTTACCCCCCCCCACGCAAATTTTCACTTTACTCGAATATTTCCTCAAAACCGGGGAAGATAATTTTGTGGGAAAATTGTCTAATGAATATGAAGAATCCGCGGGGGGTCCTCTTGAAATGCAAATGGCAACAAAAAATAGCCAACCCTTCCGTACTCGCGGCAATTCATTCCATTGCATTTCTCTTAGGATGCACAAATCTTTTCGTTGTTGGTGACAGTGACGAAGCGCAAGTGGGGAAAGGGGGGGGGGAATTGCATTTCCATCCCCCGGGGGCACTCACTCACTCAGATAATTTACGAGTTGCCCCCGCGGTGGGGCCGTCATGGATGGCCTGGCCATGTCTTCCCCCCCCCCCCCCCTCCAAATCGACATAAATGCAAATATCCCCCCTTTTCCCCTCCCTCCCCCCCCCTTCCTTTGCTTTTGTTTGGTATTTTTCCTTTTTATTTGTTTCGCCTTTCTTTTAAAAGTTTTTTCATTTTTGAAAATTGCCAATATAATTTTTGCTTTTGCCTTTTTTATTCTTCATTTTGCCTTTCCTTTGGTTTAATTTATTCAAATTAAACTTCGCAAATGTTCCGTTCGCTTTTCCTCTCTCTTTTGGCCCTTCCCAAATGGCCTTCTCGACGATATTTATGCATAACTCATCCATTCCTTCATTCATTATGCCATTGTTTCAGTCCATCGCTTCTCCCTCCTCCCAAAGTGCGCTAATGGAGGGCAATTAGAGTGCCGTTCTTTCCATTACACTGCGCCACCCCCCCCCCCCTGCCCTCCCCCCCCCCCAGTTTTCCATCTTTGCCATTCATCCCCTCCCCCCCCCCCATTCTTCTGTTTACAATGTAATTCATCTCAAGGCCTGCCTTTGCCTGCTGATGGGCGCCACTCCTTTCCTCCCATTTAGGACAATGCTTTTCCATTGGGAGGGAAGGAAAAGCATTCCAATGAATTCAAATTAGCCAGAAAAGTATTCGAGGGGTGGCGACAAATCCTAACACGTCGCTTCGGCCGTCTGTTTGGTTTTTGCCTTTGGGTTTTGCTTCGCTTCTCGTCGTTGTTTTTTCTTCCCGCGACGCGAGGACAATTCATCCCCCTCCCCTTCCCCTCCCTTCCCCTGCCTCCTCTCCTCCTCTTCCCCCTCTCATTTACCCTTCCCCTTCCCTCCCGATTCCCTCACTCCTCTGCCTTTTCCTCCGTTTTCCTTCCACTTACCCTCCTTTCCCGGCTTCGGCTTCCCCCCGCCTTGCTTCGCGGTCCATTTTCGTTTCTCTCTCTGTCTCTCTCTCTCTCTCACTTCTCTTCTCTTTTGAGAGGTCTCTTTTCAGCGAATGGCTTCTTAAAATGCCTTTTGAGTTATTTCAACTGTTCGAAATGTTTCACTTTCAAATTTGGGGACCAAAGAATTTGGCATTTGATTTGTTCAGGTTCCGTCCGTCCCGTCCGTCCTCAGTCGTCGTCCCTCCCCCCCCCCCCCCCCTCTTCCCTTTTCCCTCTTCCTCTCGCCTCCCTCGCTTTTCACTTTTCCTAAATCCGCCGCCCACTAACCCCATTCCAGAGGCCCATTGTTTCATTTCGACTTCTGCGCCCTCTCAATTCCCCCCCCCCCCCTCCCACTTTCATTTTTATTGTCTTACACCTCCCCCCCCCCCCCCCTCCCCCCCCCCCATCCTTCGGTATACTTTTTTCATCCTCTTCTCTCCCCATCCCTCCCCCCCCCTTTTCCTATTGCTTTGCGTGTCCCTTTTCTTCCTTTTCACCTTTAATAATGTTCCGCTCCCCGTCGTCAATACATTTTTTCACACCAAATCCTTAAAGAACTCAAAAACCCCTCCCCCAATTCCCCCCCCCCCCCTTTCCGTCCCACCCACTCTTTTTATCTTCTTAATGTTAATGACGATTCCCTTTTTTTGGACTCAAATTTTGCATTTTGACCGACTAAAACCAAAAGCTTTAATCTTTTTACTCATTTCATCACCCCTAATGGGTAATTTTTTAATTAAAAAAAAAATCAAAAATCATTAATTTAAATAATTTTGTGATTTTGCGGGAAAAACAGTCTGCACAGATTTCGCTCCGCCCCTTCAAAAATGCATTTATTCCCAATTTTGCGAATCACTCGCAAATCCGCTTCACCCCCCCCCCATCCATCGCTTCTCCCAATCCACGTTTCCCCTCCTCCCCCCGGCCAATTCAAAGGTGTGCTTTGCTTTTGCTTTTGCTTCACTTCGCTTCCACCGCCCTTCTCTTTCTCTTCCGCTTTATCACAACTAACGCCACAAATTGAGCAAATTGAATTTCGAGGGTTAAAAGCGTAATGAAAAGGACGGGAAGGAAAGGCAATTGTGTGAGCATTTGAGTGACTCCCCCGGGGGAGGGGGGGGGGGGGGGGGAAATCAAACGCATCACTCCGCACAAAGCCAACATTTTCAGCCTTTGCTTGTGAGTGAAACATGGAATGATGGTGTTGTGTCCTTTTCGCAACTTCGTCCTAATTTGGGTTAATTTTGTCCTTCCCTCTCCCTCTCTCTCTCTCTCCCTCCTCTCCCTCTCTCTCACTCTCTCTCTCTCTCTCTCTCGCTCTCTCTCTCCCTCTCTCTCACTCTCTCTCACTCTCTCGCTCTCTCTTTCTCTCTCTCTCTCTCTCACTCTCTCTCTCTCTCTCTCTCCCCCCTCTCTCTCTCTTCCATCGAGAATGATTTGTCAGTTTTTCCGTCTAAAATATGCCCAAATTTGTCCCATTGTTTAACTCACTTTTTCATTCTCTTTATATAAATTAATTAACCATTGTAAATGTACCATTTCTGTGCTCCGTTTGGCCTTTGGTCTTTTTTCTTTCTCCGTTTTTCTCTAATTGCTTCTCTAGAAAAAAAAATAATTTTACTTTTCATATTTTATTATTCAAATTCTAAAAGAAATTTATGCGATTAAAAAAAGAGATTCGATTCGATCAGCGGATTATTGGGTTTTGATCAGTTTTGGAACCAAAGAAGGCATTTGCCATTTGCGCTTCTTAATTTAACAGCAAAGACCCTTTAATTTACTGGTCATTTTATAACTTTTTTTTTGTCAAAACGGAAAATCTAAAAATATTAAAACCTTCCAAATAACATTTACGAATTACGAATTAATGATTGATGGCTTTTGCTACTAAATCTGATTTATGATCAATATTTTGATTCAAAATTCGGTTGAATGCCATAATTAACTCGTGTGCCTTCGCAATTCGTGAAGTGCCAATGGGTCGCATTCCGTCGGCACTTTCCTTTGCCTTTTCTCTTTCTCCCTTCAAAAACCTTCGCCATCGCCCCATTCAATTTGCTTAATTGAGTACATTAGTTTTTGTTTTCACAACCTAAGGGAACGGGTAAAATTCTTTAAAAGTGAATCAGTCAAAAAAAAGTCCCCCTCCTTTTTTGCTTTCTCTTTTGTTTTTATTTATTTAATTTTAATTTTGTCATTTATCATTTTATCTTCCCCCCCCCCCTATCCCATCGCCCATTTCTCCCGCTAATTCCAAGGGCCTCTTTAATTACCTCATATATTTACATATGTATAAATTCGCAATTTCCTCTAATTTGCATATTTAGCGGTGAACGTTAACAAATCGAAGGGACTGAAAATGTCGAGGGGAAACGAAGCGCAAAATGAACTTTTGTTGAACTAAAAACAGCAAACGGAGACTGAAAAATGAACGAACGGCTCACAAAAAGTGTCATTGTTCGTTGAACGTTGTCCAAACCTCCGCTTTGGTGCTGTTCTCCGCCCGCAATGCCCCTCTTCCGCCATTACGAGGACAACGAGTCGGACGACTACGTTTACGACGGTGCCGACGACGACGAATTGGTGGTGATCGACCGGAGGACGGACAACGGCACGACGGTCGCCGCACTTCGAATGTTGGCCGGCAAATACGTGAACACGTCCACCATGGCGGAGGTTGTCGAGGATCGGTTGGATGATCACTCGTCACCGTCGGCAACTTCGTCGGTGCAAATTGACACGTTTGGCACGTCCAATTGCACTTACAGACATGGTAGTGACGCAAAGGAAGCTGAAGTCCGACTTCTTCCTTCTGATCAGATATCAGCAATGATTTGATCCGTTCGCTGTCCCTTTGGTTGGATGGACCGATCACAATCATTGCCGTCATTCTTGCCTTTGTTGGTTGCCATTTCGCAGTGCGCTTTTTGGCACGTGCCGGCCTTAACCGGGAACTCACTGCCGGTAACCATTCATTAGCAACCATCGATCGATCGATCACTTTTCCATTCCCCGAATCAATCAATGATCATTCCCTCCATCTGTTCAGCACTTTACACTTTGTGTGTCTGTGATGCCTTTCTGATCTCAATGGTCGTCCTTTACCAATCCATTGAGGCCTCTTCCATTCTGTTTGCCAATGCCAATGTGATGTGGGACAAGCAGAGCAGCGTGGTAACCTTTGGCATTCCTTTGATCATTCCGTTCGATCGATCACTGCAGCTGGTCACCCACGGCATCGTCAGCTCCGCCACTACCGCCTCCACTTTGCTGGTCGTGTTCATCACCTTCCAGCGCTTCCTCGTCGTCCGTTGGCCCCTCCGTTTCGCCCGAATGCGTGCCGTGAAAAGGCCCACGCTCAGTCTGGTGAATCTTTCTGCCAGCAAATTGGCACATTATTCAATCGCAGCACGACACTTTCCTGCGCAAGTCGTCCTCGTCCGGCTGTGTGGAGGAAACCGAAGTGACAATGAGCGGAATGTTCCGCAGCGGCGGCGGCGCCGGCGGAGGACTCGCGCGGACGCTGTCCAAGCGATTGCTGCGCGGGAGCAGCAACAAAAGCAGTGGCAGAAAGCCGCCCGACCTGCGCAAACTTTTGCGGCCTTTCTTTTTCCCCAGTGAGTCGTTTGGTCATTTCGTTATTCAAACCACACTTTTCAATCAAATATTTTATGTTCATTCATTAGCTAATTCAAGGTTACTAATTTTGTCACTTTACTCAGCCCGCCTCTTCCCTCCCTCTCTCCGACCAATTTTTTTCCCATTTCTGATCATTTTTCCGTTGCATCCTTTTTCCTAATCCCTCTATTGATCAATTCCGTCACATTTTTTATCCCTCCCTCTTTCCGATCACTATTCCCATTTCTGATCACTTTTCCATTCATCTTTTTTCCTAATCCCTCTACCGATCAGTTTCAGTCCCATTTTTCTGTTCCATCCCCTTTTCCGATCACTTTCTCCCCTCTCTTTTGTCAGTTTGCGTCGTCGTGTTCGCCTTTCTGCTCAACTTCTCCGTATTTTTCGAGTTCGAGTTGATCCCCTGCTTCGCATTTGCTCACAATGCTTTTTCTCTGCAGCTGTTCCCCACGCCCCTCCGTCGGTCTCAAACTGTAATTTTCTGTTTTTCTTTTTCACCTTACCGTATCCTTGTCACAGTATTACATGATTCGAACGACCATCGCAATGGGCTCCCAAACGATCGGACCGATTCTGACGATCACTTTGATGACAATTGTCACGGAATACAAAGTGCACAGATCGCTGAAAGCTCGTCGCATGTGAGTGAAAGTGATTGGTCAGACTCTGTTCGAAATTGGTTGACCTTAAGGCTTTTCGAGTCACAAAGTCGGCGCCGTTCGGTGGTCGCATTGGAAGAACTCAGAGAGAAAGTGTCACGGACGGTGGCCATATTTATCGCGATCAAATTCCTGATTTTTAGGTGCATTGGGCTGGATTTTCTGATCATCCATCCTCCCCCCCCCCCCTCTCCTCAGGTCGCTTCCCATTTTCTTCGACATTTACGAGTCTTTCTACGGCATCGAATCGTTCGGCATTATCCTCTCCATCCTCGTCCGTCTATCCGACTTTGGCGTTGTACTCAATTCGGCCACAAATTCCTTGGCGTATTTTGGAAAAACTGAGTTTTTCGCCAATCGTTTGCGTGTGAAATTGTTGCGCGAAAAGCAGCACATAATGGTGGCCAAAGTGGTCGGCTAATCAAGCACTATTAAATGCCAATTCGAATTTTTCATTGGTTTTCCTTCAGGCCGTTTCCGCCTGTTTGGTCGCCTGCCCTTCTCCGATCATTGAGCGGAGCAGTTCAAAAAGTTCAAAGGGCACCGTCCGCTCCATGCCCTTCAGCGACATCGGTTGGCTAATCGTTGTTTTTTTCTTTGCTAATTAATGACAATCTCTTAATTAGCTCGGCGAAGACAACGCAAAACGTTTATGTGCGGGAAGAGTTCCGTTTCTTCGAATGACTGCTCATCGGCTGGGGACGTTCACAATCAGCTGATGCGATTCAATTTCTTCAGTCTCCGCAATGGGACGACGCAATCGACGACAAATCAGAGGACACAAAACGGAGGATGGACAACGGCAACGGTGGTGGAGGACGGGGGGAAAAGCATAAAACGGAAAGAAAACGGCGGAGAAGCGACCAATGGCAATCAGCGGGACAGAGAGACGGAACAGAAACACCAGCAGAACAACAACGAGGGGGAGGAGGAAAAGCATGGAGAAGAGCCGGAGGGACGAACGGCACAACCCATTAATAACAGCATCAACAACAATGTTCAAGCATAATCAAGCTCATAATTAATTTGTGACTATCGGTCGGCCGACTTTCGTTGTGCTCTTTGGCTTTGCCAATGTCTCTCTTTGCCCCTCCCTTTTCCCTTTGATCTCGCCGCTACCCTTTCCTTTTTCTTTGTGTATTTTTTTTTGCAAATTTCTAAAAAAAATAAAAACAAAAACGAAGAGAGAATAAATAATATATGTGTCAGCATTTGTTCGTCGTTTGGCTTTCCTTTGCTCCCTCAGCAGTCAATTGGCTTTGAGCAGAATTCCCTTTGCGATCCAATCCATCTTTTCGTTTGGCAATTACTTTAATTACTGGCAAATGCCTCCGGCAATGCCCACCTCATCCCATAAGGGCACCGCTTTCGCCCGAGTGCGTCTCTGACCGCAAGGCAATCGACCGGCGTCCGTCGGTCGTCGGAGTGTTCGGCCGCCGTCGCATTGGCTGTCAACTTCCAAATCCGTTGTATTCTCAGCGGTTTTGGCACTGCAAATGCTCTTTAAATTTTCCATTCGCCAATTTTGGCATTTCTCGGATTTATTTTCAATATAAATTAATTCATTCGTTACATTTTAACTTGAAAATGCCAATTTTGTCAGATTATTTTGGTTGCTCCTTCTTCCTCTTTCTCCCTTTTGTGCTCCTTTTCTGTCCATCCAATTTGTCCACTCACTTTTTCGGCATGGCATTGACTCTTTTGGGCACTTTCTCACGTCCTTCGCCTCGCGGCACTTCAAATAGCGATGCCGCATTTCGGCAAGCATTGGAACGGATGAGCTGAGAGGACATTTCGACCAAAGGGTCCATTTTTGCAAATCTTCGTCCTTTTCTGATACACTCGCGCCGATGGGAATGTCCTGAAAGTGTCAAAGATCAATTAATTGGCACGGATTTTATTAATTTAGAAAAGGGGCGTCAAATTGTTTTGCCTTGAAACGGCGCCTTTCGTCGTCGGGCAAAGGCTGCGGCGAGGGGGGAAGCCGCGGCTGTTCCATGTCCACGTAAAGCATGTGCACATTTTGGTCCTGCCAAAGGACAACGGAATGATCACTTTTGATCAGATTGTGCCCACTTCCTGCACAAAAACATCGGATTGGGTGAATCTGCTCTCAGAATTCATCAGACAATTCTGAAATAAAAGCATATAAAATTGGGTGGGTGTTCCGACAAATCCGACAGAAATTTGTTTTTTTTTTAAATGCTAAAAATAAAATGAGGCGCACAAAATAATCTAATCGCCCGCCGGGGTTAACAACCAATTTTTGACCCCTCTCGGCTTGCGAGATGCTTTTGTTTGCCTGATCAGCATCCGTCGGGTAGAACATCAGTGATTTGCATCTGAACCCGTAGCTCGACTCGGCCATTAGACACGCTTTGATACATTCGGACAATGACCCGGCATTGAACACTTCTTGCACATGTCTTAAGGGTGTTCCTCTGCTGCTGTTAGACCAACTTTTGTTCTCTCACCCGACCAAAATATGACCAATCGCAGCGGAAAAAAACGCGCCGTTTGTCGTCCCCGCGGGAGAGAGAGGCGTCCAAACAAATCTTTTCTACGTATTTGAATTTGGGAGCGGCCAAAAGAGAGTCGGGCGCGGAATGGTTGGCCGCGGAAGTGGACAATTCGCAGCGATGGGCGGCGGAGAAAACGGCGGAATTGCTGAAAACGGAAAACTTGGCTAAATTGAGGGCGGGGGGGGGGGCAAAGCGGGTACGAAGGGGAAGAGGGCATACGTGAACAAGGGGTGCGCCAGGGCGAGGCCCATACGACGTACGATTGGCACAGGGGGGGGGGGGTGTGCCGGCACACCCCTTGTTCACCTATGGAAGAGGGGAGGGGAAGGAGACAGCGCATAAAACAGGTAAAAACCCAACTCGTACTAGACGAACTCATACTGCCCCGACTCGTACTGTTTTTCGACTAAAAAATCGTCATAACTTTTGTCAAAGTCGACCAAATTAAACATTCTTGGTATCATTCAATAGCCCTCAAGTTTCTCTATTCCCTTGAAAAATTTCAAAGGTCATATTTAAAGAAAATTCTTGACTAAATTTTTTTTTTCAATTTTGATATATCTTTTTTTGAAACATGATAATAATTTCTTGAATTTTGAATGTTGATAGAGACTAATGAATTTGAATGTTGATAGAGAACCTTAAATACTAAGAAAGTTTAATTGGTCGATTTTACAAAACTTGTGAATAGGTTGTGCATTTTTTTTGCATTTGTTCTTTCGAATTGCTGACCAAGTGGAGAGTCGAATTGGCGCATCACATGCGTCCATGCACTCGGCCACGTCTTTCGCCCCAATTTCCTCAATGCTATTTGTGCCGCCGCGGCGTGCCGTAAGCAATCGCTGGTGGTCACTCACTGAAAGTGAAACCAATGCGGTTTTGCTCTTTAATGTCATTGGCCAATACCTTCGACGTAATGTGCCAATTGTCCTTTTTTGGGGCACGCCTTCAAAACTTCGTGGATTTTGGCCGGTCGTTTTGCACTCAAAGCGCCCATTTTGTTCAGTTTTTGCACCGTTTTGTGGAAAGGAACGCGAATCTCACGGAAGGACTGAAAAGGGAGAAGAAGCGGAAGAAGAGAGAGTGAGCAGTAAGGAGGGAAACAATCAAAACAATCACCTGCTGATGGAATGTTTTGGATGAAAGTGCGCGGTGTCCAACGGCCGACTCAGAAGAAACATTTGCCGAAGGAGCGACAGAAACATTCGAAGAATCCGTCGGAACGATGGGGGAAAATGAAGGCGTACTCTGTTGAGGAACAGAGGGAGGCGCCAAAGTGGCCAAAGTTGCCAAAATGGTCGTCGCGTTGGCTTCGGACAGTGAAAGCGATTCGCCATTGGGCGGCTCAGAGACCGCTGGGGGCGGAGACGAAGACAAATCACCCGCCGGAAGAGGCGAAGGTGAAGAAGGCTCCACTGGAGGAGGGGTCAATGGGCGGAGGGGGCGGCGCCGGAGGCAAAGTGCCGTCGGCACCGGCACCATCGGTGGCACTAATTGTTAACGTTGTCGCATTTTCAGGGAATAAAGCAGAAACAGTGGCCAATAATTTGGATGGAATTGTCGTAGATGAAAGCGCAAGGGGAGAGATGGAAGGCAAATCATCAGAGGAGGAGGGGGAGAGGGATGAAGAAGAAGCATTTGTTGACGCAATGTCCGCGATTTCTGCGGTGGGAGCGACTGAAGGATCGACAGAGGGCGTCTGTAGTAATTGGCTGGTTAATTTGGCAATTAGTGGCAAATTAATTGGGAAATTAATGACTATTCAATGGGTAATCAATCATATTATTAATGAATTGGCTCAACTTACATTGTTGGCAAGACCATTGATGTTCAGCAGTTCAGTGCCATTCTCATCTTCCTAAGTTCATTTGCCATCATTTTTCTCTGTCTTTCCCCTGTGCGACTTCTCTCTTCGGCTCAATGAGTTCCGTTTTGTCTGCCAGCAATTTGCACGGGCATAAGCATTGTCTGCCGCCGTCTCCCCTCCCTCCCTCTTCGGCCCCCGAGGCGTCTCTCTCCGTCAAATTCAACAATTGTTGCGCATTTTCACTGTTTACGGCGTTTTGAGAATCCGCCGACACCGACACATTGGTCACTTCCGCCGGCGGAAGGCCGCCCAATTGAAAGTCGGAGGGGGGAAGGGCGGGCAAAAAGCTGAAATTGGGGGGGGGGGGCGGGGGAGGGTAATGGAAGTGCCCACGGGGGAAAAGCAAAAAAGGGAGAGAAATTCTCACTCGAAATAATCCCTCCCTTTGAAATCGACCAAAAAATACGGCGACGTAGTGCCATTTACTGCAAACAAATCACAAATTTTCCACCGATGGTCGTAAGTAACGGAACGGCAAACCCACGCTTTGGAGGGATCCTAAAAATGGAAAAAGTCGCGATAAAATTCCTCAAAGAATTGTTTTTTATCATTTCTTGTTCACCTGATATTTTGTTGTACACAGCTCCAAACACTCGTCGCATCGTATTCCGCTCGTTCTGTCGAACATTATCGCATTGGCAACCGCCGATTGGGCGTGGACGCGCCATTTGTTTGGATCTTCGTAAATGATCAAAACAATTAGGGCCATCAGAAGCCATTAGCCACCCCCCCCCCCCATTTTTTGCTTTGATGTCCCCGCTTTGCGCTACCAAATTGGCATTGCCCCTCACTGCGCGTCTCTCTCCGCGTTGGTGGCGGCGGCGCCCTCCGATAAGCCGGCATTTCGTCGCCATCGATGAATGAAAGTGGTATTGGAACTCTGAGATGGGTTAGTCGGCCAATACATTAACATTTGGCCAAATGTTTGCTTTTTACCGCGGCGGTGCCACGGGGGCAATCGGTGCCTTTCTGATGTTCACCCCTTGCGCCAGTTGGCCTTCCCTGTCTAAACTGGCTCCGTTTCCCGCAATTCCGGCCCCATTAATTCCCTCGGCCGGAAGCCCCGCGTAAGCGCCATAACTTTCTTGGCCAATTACGAGAACAAATCCGGCGGATACTGAGAGAAACAAAAGGAGACTAAGAAAATTCATTTGCTTAATTGAAATGAAAATTACGGGGAGAAAGAGACAAAAGGCAATTGAATAAAAAGTGATCGGATCAGAGAAAATGATTAAAAGGTATTCTCGGCAATTCCGTCCAGACGATATGCCGTTGGTATGTCCATTAGCATAACAACCTTAACCATCCAGGCAAACGAAATTGGCGATCCGGAAGGGAATAGAGGGGAGGAGAAGGGATGGATGATGGGATTAGAAGGAGCAGCAGCAGAGCAACTGATTTGGGCATTTGGGGAGAGAGGGGGCGGAAGGGAGGGGGAGGGAAAGGCGGGAGGAGGGGAAGGAGAGGGGGATGGACTGGTCCACCCCACCCACCCAACTCACCACTTAAGCACAAATTCAGCTGCTGATCACCACAACTCGTTCGAGAGGAGGAGAAAAACATCGGATGTTGTGTGTGGCGTTAGGGGGGGGGGGGAAGAACAATTCATCGCTTGTCCGGACGACGGAGAATGCCCTCCACACTCATCTCATTCAATCGCTCGCCCAGCTTAGAGTTCTCCAAAGAAAGTGAAAGCATTGGATAAATTGAACTGCTCGAGGCGATTTGGGTGACAGATAAGGAAAGAGCCGAAGTGGAGAGAAAAAGCAGCTTTACGTCTCGAAAGCAACGAATTCCGAGAATAGCCTTGGGCATTGGGTCAGTTGAAGCTTTTTTGTGTTAAAGTCAGCGGCAGAGCGACAGTGAATGATTAGTGTCATTTGTTGTGTTTAGGGATGGATCAGTGCTAATTGGGCAATTAGACAATGGCAATGGCCATGGCTTTGTTTTTTATTCATAAAACATTTTTGATGCAAGTGAAAGTTGGTTAAATTACGGAACAACTGCGCAACCCAAAGCCTTGTTTTTCGCCGAATTCTTCCAAATTAAATTAAGCCGCAGCGGTGGGAAAGCGTCAGTCACTTGCCGACCCAACGGGAGAAACAATTATGCCGGATGATCCATTTCGGCATTCCCCGCGGACCCTTCTCACCATTCGCTCTGAGCATTTCAACCTAACACTTTCACTCTTTGATTCATTGGTCCGATTCGGTGAGTTCAAAGCACTCAAAGCAAAAAAGAGAACAATCCAAAAAACAACTGCTGAACAAATTCGGCGTTTTCACTTTTCAAACGCTGTTGGAGAGGAAATTTTGCAAAATCCCATGAATCATCGGGGTGAAATGTCGGCGGATTTGTGACTATGAAATGAGACGTCCTCTACTTTAATTATTTCCAACTTTTTATTCTTCAACCATTGTCCTACGGGCAGAGAATTGGCTAATCATAATTAACTTTGTTTATTGCAATTTAAATAACTTAGAATATTTAACACTGTGTGTCTTTAGGGTGCTTCGCGCAAAGAAAATTTATCATGGCCTTAACTTTAAAATGGGCCACGGAATTCGAAAACTTTTTCATCTTGTTCTACATATCTTCTCTCTCCTCTCTCGCTTCTTTTCCCCTCTCTTTTTCTCTTCCTCTGTTCTTTTTAATTTGAATTTGATGAAAAATGAATATGGCAGATAGCCCTAATTGTTCGCTATTGGCCTGCGAAATTTTGTTAAGTTTAAGTTATGGCCAGAAATTTTTGAATAACCAGGTTTTTCGAATTCTATGTACTTATAATAATTTTTTGAAACAATGAATTTAAAATTTTGTATGCTAATAAATGATACTGAGAATAAAATTTTGTATGCTAATAAATGATACTGAGAAAGCCAACCTAAAAGCCACCAATCAACTCGCTCTCTCCAAATTTCTTCATACTGTATGTACCAAAGATTATCAAAAAATCAAATACGGACTACCCATGCAAAATTGGAACAGCAAAACCAGAATTTAGAAAAATCCCAATGTTAGCACCACAAGTGCGATAAATTAAACAACAAAAGTTTGGAATCCAATTCTTTCAAAGAAACAAAAAAAAGAAATAAAGCGAAGTATAAATATAACATCCGCAAAAGATCATCGTCAGAGAAAGAAACACGGAGAAATGTTCACAATCTTCATTATTCCTCCACAATGTAGCCTCCGAGCTGTTCTTGGTACACCTAAACAATTAATGAAAACAGTAAGGACGGCCTGGTCATCCACCCATCCATCACCCCACATACTTCAATGACGTCGTCCTCCTCCATTTCAAGTGATTTGGGGGTGTCGTCGTCATTGACGCGGCGGCCATCGAACAAAAAGCGCAAAGAAGTCACCTAAAAATGTGGAGACAATCAGTGTATTGGTTATTTATGGATGGGGTGAGTGGAAACCCCCGTCTAAACTTTAAGGACCAAAACGGTTTTGATAAACCTGGACGCCAGTCCGCTCAGCGTACGCCTTCTTCAGCTTGCCCATGGATGTCCCGTATTTGACCCGGAAATGCACTTCATTTGAGTCCTAAAAATGAACAGTTAAAACGGTGTGGTCACGCCATCACACAAAGCAAACAGACCTGGCCCACAACCTTCAGTTTGATGTACTCGGCGGGCTGAGCGCCACCAGCGGCACCGGCTCCTCCTGCGTTCGTGCCACTTTCGTCGGCCATTTTCAATTTAGAAAAGAATGGATAGGAAAGTAAATTTAATCTAATGGAAATCGAAAAATTTTGAGTTTTCGACTTTTTGTTGGAATTCGGGTCCAAGGTAGGAATTGGTCGAAATTGATGCCGGATTCGTGAGTGATCCCAAAAACAATTGGAAGCATGTCTTTATGATTTTGAAAAATTAAAAAAAAAAATTTTGAAAAAAGGTGTGATACCATCGACATATTACCGAACTGGGTACTTGTGCAGTTTACGCCCCATAACAATTTTTTTTTATATAAATTTTTAAAACCAATTTTAATAGGTTTTCGAGGTCGCTGATCAGGAATCTGAACTCAGAATTGTGCTATTTCGAATCCCGAACCCGAATTCGAACACCTGCAAAAAAATTTACAAAAATTGATTTTCAACGATTTTGAGTCAACAACCTCCATAGCAAGAATTTTGACGATCATGATTCTGTCTTTGTCATTTGTGGTCCCAATTGTTGGACTGTACCCATGCGTATGGCGGTTGTTGACTCGAAATCGGTGAAATCAATTTTTGAAAATTTTTTTGCAGATGTTCGGGTTCGGGATTCGAAATAGCATGATTCTGAGTTCTGATTCGTGATCAGCGACCTCGAAAACCTATTAAATTGGTTTTAAAAATTTATATTAAAAAAAAATTTATGGGGCTTAAACTGCACAAGTACCCCGAACTGAATATTTACGCCTTAAAGTTCACTGGACGCTTAACGCATAAGAGCCAAAAAGGGGCCCAACATCTATGATATTACCAAAAGTTTCTTAGGTAATTTACTTTTGTAAATTTGAATTTTAAAATTCTATCAAATAAAAGTGAATTAAAGTTTGAATTGAAAAATCAAGAACAGTAGTGATATGATAAGAGAATGAAGTAAAAGAGAGAGAGAAAAATAAACTAAATAAGGAGAAGAAAATAAAGGAACAATGAAAAAGCAATGGGAAGAGAGAAAAAATGGAACATAGAGGAAAGAGGAGAAGGAAGTGAGCGAGTGGAAAAAGAAAAGATATAAATAAAAGCATAGAGAAAAGGAGAGAGACAGGAGAAAGAGAGAGGGAAGTGGAGAAAGAGCGAGAGAGAGAGAGGTATAGACAGGATGGAAGGACAGAAGAAAGAAATAAAGAAAGAAAGGGCGGTCTGTCGGAAGTCGCGGCAGAAGAAGCCGATGACAAGTCAAAGAAGACAGCGGAGTTGGCTATGGCTTTTCAACCGTCAAAACCCTGAAAGAACAGCAGAACGGAACGAACGGACATCTTCTTGTCCCATCCGACAACATTCAATTGTTTCTATGAGATAAATAAAAAGAATAAATTTAAAACACTTCAAAATGGTGATAAGTGATAAGCAAAAGAGTTAAATGTAAAGGCAAAATGTTAGTTATCCTTGCAGCAAAATAGAAAAAAGGACAAATTGGCACTTGCATAATTGTTAAATTATGTTTAGCTATTATCCATCTAAAAATACAATGTCCGCCATTCGTAAAAAGTTGGTTATTGTCGGGGACGGCGCTTGTGGTAAGACATGTTTGCTGATTGTGTTCAGCAAAGACCAGTTCCCAGATGTTTATGTAAGTATTTCCGATGTTTTTTCTCAATTTATTTCATTTGGATTTTTTAAGGTGCCAACGGTTTTTGAAAATTATGTCGCGGACATCGAAGTGGATGGGAAACAGGTTTTGTTTTGGTGGTTAAACAACTATCCATTACATTAGGCATGACTTTGAATTCTTGAAATCAACCCAAACTCTCTTTGACCAGCTCACTCAGTTTGATTAAGGTCGAACTTGCGTTGTGGGACACGGCCGGGCAGGAGGACTACGACCGACTCCGACCGCTCAGCTACCCGGACACTGACGTGATTTTGATGTGCTTTAGCATTGACTCGCCCGACTCGCTGGATAATATTCCAGAAAAGTGGACACCCGAAGTAAGCGATTGGGCGGAACTTTCACGACCGTATTTCACACTTAAGGTGCGCCATTTTTGTCCAAATGTGAGTTTTTTGCTTTCTATTAAAACAAATTGCTCTGTATCCTTAATAAATCAGTCCAAAATAAGAAGCCATAATCTTTTTGGACCGAGAAAAATTCTTGCCTCAAATTAAAATTATATTCACGTTTTGCACTTTTGCAGTTTAGTGGGTCTGGTTGTTTTTTCTTCAAAAATTCCTTTAAAAGGCAGTGAAAATTTTCGGGATCGCTGATCAATTAGATTCATTTTGAATTTCACATTTAATTCGAATCTATATAGAAAAAACCTATTTAATGGATTACAATAGTTGTGATTAATTGCTTGTTTTAATATCGTACTCAGAAAACTCTCTAAAACATTGAAATTTGCTAATAAAAGCACTGGGCCCACAAAACTGCAAAGTTGCCCAATTACAAAAACGTAAAAATTATTGTAATAAATTCACTAATTGTACCAAACATTATTTTGGTAATCAAATTAAACCAGTAATAATGTTAGTTTGTCGTCTACCACCCTCAATTTTTCATTTGGTCAAATTGTCCCCTCCCTCCCCCTGACTCAGGTGCCTATCATTTTGGTTGGAAACAAGAAGGACTTGCGCAATGACCAGCAGACCATTCGCGACCTTTCACGGAACAAACAGGAACCGGTGAAGTCGGAGCAGGGAAAGGCAATTGCAGAACAAATCGGTTGGTAATTGCTTTTACATATAAACAAATGTTTTTAACAACGTTATTTTTTAATTTTTGAGCTCAAATTCAACAGTAATCGGTGGTTTCAATGGTGTACGAATTTGGCCTTAATTTTTGTCGGTTCCGACCCACAGAATAAAAAGTTCAAATTTTCGAGATTCGTTTTCATGGGACAGAAAAATTTGAAGTATGTGAAAACTAAAAGCATGTATAACAGCATCAAATGGCTGTTTTCTACAGATTTCCATTTTGTGACAAAATTTTGAAATAAAAAAAGTTGGATTCTATTGCATTTTTTACCATTTCCCAAATCGCTAATCATAAGTTTGTTATTTTAAGGTGCATATGCTTATTTGGAGTGCAGTGCGAAGACCAAGGAGGTGTGTTTGTTTTTCTGTTTGTTGGTCTTCGTCGGATTGCCAAAACAAAAAATAATTCGGCTGATTTTAGGGAATCCGAGAAGTATTTGAGAAGGCAACTCAGGCAGCACTTCAGCAGAAGAAAAAGAAGAAGAAGGGCTGCAACGTGCTCTGATTGGGCTTCGCTTCTGATGGAGGGAATCGCACTTAAAAATGAAACAGAATTTCCTTTTTTCTTTGGTCGTTTTGTCGCCATTTTCCATCAAATGCTTTTTGTGCTAATATTCTGTTCATGAGTGGCGTCATTCAACTTGAACTTTCAATTAAATTTGACTTTATTTTCTCTTCGCAATTAAAACATTTTTTGCTTTTGCCTACGCAATTTGGGGCTTTCTGAAGCCAAATTAATTAAGACCGATTTCACTTAATAAAGCCTTGGTTGTTTGTTCCAAAAGAATTGTCGTGTCGTTGAAGAGGAAAGGCGAATTTAAATATCAATATTACTTTTTCTATTATACCCTTTTTAATGTGCGGTCATAAAAAAGCATTTTTATGAAATTTATTTACAAACAAAAAATTCACTAATTTGATGCCGTTTTTACTGTCATATAAAAGGAATCAGTCATAAATTAATTAATGCAAAGAAGCTAAACAATAAATAGATAGTTAATTTCCTACCAATTTTTTCAGTATTTTACCGTATTTAAAAAAAATTTTCATTAAATCCGTTTATAAATCCAAATTGCTGCCTTTTCTCACAAATTATACAGTATCCTACCGTATTTTAAAAAATATTTATGTTTGCAATTACTTTTTGCTTCAGAATGACAATGGATTTTTTGACATCGTTCGTTTTATTCACTTTTAATCCGATTGAGTGGCAACGCTTTTTTTGTCCTTGGAACTTTTAAGCGGTTCATCATCATCAATTTATGGAAATTGAAATAATAATTTTATTTTATGTGCGTCACTTTATATTTTTCCATCGTTTTTCCTCCGTCCATCGGCCGATTTTGCTTTTTTCACAATGCTAATGAAAAGCTTAATATTATTATAGGAATCAATGAATAAAGAGTTTTGAGAGGGAACAATTGAGTTGGAGAGGGAAGGGAAGGAAAAAGCAAAGGGACGGAGGGAAAAGGGGGGGGGGAGAGAAGGCACTCATTCAGTTGGATGGACGCGACCACTCGGCCGCCTCATTGTCGGATGAATGAATGGACGCAAAAGAAGGGAATGGCAAAAGTTTGAGACACGCCCCCCCCCCCCCGGGGGACGCCGCGGCGGGCGCCCTTTGTTGTGCCTCCTCCGCTCGCTCGGAATGCGGCGGCGGCTGAGGTTGGAATTGGAGTTTGGCTGCTGCGTTTGTCCCGGCCCATCCATCGCTCGCACTTCGACAATTATATTCCTTCTCCCCGCCACCATTCCCTTCTCGCCATTTTTGGTGGGTTTCCTAACACTTTGTGTCCCTCCGTCCCTTCCCCGTCATTCCCTCCCCCCCCCCGCCGACCGACAAAATATTGGCGCCATTGAGATGGAGTTGGAGGGTCCTTCTCCCCCCCCCCCCCCCCCCCTCCCTGCCCAGGGCAGGCGCTGCAACACAGCCGTCGTCTTTGGCTGGTTGGAATGCAATGGAAGGCTGTGGGGGGAGGGTAATGATGCGGCGTCGGGCGCCACACCATTTTGACCCCCCCCCCCTCGCCCATTCACAATCAATTAACCAACCAATCAAACAATTGCGGCTCATTTTGCGGCAGAGCTAATAAACGGGGAGAGCGCACTCCAAAGGCCACAACAATAGACTAAAAAAAACAGCCGAACCAAGCCAATTCCATCGGATTCGCCTAATTGACGTTTATTTCTCCAAATTTAAATACTGACATTTATTCAACTTATGATTGTTGCCCATTTATCTGTTCATTTCTGATTGATTCGTTAATTTTTTAATTATTTTTTGCCCCTTTTATATTTTTCAAAGTTTTAGCTCACTCTTTTCGTGTTACAATAAGCACAAAGTTTGACTACACCCGCCTCAAATTCCTCATTTTTGTCAAATTGCTTATCCAATCATTCAAGTGAAAACTCATAAGGAAAAGCCGTCAAACTGGACGTAATTTCACAACGACAAAAACAACTGAACGGCACAACAGACAAATTGCCACAAAACAAACAAATTAGCATCAACGGCCTACCAAATCAGCATCAAAATCTTATAATAAACGGTAGAAAAAGCAAAAAAGTTAAAAATGGAGGATTGAGTAACCAATTGATGAGAAAGAATTGTCAATGATTGGTTGATAAGAAGATGATAAGGATAAAGCTTTTACAAGGATAATGGACTAATATTATTGAATAAAAAAGATAATGGACAACAGCGAGCTGCGAAAAATACGAATAATAGACACGGAGAGAGAGTAAATAATGTTATAATGTTGTGATATGGGGGGGGGGGGGAGGGAAAGGGCCGGGGTTTGCCCCCCCCCCCCCCCGCCCTTTCCCTTTGCAACGGCTAATCGAATATCGCCGCTTCTTCCGCCAGCTGTCAATTGTTAAGGGCCGAATATGCTTCTCACTTTAATGAAAATATTCGAAATTAATTTCATAGTTTTAATTTTTATTTTGCATTTGAATTATCTTTTTTTTTTAGCTTTTGCTTATTTTTTAATTCTCAGGAGAAGTGGAAGCGAGCGCAAGGCAAAACGGACAACATCAGAACAGAAACCACCACAGACACAGCCACCACCAGCAGAAGAAGTTGAGCCGAAGGCACAGCAAAGAATTGCTGCAGCAGGAGCGGTGTTCGTCCTCGTCAAGTGTGATCAGCACCAGCACAAACAGTTCCGTTGTTTCGTTTGAACCGAAGGGCAACGACGACCGGCGGGAGCACTTTCTCCCGGCCGACAAATTCGCTCTCTGTTTTCAGGTGGTACTTTTGACAAAATCTTATTTTTTTGTTTTTGTGTTATCCAAACTGATTAATAATGCTAACACTTTCAGAAAGCACTGCTCGTCGGCAGAAAATTGGACGACAAAATCCGTTCCTCAAGCAATTCCATGGAAAAAAAGTCGGAGAATGGCGCCATGGAACAGCCGTTGGAGTTCCGTCCGCAGCACAACAGCAGCGTAAGGGCAGCAAATTGGATGAATATTCATTGGCTTAACGGGGGACTGTCATTTCCTGCAGAATTGTGACGGCGGCGGAAGTGCACTTTCTGCCGGCACGGCAAAGGGCGGAGAGGGCGGGGGGCCGAGGAGCAAATCGCCGGGGGGACACCTCATCAACAAAATATCGAACTTTGCACGGGGCAAGTACAGAAACAGTCTAAGCGAACGGCAGAGCAACGCAGGTGGGGGCGGAGGAGAAAGTGCGCAAAGTGAGTGAGCCGAGGGATAATTGGCAAAGCCATGGAAAAGCAAACGAATCGAATGAGGGAAAAGTGTTGCAGGACATCGGCAGGGAGCTGATGAGGTGCAAGGAGATGGGCGAGACTCGGTTGGACCTCAATTCATCCGAAGTTCGTTCGGATTCGATTTGCTCCCTTCGATTTGGCCCATTCTTTGCCCTTTCAGTTGGCCACCATTCCCTCGTCCATCCAAACTTTGACTCAACTGACCGAACTCTTCGTTTACAAAGTCTTTCCCTTCTCTCCCCCTTTTTTTATTATTTATTTTTACGTGGATTTTAGAACAAATTGACGAATTTACCCTCCGAATTGGGCCATTTGGTCAATTTGCGTATCCTCGGCCTAAGCGAAGTTCGATTGCCTTTTTTTTATTTTGCCATTTTCCCTTTTTTTGCCAGAATAATCTGTCCACCCTTCCCGAGAGTCTTTCTTCGTTGAAAAAACTCGAAACTTTGGACCTTCGGCACAACAAAATCAGCGAGGCATTTCCATTTGCGTCACTTTTATTTTATTTCCCATTTTTAGGAAATTCCTCCCGTCGTTTTTCAGATGGAATCTCTTGAAACGTAAAAGCTTTGTTTCCCTTTTCCTTTTGTTTTTCTATTTTTTTGTCCTTTTTCAGCTTATGGCTGCGGTACAATAAAATCAAAAATGTTTCTACAGAAATTAGGTCGCCTTTATCTTTCCTTTACAAATATTCTTTAATTTCCATTTGATTATTTATTATTATTTTTGTCTTTTTTTAATTTTATTTTTTCAGGCGATTGAAGCGACTGAAAATGATGGATTTGCGGGAGAACAAAATCACGGAATTGCCCACCTCAATTTCGGAGTTGCATTGTCTTTCCATTTTGCTTTTGTCCTCCAATCAGTTGAAACGAATTCCCGACGGTTTGTCTCTTTTTTTATTTTGTTTTTATTTCGTATTTTACTTTTTAGAAATTGGCCAATGCGTTCAGCTCACTCAATTGGACATTCAGCATAACGAATTGGAACACCTTCCCCAATCCATCGGTTTTTCTCCCCCATTTAAAAAAATGCTTTTCCTCTTCCTAAAAAGGCTCTTTGCTCGCTTTGAAACGTTTGGGCATTCGCTACAACCATTTGTTGGAATTGCCTTCCACTTTGGCACAGTGCACACTTTTGGACGAATTTGTCGTGGAAAGTAACAAATTGCATGCATTGCCGGTAAGGAAAACGAGGCGGATGAAAAATAGAAGAATTTTTTATTTAAATGATTTAGGAAGGAATTTTGAATGCTTTGCCGAATCTAAAGTCGATCAATTTGAGTCGGAATCAGCTCAGTGCCATCCCCCAGGGCGGTTATGAACAAGCCGTGGTAAAGTTTTTAAGGGAAAATAGGGGAATATTGACGGGTTGTGCCGAACACCAATGAATGAACTTTGATTGAGTCATCCGTCACTTCAGTCAGTCAACGTCGAGCACAATGCCATCTCCAAAGTGCCGTTTGGCATTTTTGCCAAGGCGACTAATCTGTCCAAATTGAACTTCAAAGAGAATGAATTGACCGCCTTCCCATTGGGTCGGTTTGGTTGACCAACGGATTTTATATCATTCAATGGTATTTCTTTCCATCCTTCAGATTTCGGCACTTGGGTGACCATCACTGAGCTGAACGTGTCCAACAACGAAATCCACGAACTTCCGCTCGGTCAGTTTTGGCACCTTTTCTCTCTTTGGCTTTATCTTTTATCCCTCTCCACTCATTAAGACATTGACAAATTGGTCAACCTCGAGGTGTTAGTTCTGTCCACAAACCGACTCAAAAAATTGCCAACACAAATTGGAAGTCTGAGGAGATTACGCGAATTAGGTGGAGGACGGAAAAGAATTTAGGGATGACATTTTAATTTCAGATTTGGAGGAAAACGAATTGGAAGTCATCCCTTCAGAAATTGGTTTTCTCACAGCGCTTACAAAACTTTGGATTCAGGTAAAACCGTTCGTTCCCTTTTACTTACTTACCAATTCATCCTCGTCTTTTTTTCTTTATCTTTGGCACTTTTGCATTTTTTCCATCCCTTTTTCTTTGTTTCAGTCCAATCAGCTCACTTCGCTGCCGCGCACCATTGGCAATTTGTCCAATTTGGTTGACTTCAGAATAGGCGAAAATCTGCTCACTTTCATTCCCGAAGAAATTGGTGAGAAGCGAATAAAACAGTCAAATTTAATTATTTATTATTTCGAATATTTTCGCATTTAATTGAATCCAATTTGTTTCTAAGGACACTTGGAGAATTTGAAGAGCCTTTACTTGAATGACAATCCGAACTTGCACAGGTTCTTCATTCGCCTGTTTCTGCTTTTATCGGAATGCATTCATCTTCCCTCCCCCCCCCCCCCTTCAGTTTGCCCTTCGAACTCGTCCTCTGCTCATCCCTCGAAATAATGTCCATTGAGAGGTGTCCCCTGTCACAAATCCCCTCAGGTGTTTAGCTCTTAATGGTTTTGTTTTTCAATTTTCTTTCTCCAGATATAATCGAAGGCGGGCCCAGTCTAGTGATCCAATATTTGAAAATGCACGGGCCCTATCGCGGAGTTCTCAACATGTGATCGCCTCTTCTCGCCTTTTCCTGATCACTCAATGACAAAAGATGCCAATGCCTCTGGACTGCTGCCAATTGAAGATTCATCATTTGTTGCTGTAACATAATGTAAAGCACAAAGCACCTCTTTTTCTCAATACTTCAGCGAATATTTTTATTGTTATCTTTTAAGCTTTCCTATTTTCCGTTTCATTTTGCCGTTCGTTACTATCAAAAGTTATATTATAAGCCCGTCATCTTGTCAGTCATTTTTTGACAGGCATTATTTTGTTTGCCATAATGTTATTTACGAATATATACTTATTAAAATCAACGAATTATTTATATGCATCATTTTTATGGTGTTTTGACACATTTTGCGGGTATTAATCGAATGCTCGTAATAATTATAAATTCTCTGTATGTACAGAATAAAATAACAGTTTCTTCGTATATGCACGGGGAGTTATGAAAAGACTGATTTATAAAAAGCATTCATTAACTTCCCATTCTTTCTAATAGCATTTTTATAAATCTGTCCTTCAGTGGTAAGGGGAAAAATGCGCTAGTTGGGAGAGGGATTTAGACAGACCTCGTTCGCGAAATGTTTGAATATGTTGTTCCTGGGGAGGGGTTCGACAAATGGATGGAAGATAATAATATATATATATATTAAAATAATAAAATAAGGAGTGAGTGACCGGAGAATGGGGAAGGGGCAGAGGTGAATGAATGTGAAACGTGCACCTGTATACAGCTTCCAAGAGTTTGACAAGGTGGGCCAAAGATGAAGGAAATATACAATGTAATGATTGAAGCAAAGGGATGAGGAGGGTCAAATGTACAACTGGAAGGGATAAGGAAAATAACTGTACAATTTGAGGGAGTGTGGCGGGAACGAGCGGTTCTGCCCCTGAATGTATGCTGTAGATATATCATTTTGATGGATGGGCGGGCACGGATACAACTCATCGGTTACACGATTTATAACAGTTCAATATTTTGTACAACATTCTTCTCTCACGGGTTGGTGTCGTTGCCAGGTGAAAAGCCCGACTGGTCCCATTGGATTATGGGCGACAGCTGATTGTTAAGTGAGGAGCCAATCAGCGGATCCTGCCCCTGAAGTGGCCCTCTGTTCTGAACGGAATTAGCGGTCATTAAATTTTCGTGGTTGTGTTTGAATGACCTGGAAGGGAAACTCCTCCATGCTCAGCTCTGCGTAATTCACCGCGTTGAACATTTGGCCTAACTGGGTCTGTGCCGAGGGCCAGTTCAGGCACCCGCCTGGAACTGGCATCAAAAAAGCATTGCCTCCAATTGTGGTCGCTTCTACACGGCACTCACTACCACTACCGCCACAAAACTGTTCCTCACCATATTCCATCGATTGTTGTTGCTGCTGTTGCAAAAGGTCCATGTTGTTGCCGCCGTTGTTGCCTTCGTTGGTGTTATTTGCGTTGGAGTGTTGGCTGAGATAATTGGCCACCTCATTGGACGCATTTCCGATCATAAAGCCATGCTGGTGATTGTGCGTTGGCTCGGAATGCGTCATTTTAAGCAGTGTCACGTGTTGTTGCTGGTTGGCCGTTCCAATGGGGCTGGCAATTTGCATGTCTTGCAGACTCGTTGCAATTTTGGTTGCCTGAGGCGTGCTAGAAGGCGAAAAAGACACCGATTGCTGAGCACAGTTACTGTTGACGCTGTCCTCTGGAGGCTCTTTTTTTATCGACTTGTTGCTGCCGTTCACTGAAAGTGGCGATAAAGCGCCCAAAACGGGCAAATTGGACGGAGGCACGTTGATGCCATTCTTCTCCAATTGGTGTTCCAATTCCTTAAAGATACAATCCCCTGGAAGAAGAGAGCATTCCAGACCCGAACCTGAACCCGCTGAAAATACTGTCGTGTCAGGTCCTCCAACCTTGCGGTTTGCTGCTGTTGCCTGTAGAGAAAACAAAAGAAATAAACAACCTAATCTACTTATTCAACCAACCCATGCTGACTGATTGACCTGATCATGATCTCTCTGTCTTTTTGCAGCTGACGAATGTAGTCACAGGATGCCTTCAGAATGGTGCCTTTGTTCAGTTTCATCTCCCTGTGTTCGGTTTCGTTATTTATTTCATTTGTACGGCCTATTTCTTACTCGGAAGTCGACTTTGGGAGCATCAGTCCCAACTCCTTGATCCGGTCGTTGATGTTGTACCTCCTCCGCCTTTCGACTGAATTTGCTTTTCGTTATGCCCTCCCCTCTTTCAGCTCTCCCTTCAACTAACTCATGTTGTGAATGTCTTTCTTGCGTCTGTCTTTGTAAATTTCCGCCTCCGTTAAGCCGTGCTGACCATTTCCTCCTCCATTTGTCAGTTGTGCATTTTGCGAATTTACGACATTTCCACGACGGATGAAATTCCTAAATCATTACTGAAATCTAACCCTAACACATTATATTTCCATTTTCATTGTCAAAAGTTCACCCCCCACCCATTTTTGGTTCCAACTGTCCGTTCGCCACATACTCAATGTCACACGAAGTTGGTGCACTGCTGGAAATGATCTGACGGAAGTCTGACTCGTTTTTTGGACTGTACAGTCCAAAGCCAGTACCCCCAGTTTGGAAGCCGGGTGAGCCGCTTTGGATTGAAGCGTTCTAAATTGGATAGAGTTTGAATGCACAAAGATGACGACGAATGAAAAGGACCGATGAGTCTCGACTGCACGACGTATTCAGTGGAATTGGTCTGCTGGTCTGGGCGTGCAAACTCTCCGCACAGGAGTAACTGTTCGGCATCTTAAACGAATATTTTGCTAATTCCGATCCCAAACTCAAATTTTAACAAAAGTCAGAAAAATTAAATTCTTTGAATTTTCGATTTTCTTTCGAATTCCGTTAAGGATTCAAATTGGTAGAAATGAATTATGTTAGATTTGTGATCAGCGACTCCGAAACCGCGTGAAAGAACTATATATCTATTTATAAAATTTTTGCAGAAAAAGAAAAAAATATTTTTTCTGAAGACTCTAACCGTAAAGTGCAATACGTAATTCTTGATTAGCTACTTAAACAACAGGTAGAGATGACCAAATTTCGGTACTTGTACAGTTTGGACCACATAAAAAATTTATTTGTTTTGTTTTTAATGATAAAAAAGTGTTTCAAGGGGTATTCGGGGTTGCTGAACACGAATATGACGTCCATTTCGACCAATTTCGAACCCGGACCCGAATTCGAACAAAAGTCGAAAAGTCATTTTCACCAAACCCACCATTATTATTCAAAATTGATTCAAATGCAAGGAATGGCGGTAATACTGACTTTTACTGGACCCATAAAAAAGGAAATAAAAAGGCGGCTTTTTACGATTATTCGTTCTACTCGTGGGTTATCGAGGCCTCTGATCACGAATATGATATCAGAATTGTCATATGACATCATCTAATCTTTGATTTTGTCGAGTCTATGATGTTTCATCAAGTATTTTTTTCATTTTTTAGAATTATAGTAATAAAATATTTTTATGGAGTTATCGGAGTCGCTAATCACGAATATGTCATCCATTTCGACCAATTCCTAAACCCTGACCCGAACTCGAACAAAAAATCGAAAGTTCACATTTTTACGAATTCCGAATTTTTCGTCTTAAAAATGCTTATATGACTTTTTATTGCAGGAATGATGGCTTTTGGTTTGTTTCCGTGCATTTAAACCCTTTTCGAAACATAAATCCAAATTTTGAAAATTGGAATTTTCGATTTTCTGTTCGAATTTGGGTCGGGTTTAGAATTGGTCGAAATGAATGTCATATTCGTGATCAACGGCCCCAATAACCCCCGAATGGAAAGTAAGAACCGTAAAAAAGCCGCCTTTACCCAAATTTCTCAACCAATGAATGGTTGCCAAATCCAAGTTCATCCACGCTCTCAATTGCTGTTCTCTCACCTGTCCTCTGAGACTGCTTGCCCTTTGCCCGTGATGTTCGCCTTCCATTGAGAGGATCTCGTCAATTATGAATTCGTCAAGCTTAACAGTTCCACGTTTGTCATTTTATGACCGGTAATTCCGTCCCCTCCCTCCTCTCTCTTCTTTTACTTGTTGTTGTTGCTGCTGATTGTGCTGATCGTCGCTAGTGTTTGACCTTTGCATTTGCTGCTCACTTTTCTGCTGAAATGGCTGTTGAATTATCTGTTGGTGCTGCTGTTGTTGAACCTGAGACACCGGAATTTGGCCCGTCAAAAAATTTTGAAGCATTTTTAAAGATAGAAAAATAAAAATATATTTGCCCGTCTAAGTCACAAAGTTTAGAGAGTGTAAGTGTAAGACAATTGGGTGCATTAAAAAGGAACGGGGAAAATGGAAAATAAAAAAATATATATTAAAAAGAGGGATTGATTGAAAAGTGAATACGTAAAAGTGGGGATGAATGAGGAAAAGAAAAGAAGGGCCAAAGAATAGTGAGTACAAAGAAGAAAGGATAAGAGGAGAAAGGGGGAGGGGAACGAAGGCTAAGATAAGTGGGGGAAAGAGAAAACGAACGGACGAACAAAGAAAGAATGGGGAGGGGGTGGGGGGGGGGGCGGGCTAACAGAGCGGGTAAATGAAGAGAGAGAGTTTAATTTTGGATTAAAGTTTAAAACATTTTGCTAAAGATCACCTACCTAATTAATCAACTATGTAATATTAACTTCGGAAAAAGAGAAAACGAATTGAAAAGAAGGAAAACCGATGAGAAAGAAAACTTTGTGAAAAGGAAAAAGGCGGGAAAAGGAAAAGATGACGAATTCAGAGATGAGCGGAGGCGGCGACAGTAAATGAAAGAAATTCCATTCGGGGATGGCCATTTGGTACGACCAAGAGCGAAAGTTATTATGGAGAATGATTTGATTGTAAGCAAGTGGGGGACGCCTCTCTTGGCGTCGCGTCTCATCAACGCTCTACCCATCCTCCGCCGATCAGAGACTTTATCGGCGAATGATTAAGAAGGGAGGCCTCCAACCCATTCATAATTGGCCGTTTAATCAGCCAGCAAAGCCAGTTAATCGTTAGTGTGTAAGAAGGGTGGGAGTGGATGGAACATTGTTGGACGGGGAGGGAGGTGAAGAAGGGGCCCGTCCCCTTCGCTCTCCCCGGGGGTATCGATTGTCCCCTTCCACCAATCCCACACTGATATTGCTGCCAGCCACGCCTTCCCCCTCACCCTCCTCTTCCTCTCCTCATATTCCACATCGAACTCCCCACGTTGGCAAACGTCCAATAGGCTAAAGGATAAAAAGGGAAAGAGCGAAAGGGGAGGGGAGGGAAAGGCGAGAGACTGGTGGCAAGTTAATTGATTGCACCAGTCCCAAAGGAATTCGTGGCGGCAGGCAAAGAGGATCATCAAGAGGGGAGAGATGCGAAAAGATGAAAAGAACGGGAGAGAGAGAGAGAGAGAGAGAAACGAAGTAGGAGAGGGAAAGAGTTGTAATTTATGTTCCGTTCGTTTTATGCATTAACAAATGTAATGGTAGTATTAAAGTTAAAGTTTGTGTTTAAGGAACCAAATGGGGAGGGAATGTGGCGGGAAAGATAAGAAGAAGGGTAACACAACGAAGTGAAGTTCAAAAAGGGACTTCGATGCGAAGAGAGAGAGGGGGGGGGGGGGGGGGGGGAAAGGAGGGAAAGGAGTAGTCGCCTTGGGGTAGTCGCCTTCCGATCTCACGTGGTGGAACCGGTGACGAAAGAGAAAAACAGAGGCGTGGGATCTCTCTTCTGTGGTTGTTGACTATATACACAGCAGCAGATGCGAGGAAAAGAAGAAATGTTAGGACAGTACGGAAATGGGGACGGAGGGAGGGGAGAGAGTGTTGTGAAATAAAGGAAGTTGAAAGCCGGAGGGATGACAAGGTCCTAAAAAATACAGCATCTTTTTAAGGAATACAGTATTTTTCGAAAACACCGAAATTGGTCTGTCCAAAGTGGGGCGGTTCTAATTTAGAGTGGGGTTCTATTTCAATAAATACGGTACTTAAGAATTACGGTACATCAAAATATTCATCCGGTATAGGTATTAACGAAGAGACCTAAACTAATAAAAGCATCCAAAAGCCATTTTGTGTTCTTTCTGTTTCCTCAGACATACACCGTCCGAATGTGTACATATTTGAACTTTTATTTTTTATTTTTTGAAAAAGGGGGGAACAAACTGCATTATTACCGAATTTGCTTAATAATGAAATTCAAGAATTTGATGTCTCATGCGAAAAAATGCATTTGTGCTAATTTGGGTTGTTTGAATTTTAATGTAGGTATTAGAAATTTTTCATGTACTGTATATAAACATGAAAATTTTGATTTCTGCTTGTGGGTCTGGTGTAGAGAAAGGCAAAACAATTTATTTATTAGTTTATTCGGGCGAACAACCTTCACGTTGTTATTTAATTATTAACAATGTTCATTTTGCCAACAACGTATAAAACAACTTATTTTTAAAATTTCCGTCAATTTTTGAAAATTTATTTTAGCGGGAAATATCACTTGGGAGAGAGATAAGGCAAAATGAGAGAGTGCTGAACTTTCAGTCCTGGTCAGACAAAACATTTTTGATGAAGAAATACAAAGAAAAAACAGAGAAAAAATATTTTAATAGAGAGGGTTATCGGAAGAGATTCAAAGACATAGAGACAATAGAAACATAATGATAATTCTGCGTCTATGTCCGAAGGAATCAGCGAAGAAGGGAACTAAACTTTCTTGCCATTGCACTCTCTCTTAAAATTATTTTCTCTACCCTCCTTCATCAAAAATGTTTTGTCTGACCAGTACTGAAAGTTCAGCACCCTCTCATTTTGCCTTATCTCTCTCCCAAGTGATATTTTCCGCTAAAATAAATTTTTCAAAAATTGACGGAAATTTTAAAAATAAATTGTTTTATACGTTGTTGGCAAAATGCACATTGTTAATAATTAAATAACAACTTAAATGTTGATCTCCGAAGAAACAATTTTTTTCTTAAGAAAAAGTTGTTTTGCCTTTCTCTAGTCTGGTGTGAGTTAAGTCATACTGAAATGTCAGCACTGAAATGACTGTCTCATAATCCCATTTCTCTTTTCTTTCTTTTCGTTTTCTTCGCCATCGCCACGTTCACGTTTAAAAATGTTACCAACCAGCATCTAAATATTTTAAAGAAACTTTTTTTTTTAAACTTTCTAGAGAGTACATAAAACCTCAATGCCATTGCGTTTGGATGTAAAACGGCGATTGCTGGCGAGATCCGATCGCGTTAAATCGGTGGATTTACATCTCAATGAGCCTTGGATGTTGATTTCACTTTACAATGGCTTTGTGCACATATGGAATTATGACACACAACAGCTCATCAAGTCATTTGAGGTTGTCATCTTTTTGAATCTCATATTTGTTAAAAGAAAAGCCTTATTCGAAGTTCTAATCTGAAATTAGAGTAATACCATCTTATTGTTTACACATATAATTCATACAAAAACAGACCCAATAGCCTAAAAATACTTAATTTTTCGGTTTTCCTGTCTCCTAACTTCTTGCACAAGTATTTTAGTGTCTCATTCAAAAGCTTAAGGTAGTCTTGAATTGTTCTTTTCTATATAAACTCCCTTTCTTAAATTCTATTTGATAGCGCCTTACAATTTTAAGGTCTGTGATCTGCCCGTGCGTGCTGCAAAATTCATTGTGCGCAAAAATTGGATTGCCACTGGTTCTGATGACATGCAATTGCGCATTTTCAATTATAACACGTTGGAACGTGTACATCAAATGGTTTGATTCATAAACTTAGGCTAAATAATAAAATTTTACAGGAAGCGCATTCCGATTATCTCCGATCCCTTGCCGTTCACCCCACCCAACCATTTTTGCTGACTTCATCCGACGACATGCTGATCAAACTATGGGATTGGGAAGACAAGTGGAAGCTGAAGCAAACATTTGAAGGTTCGAACTGGTTTTTGTCGACCATGGGCTATAACCAAATTTTTACCGAATTTTTTAACAAATTTTGTCAAAAACTGCAACTCCGTTCATGGTTATCCGAATTGAATGATTTGTTTTCGACGGCCCCGAGTATTCTCTATTTCCAGTGCAAAATTTCATTAATTTTAACAAGATTATGAACAAAAATGTTCGGAAAACCAGTTTATAATACAACGAAATTTTTGAAATTTCAGTAAAATAAATATTTTATGATATTTAAATTATAAAGCCAAAAACTGGCTCGGGGCCCAGGTGACCAAGTACTACCTATAGGCGCCGTCTGGGAAAAACGAAAGTTACTAAAAAAGCTATTTTTCTCCATGACATTTACAATTGGATTTTTGGGAAATTACAATTGATTAAAAATACAAAGGCTTTTAATAAACATTTCTTATTTTCTTGCATAAAGGTTTTCTCAATGCTTTTTAAATTTATCATCTTAAGGACACACACATTACGTGATGCAATTGGTGATAAATCCAAAAGACAACAATACCTTTGCCACTGCATCTCTGGACAAAACAATCAAAGTTTGGCAGTTCGGAAGCTCAGTGCCCAATTTTACGCTTGAGGGTCATGAAAAAGGGGTCAGTCCATGGAGCTCACTATCATTCGAACTTTGGGTAATGCTTTATCGAAATAGGTCAATTGCGTCGATTATTATCACGGAGGTGAGAAGCCCTACTTAATTTCGGGTGCGGACGACCGGCTAATCAAAATTTGGGACTACCAAAACAAAACTTGTGTTGTCACGTTGGATGGTCATTCCCACAACGTGTCCGCCGTGTGTTTCCACCCCGAATTGCCCATTATCATCACCGGGTCCGAGGATTCGACCGTGCGCATTTGGCATGTGAACACAAACAGGTGAATTCATGTCCATACAATAACCTTCTTTTTCATTTTTCATACAATTACTTTCGTCAGCTCCCATGGCTTAGTCAGAAATCCCTAAATTTTCTTCCTTTCTTCCATGGGTTTGAATCCGCGTCATGTCCTGTTAATTTACACCGATTATTGGCTTATGATTATAAAAATGCTGTTCACGTACAGAATAATTATGTCGACCATTTACAAAATGAAGCCATAAATCTACAATTCCCAAATTGCTTTTCAATTTTCCTTTTTTGGAAATTGTTTTTATTTTCCGACAGACTTGAAACAACGCTCAATTATGGTTTGGAGCGTGTTTGGTGTGTCATGGCCCAGCGCGGCTCCAACACATTGGCAATTGGCTACGACGAAGGCTCAGTTGTCATCGCGCTTGGTCGAGAGGAGCCGGCGGTGTCAATGGATCCCAGTGGCAAAGTGATCTGGGCACGGCACAGCGAAATACAACTGGCAAACTTGAAAACCATCGACGAACAGACGCTTGAAAACATTCAGGGTAATACTGAATTTTATTATTTATACTAATTCATTTAAGACGGGGAGCGATTGTCATTGGCTATCAAAGACATGGGATCCACGGAAATATATCCACAAAAAGTGCAGCACTCACCAAACGGACGATTTGTCGTTGTATGCGGTGATGGCGAGTACATTATCTACACCGCAACCGCATTGCGGAACAAAGTTGGTTTCGGTGCCGAACATTATTGGACAGGGGGGGGGGAAGGTCAATTTTAATTTTCGCACATGTAATGGAGGCATTCATTCGTGCCGATAATTTGACCTCTTACAGATGAGTCTCTGATCCTCCCCCATAATGACAATGCTTTCAGTCCTTTGGGTCGAGTTTCGATTTTGCCTGGGCAAACGATGCCAACTTTTACGCTGTCCAGGAGAGTTCGCAGTTGATCAAATTGTTCAAGAATTTCACGGTTCGATATTACGGCTTCTTTTTTTAGAAAAGTAACATTTAGGAGCTTCTCCAAATCCGACCCGATGTGATGGTGGAAGGCATTGGCGGTGGTCATTTGCTGGCTGCGCGCTCTGCCGGTTCTCTGCTTTTTTACGATTGGAGCACTGGACATTTAATACGCCGTATCGAAATTGCGTCCAAAAAAGTGTATTGGAGTGAAAATGGAGAAATGGTGACTGACCCAAAACAACTATTCGAACAAAGGCATACTATAACATTCGTCAGGTTGCGATCTGTGGCGACCAATCACTTTACATCTTAAAATATAATGCTGAGGCGGTAACAAATGCAAATGTGGCGGACATTGGACCCGACGGCATCGAGGATGCCTTCGAAGTGATCGGTAAGCGCACAAACAGAACGAAATGAAGCGTATTACCTTTTTTTACATTTTAGGCGAATTAGGAGAGTCGGTGAAGACCGGTTTTTGGATTGGGCACTGCTTTATCTTTACGACGACTCTGAACCGGCTCAGCTATTACGTGGGAGGGGAACTGGTCACCATTGCGCACATGGACAGACCCCTTTATTTGGTGGGTCACCAATGCTGACTTATCTTTTTATTTTTTGACATTCTTCATCATCTTAATTGACGCATCTTAAATGAGAATGCATCATTTTTTAAATGGTGCGTTCTTCACATAAAGATGTGAAAGTGATGTTTCCATGTATACACATTCTTTCCAATTTTCAATTGAAAAGTGTGTGTGAAATGGAAACGACAATCAGTTTTTACACCTATCAGAATTAAAAACACAGTTTTATTCACTGGGTTTCAGCTCGGCTATTTGTCAAAAGAGAACCGGGTGTTCGCTTGTGACAAGGACCACAACATTGTCTCGTTCAAACTTTTGTTGTCTGTCTTGGAGTACCAAACGGCGGTGATGTGCAAGGATTTTGACACGGCCGATCAAATTTTAAAAATCATTCCCGAGAATCTACACACACGGGTGGCACAATTTCTCGAGAAGCAGGTGGAAATAGAAAGGTTACTAATAATTTTAAGCATTGTTTTTTCATAGGGATTTAAAAAACAAGCACTGGCGATTAGCAAAGATCCCCAGCATCGGTTTGAGTTAGCTCTGTCACTTGGTGATTTGCCCGCCGCTTATGAAATGGTATTGAATTTAAATGAAGAGGAAGGGTTTTAGGGATTTCTTGAATTTAGGCCAAGCAAGCAGACAGTGAGGAAAAATGGAAACAATTGGCACATGCGGCGGTGATTCCCTTTTAAACTTTGATCAAATTCTTTTACACCATTTAAGACAATCAAATCTGAGCTCCGTTTGGCAGGCGAATGCCTTGCTAAGGCCAACGATTTCGGGGGCCTTCTTCTGCTCGCTTCCTGCGCCGGTTCAAATCGTTTGGTAAATTATTTACGCGTTTTCATTCGGTTCTTCATTTCTCAATCGTTTTTGCTGCCGGTTTAAGCAAGAATTTCATTAATAAATTCGTGGCTTTGTACGGCAGCGCAAATTAAACTTTGGTTATTACACAGCTAATTCTGATGCGTAGAATAAGTTGTTCATAGCGCCAAAAACAAACAAATATTTTAAATTCATTTCCGTTAAGTTATTAAATTGTGAATTGTTTTCAGATGTCCCAATTGGCCAGTGAGTCGCAGTCCCAAGGCCAGCACAATGTTGCCTTTCTCTCCAACTTTCTCCTTGGCGATGTCCAGAAATGCATTGACATTTTGGTTGAAAATGGTCGAATTCCCGAGGCGACTTTCTTCGCTCATACTTATGCGCCCAGCCAAGTAGAAAAAAAAATGCATTTATGAATTTGTCCATTACTCAACCTTTTCAGGCCTCTCGTTTGGTGTCCCTTTGGCGTGGTGCCGCGAGTCAAAATTTGAATGGCATCAGCAAACGGGTGACCAGCGAATAAATTAGTTACAATTTAAATGTCGTTTTTGTCAGAATGTCGGCGAAAGTTTGGCAGACCCATTAAAATATGAAAATTTGTTTCCCGGCTTCGCAGAAGCTTTACAAAATGAAAAAGAACGTGACTTAGGCACAGAAAATGAGACGATAATGGGCGCAAAAACAACCAACGAATCACCCGTAAATTCTTTATTAGCCACAATTTTATCTGGTTAATAATTCTAACGTTTTTCCTTCATTTGGTTAGGTTGAGAACCCGACTTTGATCCCGGAAAGCAAAGAAAACTCACTGTTACCGGCAGCATCTGAGGGTTCGGACGGCGATGATGAGGTCATTAATTGGTTGGGAGTTGTGAGACTTGGATAATCATTCACTGTCCGGTACCTTTGACATTATATTGGGGTCGATTTTGGGATTCGGGTAACGATGAGACAATCTCTCGTCTGATTTTCTGCAGAACATTCGAAGGGAGCAGCAGGACTTCACCACTCCGATCAGTTCGATGTCCTCCCTTGACAAGTTGGTCGATGCCGACGACACGGAATTAGTGCGCCACTCGCCCGAGCAACAACAAACGCATCCCATCCAAAAAGAGTCTTCTTCCGTTGAAGTCGCTTCGCAAGAAGAATTGGGGAGAGAGAGTTCGGCAGAGGAAGAGGAAAGTAACGAAGGCGAGGAAGAGGAGACGGAGAAAGTCGCATGTAAAAAAGACTGAAGAGACAAACAAACACTGAGGAGGAGGGCAATGCTTTTTGTTAGTCACTTTGTTTTGCGATTGCTTCTTTGAGTTATTAAATTCAAAAAATGGAATTGACAAATGAGCATGGCCACCTCTGATTTACTTTATTTAGAGTAAGGGGGCGTTGTTGTGTTTTGGTGGTGCATAAATTATTAATTATATCATTAAAATGTGATTGATCAATTTTTTCCCATTTTTTGTTCACTGGTTTTCCACTTTCAATAAAAGTTATTATCCATTTCAATGATAATTTTGACATTTACATTTTTTAAATCAAAATTTCCCGCGATTGCCCCGCCTTTATGATTTATTTTCCTTAACAACAAATTTGACAATTCTGCATTTTATGCACAAAATAAATGCTTTCAATGGGAAGAAATTGTAAATAAGGAACAAAAACTGAGATTGAGCAGACAGAAAAAGAAAAGGACAATCTTTGAGGAATGGAGCCAAAATCCGACTAATAGCCCGGGGCGGTCCGTGGGGCGGGGCAATGGTCGCAGCCGCCTTTTCCTCCGGGTTCGCCGTCCGCCGCGCTTTGCCCGGGTGCGCCTGGCTGTCCCGGCAGTCCTGGCAGCCCCGCATCGCCAGGAGGCCCAGGCGGGCCCGGCTTAATTAATGGCCATTAGCATGATTATTTTCAGCCCTGCCCCTCATTACTTGGCTTTGCCCCTGTTGGCCTGGCTCTCCCGGCACTCCCGGGGGCCCCGGTGGGCCAACGGGGCCCGGAGGCCCTTGAACGCCGGGCACATCCGAAAGCTGTCCGTCCAACCCTGAAGTGTATGCTTGCGTTTGCTCCGCTCCCTTCTCTTTTACCTCTTGGTCCCGGCTGTCCGGGCGGTCCATTCGCTCCGCCGGGGCCGGGTGGGCCCGGGGGGCCTTGAGGCCCGGGCGCGCCCGGAATTCCGGGTTGGCCTGGCAGTCCCGGCTGTCCGGGCGGTCCTTTGGGGCCCATCCCGCCGGGCGGGCCGGGGTAAGCAGCTGAACAAGCAAATGGTACAGAAACCCAACCTGAGAAAATGTTTCGAAACCCGGGCAGTCGAAGCAGAACTCGTCGTACCCTCCGGTCGCCCCTTGCTCCGGCGCGTCCGCCCCGTCCAGCCCGGACTGGCCAGGAAGTCCGTCCTTCCCATCCGTTCCGTCTTCGCCGGGCGGCCCCGGCATTCCGGCGGCGCCAACCGCGCATGAGCAACATTGCTCCTCCACCGCCTGTTCCTGCTGTGTTTTGATCATTTTCTAATGGGCACTGACTGATGGCACCTGCTGAGCACCGGCCGAAGGCGCTTGTGCCCCTGCCGCGTAATTAGCAGCGGATGGAGCGGGCGAAGAAGGCGGAGCTTGCGGTACTTCTTGGGCAGGCGGAGGAGGCGAATTGTTCCCTGGGTAAGCGTTGGCGGGTGCCGGCGGCGCCGGAGGGGGCGCCACTTGGGACCCGGCGGCGGCGTAGCCGGCGATCACTTGCTCATAGCCTCCCTGTCGCGATTTGCGGCGTTGGGCTGTGTTCGGAGTGAACTGTGCCGCGGAGAGACTGCCGTGGTTGGAGATGAGAAACTGACTGACCATTGGGGACCGTTTAGGCCGTCGAACAATTTCATACTGAAAATTGAAAGGAAATGCCATGGGCAACGGGGGGGGGGGGAGAACGGACTTTTGCGAATTCGCTGTACAAATTTTGTGTTCTATGCACACAAAAGCCGATTTCAGTCCCGAAGCGACGATTGGATGTACTGCGTGTAGGAATAGAGCATCGGCACGCAGATTGAGGCGGTCAAAGTGGCCACTGAAAGAGACAACGGCAAATTCGAAGTGCCAATGAATGGTCCACGGGTCACCCACCGGTGCACACCATCACCCCGAGGAAGGCCAGCCTTTTGAAACGTTCCGCTTCGGCCAACAACACTTTGACGTCCTCCTCCCTCTCCGCCTTGGACGCCTTCTTTTCCTCCTTTTGTTGATTCATCTGCAAAAGAAACATTTTCATTTTTGGAAATAAATCAGCCGAATTTTTAAAAAAATAATTAAGCACAAGCGAATGAACAAGCGCAGCAAATGCGAAAGAAGGCGGGAGAGCGGTGCACTTATGTATTGTGTTAATCATCCGCAAAGGGCGAGAGGGGTCAAAGCCATTGGAAGGAAGGAAGGAACAGGACCTCCCCCCTCCCCCTCCCCTCCCCCTCCTCCCCCCCCCCCCCCCCCGCCTTTGATTTGGTTCATTCCCTTTGCTTTTGCCCTCCCTCCCGCGACTGATCGGCACAAATGGCGCATGGATTGTGGAGAGAAACCACTAATGAAGCATTGCAATGCCCTCCCTCTGCTCTTTACAACACATCCCACCACAGCAGGGGGCAGGGGGAGGCGGCGGATTTGAGCCGGAGGCAAAGGATATTTGTGGGGGGGGGGGAGGGGGGCTACAGGGATGGGGGGGGGGGGTGATAAATCAAGCTGGTGCCTTTGCTGGGTGAATGATCCATCGCCGTCCCCCAGGGCAAAAATGATTATCACGTTCCGACCGTCCGATGGATGTGACCGATTTTTACCCCTCCCCTCCATCATTTCTTCCCGTTCTTTCGCCATCTTATCGTCCTTTTTTTGGTCTGATAGTGTCTCAATTTGATGGACGATGGAAATTTGGGGAGGCGGAGGATAAGCACAAAGAAAAAGGGGAAAAGCGACGCAATCCATCACAAATAATGCTTTAAAAGAACACAAAACGGCCGACGCAAAAGGAAACAAAACAAAAGCACAAAGTGTTCGAGCGGACGACGAATTGCGAGGGATCACTTTAAATGAAGAAAAAGGAGGAAAAAGGAGACCCGTTTAGGGGTAATTAGCCATTCACTGATTGTCATGGAAAAAAAGGAAAACGGACGAAGTCCAAGGAAGAGCTGCTGGCTATCTCAGCTCAGCGCTTTTTTGTTTTTCTGAAAACCAAAAAAATTCTGGAAAGAATTCAGTTGGGACTAAAAGTGCGGTCCCCCGTGGGAATGGTTAAGTCGGCATCTTCCGGGTGGTGCTAAAATGCGGGCACTGCCATTCGGAGTCCATTCGTCCTGCTAATTCCCTCCCCTCTCGTCGTTTTCGCTTTACTTCACTCTGCCCATTAATTAATTAATTAATCTCGAGCGGCTTTTCTTTCTCTTTCCCCACTTAATCCAATCCGGTTCTGCCCGATCAAATGGTCACTTTCGGATTGACACTGGGGGGGGGGGGGGGGGACAACGGCGAATGCTTCCTGACGAAAGGCGCCCCCGCACCAGGCGAATGTTTAGGTTTCCGTAACTCGTTTTATTCACCTTTGAGCAATAAAATTTCAATGCGAGGAACGGATCAATTGATAATGTGAGATGGGTTTTGCTTAGTCTGTCCGTCTGATCAGTCGATCCATTCGCTTCTCTCTCCCTCCGCCCCCTCTCCGTCGCTCTCCTCACTTTCCGCTTTTATCTGCGGGATTCGTTCCCTCAACAGCGCAAGTGTTTCGCCTTCTCCGCTTGCCTTTTTCGGCTTCGCCGCCTTCCCACGGATTGCCGCCGTTCCCTTGCCGAGCATTCCTTAAATTTTCAGCCCTTTATAACTCTCCAACTCCTCCCCTCTCTTTTCACACCTTTCCGCCGCATTTCCAATGCCTTTGCCAGCGAACTCATCAGGTCTTCCGCCGGCTCCTCTCTGCTCCTTTTTCCCTTCGCCGTTCTTTTCCCATTTTCCTCTTCCTCTCTTTCTCCGTCGTTTTCTTCCTCCACTTTCTTCAGCTTCGCTCCTTTCACTCCTCCGCTGGCTCGGATTGCGGCCATCAGATCGGAACGGGCCGAAACGGAGGACGAAGGCACATCAGCGAACTGAGTGATGAAAATGAATGAATAAAGGGATGCCAAAATTAAAAAAAGATCACTTTTTGGTGGACGGGTGGCGGCGGTGGTGGCGGAGGCGGCGGGGGAGGCGCGAGAATTTGTCGCGACGATTCCACCGTTTGCGACTCTTTGGCACTTTCAGCGACCACCGCCGGTGGCAATGGCACATTCACTGGCACACAAAAAACAGTCAAAAAATCCGTATTTTAATTCACTTCGCTCGTCCTTTTGCGCTGTTTTCTCTGCCAAAGTTGCGTCGTCCCTTTTTGTGTCCTTTTTCATTCGTTCGCTGCTCCTTTCGGTCGACCCATTGCTTACAAATGAAACGCTCTTCACATCAATCCCTGGAAAATGCGAAAGAATTATTTGGAAAATATAAATTTGAAACCAATAAACAGACAAAGAACGGCACAATTTTGCGGATTTATTTTGATGAGAAAAGCACCAAATAAACATTTTTAGCTCGAAAATTCTTCATTTCTCATTTTTTTTTTTGAGAAATTTCTTAACAAAAACGCAATAAAAACAAAAAATACACAACCAAAAATAATCTTTCGAAAAAAATAAAAAATGATCGCTAAAAACTCAAAAAATTGTTAAGTTTTTTATGGCAAAAATTCGAAAATATTTATATTTAAACAATAATTTGAAAAATTTTTTTGCTCATATTTTCATTAAATTTTTGATATTTTTCGCAGCCTATTTATAATCTCATATCAGCAGATTTTGGAAGTATTATCTCTGCTAATAAATCCTTCGATGTGATATTTCAAATAAAACTTTGTTTTATAAATTATTATTCACCCGGCAAATCCTCGGGCAAATCGAAGTCGGCCAATTCGCCCAACTCCGCCGGTTCGTAAGCAAAAGGGTCGTCCTCGCCAAGTGCAAATGGCAAAGGCTCCTGACCAATCGTTGGAGGAGGGCACAGATCGATCAACGAATCGGAGAAAGTGATTTGAGTCGATTTGGTGGGCTTCGCCTTTGTCGCTTTGTCCGTTTGGTGAACGGACAAAAGACGAGCCAAAATCTGATCAGAATTCGCTTCCGAGTCGCCATTGTCTGACGATGGACTCAGCTTTTCCAATGTTTCCACTGAATTGTTAAACAATTTCATCCCTCCCCCGTCCTTTTTCGATTTTCTCACCGTCCAAAATCACTTTTTCCTTTCGCTGCTTTTCCTTCACAAAAAGTTGTGCCAAAAAATCCTTGCGTCGAACATTGGCTTCATTCAGCAAATTCGAATTGAACTCCTTTTTCCATTTCTGTTCCATAAAATGGACGCCGCTTCTGCGATTAAATGGCGCGGAATGGCCAAAGATTGGCTCGACAATTCCGCCGGGGGCGCCAAACTCGGGGAAATTGGAGGCACAATTCAGCAGAGGCACCTCGGGAAGCTGAGAAGAGTAAAAGCACGCATTAACAAATCAAATCCAAACAATAATAATTTTGTTTGGTTAAACTGTAATAATTTGTAAAAATGCCTAAATTTTGCACTTTTTCCACCGCCTCCATTTTCCTTTCCAATATTTCCATTCGCTTGTCCAATTGTTTCATTCTCCGCGTGCGTTTTTCCATCCAAAGCGCAGCTTTTTTGAAAATTTGGTCGGTCTCATTTTGAAAAGCACTCAGAGAATGGGCCAATTGAACGACGACTTCCTCTTGGGAACAATCGGGCGGAATCAAATGCATTTTCAAGCAAAAACAGCCATTAAAATAATAAAATAAGAGTTTTTAATAAAATTGTTGAAAAGTAAAAAATAAAAATAAAATTCTTCTTTCTTGTGAATAACATAAAATTAAATAAGATTTAATTGGCTTATTATAGTTTTATTTTCTCATTTTTTTTTAAATTTAGTTTTCAAAAAACAACAATTAACCAATGTGGTGTCAATTTTTTGCTTTCTAAAGGGCATTTTGTGCAATTAATTGGGTCAAATTTTAATATGCCAATATTCATGTTACAAAATGTGTCACTAAAACATCAATTAAGCTTCAGGAATTTCTTTATTTTCGTTCTTTCTTTTCTTTTGCATTGTCCGACGGATTGGAAAATGATCACCGATATGCAATTGGGTATTCATTCATCCTTTGGCATTTGCTTGTCCCTTTCATTTTTTGCTGCTTAGGTATCATGGCCAATGTTCTCGGCGTCTCCATTTTCATTTTGGTCATTTTTTACCATTACATCGCCGCCAACCAAAAGAAACAGTCGCCGCAGTGAGCGAAAGAAGCGAAGAAACGCCGAAGAAAGTCAAATGATTTGATGGGTTATGATTAATTAATTAATTTATGTATTAATTGAGAGGGACGGCGCATAAATTTGTAATTGATTCACTGTAAAGAGAAAACAAAGTTAATTAACACATAATGTCTATTTGTGATTGGAGGTTAATTCATTCAACTCATAATTCTCTAAGGTTGGTTAATGGAACTTTTAGGCCCACTATATCCAGGGGCAAGAATATATGGATATTCTTTTTTGGAACTTTTATTCCAAATCCTTTAAATTCATTCAAATTTTCAAAACCTTCCCTGGCGTCGCCTACCAGCAATGCCGTACCCCCATTTTGCCATATTCTTAAAAACTTGCCCAAAATGGCAAAAAAAATTTTGACCAAAGAAAAACCCTTTGGATTACCCCTCCTGAATTTTTTGTTTTCTAGCTACGGTAGCCCATAAGTCTTTTAGTCCCGATGTCGGTACTATTTACTTAGAATTGAATCTTTTGCTGATTGATTCCAAGTCAGTCAGCACAAAATCAAATCACTTTATCGAGACGGCAGATGTAGCCTCGACTTGAAACAGAACTTTATCAATCCGAATTTTGAGCGGACTAGAAAGCACAATGGGTATACAAATAATGAATGTAATTTACAATTCAGATCGAACAATGCCCTAAAAGGGTCAAATTAGGGAGAGAGTCAGTGAAAGAGTTATAAGATATTATAAGGCCGGATGAACAAAAATCATTGGGAAAATAAGAGATGAAATGGATAATTAACGGAGAGAAATTGGGGAAGGAATGAGCGAAAGGTCAAAATTTGTATTTACAAAAGGAAATGGCAGGCAAATTCAGAAAAAATCCAAAGAATCCTTGAAGAAAGCAACACCAAAAGTACGGTTGTCGTGCCCATAACTTCAACTGCTGCTGATTGTGTGTGTCATTCATTTGATGCCGGAAATGCTTCTCCTCAGGACTTTTGCCGCGTGTTTGCACGCCGCACTTTCCACCGCTTGTTGGTAATGTTTGGCCAAGCCCTTTTGCCAGAATAAAATCACAGGCGAGTCCTAAACAGAGAAAAATTGGCCAAGTTTTTCTATGTTTTACAAATAAGGTCTCTCATTGTTAGTGCATTATTTTTTGAAAACAAATCAATGCATTTATTAAAGTTTCTTGGTCCTTTGTTCAACTGCATTTTTTGTTAAATGGGGGGGGGGAGGGTACCAACGAAAACATTATGCGCCTTTTAAACTTTTGCTGCTAGTTAAGGCTTTCATTAATGTGCCAATTTCTGATTACTCACTTTGGGCTGACATTTGATGATGCCGATCACTCTGTTCAGATCAATCGCATTCCGTTGCTTCTTTAGTTGAAATATCAACTTGGCTTTGTTCAGCCAATCGTTCCGCGTGCTTTGAATTGCACTGGCCAAAGTGAGGTCGTTGATTATCGGATCTGTTTAAAACGAAATGCAAAATGAAAGAACTGACTTGGTCAATTACCAAGAAAAAGTTGACAATAGCGGTCAACAATGGACGGTTTCTCCTCCTTCGATCTGTGAGGAAGAGACTCAACTCTCAAATCAAAGGGTTCCAAAGAGTTGGAGCTGAAATTAAGCTGATCAGCGTCATCGACAGAAAAGCGTTCTGTTTCGCTGAGAGTGACCACAAAAACATCGGAGAGAATTTCCGACGGAATTCGCACGGAAAGAGAACAGCCGACAAAGTTATGTCTGACTTTTTAGAAGTCAAATTCAGAATAATAATATAAGAAACTCACTCATGGGGGAAAGTGTACTGCTTGGAATTCATGGCCATTCGGACGCATCCGACGGGGACCAATTGGACGAGAGAAAGCAGAAAAAGACAACGGGCAGTCCGAGAAGCACTTCTGGCCAAAACCTAGAAAGAACCGGAGAATATTGGGAAGAGAAAAAATTTTCGGCATTAAATGTGCGGTAAGTGCCAATTGCAATTAAACAAATAAAAGAAACCCACATTAAAAAGATGGGTGGCATATATGAACAAGGGATTAAACATTGAATTTGAGGGTCAGTGGCACTCGTACACTTTCTCGAAAAAATGACACTATTTGTGGGTTTCGAATCATGTTAAATTAATGCGAGTTTAAGGGTTTGGCAGTACCGAGAGGAGCCACGGTGGAAAAAAACTTGGGTTTTCAAAATGAAAGACAAAAATCATAAAAAAAACAGAATAGACAACAGACCTGTCCCCCAATTACAACGTGCCAAATGAGTGTCGACAGTTCGTCGTTGCAATTTAACCGATCGACGATTATTCGCAAATTGGCCAAATGAATCAGCGATTGGCGAGGCGACAGTTGGGCGATGAGTTCCCTCTCTTCCGATGAGTCCGATTGTTCCATTTCCATTGCCTCAAATAAACGGTCATTTTCCACTGGGACAATGAGTTTCCAATTCAATGCTCACAGTCAGCATGTCCTGAGTTGGACAACCCTCGAGAACAATGTCTTTGTCTAAGGAGAAAGTTCGAATGACGAAATCTTAGCCATCGGAAAAACCCAAAACCCACCGAGACCCTTTAACGTCTTCAGAAGGTCGAGCATTTTGCTAAAGAGGAAGAAAATGAATCAAAATGAGAGGGAATCGCTAACGCAATAAATGATACAAAACTCTCCAAAAGTGGAAATTATTTCTAAATTTTAGGAGACCATAAAAAATCTTAAAGTGACACTTATCCCATTCAGTCCTTTTGCTGATTGGATATCCATCAATCCCAGGCCCATTTCCAGTGGGAGGGGAAGTGGGGGCACGTGCCGCCCCTCCCCCTTTTTCAGAGGAAAAAGAAACAAATTTTGAAAATTTTCCATTTTTTGCACTTTCTCATTCGCTTGAGCCCTCTAAATTTGATTTACCTGTGCAGGTGCTCAAAGATCTGCTCCGAGTCGGTGATCACCTTCAGACTTCGCTTCGTGTCCACGGTGTGTTGCATTGGGTAGAAATGGTGCGGCAGCCAATGCTGCGGCCCTTTGGAGGAGTGCGAAACATTGGAGGCGAGTCGCAATTCGCTGTCCCTTTGCTGTTCCAATGCGAAAAAGGCACCCGTCCGATGCTAAAAACGAAAATAAAGGATAAAAAATAAAAGAATGATCGCCTGCAAATCGCCAATGATTTCTCCTAATTTGTGGACCAAGAAGTCGTAATTGCGCAAGAGCAACAGTTTGTCCGCACTGATCACGACCAGCGAACAGTACCGGTGAAAGCCCCGTGCCCTGGCATCCTTCAGCCTAAAAAGGACGAATGAAAGGTTAAAAATGACATTTTTGGGGAGGGAATTAATGAATGGATAAATGGGCACCTGAATATGTAGGACAATGTGTACCAATGTTCATCATCCCCAAACAGAACGATGCCATCCCTTTCAGTGAAGTCGCGCACATTGCCAATTCTTTGGTCGCACTTCGGGCGAAAGTCACTGCTCGAAGAGGAAGGCGACGCATCTTCAATGTCAATTTAATGATTATTAAAAAAAGGATGACCAAAGTTGTGAGAAAATAGCAGCCAAACTATTGGATTCTGAGTGGAAAGCTGCCGAGCCCCATGGAGACGACTTTTTCCGGCAGTTTTTACAATGTTTTTTTTAATTTTTGAGACAGAACCAGAATCGGCGGTGCCAATTGCCGCCGACGGAGAGAATTGGAAGGAGTAAAGTCAAAAAATGATAAATCGAGCAAATTGAAAAAATCCTAATAAACTGGAGGTCAATGGTGCCCATGGGATCATCATCTGGATTTTTAAAAATTTGGACGACATTGTTCACGGGGGCTTAGCTTTTTTTCGATAATTCATAGTTACCGATGTGATTTGAATGCGAGCGGTCCGTCGTTGGAAGAGGCACCGATATTTCGACACTCAAAGATCGGAGGGATGCCTGCCTCAGAAGATGACCAAGTCTTTCGTTTCTTGGCACCTGAATTCAGTAAAATATGTGTAATTAATTCTGAAAAAAGCAGAAAAATCACTCAAAGTTTTGGTGGGAAATCGGCCATATGAAATTCGTTGCCAATTTCGGATCCCAAAAGTGCAAAAATAGACGCTAAACTATGATTGGCTAGCTTCGTTGCCCATTTTCACCTGTGTGCTGATGTAACTGATCTCCGCATCGCCGTCTTTGGACATCAGCCCAACGCCGTGCTCAAAGGACGAACACGCGGCACAGCGTGCCTCGTCGTCCACCACTTCGTTGTCGGCAAAAAAATCCGTGAAAAGCCGAGGCGACTCGGCCGCATTGCCATCGCCGTCACAATCTTGACAATGCACAAAGGACGAAGTTGAAGCTAAACGTTTAAGATGTTTGAAAGTGAATTCAAATATATTTTTTTCTCCAAAATTATTCATATACTTTTGAAGTAGTTTCAATTTTAAATAAAAACCAAAAAAGTATTTCCCTAAAATTTTGTAATTTAGAAATGTATTTGTATATGAATGTCGAGATAACGAAAAGAAAAAAAAGATAATAAAAAAATATTTCTTGGTTAAGTAAACCAAAAATGCTTCCAGGAATGAATTTTCACGACCCCAAAAATCACGGAAAAGCAGACGTTGCTGCTGTTGAGGCTGGTGATCATTAACAATTGGACCTCCCATTGAATTCGCACTGTTTGGTCGAGGAAGCTCACAATTTCGCATCGGTTGGCATACGACCACAACTCGAGAGCCATGGTTCTCACAAAAGTAACAGAGGGCAACGGCTGTTTGCATTGTCATCGAAACTAAAAATGAAAATTAAACAAAAAATGAAAAAACGGAAAGCAAAAAAAAAAAAGAAAAGGGCGGGGGCAGAGGGTTGATTTAAATTATTACACTCACTTTGTTTGTGCACTCACAAAAGGTCAAACCCAGCAGGGTCAGTACAGACAAAACATTACGCCAAAAATGAGTAGCGCGCTATTTCAAAAACATCAAATGATCACTGATCACTGCTTTTTATGCCGCTAATATTTTTGCTAATGATTCTAATCCAAAAGTGATTCTTGTAACATTACAACAACCCAAATTATTAGCATTTGCAAATTTAATTACGCCATTAGAATAATTCCCAAAATATCTGTTTTTCTCCTCTGCATAAGGCTATACCGTATGATGGAGATACTGTAATTTAGGAGCACAAAAATTACAAAAGTTTGAACTTTCAGCTTTATAGGCCACAATATACTGCACAAGGAATAAAACATTCCCTAAAAACAATTATTTCAATGAATTGTTTGAATTTCGGAATTCGTTTCTGTGGATTTTCCCCTTCCGTCCGTTTATTTCCTTTCGATCACTTTTCTTTCCTTTTCCTTTTGCTCTTTTTGCCCCATGCCCATTAAATGAATGATTCACACATTCTCCAATTTTCCCCCTCTTCTCTCCCATCAGTGCTTTTTTGTCCTTTTTTGCTAATGTGCCTCATGTTCCGCTCTTCATTCACTCCTTCCCCCGTCTTTGCTGCGTTTGGCTAACTTTATGTGTTTGCGCATCCGTCGTCGTGGATGGACGGATGAATGCCGGGGGATGGGGGGAAGGGGGGGGGGGCTTTTAGGTGTGGCGGGGGGGGGGGGGGGGGCGACGGTCGCGGTCGTTCTGCGCTCCGCTCAATTGAGCCATCTTCCGCCACCGATGGCGGCAGACCAAATGGTGGCTGCTGATGAGGGAAGGGAAGAGGACATTCGCACTCCCATCACACCATCCGATGAACAGGAGAAGCAGTTCAGTGTACAAAAAGACGGATGGCGCTGGGAGCGAATCAACCGAAGGGACGGACGAGCGGCGGTTTATGGAATGGCGGCGGAGGGGGCGGGGGAGGGGCGCGTGGGAATGCGTTTTTTGCAACGTTCCCCCCCCCCCCCCCCCGCCGCCCCTCCCCGCGCCATCTCTCCGCTGTGCCACCCGCCCCCGCCAATCCCAGCCCATCGCCATTTTCTTCTTAGATTCATTGTTATTTGTGATCCGATTCGGGAAATGGAAACGGCAACGAGGCTAAAATGATCGAATTGAAGCATAAATAAGTGTAAAGCTTTTGCTTTATTAAACTTTTGCCTCTTTTCCATTTATAGTTTTGTCTTCTCGAGTATTTGACCTTTTCTACTCGCTTTATCCCTTAAGTCACTCTGCACCTCACTTTCCCCCACTCCTCTCTCTCCCTCTCTTTCTCTCTCTCTCTCATTTCCTCTCTCTCCCTCATTTCCCCTCTCTCTCTCTCTCTCTCTCCATCCTGTGTTCCCCCCTCTCCTTTCTCTTCCTCCTTTGTGATTCACTACATATATCCACAGTAGGATTTAACGGATTTCCTTCCGCTTCCCCCCCCCCCCATCCCTCCATAATCGCCTTCACATCTGCCGACATGGACCACGGTGGACAATCGGAATCTGCTGATTGTGAAATGAATGTGGGGAGAAAGGGGGGGGGGGAGAAGCTGACTCATTTCTTCCGATGCTTCTCCCCCCCCCCCTTTTTTTTGCACTTTGCCTTTCTCTCTTCTCCTAATTTCCCCCCTAAATGTTTAATAATTTCAAATTTGTCCTTTCCCCTTTGGCCACTTTCCCACAGCTCCTTTTGGTCATTTTCGTCCCTCCCACTCGCACCTAAAAACATCTTTTCTCATGTCAATTTGCACCTTTTCTTCCCCTTTCTCTGTGAACTTCGCCCCTTTCCTCCTTCCCCCCCCCCGTTTTGCCAAATGCCTTTGCTCTTTGGAAATGGGAGTTTTTTTGGCGTGGGAACGGGCCGTGGTCTGCGGTCGGTCGATCGGAGCGGCGGGTGGGATGAGGCGAAGGGGGCGGGGGGGGGGGCGCGAGGCTGAGGAGACGATGGGACGGGGTGAGGGAGGGGGGGGGGGGGGGGGGGAGGGGGGAGGGGGAGGAGGGCGGCGCATGGAAAAGGGATCATTTGCTGTTGCTGATTTGATTTGACTCTCCGCCCCTCCCCCCCCCCCCCCCCGCTTTTAAGCCTCTCTCAGCTGTTCCGCTTCTCTCTTTTCCCGCAAAATCCCCACGGTAATTTCCTCAAAGGTCCGTCCGTTACGGTAATTATAATCAAATAGAACGGACGGCGGTCGCCACGGACCGTTCTTTTGCTATTGTTTTGGATTGTCCAAACAATTACAGAGAAAGAGAAGAAAATGCTCAAAACAATTAAAAAACTTCGCCTTTTGAATTTAATTTAATTTTTTCTTTTTAAAAATTAATTTTTCATTAAAATTTATTTGTGTTGAGAAGCATCGCTTTCTTTGTTGTTCTCTTATTTATCAGTGTGCCTTTATCGCTAATTTTGCTACGATAACAAAAAATGCGATAAATCAAGTGATTTTATGGCGGCATGAAACTTTTGCGAGTGTTACCCAACCGATCACTTTTAATTGCGTGCATTTTGCTGTTAATGAAACGGACCTTCTGAAATGCGGGAAAACTACCGTAAAACACCGTAAAAAAGTTCAAAATTCGTCTCAGTTCCGCTTTTTTTTTCTTTTTTCCGCTTTTTTTTCTCTTTTAATTGGTGCCTTTTTGGACAGACTTTCATTTTATTTATGACCACAAAATGTTTCCCCTTTAATATTCTTTTTTTTAAACTTTCCTTATTAATTCATTGAATAACGTGTAACTGAAGAAAAAAAGTTCAAAGCGAAGAGAAATGGCGCCGCGCCGTTCACTTTCCCAAGGCGAAAATTAACAGAAAAAGGAAGCAGAGAAAGCAGAAAGTATTCATTCATTTGTGAACAGAAAGAGAGACAATAAAATGAAGGGAAAGCGGCGAAAGGAAAGGCGCGGCAAAGGCCGCGCAATGGGAGGAGGACACAATTATTATCAATTAAGACAAATGATCAAAGCGGCATTTTAAATGCCAAAAATTGTGGATGGTCCCTCCCCTTTCCGCTTCAAATATTTTGCTTTTCCATTTGCTATGTGAAGCTGCTTAGAAGGGAAAATGAGTTTAGGGAAGTGGGGAAAGCTAAGTGATTGATTTGGGTGGGGGGGGAGGGGAGGGGTAGCGAGTGATTGAGGGTTTGGGGGGGGAGGGGAGGGGTTGGATTGGGGCGGGTGGTTGAACAGCAGCAAAGAGGGGGAGGGGAGGGCGGGAGGGGGGGGGGGGGTTTGATTGAACAACGGGCGAGGGGGGGGGGGGAGTCTCCGCCCACCCATCCCCGCCCCCACTCCTATCATTCCCCCCCCCCCCCCCTTCACATACAGTCCCCCCCCCCCCCCTCATTTCTCCACACGACCATTCCCCCCCCCCCCCCCCCCGTAAATAATCCCATTCGTCCCGTCATTTAGCTTCACAACTGCCCCTGCTGCTGTTCTCGTCGTGCTTCTCTCCTTTTTGCTTTAACATCATTGTCCTTCCTTTCTTTACCCCCCCCCCCCCTTTTCCATTACTTTTTCCCTTTTCGCTTCCTTTTCTAATGATGAACAGTTCCAATGTTCTGTCCTCGTTACGTCTTCACAATCCCTTCCAAAATGTTTCTCAAGTTCACTCTTCCCCAGGTCAGTCTGCCTTTTCGCTTTTCGTCCATCGCTTCTCCTCAAATCGAACTCTCTTTTCTCAGTGGACTTCAACAAAATGCTGCTGTTCAACAACGGTTCTTCGTCTGTCCCTTTTGCGAGTGTTCCGCGACAGTCGCCGAGCCCGGAATGTCCGAATGTCGGACAAATGGGGCGAAGGGTCAGCAGGGGGGGGGGGGTAATTAGAAACAAAAAGAAAAGCCCAATTAATTGCTGATAATAATTAATTAATTAATTAGTCACTTCCCTCGCTTTTGTTGTACATCTTACACATATTTCACGAAATGTCCTTCTCTCACTCATTTTTTTGAATTATTTGCCACCAAATTTCTTTCGGCGCCCCCCCCCCCCCTTCACAAATCAGTGACTCATTAACAAAACACAATAACCTTTCTTTCTTTCTTTCTTTATCCCTTTCTTTGTTCGGGGGGAGGGGGCAAAGTCAAATTTGGAATCATTTGAATTGCATTTTTAGGTGATGGGACTGAAATGGCCAAAACAAAACAAAAAATTAATTGGCCAATGCCTTTTAAAAAATCAGCAAAAATTGAGAAGTGAAAATTTGAAGGTTATTTGGCTAAAAGATAATCGAGAAAAAACAAAAGAGGACAAATTCAGCAAAAGAAACCGATGATGGAAAGGAAACGGAGGGCGCGGATCAACGCGTGTTTTGATCAATTGAAGGAAGTGCTGCTGCACTCGGACATGCAGCAGAAGTGAGGGGGGGGGGGCAAATGGGGACGAATTGGGGAGAAAATGGACAATCGGAGCAAAAGACATTTAAAAATGGGAAAAGTTTGGCATGGATTTGACGGGGAAAAAATCCATCAGAGAAAGGATAAGCAAATGATAATCTGTGATTGGACCGGTTGAGAATACTTTTTGATTTTACTGTTTGAGCATTTTCAGCAGCAAATTGGAAAAAGCGGACATTTTGGAGAAAACGGTGACTTTCGTTCGGCTGCTCCAACAACAGAACGTTCATCTGCAGCAGCAGAACGCGCGACTCCACCAACAGCTGCAGCAGCTGCTCCACTGCTCCGAGCCGACGGCGATTGCCTTACGCGACGGAGTTCAAAAGGGGGTCCGTCCGTAATTGGCCAATTAATTAATTAATTCCCTTTTCCGTTGGCCAACAATTAGCAATTTGATCATATGCTCCCATTTTGTCTCAGATTTCTCTCTCTGTAATGGCCACCATCGACTTGTTTTCCGGCTTCCCGTTTTTCACTCCCGAACTTTGCCATCGACTGAAGGAGGAGGTGCCGAAAAAAGTGGCAACAGTTGCAGCGGACATTTTCAGCCCAACGCCAACTCCGACATTGGCACTGAACAGTGCCATTCAACAACAACAAAACAGTGCGTTTATGCCGTCCTCAAAAGGTGTTTAAGCATTGACTGATCGTTCTGACCACAGACTAATAAGTCCAAATGGAAAATGAGTAATTCAGCAAGCGCTTTGGCGCCATCGCCTGTCCGCTTCGTGTTCACTTCTGCGCCATCCTCCGTCCCCTCCTCCTCAGTGCCATTTCCGATGGTTCGTCCTCCGCTGACTTTGCCGAATTGCTTATGGCCTCTTATGAATTGCCAAGCATTTGGATGGACAGCAGAAGCAGAAGGACAGAAGCAAAAAAGTGAAGAGAAAAAGCATTGGGGAGAAGAGGAGGAAAAGGGTAAAAGAGGGAGCGGAAGAAATGCAAAACGAAGAAAATTTAGGACAAAAAGTGAGGGGGGAGAGAAAAACTGATCAGAGTGCCGGGAGGACTGATCGGCGGGAAGAAGCATCTGAGACGGAGCCCGGCACACCAGACAACCCGGCGGAGGAGATTGAGGTGGACGTGGAGAGTGTTGAGAAGATAAGTGACGAAACTCAGAGAGAGGGAGCCAAGGAGGAGCAAGACAGTGGGGTCAGTTGGAAATGAGAGGGGACTGATCAAAAATGGGGAGAAAATGGAACGAGGAGACTGATCAAAAATGGGGAGAAAAGGGAACGAGGAGACTGATCAAAAATGGGGAAGGGGAGAGGAGGGAGGGGACTGATCAAAATTGGGGAGAAAAGGGAACGAGGAGACTGATCAAAAATGGGGAAGGGGAGAGGAGGGAGGGGACTGATCAAAATTGGGGAGAAAAGGGAACGAGGAGACTGATCAAAATGGGGAAGGGGAGAGGAGGGAGGGGACTGATCAAAATTGGGGAAGGGGAGAGGAGGGAGGGGACTGATCAAAATTGGGGAAGGGGAGAGTAGGGAGGGGACTGATCAAAATTGGGGAGAAAAGGGAACGAGGAGACTGATCAAAAATGGGAGAGATAAACTTCGAAATTTATGAATTTGTTAATTTCAGGTGTTCAGTGAAAACTCCGAAGCACTGAATAGCCGAAAAACGAAATTGACAGAAGACCCGGCGAAGGCGAAAATTGGAAGGAAGCGAAGAAAGCGAATGGACGGGAGCATTTGGACGGTGGAATCAGTGCTGGACAGAGAAGAAGAATGAGCGGAGGGATGGCAGACAATGGGAGGAAATGATGGAAATCAAACACGGCACAACCATTCGAAAACCCAAATAAGAAAGGGCCTTTTGCCATTGTCCGCCGTTTCCCAATTATTCCCAAATGCTTTTCCCCCTCTCCCTCCATTGCTTAAACCTCTCTTTGTTAGCCTTTGCCTTTTCCTTTTTGACTGTGCCATTCGCTCCCCCCCCCCCCCTCCGCTGCTTTTCTCCATTTTCACATTCCCATGCCCATCTTTCCATTTTCTTTATCTGTGCTTCCGACAGTTTGCCTGCATTATCAGTGTGGGAATGGATCGTTTGGGAAAGAGCGATCGACGCGCTTTCCAATCACTGCCATTGGTCAAAGGTCGATAAAGTGAGGGATTCAATTTCAATTTGATTGGGGGAGGGACTCACGGATAAATTGGCCTTTTGATACAGCAAAAAATGTTCAAATTCATCGCACTGCTCCCCAATTAATCTTCCCATTCGCATGTTTGGCAACTGAATTGGGGTGGATAATCGGCGGGAAGAGCAAAGAGCAGAAGAGACATTTGGGGGGGGGGGGGAAGAACGATTAATCGGTGCGCAAACGGAAAAGAAAAAGTTAGAGATGATTTTTGGGGGGGGGGGGGGGTAAAGTGTGGGAACGATGGCAAAACTATTTGGGGGAAAGGGGGAATGTTTACACTTTTATGTGCCGCCGAAAGGATTAATCTGACGGAAGTTAGGAGGGGGGGGGGGGGGGAGGCGCAACAGAAAATTGCCGAATTAAAAGACAAATTCCCCCGAGGCGAATTGGGAGAGGAACGGGCAAAACTCTTCCGTTTTCACTCCATCCCCCTTTTGGGAGGCCGTCAATTCATGGCCCTAATTAATGCCGTCCATTTTCGCACTTTTTTCCTCCTTTTCGCGCAATTTGCCCGCGGCATTTCCCATGGGATTCGTTTCGCTTCACAATGACTTCAAAGGGATAAATTACCTTCGACGGATTTGAACATTTTGCGCCGATTAATTCCTTTGTGCTCACTTCGCAGTGTCCTCCAGTTGCACCGATTGGCACTTTGAAATGCCGACAATCGCCCCTTCCCCCCCCCCCCCTCGCCACTTTTATTTTCTCTCCTCCCTAATCACCTTTTTTCTTCCTTTTCCTCTTTTCTCTCTCTCTCTCTCTCTCCTCCCTTCGCTGTCCCAACTTTCCCATGCCCTTTTCTCCCTTTTTCTCTCCCCCTTTTTTTCTAGCGTTCCTCGGCCCATTTAATGTGTGCTATTTCGTTCGTTACACACATAAAAACCATCAAAAAGGGCGTTATATAAAAAATTATTAAATGAAAATTTTTAACAAAAATTTCCTAACTGCTCAAAAGCAACCAAATTTTAATTCTTGAGATTACCGATAGCCCTACATAAGAGTTCGCTATTAGCCTGCAAAATTACAAAAAATTTGAAGTTGGAACAAACTTATGGCCAAAAGTACACCAGGGCCCAGGTTTTCAAACATTTTGCTCATAATTTTTTTCGAAACAGCGAAATTTTGCAAATTAAAAGAAAAAAATATACATAGAGCTATCGTGTGCTATGAAGAAAATAAAAAATTATAACTAAAATTTTCTCGTTAAACATAAAATAATTTTGATCATGAAAAATTCTGACTAGAACTTTCTTTGAACCAACAAAATGAAGTAATCTTGATATAATTCGTTAGTCCTAAGTGTTTTCTACTAGCCTGCAAACTTTCAAAAAATTTGGCTAAGATTCAGAAAAGTTATGGCCAAAAATGTTTTTAAACCTGGTTTCTTGAGTACTTTTTGCCATAAGTTTGTTCAAACTTTACGATTTTTTTTGAATTTAGGTGAACTAATAGAGAACTCTTAAGGGCTATCGAATGTTATCAAAAATTAAAAATTTGTTGCTTTTGAGCAAAATTAATAATTTTTTTTTATATAAATTTTCATTTAACGACTCGGCACCATTTAATGTCTCTTTTTCAGTGGGGCCGAACTACGCACAATTGTAAATGAAATCACAGAATATATTTATCAAAATCATTTTGAGTAAAAACATTCCCTTCCCTCTGCTCCTTTCCCTCCCTTTTCTTATCACACTTTTCCCTAATTGTTCCTCTTAAATGCCTCTTAATTTGTTTCTAATCGCCGTTCCGTCTGTGTCCCTTTTTTCATTATTAAATCTTTTCTCATAAAAAAGTAAATTATTTCCCTTAACAAATTCGTTCAAAAATGTCTTTCGGTAGTGGCGATTTCTACGCTTATGACGAAAACGGAGGGGAGGAGGGATTTCGATGGCCAAACGAATTTTGCAGTGATTCATTATGGGTAATTAGGGGCGGGTGACCAATGCTTCACTCTTTTGGTGACTGATCTCTGCTCTGATCAGACCCAACCAAATGCCACCGCTTCGGGCGTCGAATCCGTTGTGCTTTTGCCGGTGCTCACCCAATGTCTGCAAGACGCGGTCCTCTCCCAAATTCCGCCGCTTTTCCTCCTCCTCACTTTGCCCATTTTGTGGGTCCAATTGTCCGCCGCACGGCGCGAACAGCGCGAAACGCACTGCGACCATTCGCTGCCGCATGGCATTCTGACGAAAATGAGAAAAGTGCCGATTTAAATGAATTGGCAAATTTGGAAAACAAATATAAGGGTATCACAATTGTGCTGTTCGGTCTGAAGTCTCTTCTGCTGGTGCGCAATTGCTACGGTTGGCTTTGGGAGAATGAAAATGTTCCAATGATCGAATTGCTGTCGCCCGCCATTCACTTGGCCACTTTGGTCAGTCTTTCAGCTTTTCTTGGCCAATTGTTTGTTTGGCAGATTGTTCTCTGTCACTATGCCGAGCAGTGCCTTTCCGTCGGTTTGGTCTCGCCCGGCCCTTTGTTCTGCACTTGGCTTTTGTTCGTCGTTTTTGGCATTTCCGAATTTCTCTTTTCGCTTCGCGTCTGTTTTCCCTTGTGGCATTAATTCGAAATAGCTAAATAATGCTCAATTAAATGCTTTTTCTTTCTTTTCTTAGAATTTTCGTTCTTCGGATTTTGTTCGCCTTTTGGTCCCTCTGTTTTGGTGGCTTTTCTGCTGTTTGCAGCTGTTTCTTCACCTTTTCTCCGAATTTGTGCCTTCAAATTGGGACGACGAAGTGCCAATCGGTGCATTTTTTGCTTAATTTGTCCATTTTTAGCCCAATTCGTCGCCCGAACCCCGCGCTTCCTTTGTGAGTCGACAATTGTTTTTTTGGTTGGATCCCCTCGTGTGGCGAGGCCACCGAAAACCATTGACTGAGAGGGATGTTTTTGTGCTCGAGCCGTCGCTGAAAGCGCAGAGACTTTTCCAACGATGGACGGCGGAGAGAAAGCGGCAGACAAAGCGTACGTTTTTAAGGATCAAAATTATAAATTACTATTGGTCTGCTTCATCCTTCATTTCCCGTTCAGTCAGTAATTCTCGCGGCTTTTCCGCTAACAATTCAATCGACAAAAACGAGGCGGAGGAGCGTAGTCCGCTGCTAAGCCAAAGTCCGGACGCGTCTCTCTCATACGGTGCCCGTGAGGATGGCTTCGTTTCCGCTCCTCCGTTTGGCTCCGTTTCCGCTTCTCCGCCTCCTCCCGTCGCCCCGTCGATCATTTTTTGTCTTTGGCGTTTGTTCAAATGGGAACTGATCGGAGCTACGCTCGTTAAACTGTGCTCGGATTTGCTGCAGTTCGCTTCGCCCATTCTGCTTGGGTTGGCCATTTTTTTGCGTCGGTTGGCCAACTAAACCTTCCGGTTTTCGTTCAGTCAGCTGATCACTTTCACCGATGATCTGTCTCTGCCCACCTGGCTTGGTTATCTGATCGCCGTCTGTCTGTTCGCTGCCTCTGAACTTCGCTCTATCTTCCTCAGCAATTAGTTGTGTTCTCTCTCGCCCTCTTTTTCTCTCGTGTCTCTCTCCTCATTTTCCTTTTTTTTCTCTTAGTTTTGTGCTTATGAATTCCGTCGGATGTCAGGTCCAATCGGTGCTCACTTCAGCTGTTTTTGCAAAGGTTTCTCCCCCCCCCCCCTCCCTTTTTTAATTCTTCGTCAGACACTCCGACTGTCAAACGGCGCCCGCAGGGGACGGACCAGCGGAGAGATTCAAAATTTGATGGCCATTGACGTGGACCGTTTCCAGCAGATCACGCCCATCCTTCAACAGTTGTGGTCGTCGCCCCTCCAAGTGAATTCCAACAAAAGGCCAATTAAATAAAAAAGGCTTCTTCCCCCCACAGATTGTCGTTTCGCTGTTTTTGCTTTACAAAACCATCGGTTTGGCCGTGGTCGGCGGCGTCGTTGTGATGCTTTCGCTGATCCCTTGCAATTTGGTGGTCGTCCGCTTCACTAAACGATGGCAGGTTCTGCTGATCACTTCCGTTGATACATAAAGAACACATTTTAACACTTTGCAGGTCGAACAAATGAAATGCAAAGATGAAAGACTGCGAATGACTAATGAGGTCGACGAAACACTCACAAAAGAAAATCTAATCTAATTAATTAATGAATTGCCCACTTAAGGTTCTATGCGGAATCCGAGCGGTGAAACTGAACGCGTGGGAAGTGCCAATGATGGGCCAAATCGAAGCGATTCGCCGCCGTGAAATCAGTCTTTTACGGAAGAGTGTGATGCTCAGACTGATCACTGAAGTGCCACCAAAAGCGATGTGCCATTTCCACCCCCCCCCCCCTTTTGCCCCCAAAGGTGCTCAACGTGACTTCGCCCACTTTGGTCGCCGTCCTTTCCTTCGCCCTTTACACTCTTTCCGACCCAATCGCTCATCCGTTAACCCCCGCCATTGCTTTCGTTTCCCTCGCTTTGTTCTCCCAATTGCGCATTCCCATGATGATTATGGCCGAATTGATCTCGCAATTGGTCCAAACGGCGGTGTCCAATCGGCGGCTGAAAGAGTTTTTAGTGGCGGAAGAAGTGGAGGAGGGGGCGGTGGAGCGCGAGAGGGACCCGGAATGTGTGTAAATGAGGGGGGGGGGGGGGGGGGGGGTCGAGACTCAACCAACCGAATAATGAGACACTTTTGTTGATAAAATTCAAAACGGAAATAGGCGGGGATGACTGGTCGGTTTGTGATGGAGGGATAATTTGGCACTTATTGCGACAGATGAGCGTGCCGTTGACGTGGAGTTCGCCTCGTTCGACTGGCAATCCAAACGCCGTCTCGCCCACGATGCGCTCGCAGTGCGTCGGCACCACCGCCACTCCGTCGCCCAGCCCAGCGTTTGCCTACCGTACACTTTGAACAACGTCGAGTTGCATTTGCGCCGCGGACTTCTCACGGCCATCGTTGGGAAGGTCACACAACCAAACAAATTGAAAATATGAATGAATTGAGAATTCCGAGGTTGGGATGGAGAAGCGAAGTTGAACTACGTCTTTCGGCATCACTTTTCTGTCTTAAAATCTTTTTAAAGGTCGGTTCGGGAAAATCGTCGCTGCTCAATGCCATTCTCGGCGAAATGCACAAAGTGTACGGTTACGTGGGCATTCGTGGCACTGTGGCCTATGTGCCGCAACAAGTCAGTAACTGTGACCTGATTAACCCCTAAAACGGAGTGACAAATGCTAATCCCTCAATTAATTATTGCAGCCGTGGATTTTGAATCGTACGCTCCGCGAGAATATCATTTTCCCAATTAGCGAGGATGAAAAGCCGGACGAGCAGCACTATGCTAAAGTAGTGAAAGCATGCGCACTCACTGCGGACTTTTCGATGTTACCGAACGAAGACCAAACAGAAATTGGGGAGAAGGGCATCAACCTGTCCGGAGGGCAAAAGGCCAGGGTACGGTAATGGAGAGGAAAGAGTACGGAACGGTAGTAATCAAAAACCGGATATAATAAAAAGAAATGGAAGGGTAATTTTGAAAGGCATAGTTACTGTAGCGGAAGTGATAGAGAGGGACGGTGTACCGTAACTTACTGGTAGCACCGTTGTCTTCGCAGAAACCAATCCTTTATTAATTCTGAAGATTTACAGGTGAATTTGGCACGTGCTCTTTACCGCCGTGCCGACATTTACCTTTTGGACGACCCCCTCTCCGCCGTCGATGCCATCGTCGGTCGGCGTTTGTTCGACCACGCCATCGGGCCATCGTCGATGATCAAAGGGTCCACCCGTATTTTGGTCACTCATTCTTTGGCCTTTTTGAATCAGTGCGATTGGATCGTCGTTTTGGATGGTCGGATTGAAAAAAGAAAAGAAAATGCTAAAATAATTTCAGACGGCCAAATCAAAAGTCAGGGAACCTTCACGGATTTAGCAAAAGAAGAAGAGACGGCGAAAATGATCACCCGATTGGAAAGGGAAGGTGAAGGAAAAGCCGAAAATGGCAAAATCAATTTGGGAACATTTGAAGAAAAAGCGGTGGAAAGTGCGACGGACGAGACGGAAGAGAGTAGCGACGGAGAAAGTACAGAAACAGGCAGAAAAAGCACAAGAGGGAGCAGTGCAGTGGGAGAGACGAGAGAGAGGAAAAGCACGAGAGGGAGCAGTGCAGTGGGAGAGACGAGAGAGAGGAAAAGCACGAGAGGGAGCAGTGCAGTGACAGACATGTCACGTCAATTGCTCAGACGACGGCACCGAATAAGCGACCGAACGAACTCATTAAAAGTAATTTTAAACTGACTGACTAATGAAATCCTTTTAGTAATTAAAAATACTATTTTCGATGCCCATTTGATGTCCAATTCTCTCATTTCCAAGTCGACCACCGCCGAGTCGAAACATTTGGAAGAAGCGCCGTTGGGCAAATTGGTGAAGGCGGAAAGTGCGGAGACGGGCCGCGTCCGTCTGAGCGTTTACGGCGATTACTTTGCCGCCATGCGCTGGCCTCTGTTTCTCGGCTTTGTCCTGTTTATTTTGCTCTACTTTATCTCCGGCACCGTTCAATCCTTTTGGCTGTCCAATTGGTCTGATGACAATTCGTTGGCCGGAACACCGGGCCCGAAAATGCCATTGGAAGTCCGACTGGGCGTTTATGCAGCCATTGGCATAGCCACGGGTGGGCGAAATGCCATTTCGAAGCATAATTAATTGCCGTTCCCCATCAAAAGTTATTTTTCTGGCATTTTCCTATCTCTTCCAAATCGTCGGCAGTATCAATGCCAGCATTCGGCTCCATGGACCCCTCTTGGACCGCATTTTACATGCGCCGGTCTCCTTTTTCGACACGACTCCCCTCGGCCGCGTGCTCAACCGATTCGCCAAAGTCGGCCATTTGTCCGTCGCCCGTTAATTTTGTCCCAATGCTTTTCTGCTGAAGGAATTCGACACGGTTGACTTGCAATTGGCCAGCACTTTCCGTTTCCTGGCCATTAGTCTGCTGATGGTTCTCCAAGTGATGCTGATCATCGCCATCTCCACCCCGTTGTTCGTGCTCATCGACATTCCCATCAGTGTCGCTTACATTTTGATTTTGGTTAATTGCCCTTTTCAACTTTTAATTACCCCTCCCCCCAATTAGATGTTCTTTATCCCCACTTCGCGTCAATTGCAACGACTCACTTCGCTTTCTCGTTCTCCTTTGTACAATATGTTTGCCGAAACCATCAACGGCACCACTTCCATCCGCGCGTTTGGCGTCTCACAGGCATTTTTCAACAAATTTTGTACCAAATTGGACGAACAAATCGGGTTCAAGTACTAAAATTTGAGAGCTTTCTCAAGTTAGCCGGGTGAGTTGATTAAGGTATTTCTCGCTGATGGTCAACCGTTGGCTGTCCATTCGTCTCGAACTGATCGGAAACTTCGTCATCCTCGCCTCCTCCTCGCTGGCCGTACTCTCTCGTCAGTGGGGCTCTGCCACCGCCGGTCTGATCGGTCTGTCCGTGTCGCGCAGTCTCGACGTCCGTTCCTTCCGTTCCTTTGCCGAAATCGGCACTGACCTTTTTCAAACATTCTCACAGATCACTTTCATGCTCGCTTACCTCGTCCGCAATGTCAATGACTTTGAACTGAGCATCGTTTCGGTGGAACGCATTTTGGAGTATATGAAATGCCCACAAGAAGTTATTAAAAATAATTGAAGAAGCAAAAGTGCCAAACACTTCAGGCACATTGGCACAGTCTGCCGGGCGAAGGGCCGCCAAAAGATTGGCCCGACAAAGGCGAAATTCGACTCCAAAACTTCTCTTGCCGTTACCGTCCCGAACTCGACCTTTCGCTTCGTTCAATAAATGCCAACATTCGTCCAAAAGAGAAAGTAAACGTTTTTTTGTACACAATTATTTCCCGAATTGGTCTGATTGTCGCTCATTTTTTGGGTGGGCGTCGTGGGAAGGACCGGCGCCGGAAAGACTTCGTTGACATTGGCATTGTTTCGCATCGTCGAGGCGGCAGAGGGGCGAATTTTGATTGATCACTTGGACATCGCCCGTATTGGACTACAGGAATTGCGTTCACGCATTACCGTAATGAAAAGAAATGGGGCCAAAACTCGGAGATTTTACTAAAGTTTGGCATTTTAGATTATCCCGCAAGATCCGGTGCTCTTTTCTGGCACTTTGCGCTTCAATTTGGACCCTTTCAACACATATTCTGACAATAAATTGTGGACAGCACTTGAACATGTGCACATGAAGGAATTTGTGCAAATGCAGCGCGACAAACTGAGCCATCAAATTGCAGAAGGAGGCGAAAACATAAGGTGGAGAAAAATGGAAAGGGAGTAATTAAGTGAGGTAATTAGAGGGCGGATGGGTAATTAGACGATTTGGATTAGTGGAGTTTAGTATTTTAAACTGGAAAATTTATTATGCCAACTCCGTTCTCGTCTTTAGTGTTGGCCAACGTCAACTTTTGTGCTTGGCACGTGCCATTCTTCGTCGAAGTGCCATCATTGTGATGGACGAAGCGACGGCGTCGATCGATTCGCAAACAGACGCACTGATCCAGAAGACAATTCGCACGGAATTTCAGGCAATTACATTAATTTGATTACTCAAATTCTTTTGTCCGCAAATTTCAGCATTCCACAGTAATTACAATTGCGCATCGAATCAGCACAGTAATGGACTACGATAGGTACATTTTGCATCTTTATAATACCACAGTTCCTTTTTGTACAAACCTATTTAACCACAACTTTCCATTCGACAAATTACGGTATCTATTTTCACAGGATTATGGTACTATCCGGGGGCCAACTCATCGAATTTGACACTCCATCGAATTTAATGGCAAATAAAAAATCAAAATTCCACGAATTGGTCAAAATGGACGAAGAACAAACGGATGAAACTGAGAAATAATAAAAGAAAAAGTGCATAAAAATAAATAATGTAATGACAGGAGAAAATTGAAAAAAGAAAAGAAATTATTTTAATTATGGAAATTAGAATTAGCAATTTTGTAATAAATTGCCACTCAAATTTTCAACATTTTCTCGGCGACGCCAGCCGACTCCCCCCCCCCCCCCTCCCCGCTTGACATGAAAAAAGATCTGATGAAAATCACTGAATAATTTTTTCCAAAAAAAAAAAACCGAAAATATTTGAAATTTCACTTTTCCACTGAGAAAAAGACCAAAGTCAGAGAAGAGCAGCAGAGAAAACAGAAGAGAGAGATCAAAATTATATTTTTCTTTAAATATTTTTAAATTTATTTTTTAATTCCCTTTCTGAGATTACAGAATAACAAATTCAAAAATGGAACTGCGAATACGCAAACCGAATGGATAAATGGAGGGACCAAACTTAGCAAATTGCAAGTGCACTTCGAATGGGGGGGGGGGGAGTTGTTCCCTGTTCCCCCCCCCCCCCCCCCCCCCCCTCCAATCGCCACTTATGGCCATGGATTGACTTGTCCTTATGTGTGAGAGTACATTCCGGTCTCCAAAATGCAAATACTAAAGAAATAAAGCTGTTGGATGTGACCACCCACCACCATAGCGATCCCTTCCAATCCTTCCCCCTCCATTCCGTTTTTCTTCCTTTCTCTTCCTTCTCCGTCATGTCCATGTCCATTTTCGGTCTTTGGTGCTGTGTCCTTTCCCTTTTTGGCTTCTTCCGTCCGTCCTCCACTTGCTTCGGCGGTGGTCTCGGCATGCTCGGCTGTGGCGTTGGCCCGTGGGGTGGGGGGCCGCCCCCTGGCGCATTTGGATGGAACGGACTCGTCGGCACCGACTGGTCCCTGGGACTTGGAGGAGGGGGATATGCGCCATTTTTAGGCGCCTACGGTGCAGCTCCATACGCGGGTAAAGGTGCCATTTCTTTTATTCCCTAATTTGTTTGTTCTAAGGCGCTTATGCCACTGGCATTTATGCGTCGGCTCCTGCTGCTGCGTTTATTAGTCCGTGTTGCGCTACAACTTTCGGCGGAGTGTTCGGATTTCGAAGACGAAAACGAAACAGCGAAATTCCGCCAGTCTCGGAATTTGCGACCAACAGAAATTTTCTGCAGAAAGAAAATTCACTTGTGAATATGTTGAATGGATATTTTGAAAATCAAACTCACAATTAATTGTTATCAAAATTATTAAATTGAATTTATGTATCTTTGGATAAACTATAGTGAACGTCCCGTGAAAAAAGGGTTAAATGATATATCTCGAGGAGCTAAGCATGAAAAAATAGGTCTCCAGTAGAGGAAATGCCAAAAAACCGGTGTTTGAACCGGTTCAAAACTCGAAAAATTGAGTGAAAAGGGTGGCTCCTGACCTTTTAAAAAGGTCAAATTCGGACAAATTTGGTATCATTCGAAAGCTCTTGATGTGCTAAGTCTAAAAAACAGGGTATAAACTCGAACCGATGCCACCTAAGCACTGGGACAACTGAGTCCCAGTGGAAAATGGACAATTCAGTACCAAAAATAATCTCTCCATTTTTCGAGTTTTGAACCGGTTCAAAAACCTGTTTTTTGGCATTTCCGCAACTGGAGACCTATTTTTTCATGCTTAGCTCCTCGAGAAGAATCGATCGGTATATCATTTAACCCTTTTTTTCACGGGGCGTTCACTATATGTAGTTCACCCTTATTTTTTTTTGCTAAAATTTTAGTAGATTTTGGTTTTTTTTAAATAAACTGAATTTCACGCAATTTAATAATTAGGGATGGGATTTTTGACGATTTTTCGTAAAGAAATATATATATTTTTTTTATATTAAAGTTCGTCTGAAATCTACCCCTAAACTGCAAAAGTAACGTTTTATTTAATCCACTTTCCCAACTGACAAATGAACTGGAATATCTTTGATTTTATAATACTTACATCTGTGAATTTTTTGAATTTTAAAATAACATTATTTTGGCGTTAAATAATTTTATAAATTTGAAATTGGTAAATTAAAATCATCATTTTTAAGCCCCTATTAATGAGGAAAATTCAAGTTAAAAAGCCAGCTTTGTTATAGCATGGATCCATGCATGGGCCTGGGTTTTAAAATTTGTTTTAAAAATCAAATAAATGTTTGAAAAAACAAATACTAATAATCGCTTATGAAAATCTAAACTGATTTTGAAAAAAAAAGAATGTTTTTTAAGGGATTTTTTTAAACTTAGGAATCATTAGTGTGGAATAAGAATACTATTAGAAAATAAATACACTTCTTAATTAACCATTTTTTAATTCATTAATTTTAGAGAAAAAAAAAACTAATTAAATGGCGGATCAACTGATGCTGTCTTTTAAGCAGAAAATCAACGCCGGAAAATATGCTACTGCAGAGCCTTTTCTGGCCAAACTTGGCATTCAAACAACTTCTGAGGAAGAGAAGCTATTTATCACAGAGAATTTGGATGATTGGCGTGTGATCACCGCAACATGGTTTGAAATGGCACGGCACATTGGCACGGTGCAAAGTCTTGCGACTGTCGATGGATTCGCTGGCAGACTCAAGGCTTCTCTTCTTTGTTCCAAAATCCACTACTGTCGCGAGCAATACAACTTGGCCTTGGAATATGCCTTGTCTTCTGGCAGTGAGTTCAAACTTGTGCCGCGGGCGGAAGATTTCAAAGGACATGACACTTTGGTTAATTTTGATTAATTAGTTTAAGTGCATGGTTTACATTCCATATAATTTTCAGTATGTCAACATGATCATACGACAGGCTCTTGACACTTACAAAGATGTCCAACTTTCTCGCGGAAAAGTACCAAGTGGACTTGAGGACTTCGTCAATCGGATTTTCAATCAAAACTTGGAGCTGAAAGAATATTCTCTGGTTGTTGGCTTTGCCTTGGACACGCGAAGAATTGACATGATTGAGAGGACTGTTAACGCAGTTTCGAAGGACGGTGGGAGTACAACGACAATTCTTATGGACACATTGAACAAGCTGTACGAGTCTCATTTGGACGTTGAATTTCATGACCAAGTTCTCGGGTTGATAATCCGTTTCTTGGAGGGCCAGAAAGAGCCAAATTATTTCGCCTTATCGCAGGTAAATATATCGGTGGTCGGCTATTGTTTTTTTTATTCCTGTGATTTTAGTGTTTGGTTGAACTTAAAAAAGCTCAATCAGTGGCCGAATTGTTGGACCGTCTTCTTGTCCAGGCAGGCGTGCCTTTTTTTGAATTTAATGCCCTAATCAAAAAGATATTTTTATGTTTGCAGAACAATGCTCTGATGGCGTATCAGTTGGCATTTGATCTTTATGAAAATGCACCGCAGGAGTTTTTGAACCAAATGAAGATGCATCTCTTTCCGAGCAGTCCATCCACCGAAGAACCAAAGACAGAGACAAAAACGCCTGAAAAGGAAAAGTTGGAACGAATTTTGAGCGGCGTGGAGACCATCAAACATCACATGCAATTTCTCATAAAGAACAATCACACCGATATGCTGATATTGAGGCAGCTCAAAGACGCTTCACGTGTGAATTGCACACATAATTCTGTGGTAATTGCCAATGGATTGATGCATTGCGGGACCACTTGTGATGACTTTCTGAGGTAAGAATATCTATTCCTTTAGCAAAAGCAGTTACATTTGAAAATTTAGGGAGAATTTGGATTGGATTTCGAAAGCGACTAATTGGAATAAATTTAATGCCGTGGCATCCCTCGGACTCATTCACAAGGCATTTTTGATTTTATATTTGGTTATTATGCTGATGTTTAGGGACATGAACGAGATGCGAAAAAGCTTTTGGAGCCATACCTTCCCAAAGGGGAGCAGGACCAATTCGGTTTCAAAGAAGGCGGATCTCTTTTTGCCTATGGTTTTCATCGCCTGTTTTCATTGCTTAATTTTTTGGTATAAATTAAGGTCTGATACATGCCAATCACGGGAGCTCCGCGATTGATTATCTGTCTGACCAACTCAGCCGTGCTTCGACGAGTGCCGTTCGTCACGGCGCATGTCTGGGACTTGGATTGGCCGCACTGGGCACACGTAATGAGCGTGTTTACGAACACTTGAGGGATGTGCTGTACCAGAACGAAGCGGTGTCAGGAGAAGCAGCTGGAACTGCCATGGGCTTAGTCATGGCTGGATCGATGAACCAAATGGTTTTAGTTGTCTTTTTTTTTGGTTTTTGAAAACGATTTCTTACACCTTAAACGTCAGGCCTTCGATGAAATGTACCAGTACATTCTTGACACTCACCACGACAAAATCCAACGGGGACTTCGCACGGGAATTTCTATGTTAGCTTATGGAGTTGCAGAAAGAGCTGAAGAGTGAGAGCAATTTGTTTCCTTCCTTTTTTCTTAATTTGTTGTTTTAGTTGGATTCGGTTGCTTTATAACAGTCCTTACGCAATTATTCGGCAGACGGGTGTTTGCATGGTCGGTTTGTCCCTTTTTTTACTTCCAATATTTCAAAATTCGTTTTCAGATTGCTTTGGCTTACGCGGGTACGGGAAGTGCGTCGGTGATCAAAAGACTTCTCGAGAGAGTCGCATCGGATCCAAATGATGAAGTGAAACGATTTGCAACCATTGCAATTGGATTTGTCCTGTCAAAGTTAACATTTTTTTGTTTTTAAATCGTGTTTATCCTATTTAGTAATCCGCAACAATGCCTTGATTACGTCGAACTTTTGACAGAACATTTTAACGGTCACATTCGATATGGAGCAGCGATTGCTTTGGCAATTTCATGCGCGGGCACTGGGTACAAAGTGAGTACTGAAGTGGCCACTTGGCATTTGGGACATTATCTCCTCCCCTTTAAGGAGGCCATCGCATTGCTGGAGCCGTTGCTGCAAGCGAAGGAAAATTACGTTCGACAGGGGGCGTTGGTTTCCCTCGCTTTTGTCCTCATTCAACAAACGACATCGACTTGCCCAAAAGTCGCAGACTTTCGAAAAACTTTGATTAAAATGGTTGGAGAGAAGGGAGAAGACACAATAACAAAGGCATGCCGAATTCTATTATATTTTCATGACATAAACTGTTTAGTTCGGTGCCGTTGTTGCACAGGGCATATTGGACGCGGGCGGTCGTAACGTCACTCTTTCGCTGCACAACCAGAACAACCAAAACGACATGCCGTCTGTATTGGGGATTTTTGTGTTTTTGCAACATTGGCATTGGCACTCGATGACTCATTTCATTTCATTGGCACTTCGTCCCACTTGTGTGATTGGCCTCAACAAGGATTTAAAGGTATGACTAAACTTCATTTTATCTACATACATTAAAACATGCGCAGATGCCAAAAATGGACTTCCGCTGCAATGCCAAACAGTCGATGTTCGCATATCCGCAACCAATTGAAGAAAAGCGCAAAGAAGGGATGGAAAAGGTGGAAACGGCAGTGCTCTCGACCACAAAAAAGAAGCCGACTTTGGAAAAGAAAGCAGAGGATGCCGGTTAGCAGAAGACCAATCTTTCTTTCGGTCACAATTTAATTTTTGACAATTCAGACGGAAAAGCCGAAGAGAAAATGGAGGTGGACCAGAAAAGCGAAGAAAAGTACAACAATAATAATAATTCAATTATAAAATGTATTATTTTAAGACCAAAAGAAGTCCCGGAGCCCTCCTTCCACACTCTTTCCAACCCTTCTCGTGTCGTGCGTCTTCAATTGCGCGCTTTGACTATGCCTGATGACTCACCATACAAACCAATGAAGCCGATAAACCACGGAGGCATTGCGATGTTCCAAAACACAGACCCAAACAAAGCGGACGAAATTGTTGAATTGGCTGTCGCCGGAGGAATGGTCGCTGAGGGGCCCAAGGAAACCGAGCCAGTCAAGCCACACGAGTCGTTTGAATTCAACTTCGGAAGCTATTGACACTTATTACCTGATGTCCTTGTTCATGTTCATTTTGTTAAACTATTATATCTACGTCATCTGCATGCACTCGGAATTATTATAAAACTGATTGATTTTTATATGAATTGACGAGTTGTAAATGGGAAATTTATTCGGTTTTATGCGTTCCATCACATTTTATGCCATTTTAGCCGTTCTATAACAAAGGAATTGTGATGAGAGAAAATGGAATGTCCACAAAGAAACGATTTTCTGTTCCAGACCTGACTACAGCAACCCTCATTCCAGCATCGCTGCTAATATTTAATCTAAAAATTAATTTGGATGGGACGCATAAAACCGACTAGAAACATTTATTTATTCAGCGTCCTTTATTTTAAATGAATATCGAAAATATCTACCTAATCCACAAGCTTGTTAGAGTTTTTTCCCTAATAGCCTGAGACATCTCAAAATAAATCGAAAATCTTCATTCAATTTAGATTTGTAAATTCGAATGTCTTCGCTGGCTGATTTTGTAAATGAACAGCGGAGTAAGGCGAACAGTTCGTCCGGTCGACAAGCTTATTTCAATGTGGCCACTCTCGGCTCAAAAGTCAGCAATTCGTTCACAGATTTCTTCAAACCAAGAAATTCGGATGGTATCGACGACGTACAGCGACTCACTGAAGACGCCGACGCGGCACAAAACGGACAATTGCCGTCCAACAAAAACAGGCACTTGCAATTTGAGTGTTGTTGCTTGACATTTAAATGGGACTTTTCAATTGGGGGTAGAAAAGTTTTTCATTGTTTTTTTTTTACCATTTGCATTCCCTGCGAGAATTTCGCTGCTTTGCGAGAGGAAAAATTTCCTATCATTTTTATTTTATTTACATTTTAGTCAATTTTGTCCTTTAAGGCGTTGGGTTGTAATTCTTCTCTCCCTTTACGCCATTTACAATTATTTCCAGGAAGTACAGCTGGATGAGCTTTTCGTCCGTTTCTGCTTCGGTGTCTCCCGACTCGAATCCCTGCGGTTTGACGCGTTTTCAACGAATCGCTGCGTTTTTCCTTTGCATTTTTGCTGCTGGCTTTTGCTTCACAACGGTACGTTCAATCAGTCTTTAGGTGTCCCCTCCATACATGAAAAGGGGGTGGTCGGTCCCCCCCCCCCCCCCCCCCTCTCACTTCAAAGGGTCCCAATTAAATTTTCTTTTTATGAATTTTAAACCCTTAGCTTATAATATATTAAACCTTCATATTTCAAAAATTTTATTGTATGGACAAAGATATAAATAACTTAATATTTTCGAAATTCTTGACAATAATTCTTTTTTTATACTTTTGTAAAAAATTTAACCATTGATATTCTGATAGACAACACTTAAAGCTATTGCATGATACCATGAAATATTTAATTTGGTTGTATTTGAGCAAATATATGAATTTTTATGTTAATATTTAATTTTATCAAAATTTTTGAAACTATTCTCGAAAAAATGGGGCTTTTTGAAAATTTTACACAGTTTTCACATCATATTCCATTAAAATTTCCAATTGAAATATATCTGAGAGAGAACCTTTTGAGCCCACTTTTCCTCCCCACTCACTTTAGGCTATGATGCTCATCCCCGTCCTCGTCCTCCAAACGCGCAAATTCGCTGCTCTGAATACCCTCGGATCTGTCTTTTTCATTGTCAGGTTGGTAAGGCGAAACTCCAAAAAACCATTTAAAAATGCATTTTGTCCTTCCATTTTTTCAAAATTAGGAGACCAATACGGGGTTTTTCAAATTCGGTGATCATTGGTCACCATATGAAAAAGGGGGGGGGGGTCGTAGCGAAGGGGAAAAGAGGGAAATTTCTATAAAAATTAGACTAATTTCTTCATAAAATTCCTTAAAAATCTAAAATAATTTTCCCCAGCGGCGCCTATCGGTAACCGCCGGAACCCCATTTACCAAAAAAGTTTTATGAAAAAGCGCTTCGCAAAAAAAAAACGGTTTTGAAAAACAAAAAAAAGACATTAAAATCGGCGTTTGGACCCACTCCTTTCGCAAAAATTTATGCCGACGTTTTTCGAAAATTTACATTTTTAAATTTAAGACCAGAACCAAATAATATTTTTTTCTGAATTCGTTGCGCCCCATTCATTAGTCTTTTCCCCCTCCCACTTCGTTCCTTCCTCTCTTTCCCTCCCTCCCTCTCAATTTCTCCGTTTCTCTCCGCCACTCTCACCCCGTTCCTTTTCTCCCTCTTTCTCCATCTTTTTCGTTATCTTCCACACTTTCTCTCTCCCTTCCCCTCCCTTTTGATCCGTTTGTTTCCCTTTTAGTTTTGGCTTTCTGTGGGGTCCTTTGGCGTATTGTCAATTTCTGTTCTCCGAGCCCCGTCGCGTGGTCACCGCCGTTTATTTGCTCAGTGTTTTGGCCACTCTTTACACTTCTCTGTGGCTTCAAAGTTCCCTTCTCACCGTAATCACTGCCGCCCTTCAAACTTTTGGCCTCATTTGGTCAGTTTATTTATTGCATTTTCCATTTTTTAATTGGCTTTATCCTTCCCCTTTCTCCCCTTTTTAGGTTTCTTCTTTCCTATGTCCCGGGTGGGGAAAACGGCCTCAAATGGATGGGCCGAATGGCAAAAATGGCGTTTTGTGCGCGTCAGTCGTCAACTTTGGTTTTGCCCATTTGACGCCAGCCGATGCGACTGAATATTTATTTACCTATTTTTGTTTCTCTTTTCTGTTTCCTCTTTTTTTCGTTTTGTCTTACAAAAGCATAAAAAGGCAAAAAATGCCAATAAAAGATAAAATTCTAACCTTTGATTTACGTATTATTTGATCACTTATGTACAAACAAACAACAAAAATAAAAGCATTTATTTACATTAATATTATGCGAAAAACTTTAATTGACGAATTAAAAGGTTTGAGATTCTCACACAAAAAGCGGTGATTGGTGTTGTTCACCGCTGTGTTTATACATTAGGAGGCCATCATTTTGACAAATTCCTCGTAGTCAATCTGCAAAATGAAATTTCATTTTCAATTGGCTTTTCCTCTGATTTGTCATTTTCCATTGGCTTTTCCTCTGATTTGTCATTTTCAATTAGCTTTTCCTCTGATTTGTCATTTTCCATTGGCTTTTCCTCTGATTTCGATCCCCCCCCCCTTTTCCCCTTTTTTCGCGTCACCTGTCCGTCTCCATCAATGTCCACTTCGTTGATGATTTCGTCCACTTCTTCGTCGCTGAACTGCTCGCCCATGTGTGTCATGAAGTAGCGGAACTCTTCCGCCGTTATGAATCCGTTTCCGTCCCTGTCGAACACGCGGAACGCTTCTCTGATCATTTCCTGGTCATTCTCCTTAATGGGACAGTTTTTGCCGGATTGACCCTTTCGGCACACTTTGTTCATCCTTTTCATCATTTGGCAAAACTCCGCAAAATCAATGGTTCCGCTGCCGTCGACGTCCACCTGAAAAGGGACAGTGCCTGAACTGCTTGCCGTTGGTTGTCCATTGCTTTTTTGGCCGTGCCATTCATTGGTCGTTTCTTCCTTTGGCCATGCCTTACCCTCCCCTCCTCACCTCGTTGACCATGTCCAGCAGTTCCTGCTCCGTCGGGTTTTGGCCCAACGATCGCATGGCCACGCCCAATTCCTTGCATGAAATTGACCCGTTTCCGTCCTAAAGGGTTTTTCGTTAATTTGTTGTTCGTCGTGCCAAATTCAGCTGACCTTGTCGAACAGTCTGAAGGCCTCTTTGTACTCGACCATCTCCTCCTCGCTGATTCCTTCCAGCGCTGTGTCGAGCATTGCCTGGTTTTTCCATCGGTTGAACAACGACAGTTTCCGCGTTGACATTGCCAGCGAACTCGCCCGCGACTTGCGACGGTCCGCCTCAGTCGCCGTCGATGGCACTGCCTGGAGGGGCGACTGTTGCAGCGACTGATGTGACGATGGCCTTGCCGAGTTCTGCCGCCGTAGGCGAGACGGCGAATTGGAGGCGAATAAATGTTGGGAGAACCTTTGAAAAGGGACAAATTGGCCAAGGGAGGGAAAGGGGAGGGGTAATAAGCAATGAAACAAATCCATGGCCAATGCCATGCCAATTAAGTGTCATTTGTTTATCATTTGCCATTATTTTCCCCTTTTGGGGGCTTTCGTCGTCCATTCGAATTTTTCGTCTGTTTATTCAATTTGTTTTCAAATTCCCACTGTGCCGATGCGGTCGTTGCGACTCCGTTTGTGCCCGTTGTGTTCCGTCGCCGTGTGCTGCCGCTGGGAGGGGACAAAAAAGTGCCGGCGGCGGTGGCATTGGGCCGTTGGACTCCGCCCCTGAGAAGCATCATCACGTCGGGGGATTAGGACGAATAAAATGCGAATTAGCGGGGGAAAGGTGAGAGAGACAATTGGCCAATGATGAAGAGGAGACAGGGAAGGCAAAGAGGCGAATTTGGAGAATTTGAAGAAAAGTGAATAATATCGGAAGATAATCCCTAAAAAACAGTTGGAGACGCCAAAAGAAAGAAAACGCCCGGGCATTTTGGAAATTAAAAAGACACAATGACGAGGAGTGCCCTTGAAGGAATGCCTTCCTCCCTTGGCTCCGATTGGCATTTCACTAATAATCCCCGTCTCCTTCCCTCCCATCTTTCGTTTTTGGTCAATCTGACGCAACCATTGGCCGTCGGGGATTATTTTGTCATCGCAAAGTAAGCGGATAAAAAATTCTGAATATTCCCTTAAATATTAATCGGCACGCGAAATTAATTTGTGTTCGCTCTTTGGCATTTGAACGGACGAACGAAAAAAGCCGAAGGAAGTGAAAAGGGAAGGGAATGCTCTTCACTTTCAGTGTTAAACTGTGCACCGTTTCTTTTTCTTTTGTTTTATCTTTGGCCTTTTAGGTCTCTTAGAAGCATTGAAACCTCCCAAATTCTCAACTCCATCAATCATTTCGAAGAAATTCAGGTGAAATGAACCAATCAGTCTGATGGATGATGGGCCAATGAATGACATTTGGCCTAAGGGTTGGAAGAGGCGAGTGGGGGTGGGCGAGGGAGGATGACGGACGGAGACGGAATCGGCGGTTTTATGGGGCAAAGAAAGACAAAGTGGGGGAGGAAGCATCTGATCAGCAGCAGAGATTGGCGGAAGGTCGTCGGGATTAGCTAACCTCTGCTGGGGGGGGGGGATTTCGCGGGATGAGTCGGAGGGGAAGGCGAAGGCGAGGACGAGGGCGAGGGAGGTTTTGGTTTTGGAATGGGCCGAGGGGGAGAAGGGGGGGACGGGTTTTGGGTTTGTAATATTTTGTTTTGTTTTGCCCCTCCGCCGCCTTTGCCTTTTTCAACGCAACTCTAAAAAAGAAAAATAAATTCAACAATTTATGTTGTCGAAACTTTGCATTGTTTTGTCGGCATTTTGCTTTGATTTATGCCATTGTTTTTGCTTTCGTTTTGCTTTGGCTTCCCCAGCTTTACTTCCTCCATTCGCAATTCGTCTGTTCTTTAAAAATGGCATAATAACACAGCACCGAACATTCGCTTCTCCCCCCGGGGGTTGGTCCAAATTCCCCAGCGTTTTTTGGCATTTCCCTTCCAAAAGTGACGGACGGACAGAGTGCCGAGGGAATGTGAGAAGCATCGCCAAGCGAACGAACATTTTTATGCCTTTGCTTAAAGGAAAAGCGCGAAACATTGAAGACGAATTGAATTAAGACGGACGGAAAAGGAAAAGAGAAAAAGAATCGAAGATTGACTTTGAAAGGGATGGGAAAAGTGATTTAAGACAGCGGGAAATGGCCAATTATTGGATTTGCATTGGCCAAAAACGGGGGCATTAAGCGGCTTAAAGGGCTACCAATCGGCGGAACATTGGCACGCAAATGGCAAATGGAGCAGAATCTTTTACTGACACTTTTACATTCACTGACACTAATGGACAAATAATTAAATGGTTAATGCCGAAATGATGAGAGAATTCGGCCGATGGCATTCGAACCAAAAGCGAAAGCCATCCGTTAAGGTGATGAAGGGGAGAAGCGAAGAAGGAAAGAAAGAAAGGGAAGAGCAAATTGAATCAACGCCCGGGGGGATGGGTGTTGTACGGCTTCACAGTTTGTCACTTTTGTTAAAAACAAAATGACGAATTGTAAGGTGGTGAAGGGAAGTGAGGAGGAAATGGAGGGGGGGGGAAGGGAAAGAAGGGTAAGTGTGAGAGGGGGAGGGAGGAAAAAAGGGGGGGGGGGGGAGAAGGGGGGAAGGGGAGGGGGAATGGCACAACAAATGAAAAGGACGACGAACTCAGTAGTGCCCATATTGTGTAAAGCAGATGGGCAACGGATGAGGGTAATTGGGCGGAAAATGATGGAGAGGAAGGAACAAAAAATGCAAAAAAAAAGGGGGGGGCACCCAAAGCAAAGCAAAGGGCACCGCCACCCATCCCCCGTGGGAAACTCTCCCCCCCCCCCACCGCTTTGCCTTCGTTCGCTGTCCTTTTGCCCTCGGGGACAATCCGCTTAATTCTTCGACCGGCCAGTGGTTTGTTTGGGCTACTTCTCCAAACCAAACCATCATCACCAACATTATCATCGCCAAACATTGTTTACCGTCGGTCTCCCCGGAAAAAGTGTCTGCCGCTCCCCCCCCCCCCCCCCCCCCCCCGGGGGATCAATCATCGCACATTCCCACCGATCCCTCCCCCTCCCCCACATATTTATTTTTATTTACACCCTCTCAAAAGCATTCCTTTCGGCGGCTTCTTCAGCCAATTAATCTGCGAAAAGGAGCAATTGGGCAAAAATCAAAATGGAAAGGACTGACTAATGAGCCCATGGAAATGTTTTGCAAAAGGAAACCAATTTAATTGGTGCCTTTTTTTCTGCGATTCAATTAAAATAAGAACAAGAAAAGTCAACCGAAAATAGAAATTTAAAAAAGAAAAAAGGGAATTAAATTTTCAAAAAAAAACACTGAAAAAGGGAAAATGAGCACAAATTATTGTAAAGAAAGCAAAGAAAGGCCGTCCAACAAAAGCAGCAAATAACTCGAGATGAGCTGTTGCATTGATTCTTTTTTAAATTTGACTGAATTCGCCAAAAATGAACGCATTTTCCCCTTCTCTTTTTATGTCCCCGGGGAAAAATTGGGCTGTTTGGCATCGCTTTTTGCTATTTTGCGCCGGAAGGAAAGGAAATAGGAAAAGGGCGGCGGTTGTAAAAGAATTGTAACGGACGCAAAACAAAACAAAACACTGATGAGAAGAAGAGAAGGAAAGGAAGGAAATGCAACAAACTTTTGACGAAAGAAAATGTCATCAAAGCCAAAGGATTTGCTTAGATAAGCTAAAGTTTTTTTTTTGCCATTTTGGGAGAAAAAAAGCGGAGGATGGCATTGGCATTTAACATCAAACGCAAAGCGAAAAAGAAAAAAAGAGCGAATGACGGCACTTCCGCCCAATTAAAAGAAAAGCAATCAAAGTCCAAGCAAATTATCATTTAAATTTTATTGTAAAAAGCAATTAGAGAAAAAAAAAAGCAAAAATTAATTAATTATTGTAATTAATTGCAATTATTATCATTAACAAATGAGTAAAAAGGAGAAGAGAACAAAATTTAAGAGATAAAAGAAAAAACAATAGAAGGAGAGAAATGCCAAAAGTGAATTGCCAAAATGAAAAAACACCTGCAAAGTAGGAAGGGGAAAAAGCACGGGAAAATGCCCAATTAGAAATGGGAAAGAGAAGCAAAAATGAGGAGAAATGATTTTGATTTAAGCGGGCTTTTCTTTCCCCCCTCCTCGCAAAACGATTGCACAATTCGTCCCTTTGTCCGTTGATCCTTTGTCCTCTTCGCTTCGCTTTTTTCGTCCTTTTGTCAGAGTCTTTCCGTCACCGTTGCGGCCGATGGTTTTCCGCCATTTTTCGAAGTGTTCAAATTATTCACGGCATATTCTTCGTCCGTGCCATTAATGTTGAGACGAGCGATGAATAAAGCCTTGGAATTTTAAAATAAAGAATAAACATTATCAACTAATTAGAGGTAATTAGGTACGGTAAAAGAGGCCACTGAAGTGCCAGCGACAATGCCAATGAGAACGTCGGTGGAGTGGTGCATATGGTCTTTGATTCTCGAGTAGGCAATTAGCATGCCGAGAGAAAGGAAAGCGATTTGGAGGAGAGGGACGAGCACAAAGAAACGGGCACGGAACAGCGGAGAAAGACGAACATGCAAATAAATCTGAAAATGAAAGGGATTTAGGGATTCGAAAGGCCGACAAAGGGGGCATTAAATTAAAAAAAGTTAAAATGATTTTATAAACAAAAAAAGTATTTAAAATAAAAAATATTATGACAAATTTAGAACAAAAAGAACAAAATTACCGAGAAAAAAAAAATTAAATTTTACTTCCTAAATTAATTTTAGAAATTTTTTTCTTAAAAATTCAAGAAAACAAATTGATATTGAAAAGTTTTTAATGAAATTTTTAAAAATTAAAATATATAATGGTTCTTATATTGAATTTTTTATGGGAAAATTTCTAGAATTAGGCTAACAAATAAGGAGTTCAAGCATTTTTTCATTTTGGCAACGTTTTGTCTCACAAATCAGCGTTATTTTGAGGCGACGTTCAGCTGACCATGGGAAATGATCAAACGGAGGGGGGGGGGGGGGAGGAGCAGCTGATTATTACGAATTGGAAATAAAAATATTTTAAAAAAGCATGGACGAAAACAAATCAGCTGATTAATTAAAAAACGTAAAGGGATAGTCAGAAATAAACAAAGAAAATAGTGAAAAGCAAAAAGGCATTAGCTAATGAAAAAAATGAAAACAAAAAAGCACTCATTAATCAGCTAATTACGAAAGGGGGGAGGGGGGACTCTTTAGCTAATGAATGAGCTAATGACCGATGATTGGCCCCATTTGGCCGCTCACCGCAATGAAAACGGAAGCGCACATTGCCAAGGAGGAATGTCCGCTGAAAAAGCTGAGCCGTGCGTTGTCAATTTGGTCCTGCAGCACATTTTTGTCGCATTCGAAGTGCTCAATGTACGTGTGCCAATTGGTCGCTGTGGCACAAAAGTCCACGACGTTCGGCTTACACAAATCGACGAAATGCGGGCGAAGGCGACCGACCGAAAATTTGGCCACCAAAGTGAAGGTGAAATTGGCGACGAACGCGATCAGATAATTGCCTGAAATGACCAGCAGCAGCATTTTATGTGGGAGAAGCGCGGCGGAAAAGGACCGTAAAAATAAGCGAAGCGGCAAAAGAAACGCAAACGATCGCCCTCCCCAAACTCAAAGTCATTTAGACGTTGGCGAATGGCCAAAGCGGGCGCTTTGGACAGACAAATGAACTCTCCAAAAGCGAACTGAAAGTGATCAATCAGTGATTGATCGGCAAATGTTGGCCGATGAAAAAGATAGTTTTGCCAAGAAAGGGGGGGGGGCAATCACAGCCAAAAGATCCCCGGGGGTCCCATCCCAACTTTTTCAAGGGATAACTCTCTCCGTCCCGCGCCTTCCCAACAATTGCCCCCCGCCCATTTGAAAAGCACTGACAACGAATGGTGGCACACCCAAAGCATAGACCAGAAGCAGCCAATCGGGAACGGTGCTGCTTTTGTAAGGCAATCTGATGGAGTCGTCGTCGCAAAAGAAGCCGCGCTGGTAAGGACCGACCCATTTGAAGAATTTTTCGGCAACGAAACCTTTACCATTAATCGGAGTTATTAGCATATTCGTCAACATTATCTATTCAATTTGACACTGACCAACGAAAAACAAAATGCCAAAATTGGCCATTATTTGCACGAGGCGAAAAGCCCGTGTTCGCTGTTGTGCGCTTGCGCCTGATCCGTTCGCTTCAATATCTTCATATATCGGAGGAGGAAGAACCACAGAAGTTGGACGGTTGTGCATTGTCTCGTCATTTGGCAACGGATCCATGGGGACAAAGCGAGGGAGGGATTACCTAAGCTAAATGAATAAACGTAAAGATGGGGACGGAAAGATGGAGGAGGAGAGGGGGAAAGGGGGGAAGGGGGAGGGAGGAGGAGAGGGGGAAAGGGGGGAAGGGGGAGGGAGGGAGAGAGAGGGAGAGAGAGAGAGAGAGAGAGAGAGAGAAGAAAGAGAGAGAGAGAGAGAGAGAGAGAGAGAGAGAGAGAGAGAGAGAGAGAGAGAGCAATTGATGAGGAAGAGAGAGACGGGGAGAGAGAGATATAGACAAAGTCAAAAGAAAGAGAGGGGGGGGGGGGGAAAGTTAATCTCCTCTCTCTCTCTGACTGTCTGATTGGGGACAGAGAGAGGGCGGAAAAGTCATTTGATCGGAGGGAATTAAACAAACAATGAAAAAGGCACTTTAGAAAGTCAAAACTTATTAAAATGAGAAGCGAATTAACATTTGTTGCTTTTTCGGAAGGACACAATGGGGACAAATGAACGAATTGGGACAGAGAAATGCAAAAGTCAGAGGAAAATGCGAACGATTGGGGCAACGGCGGACGAAAACGACGCAAAAAAAATTGGGAGGGCCGCGGCGGCGGCGGGGAAGCGATTGATTGCGGCGACCAAAGGCTAATCTAAGCGCACATTCATTAAAACTGTCCATTCCAAAAGGGCCAACGCCGACAGAAAAAGTGACGTATTTAAATGGCCAAAACGGACTAATGGCTTAAAGGCCAAAAGGTCCATTAGTGACCATAAAATAAAAGCTACGGAGGAATAAAAAAGTGAATTTTATCAGTCGGCGGAATTGGAAAAAGAGAGGAAAAGCGAAGCAAATGACGGAAAGTGTCATAGGACGGCGGATAAATAAAAGCAAAAAATGGGGGGGGGGGGAGAGAATGTGATAATTTAACATTCAAAAAGGCATGACAAATTATCAATTAAAAAAAAGAAATCAGCAGAGTGCAGCAGCACCAAAGCAAAAGAATTGACCGAAATTGCCCACTTTTGGGAGGGAATTAAACATAAAATCATTTAAATTTATTCGGATTCCCCGCACATAAATTGGCCAAAATTCAAATAAATGAGCTAAGAATGACAGGACACTTGACGAAAGTCAGTTTGTACACAAAACAAATTATTGGTCGCTCAATACAAAAGTTTGTTCAAAAGTGGTGAATATTTAGTGAGCGGCGAAATTTAAAAAAAAATTTTTTGTAAGGGTAATGAGTGAAACGGAAAAGCGATTTTTATCAAAATGTCAAAGATACCCAATCGATGCGGATAAATACAGTCAACTCATCAGTATAAGTTAAAAATTAGGGGCATCACATTTTTCACCACTCATTTTTTCCGAGCCAACAGCGCCGCCCCGAGAACGCCAACGACCGCAGCACCGCCAAAGCCAACGGTCAGTGCCAAGCCGAGCAATCCATCTTTTGAAAAAAGAGTAAAATGGAAAAAACGATTCTAATGCAGAATACGTGCCCCGTGTACTTATAAGCATCCAATAAATGTTTAAATGGACTGATAAATTAGCGGGCTGGCCATTAGTGCTTTTGAAAGTTAGTGGACCGGGCTATTAGCGTGTAGGTTAACGGACAGGACTGTTAGCGGTCAGAGACATTAAAAATTACCCCGTTTCATCCTCTTTTCGATCAATTCCTTCAGGTCCAATGCTTGATGGTTATCCGATTCTGCAGAAAGGAGCAAATTGATGTATTCGAGCGCACGGTCGTACTCCTTGAAAAGGGAAAATGACGGAATAAACATTCATTTACATTAATATTTTCCTCCATTTACTTTGATTCGCGTGTGAGCGATGGCCAAATAATAAACGTAGTCGCGTTTAGGAATGTCTTCTTCCGATCGTTTCAATAAGCCTAAAGAATTGGTTACAGCCCAAAAATGAATGGTTCGGCAGTATCGAACCCCGACCGAATGCGATATAAATTCGAAATTAAGTCGAAAAATTTATTAATATGGCAATTGTATAAGTGTGATAGTTTGGGAAAAACCAAGGCAATCCCTTCAATTTTACAAGGGGTTTGACTCGAGTAATTTATGCGTCCAACAATCAAGCAATCCCGGTAACTTTTTTCATTTCGAATAACCCCAAAATTTTTCGTAAGTCTGGAGGAGAAGACCACTATTTTTATAGTATCAGAAAGTCTTAAATTAACTAACAATAAGCTTTTACTTTTAAAGTTAGAATTGCTAAGGAATGATTATGACACCTAAACAGCATTAAAGTTAAGAAAGCAGAGTCCTCTGGTTTATTAAGAACATTAATTCTGTTGTTTAAAATGGTTTATTTTTTTTAAACTTACTAAAGATCAATTTCACCACTTACTCTCAAGAAGAAAAATGCCAGTGTTCACATCGTCCTTTCGTCGATTTGATCAATGCGTGCGCATAATTAAACACGGCCATGGCACTTGGAAATCCGCGCCGACTCTGTTCTTCGTATGTCTTTCGAAAACGCTTAAATTTAAATCAAAAAGGAAAGTTATAGCCTTACGTTGATAAATATGAACCTCTAAATCCGATGAATCAATGTACTCATCGACAACCGTTGCCACGTCCATTATGGAATTTTATTTTAATAATGCCTGAGAATCAAATCCATATTTATAAATTTGAAAATAAAGAGATGAATTTTGAAGCATTTTTTAATTTTTTGCTAACTTTCGGCGAGTTAAGAAACATGAAAACGCATTTCAAATTTGGTTCTAGGTATTCTAAGAATAAAAATTTTTCGAAAAATTATGTATCTCAAAATTTAAGTGTTTACTGTGCCAAAATTTAAGACTCTTATTTTTACACTTTAGAAAAAATTTCGAAATTATTATTTGTTATTTTTAAAAGAGCCAATTTCTAATTTTGAAACGTTTTGGTTTTATTGTTAGCGCTTTTTTGAATGAATTCTCAGCAATTGGATGATCTTAATTCTTGCCTTAATCAGCTATTACGAACAATTAAGGAGGACACGAGTGAAGTCCGTTCTTTGAGTATCTTTTTCTGGTTGTAATTTACTTAATTCAGTTCCCTCCGTCTGACCTTCTTGATGAGATTAAACAATGCTTGGATTTTCTCGCCAACTCGCCAAAAATACTCGCAAAACAACGAGCCGAATACATTTCCCTTTCCTGGCCTGCTGACCTTCGCGTCGTGCTTAACAGACTCTTGCGCACTTTCAATATCCGTCAGATTTTGAGTTTTAAAATTTTAAGTGGACCTTTGATTGAAATCGTTTTCTATATTACACACTTTATTTACTTTGCTATAATCATTCACTTTAAAATAAAATAATTATAGCGGAGGAATATGTCAAATTATGCTTCGAACTGAGCAATTGTGCGGCACAAAGTTTGGGCGCGGATTGGCTAAAATCGTCGGATAAGCAATTCCTGCGTCTGTTGGCCAGTCTCTCCAGTGGGCGTCTTCGCATTTTGTTGGATAAACCTGAGGAAGTCTCTCTTTATACTACGATTCTTTAATTGGCTTAAATTGTCGACGTTTTATTTCTCAGATTGACATGGCTCAGCTCATCGCCTGTCTTCAGCTCCAGGAATATTTTTTTGGCTGTGTTGAGGATGAACAGTGTTGGATGAGCGACGATGAGCAAGTTTTTCTGTCATTTAGGAAGCGAGTTGAGAAAGTAGCCGCCCACCTTTCATCGAAAAAAAACATATAAAAAAGAAAAATTCATTATTCAATAAAATTTCACATTTATGCTGCAAAGCAATTCAACGATTATTGGCACTAACAAAATAGAGAAATATGCAACCGAAAGAAAGGGGTGGGGGCTACACCATAGGCACTATTACCGAGGGGGGGGGGGGGTGTGCCAGGCCTCTTACGACGAGGGGTGGTGCGCCGGCACACCTCTTGTTCACCTATGTTACCGAAAGTTCAATTAATTCTTATGGTTATTCTTTTTCAGTGCCACTTTCGTTTCCAAATGCTGTCAAGAAGCAGCAGCCTTTGTCTGTTCTTATACAACCGCTTGTGCCCATCAATTGTCCGACATCACTTCGCGAATGGATCTTTTCCTTGTCCTCTACCGTTTCATTTGTGCTTTCCTTAGCATCGGCGGACATGAAATAATTGACGTCAAATTGCTAACCGATGCATTGCCCATACTTACCGATGTCTGCGGTGAGTTGCTTAGGGAACATAATGGAAGGCATAATGAAGCTACCCCCCCATTTACTGGGAAAAAACATTTCAAAAAGGCGTAGGATTTTGGCCATTGTTTATACTTTAGATTTTAGACCAAAAATCCCGAAGTAGTAATTGACTTTTAGGTCCTATCTGATTTTGGCTTTCATGAAATTAGTCCACCAGCCATAATTCGTTCAATTTCCAAGGTTACTGCTTGAATCAAGGCGATGCTTCAATGGCCTGGTTTCTGCTCGGTAATCTTCCCGTCTTTGCTGACCCATTGAACGAGGCCCTGCTTGGTCTAATAATGAAATATGCTGAGCTTGTGCGCCACAAATCAGACTCATTGTCGGATAAAATAATGACAGCCCAGCAAATCTCCGATTTGGTGGAGGGGCTCGTCGACCGAAAAGGATGGTACACGGAACAGGCGCTGGCGGACTTGGACCAATTGGCAAAAGATAGCCATGAAACGAATGGGGGACATTTGAATGATTTGGTTTCGAGGTTACGAACCAACGTAAAAGAAACAGACCAAAAAACATGATTTTTCATTGTATTTTGAACCTTGATAAAATTATTAAAATGAATTATTCCGAGTTTTACTATTTTGAAATCACCTTCACAAAGGGGACAACGGGTCATGAGCATTAAAGTTTTGTCATTTTTCGCCTAGGGGTAGAGGACTCATAAAACATCCGATTCTTCCAATTCTTTGCCATCCTTTCATTTGGATTCGTCCTTCGCCTCTTCTTCCAGTTCTTGAATGCGCTTCTTGTGGCGTTCCACCACGTCATGGTGGTGCTTGGCTTGCTCCTCGTGGTGGTCCTGCTCGCGCTTGAGCTGTAGCTTAAGCAGCTTGAGCTGTTGTTGCTTCTAAACGAACATATAAGAACGTTGTCTTCACCCCAAATTCACAACCGAGAAGGGTGTTAGTTGTTTGTATTAGGGCTTCTCCGTGGCTGTTTATACAAAAAAATAATGAAATAACTGGTCTCTTTTGGTCCCTTTTTCCAAGGAAAAAATGGTCAAGAATCAGTGCACAGCATTTACCTATTTATACGAAAACCCAACCTAGCCAATGTGAGGGTTATTAAAAAAAAGTGGTAGGGTTTACAAGTTTATGGAAGTACTCCTCCTCACGCGCCGCCTCCATTTTGCCGAGGGTTCCGCCCGCGTCGCGCACGGAACCGCCACTGCCGCCGCCTTTGCCCGCACCGCCACCCAAGTCACCGAGATGCGATTGGGACATTCGGGAACTGAAAAGAAAAACGAAATGGGAAAAAGAAAGGCAAAAGAAAACGGACCTGCTTGATAAGGAGCGCACAATGATTTTGGTTGAAAACATTTAATTCCTTAATGTAGAAAAATAAAACGAAAATATAACAAAGAGCAGACAGTCATTGTTATAACAAAACAATTAATGGAGAATCTAATAGAAAGAATAAAGAAAGTTCAGTGTATAAAAAAGAAAAAGAAAAAAACAGATTTGCGAATTGTCACCGATCTTCGTCATCACTAAACGCATCTTCATGAAGCTGTTGCCTTATTTGTTGAATTGCCGAGTCGGAACGAAACTCGTCCATTTTGGGGGCCCAAACCAAAATAAGGCGATCGGTTGAAGAAGTGATTAGCTAATGGGGAAATTAAAATGAACTTTTGGCAATTAAAGTTTGAGTCACCTGATTATACTCCTTCCGATAGGCGCAGGACAAAACATTTTGGAAATGACCGCGCAATGTTTGGAAGTGAATGTTTCCAACAATCGGACGATTTGAGAACAATTTCGGATCAGCAATTCCCACCACAGTAACATTGTTCGAATTGGGAATGAACAGCCAAATGAAACGCCCCTCGTCACAAAGTTCAAATTGTACGGGAAAAGTGCTGAGGTCGCCTTCAGATTCGGGCACCTGAATAAGCCCTTTTAAAATGCATTATAATATTAAGATTGATGGGTCAGTTAGTGCTTAGGAAGGTTAAAATGGCTTTAGACCTTCAGATGGCAGAGCATTCGCATCGTTTCGGCATCCCAAACACAGACATTTCTGTTTTGGGAGAGGGAAAGAAGGAAACGGCCATCCGACGTGCAACGCAAACAGACAATGCGATCGGAGTGGACCAATTTAGCAGAATTTCTCATTCTGTTCGCTGTTCGTTTTCGGTCCGATTCGCTTTTCGCCTTGTCATTTTCGTAAGGACCTTTCACGCGTTTCAATTCGTTTTTGCCACTTCTATAGGATAATTTATGAAATTGACAAAAAGCGTCAAAAAACCTAGCAATGGCACCTAATGTCCCACAAAGCGATTTCGCCACTGTCGCTCCCAGTCATCAAAACATAGTCACGGAAACGGTCCCAGCGGACTGACCAAATGCGTTGCTGCAAACAGCGAATTTGTTGTGCAGTGTTACCCAATCTTTAGGAAGAATGAGCGGAATGTGCAATGGAACGAAACGATGGATACCGCGGGTCCAACAAAACGACATTTGACGAGGAAGTGGCAATGGAAATCAGCGAAGAGTTGCAATCGCACGGAACGAACCAATGAAAGCTGGAAATGGGCTGCTCGAATGCAAATTTTTCTACCGACTTGAGCTGATCAGCATCCCAGATCTTGTAAATAGGAGATCAGTATAATTTAGAGTCCGAACTCTTGAAATGTCCGGGACCAAAACTCGAAAATCTACCGGGGCCCAGTCGGGACCGGGACATATTCAAAAATAATGAAAAGTTTAAAGAATTTGAAGAGAATGGGCGGAAATAGATTAAACCATTGTCATATTATTGTTTGACGTGAATTAACCTTTAGCAATTTGTCTCTTCCTGACGTGGCAAAAATGCTTGAATCGACGGGATACCATTGACATCCATTGACCATAAATTCGTGATGACTTTTCCTATTGGTGTTAATTAAGATGTAATGCCTCGGGTAAACTTCGGCATTTGACAGAGAGTTGGAAAATGACTCGAAATCGACGACCGACACATTCCCCCGAGCATTGCCACATAGCAAACTAAAAAATAGATTTATTGTTAATCAAGTTAATAAAGGTTTTGGCAAATCAGTTTCAAGGATCAAAATTTTTTTTTTATTATTTTTGTCTCAAATTGCATCAATTTACGAATATAGCCCTTTGGCTTTTAATGATTTCAAAAGCTCAGTTTTTAACTAGCGTTAAATTATTTATGTTTTAAATCCGAAATTGGGGGCACCATCTAAACCATTATTTAAAAGTAATTGCATTTATCATTGATGAATGAGTAAAAATTACACACAATCGGTTCTCTGCATAATCAAAAGACATGGCCGAGGTGCCGGCAGTTGCAGAATTTGATGAGATGGGCATGGCATTACGCCAACTCTGCTCTAAACTTGCAATACGTCTGTCAATTATGTCGAATTTCGCCGATAAATTTGAAGATCCACTAAAACATAATAAACATACCTTATATGTATGTTAAAAAAATACTAGTTAATTAACCAAAAAAAAAAGTATATTATTACATTATTTCCCTGTTTCGTGCGAATAAAGCCGTTGAAGAAGTTGCTGGGATAAATTGTTGACCCATTTTCATTTTGTCATTCTTTTGTTAGCCTAGTCAAATTATCTAAATCGAAACGCAAAGCAGAAGAAAGCAAAACGCCAATTTTAAAAACGTTTTTGAATTTAAATTTTTTAAATTTTAATTGCTTTTTAATTAACTTCGGAAAATCGGTCGGCTTTTAATGTGTTCCTTATTTACTGAAAAATTGTCGTTGCGTTGTGTTATATTGAGTTTTTTCTTTCAAAAATGCCTTGATTTATGCCATTTTTTCAACCACGCTTCCGTCTCGCAATGGGCTTTAATTGGCTGACGCGTGCCGCACCAACGGAAGGGAAACATTTTTCGGGCGCATTCGATCAATCCCCGAAATGTTCTTCCCCTCCGTCGTGACCTCCTTCTTCTCATCCTCCTCCTCCTCCTGCTTTGCGCTGTCTTTTGGTCGGTTCGTCCCTCTTTCTTCTGCCACTGTCCCTCCCTTCCGTCGCTTCGCCATTTCCCTCATCCCTTCTCTTTCCCCCGAATTCCTTGCGCATCGTCCGTCTTTCTTTGCTTTTATGTTTATTTGTCCACTTCTGTCCAACAACACATTCATTCCCTTGTCATTCTCATCCCTTCTGAACATTTTCTTCCCCCCCCCCCCATTTAATTTCCATACCTTCCATTCATTTTATATTTTTCTCACTCACCTCCACCCCTATCCATGACAATGACTCAATTTTCCTTTATATGTTTATCGAATCCCTTCGATTGAATCGCAATTAATTCGATTAATCCATCATCATTATAAGTAAATATTGCAAACCGCACTTTTACTGCATTCATTCCTAAATTACGCGCACTTTTGTCGCCCCTTCACTTTCTTCTCTCATTTCACTCAACAAATTACCACACACGCGATTAAAAGAATTTAATTAAAAGAATTAAATGAGTTTTCAAACAATTGACCTCTTTCTGCTGCAGGCATTTCACATAATCTCCTATTGATCCCCCCATTAGTATAAATGGAAACATTGTCAACAAAATCAGACGAAACAACAGAAATCGGTGAAACATCGCTTAATTCCCGGCAAATGCGAATTGGGGGCGGATTTTGGAATGAATGGCGAACTGTTGAGAATGATAAATCGGAAAAGGTTTCCGATGACGAAGGCGAACAAAAAGGTTGGAATGGAGGAGGGAAAGAGTGGGAAAATGATCACAGATCGATGACATTGACCAAAGGACACGGCTTTTCCTCTTCCTCCTCATCCGTTTCTGCTTCTGCTGCGGATATTGCAGCGCATTGCCCCACCATTGGGCCAAACAGCGAACAGAACTATCGCAACCAAATCCCATCGGTGCCAATCGGGACATTGGACGATAATAACGACAATGATGCCAATGTCCCCATTCCCGCTGACCTTTCCGAAGACTCTCTCCCCGTTTTTCGTCAAACTGCTTCATCTTCCTCCTCATCCTCTTCCTCCCCTTCTTCATCTTCATCATCCAATGGAATTACCTCCTCGCCAAAGAGTAACAGCTCCGCCCTTCCCGAATCCGATGGCCAAGTGCCCTCTTCCAATTTGGACTCTTCCGCGGAACTTTCCCTTTTGGCATTGTCTCAAAATGGACAAAAGAATCTCCGCTTCTTCATCGAAGTGATCGTTCTTCTTTCATAATATTGCAACATTTTAATTTTCTCATCGCCTTAAGGCAATAGAAAAGTCAAAATTGGCAACTCCAATTTCGCTTGAGGACAAATTGAAAGTGTTTGATTGGTTGGGCAATTCGGCAGAAGGAAACGAAGTCGGCGGAGGACAAGAAGAGAAGGTGGGAAGTGAATGAATGGCGATGGATTCAACGAAACGAAACGAATGTCCGTTTTGGTCGTTCCGTCGTCACTCCCCCAACCCAACCCAATTATAAGCACATTCTTTGGAGTCGGAAAATCCTTAGATCATTCTCAGCGGAGCTTTTAAAAGGTTACACCCCCCCCCCCCCTCACTGTCCTGCTGCCCCCTATTCCGCCGACAGCACAACAATTGCCAATGTCCGAGAGAGAGAGAGTGATATATCGCCAGACAGCAGAGCGGCTTCCTCTGATCACTCCCCCCCCCCTCGGCTTTCCCTGATCACTCTCCCACTTTCTCTCGCCCGGCTTTCCCTGATCACTTCCCACTTTCTCTCGCCCGGCTTTCCCTGATCACTCTCCCACTTTCTCTCCACCTGGCTTTCCCTGGTCACTCTCCAACTTTCTCTCGCCCGGCTTTCCCTGATCACTCTCCCACTTTCTCTCCCCCTGGCTTTCCCTGATCACTCTCCCACTTTCTCTCGCCCGGCTTTCCTCTGATCACTCTCCGCTCCCTTTCGGCCCTCAATTCCCTCCGTCCCATCGCACAAATTCATTCCCCAATTCATTCATTCATCCGTCACTTCCTCTTCTTTCTCCCCTTCTATCACCGGTATTTATTTCGAGTGCTTTTTCCTTTCGTCGTAAAAAATAACCAAAAATTCGTCGTAAATCCGACCCCGCCTTTGTGCGGCGAAATGCCCACCAATTCGCCACTGTTAGCCCTCAAATTTTGGCCAATGGAAATGGCAATGAAAGCGCTGCACAAATAATTCGCAAATGGTCAACAAAGTCGAACTCCAATGGGGCGGAGCTGATCCGAACATTGCGAGAACAATTTGGGGGACGAAGTGCGGGAAACATCGCCAGCAGAGGGAACGGCGGAAGGTCAGCAGAGAATTGAAAAACTCATAGGGAGACAAATGAGTTCGGGAAAGACCAACTCGAGACTGAAAATCAGCAAATTTCGAATTGGAATTTGACGAGTGTCTGTCATTCTGCTGCTCTCCAACCGTCCCATTGTTTTTCTCGTCAAAAATCGATTGATTTCTTATTGCTTTTGGCGACAAATGGCCACAAATATTTCTTTCTTTCCTTGGCTTATGCTTTTGCATTAAACAGAAAGCGCCTGTTTTTTTTGTTGACAAAACGGAGAAATTCCGCAAATTCCAAAGATAAAAATAAATGTGGAATTTGAGGATGGATAACAACAGAAAAAGCAGAAGCAAACGTTGGGGAAGAAAAAAAAAATTAAAATGAAAAATGGGGGAAATTGAAAAAATAAAAATGTAAATTTGGAAAAGCGCAAAAATCAAATGGTCGGCGGAGAGTGCTAAGGGACTCACTTTCAGAAGCACTTCGTCGCCCTCCTCGCGCCCCCACTTGGCCTTCCTCGTCCAGCAGTCCGACTCGGCCATTGGCTCCTCCCTGTGCGGCTCCTGCTCCTTCCTCCCCCCTCCTCCGCCCTATCGGCCACAGCGGTGTTCGTCCGGGAGCGAAGGGGCCATTCCGAGCATGGCCAACTCCGTCCATGCTCAACATCACCAGCCGGGGGCTCTCTGCACAATTGGCAATGTCAACGGCGATTTCGGGCTGGTCAAAGACTTCACATCACTGCTCGGATTCGATTGCATTTTGCCGGTGATGAGAGACTGTGAACAGAATGGAAACGGCAGAGAAGCAGAGGAAGAGGGAGCAAAGGAGGAAAATGAGGAAAACGGGGGAACGAATAAGCAGATTCTGCTGCTGAGGAAGAATGATGACGGAAGGACGAAAGTGCCGCAGGACAGGGAGGGAAAACGGCACGGGGGAAGAGACGAGGGCAATGGGGCACCAAGAGGGGCGGGAGGAGCACCACCAGTGGCGACGACGGCGGCAAGTCCGGTTAGCCAACCAAAGGGAGCGGAGATTGGATTTGGCCGCCGCACGGACGGGGGCCAACCAAACGGAGCAATTTCCCTTCCAAAAGCGTGGGAAGAGAGGAGGAAAACATTCATTTTGGCGGGAATGGATGAGGGGACGGATTGGATGGCCGGCATTGGAAATTGGGCGGGGGTGGCCAAGTCGGCCAATTTCAGCCATTATTTCGCTGCCGTCCCGCAATTAGTCGCTTTGCTTTCGGCTTTCTTCCACTTTTGGGGATAATCTCTCCTTTTTGGCTCCCAATGGTTTTGTGCCTTTTCGCCTTACCTTACCCCCCCCCCCCCCGCTTTTCCTTCTCCCCTTTTTTACTCTCTTTCTCTCCCCTCTTTTTCTCTTCAACTCAATTTCATCCATAAAAAGGAAATGCGTGTCATTTCCCGTCATTCCCTCTCCATAGATCGTCATCATTCCCATTTGGGTGCATCTTTCCCCGGGCATTTTGCCAATTTGCTGTGGGCCAAATGGACTCCGTATGGGACCTTTCTCTCTTACTGCCGAAGGGAATTGTTTCGGCAATGCCACGCCCCGGTGGGCCATCCGACCCAAATTAGTGCGGCCCTTGGGGCAGATGAGGCAAGGGTGGAGGAAGGGCGGGATGAGCCATGGATTATGGATTGGATCGAAGCGAATGGAGGCGGGGGGGGGGGGTACAAAAGTGTTAAAATGCCACCAAAGTCTCATCATTTTGAAACTCATTTTCCCACCAACTCACAAGGCTCCCGGACAATCCGTCAGAGGTGGACGATCGGACAGTGGACAATCTGACAGTAAAATACACAAAAAGATAAGAAAATGCCATCGCCGAAGGTGACCGATTGTGCCATATCAAGAAAAAAGGAAAATTGGTAAATAAAAAAGTGCGAATGCAGTCAAAAAAAGTTTCCGTTGCAAATTAGTTTGGGTTTGGCATTTTTAAGCGATGGCTGCACATCTGTTGATTTCATAAGCGCTTTTTCTTGCCATTCCCTCGCACAAGAATGCCGTCCTATGGATTATGGCACAATCGGTCTTCTTCGGCGACGGCATTTTCTTATTTTTTGTGTATTTTACTGTCAGATTGTCCACTGTCCGATCGTCCACCTCTGACGGATTGTCCTCACTGTCGGATCGCCCACTGTCCGATTGTCCAGTTACGACTCACAAGAGAATCATCCCCTCCCTCTCCCCTCAGAGTCCCTCTCCGTCCATGTCCGCTTCATGCTCCGATTTCCCGGAGTCCCATGAACGCCTTCAAAGTCGTCAAACGACTCGTGACAGGTTCCATTGTCATAATTCCCATTATTTGTTTGCCTATTCAAATGCCATCCTCTCAAATTTATCTTCCATAATTTCGCAGTTTGTCTCTCCAAGTGGCGGCTCTCTCTCGCCAAGTCGCACTCCAAAGGGAGAAAATCCGCGATTTGGAGGAATCATTGGGCAATGGGACGAATGGCAAGCAGTACCAGCACCAAGGGACAATAGAAGGAGGAGGAGGGGGAGCAGCACAGGGCCAACAGCGACAGCAGCAAATTGGAGAACAATTGGACGAATTACGGCACAAATTTTTGGCATTGGAAAGGGAAAAGACAGAAGGGGAACGAAATTTACAGGTGAAAAATCAGCGAGAAAGAACAAAATGACAACATCCCTTCAGAACAAAGAAACGGAACAAAGGGACGCAAAAAGTGAGTAAAAGAAAAAAAGAGAAAATGAACGATAAAAAATTGGGAGGCGGGGAATTGAGGAAATTGTGGAAGCGAAGGCGAATTTGATTAATATTAATCATTTTTTAATTAGTTGGTGAGTTGGAACAACTGCAAATGGCTGTTCAGAGGCTAATGGTGGACAATGAGCAAAAAGTGAGTGGGCGGGGGGGAGTGACCAATGGGTAATTAGTGAGTGGTGACCAACGGATGGACGACTCTTTTTTTCCAAAAAAAGCGAAAGATTGTCCACCAATGATCAGAAGATTGATTCAGAATTCGCTGATCAAAACCCTTCACAATGCCCTGGAGGAGCAGCAGCGCCGTCTGCTCAGTGCCAGCCTTTTGCAGCAGCAAAACGAAGTGTCCGTCCACCAATTGGACATCAATGAGCAAATCCGACGCATTTTGCTTACGGTTGCGCCATTGGCTAATTAATTCGCTAATTAATTAATTAACTTTCTTTCCTGATTTGCCGCAGCAGGACGACCTGTCCTTGGATGGCTCCGACCATTCGATGATGGCTCATTCGTCCTCCTTTCCGGCCGGTCTTTGTGCCCAGTCCTTCCGTTCCGCGTCGCCTCGTCGGACTCCGCAGCCTTTCCCTCCGTCGTCCGGGCCAACTTCCGCCCGACAGCAGTGCTTTCCCGTGTCCACCTCCTTCTCCTCCTCGCTGTCCGCGTTGGTCCCTCCTCCGCCTCTGTGGCGCGTTTCTTCGCCCCCTCCGCCTTCCATTCCGCCCCATCAATTGGCCACGGAAAAACTCTCCCAGGAGCATCCCCCACAGGCCGAACAACCCTCAACTTCAAGCAGGTTGACCTTTCCCTTGCCAAATAGAAAGATCGTTTGTTGATTCAGCGGCCGTGCCGCCACTTCTCCATTGGCCCGTCAGTTGGCGGCCGAATTGGACGAATTGCGCCAATCGGCGGAAATGGGCGTTTTATTGCGTCAGCCCTATTCCTCCGCGAGTTTGCCGCGATCCATCCACTCAAAAGTAGAAAAAGCATTTCTAAAATCACATAAATTCTTCCATTTTAGGCTAATTCCTTGGGTGTATGTGCTGCCACGCGACTTCGGCACGGTGAGTGTTTCCCTACGGCGAAGGGCGGCAAAAGCAAAAGAGGAAGAGGGGAAGGAGGGGACATTGGCACTCAGAGAGAGGAGGGCATTGCCCTTGGCAATGGCACCATTCCCTCCCAACGGTCGAATTGGGTCCGCCGACTGTTTGGTCCGACTTCAAAGACACCACAAAAGCAAAGGGCCCACTCGACGCCAAACTTGGCGCACTTTCGGAAAGTCTCTCGGGAAGAGAGTGAGTCACCCAAATGGAAGCGGAATTGAGCAGACTTTGTGCTGGATTAAGCACATCTCCTCAATTTTGAACTTAAATCCGCTCCTTTTGCTTTCCGATTCCATTTTATTATTTCTCCCTCTTTTATTGGCTTCTCTTTTTCCTTTGTTTTCTAATTGGTTTATGCCATTGGTGCTGTGTCGAAGTGACAAAAAAGCAATTGTGTGGTGATCAGAAGAGGCGGGTCATTTCAGTACGGAAGAGTTATTCTAATGATTAATTTATTATTTAAATTATAAATGAATAATAAGCTAATAATAATAAATATATTTGGTTCTATTTCAGTTTACAAGACCACAAAAAAGTAATAATTTGACAAATTTAATGCAACATAACTTTTTTCAGAAGCAACCAAATTACACATTCTTGGTATCATTTGATAGCCCTAAGTGTCCTCTATTTTGCCTTTAAAATTTCAAAAAATTTCGTTGAGTTTCAAAGAAGTTGTGGCTTGTAAATTTCAAAAATTGATTTGGTAAACCTTTTGACCACAACTTTTTTGAAGCTCAACGAAATTTTTTGAAATTTTAAAGGCAAAATAGAGGACACTTAGGGCTATCAAATGATACCAAGAATGTGTAATTTGGTTGCTTCTGAAAAAAAGTTATGTTGCATTAAATTTGTCAAATTATTACTTTTTTGTGGTCTTGTAAACTGAAATAGAACCAAATATATTTATTATTATTAGCTTATTATTCATTTATAATTTAAATAATAAATTAATCATTAGAATAACTCTTCCGTACTGAAATGACCCGCCTCTTCTGATCACCACACAATTTGCCTTTTTGTCATTTCGCCACATTTGCCTTTTTGTCACTTCGACTCACCACGTATGCCATTGTTTCTCTCCCCTCCCCCCCCCCCCCCCCCTTCTTTTTTGGTGATGGTTTATTATTTTTGGCTATTTTTTGCTTTTGGCATTTTCTCCTCCATTATCTTTACAATTTTTCCTTTCCTTTCAGCTGTTGAGAGTGACGATGAATTAGCTTCTTCCGCCCGCGGCAATGTGCCAAACTCCGAAGCATTGAATGGTCATTCGCCCCCCAACGCCAAACATTTGAAGCGCGGTCGGCGTGCCCGCTCCACGCTCCGCTCCTTCTTGGGCCGATTTGCCCACCGGGGAAATTCTCTGCAGGACGTCCGTCCTTCCCAACGGTCATTCATCCGTTAATTCACTTTGTTTGAGATTTTCACTCCAAAAGTAATCAGCATTTGTTCCGATCACTCCCTACCGTACCCTCTCCGTACTGTACCATCCCAACTAACCCCCCCCCCCCTCCCTCTTCAGTCTGTCGCCTTCTCTCCTCCCTCCCGGCATTCCTTCTTCTTCGTCCTGTGCCTCCGTTCGTCCTCCCCTTTGCCATTTTGTGGATTGGGACCGTGCCCTCTGTTCCCGTTGGCTGACTGAGGTTGGCTTTGGCGATGTTTTTGTGGGCGCCGTTCGCAGCGGGCGCCATTTGCTGAGTATGGTCGAGACGGACTTGGAAACGGAATTGGGCATTCGAAGCGCACTGCAGCGGAAGAGACTGAAGAACATGTTGGACAGAATTGAACGAAATGTGGAGACGGAAGCAGCGGACAAAATGGACATCAATTTGGTGGGTGGGCAATGGGCGGCTGAAAATGGCAGCGGATGATTTTACCGGCATTTGCCATTGATTGGACTGATTTCCGTTGCCCATCGCAAAGGGACACTTTCGATCAATTCCATTTCCGTCCATTATCATTTTTCCCTCTCCTAATCACACTTTGCCCCTTAGGTTATGCTTTGGTTGGATCACATCGGACTGCCTCAGCTGAGGGACATTTTCGCAGAAAATCGCATCGACGGAAATGTAAAATGAATTAAGAAAAGGAAAATATTTTCCGACTTTCCCTGCACAGTTGCTGTTGGTGCTGTCAGTGAATGATCTGATCGAATTGGGCATCCATTCGGCCCTTAACCACGCCTCCCTCGCCCGTGCCATTCAATTCCTTCGCTCTGTCGATTTCCATCTTCATCGGCTGGAGAAGCACTTCAACTCGGTCCGTTATGCTCATATTTGTCTCTTCATGTTACATACTGTTCTTTTTTCTTATCTTCCTCCCTACTTTTTTCTCTCTCTCTTCTCTCTTTCTCTCTCTTTATCTTCCTTTTTTTCTCTTTCTCTCCCATTTTACCTCCTCCCTCACTCCCTTTCCTTCTTTTTCCCATTTTCTCTCTCGCCCCTCTCTCTATTCTCTTCACCTTTTTTTTCTCTCATCTTCCCATTGTGTCTCCCTTTTCTGATCAGCAGGAGTCTCTCGCGCGTTGTCCCATCCCCGCTGAAGTGGAACGGTGGAGCCATTGTTGTACGGTAGAATGGCTTCGAAGCGAAGACTTGGAGGAGTTCACGCGTCGGTTTTGATAAATTTAGGGGATTAAAATCGCTTAAAAATCCGTTCATTCCAGCAAATTTGGCTTTTTCTGGCCTTCACGGCGCTTTGATGGTTTGCGAGCCGACTTTTACGGTCGAATCATTGGCCGAAATGCTTCAAATCCCTCCGACCAAAAGTTTGATTCGTCGGCATTTGACCACACAATTCAACGCATTGCTTGGCCAACAAGTGAACCAAAAAGGGATTATTCAAGGCCAAACAATGCGCAGCTGTTCAGATAGTCGGCAACAAAAGGGACACCGTCGCGCAACCGACGGTCACTCATTTGACGCCAGGGCTTAGAATACGGGTGAATTAGGGGGAGGGGGACAATTGGGCGACAAAAATTAGGCTAATTAAGGGACGGGACAATTGGTTAAATTAGGCTAATTAAGGGATATTATTTTCTTGGATTGGGCTAAAGTCATTTAAAATGCAAATTTTCAGTTGGCCAAAAGGGGCTTTTCTTTGGGACGAAAGAAGTCGAAGTCGGACATTTTTGTGGAGCCTGAAGTGCGGATTTGTCCAGAAGAGGTGAGAAAACGGCGAAAAGAAATAGAATAAAAGTTGTCAATTTGAAACAGAGAATGGAAGTGAATGGGACGGAAGGGGGCGAAATGAGCGAAGTTTGAGGGAGGAGAAAGGACAAAAGGGAAAAACGGACAAAAGGACGACAAAAGTGGAAAAGGATGATGAAAATTGGAAGAAAGTGACGACAACCAGCAAAATGATGTAATTTTATTAGATAAGTTCAATTAATTCTCATTAATTTTTGTAAATATTTTGTTTATTTGTTATTTTTGCCGAAAATTGCTCATATTTTTTCATTTAAAATTGTATATAAATAAAAAAATATATTTAATTTATATTTTTTAATATAATAAAAATTGCTAGCGAATTCCGTTAATAAGCCAAAATAGAAAGCAATTTCTATGTAAACAAACACCCCTTCGTTCTTTCATCACTCCGTGCGAGTCATCCGCCAATCGCTTACCTAATTAGTCCTAATTAGCGCATCCGTCGACCAACCGAATTCCATTCTCACGTTGATCAGTGACACGTGATACCATCAGAGAAAATAACGAAGGGGGCGAAACATGCAACTGTTGTTTTTCATTTTGTGATACAAATGAATGAATTGAGGGGAGGCAATTGATAAATGTGATCAAAAAAAGGGCAAAAACGAAAAGGGGGGGGGGGAGAGATGTGACCAAAAAGGACATTTCATCAATCGCCAAAAGACAAACAAACGATCGCCTGCTGCCGTTTCCGCGCCATCAATCACCATCAAAAAAGCATCATCCGATCACCTTCACCCCTTCTTATCACCTTTCATTCACTCTCTTGAAATTTTTGTTTTCAATTGCCCAAAATAATTTCATCGAAAGTATTTTTTGCGCACAAATTTGGGGGACACAAAAAGTGAAAAGAATTTCAATGAATTTATTATAAATAAAATAAAAAAGAAAAGGGAAAATGATGAAAAGGGACCAAATGATCAGAAGAAGATCAAAAAGAACAGATCGAAAAGAGAAAGGGAAAAACAGCAAAAATGGACAAAACATTCAAAAAATGCCATTAGAGAAACTCAGAGAAACGACACAGTACAGAAGCAACCGATCATTTATTAGCACATAAACTGTACAGTACATCTGCTGTTTCCACTAATTCCGCGCATTCGCTTACCCCCGCGGCTATTTGCTCCTTTGTCCCACGTGTCGCCCGCCGCCCAAAAACTGCGAAAATACGCAAAAGAAATCACAAAATATAAAACATAAGAAAATTATGAACAAAATGAAGTTGATTTGTGAGTCGAATGAGTTGTAATTTGTGAGTTGTCCAATTGTCGGTCCATCGTTGTCACTACGCCAAAAGACCACAAATAAACGTTCAAAAAATTCAACGTCGAAAGGGCAAAAGCACACGAAAAGTAAAGTGACAGCGAAGGAATGAATGGCCTTTTTTGGCCTTTATTTTTAGTATTTTGAAGTCATAACGAAATACGAATGACCTAATTGAATAAATTACATTATTATTCATTATAAAAATGATTTGTTGTCTTTTTTTGTTTGTTAATTGACCACTTTTTGTTTGGTCTTCCAAATTTTGCCTTCCGCGCCATTCCCTCCCCCCCCCCCCGCCAATTCATTGCCTTTCCATCCGAAATAAACAATCCGCGGATCACAGCAAAAGCGATGAGAGGGCGAACGAAAGTGGCGGCGACGGCGGCGGTTGGAGGCGCCTTCGACGAACTGATTTTTTTTTGTCCCTTGGTCAGCATGATGCAATTCCCACCGCCACTCGTCCACCCCCTTCCCCCGGTCCCCCTCTCCCTCCCCCTCCCCCACTTCGTCCTCTCCCCCCCCCTCCCTTCCCCCCTTTCCCACCCCTATCCATCTTCTTCCAATTTCGTTGAATTCTTCCCACCCCCAAAACCCGTCGATGTCATCATCCTCACTCACCCCGTCCGTCGTCAATTTCGTCGCCACGTGCTGTCTCCCACTCGCCCGTTCCCATCAGCGAAAGAGCAGTTTGTTTCGACGCGATATGAGCCAAATTCGGAGGCACTGAGCGCGGGGCGGGGCCGTGGCGAGCCAATAAAAGCGGAACCATCACCACCGGACGATCAGTTGGACTTAGAATGGCTGAACGAAACTGTTCATTCATTCGTCTTCTCAGTGTCGAACTCCGTCTTTACCTCCCCCTTTTTTGTTTCCCTTCCCATTCCGTTGATTATACCTCTTCCCCCCCCCTCCCTTTTTTGCTCCCCTTTCCCTTTCCCATTTGCTGGTTATCCCTCCTTTCCTATGCTTTTCCTATGCTTCTTTCTTTGGGCCCTTTTCCTAATCCCCTCCTCCCCTTTTAGCTCTCATCCGCCACAATCATCCTTCTTTTGCCAATAATTCCACCACTTTCCTAATGGTTTCCACGTCCCCATCCCCACCAATTGCCATGGCCCAACATGCGCCACTTTCTCATCGCCAACATCGCGCCCCGCTGGCCAAAGTGTTGGCCTCGGAAAAAAGTCTCTATCCATCGATGAACGCGATAAAAACACCAAAAAAGGCGAAAATGGTAACATTTTTGAATTCAGACTCTTTCCATTGTAATGTTGAAAATATTTTTAGCAGAAAGTTGCCCCAATTCGAGCCCAAATCGGCGACCATTCCGAATGGATTCCGTTGCGCGCCTCGAAACATTCGCGCCAAACGGTGAATCCGATCCGTCGCGTCACCGATTCGCTGTCCGTTGAACCAAATCCGAACAAAACTCCAATCCAACTGAACCTTGGCGACCCCACTCTGACCGGTTGCTTGCCGCCCTCGGAGTCCGTCGTGGCCGCTCTTCGGGAGGCGATCGATTCGCATCGCTTCGACGGCTATGGCCCGGCGATTGGAACGCAAAGTGCCAGAGAAGCAATCGCAGAGGTAGGCTTACATCTTCTGATCCAAAGTCATTCCGATGTGAACTCTTCCTACCTTTAGCATTTTTCTTGCTCCGAGGCGCCGATTTCGGCCAATGACGTTGTATTGGCCAGCGGATGCTCGCATGCGCTTGAAATGGCCATTGTGGCGATCGCCGACCCGGGCCACAATATTTTGGTGCCCCGTCCCGGCTTCCCACTTTACTCAACGCTATGCCAGCCCAATGGCATCAAGACAAGACAGTACCGGCTCAAGATGGAGGAGGACGGGCTGATCGACCTGCAACACCTTGAAAGTCTGATCGATGACCGCACCCGTGCCATCGTCGTCAACAATCCGTCCAATCCGACCGGCATCGTTTTCCCTCGCGAACATTTGGAACAGATTCTGAAGCTGGCCCAAAAATACAAAGTATAGTGATAATCGTAGTTCATTTGATCACTTCTTCGTTTGTTCAGCTGCCGATCATTGCCGACGAAATTTACGGCGATTTGACCTACGCGGAAGGTGCCAAATTCCACCCATTGGCCACGCTGTCCCCGCGAGTACCTATCATTACCTGCGACGGCATTGGCAAGCGCTATTTGGTGCCCGGCTGGCGACTCGGCTGGCTTATCATGCACAATCGCTTCGGCGTGCTTTCCGACGTCAAAGCCGGCATTGTGTCACTGAGTCAGAAGATTGTCGGGCCATGTGCACTGATCCAAGGGGCGTTGCCACGAATACTGCGTGACACGCCGCAGTCGTTCTTCGACAACACCAAAGCATTGCTAGCAAAAAATTCTGAAATTGTCTACGACATTCTGTGCCAAGTGCCGGGACTGAAACCGCTACGACCCCAAGGAGCGATGTACATGATGGTCGGCTTTGACGAGGAAATGTACGGGGACGAGACGGGCTTCTTGCAGAGGCTAATCGCGGAGGAAAGGTAATGCATCGTTGGCACTTTGCTCTTCCTGATTTTATCTCTGTTTCGCTTTCAGCGTGTACTGCTTGCCCGGTTCCGCCTTCTCTCTGCCCAATTGGTTCCGTTTGGTGTTGGCTTTCCCCGAAGAAACGACGAGGGAAGCCTGCGAGCGGATAGCCGCCTTCTGCACACGGCACATGCGCCCGTGCAGGAAACAATTGGCACTATGGGGGAGTCAACCGGACGAGGAGGACGGCGGAGGGTCGGAAGGGGCGGAACGGACCGCGGCAGAAGAGAGTACGAGCGGTGAGGAGGAGGAAGACGGCCAGAGACAAAGCGAGCGATCAGCCGAATGATCAACCGATCGGCCGATCAAAGCATGCCGAAATGCGGCACGGGCACACATTCCCATCCAACCGAAAAGCAAATCTCAAACAGTCGCTACCGCCGCGTCATTTTTCCTTTTTGATTGTTTATTTTTTTCTCTTATTAATTTATATAATTTCAAAACAAATTACTTTGCTTTTATGCATTCTTTCCTATTTTTATCCATTTGATTTTGATTCTCTTTATAAGCCAATGTTATTTTTGTGCAAATAAATCCTCTCATTTTTTAAGCTAGGAAATTACGTCACATAATATTACCGTATTCACTCTTTAAATTATTTGCAGCAAAGAATGGGAGGATAGGATAAATGCAGATGAAAAATATGCAGATAAAAACGTAATTACTAATCATAAGCTAGCGCAAAATATCTGTAGCTGACAATTTTCTCATCCAATTTTTTTTCATTCTATCTTTGGGATGGGAATTGTAAAATAAGCATTAAATAGGCACAAAAAACCTCGAATAGATAGTAAAGCACATAAACTTAATCATCAATTCTTAGGAAAATTTTTTCAATTTTTAGAGGTATATTTTCTGAATTTTTTGGTCGATTCATATTCACGCAATTCTCATGTTTAATTATTAGCTAAAAATAATAAAGAAAAATTTAAAAAATTGTTAGATGAGTCGGGGTCGTTTTGACGTCAAATCAAAAATAAATAAAAACCACGCATTTTAATTGATAGTTCATATAATTGATATTCGCGAAATGCTACAGAGCAGGGATGGCATTCCAAGGCCCCAAATTTTTCTAAATCGGAACTACGATGCCCAAAAATTTTCAGGAAATCGGTAGGCAAAAATGAAGTTGGGTTTCCGACCTCAAAAATATCGGAAATCTGCTATGATGAAAGGATTTAAAATTCTATTTTAAAATTTTTGCATTTGTGGTTTTTTAATGTCGTATTTCCTCGAATTGAGCCCCATCCTCGATTAGAACCCCACTCCGAATATAGCACCCCCCCCCCCAAAAAAAAAATTTTTTTTTTAAATTTTTCAAGAATTTTTTTTCTCAGACTCTTAACGATACTGAGAATTAATAAAAAATTATTTAATTATTCTTATAAATTTTATTTGGAAAATCTTTGATTGATTTTTTTCTAAAAGTAAAATTCATAATCACTTAAATTAATTACAAACACATGAATAAAAGCTTAAAAATGGAGAAAAATATGGCAAATTTATCACATTTATTTGCTATTTTAAATACCTATTAAAATAAACAAAAAAAAAAAAATTCAATAAATTTAATATTTTTTATAAAAATTCATAAAAAAAAAAATTTAGAATGACTAATTTTACAAAATTTCTCAATAAAAAATTGCAATTTTTATTTCTCTAAAAAAATCCATTACACCCTTGGTTATCTCCTCTTTAAATCCTATTAAAAATGGAAATCAAATTCACGCTCGTGACCAACGAGGGGGGAGGGGGGATCTTTTTGGTTTGCACATTGAAAAACCTAATAATATATTTTCGAAAAAGGGAAATAAGCGAAACAGTTGCACGCTTAGTTAAAATGGGTTTTTGGGTCATGGGTTCGAATCCACTTGCCTGCCATTTTTTAAAAATTATTTTTTGGGTTTTGGTTCGGGTCAAGGGTTCGGAATTGGGTGAAATATGTCAAATTCAACCGTGCAATTCAGTTCCGCTTATTTCCCTCTCAGATCAGCCACAGATACGAATGGGTTCTGAGGCTTTTATTACCAAGGCAACTGAAATCTGAAAAAATACCCCAAAAAAACAATTTTAATAATTTAGAAGAAAAAAGTGACTCAAAAAGCATTGCTCCCCCCCCCTATGATCCCGAATTCAAAAATCAGTTTATTTTTGTAAATTTTTTCAAAAATCTAATAAAAATATTGAATAAACACAAGCTTATTGAGGAAGAATTGCGGATTTTTTTTTTTAGTATATTTCTTTTCCAGAATGAATACTTCAGAATTGTTATAGGAATTATTTTTATGAAAAATTGAGTTTTTCAAATTTATGTATCTAATATCTTTTTTATTTAAAAATAAAAAAGATTTTTCTCTATTTTTAGTGCTTTTTTGCACTATAATTTATTCCACAATAGTGAGGGTAAAAACCCAACTCGTACTAGGCCAACTCGTACTGCCCCAACTCGTACTGTTTTTCGACAAAAAAATCGTCATAACTTTTGTTAAAGTCGGCCAAATTAAACATTCTTGGTATCATTCAATAGCCCTTAAAATTCTCTATCTATTCACCATGTTTCAAAAAATTTGATCAAGTTTGAAAAAAGTTATGGACAAAAACAAATTTTTTTACGATTTTTGGTCATAACTTTTTTGAAAAGCAATAAAATTTTCTTGCATTTTGCAGGTAGATAGAGAACGTTAAGGGCTATCGAATGATACCAAGAATGTTTAATTTTGCCGACTTTAACAAATGTTATGACGATTTTTTTGTCGAAAAACAGTACGAGTTGGGGCAGTACGAGTTGGCCTAGTACGAGTTGGGTGTCGTCCAATAGTGAGTTAGGGATTTTCAAACATTCGTATAAATTTCCGAGGCCCATATCGAACTTTTTTTAAATCCAATATTTCAAGTTAAAAAATTTTATAAACAAATTTAGGTAAATAAAAATTTGGTGAAAAAAATTGCATAAAATCATAGAATTTTTGTAAAAAAAAAAAAAGGGTTGAACAATTGAGCCCCACCCTCGAATTTTTAGTCCATCTTTGGTCCATATTTGGCCATTTTTAAGCTTTTTAATCATATTTCGGGCATTTTTAAGTCCATATTTTATGCCCATATTTGGTATTTTTAGTCCACATAATTTCCAGCCCTATTAATTATAAATTAAAAAATATATTTATTAAATAATATATTTTTAAAATTAATATCCAATTCATTAATTACTACATTATCTCCCTTAAACCGGCTTCGTAAATCCGTACAAATGAGCCCTGCTTTAAAAACAATCTTTCGCTTTTAACTGATCCATAAAGTGGGCTCAAAAATTTTCGGGCAAACACGGCAAAAAAAGGCCATTTTCCATGTTCTTCTTTCAACTTTCAGTAGAGAAAGGGATCGGCGCTGAATGGTATAGCCTTTTCCGCAAGATTCAGCCACTTCAACGATCGCCTGTGTTTTTGGGTCCAAATTTAATGAATTAGCTGGGTGACTGACCTCAGAACTGGTTGAATGAATGCATTTTGGTCGCCTAAAAATTATTTCGAAAGAATAAATGGTTTTTTTTTTTGAGTTTCTTGCGCCTCCATTAGAGCAAATATTCCGCCTAAACGGATTGGCGATTCTACATGGTCAATGTTTTGATTGACATTTGAAGATAGCATTGAAAGCTCAGCAGCCGTATGTTCCAACAAACAGCGATTTGCGATTTAACCCAGGCAATTCGGAATTTGTGCAACACCACTGCTCCAACCCAACTTTTGCCATATGAAATTTCAGTTATTCAAAAAAGGAACAGTCCCGTAAATTTGATTAATTCTTCGTCGAGCATATCTCTAATTTGGTGCGATTTACAATCCGATGAATGAGAACGACAATGAAAATAATCACAATTATAATAATTTTTTATTATTTTTTTTCTGAGCTCTCCGTGGCCTAAAACGTACGAAAACCAATTTTTTCGGTTGTTGTTAAGCTACTTTTCGAGTTATTAGCAACTATTTTCTAGTTTTTTATTTTTAGCAACTAAAAAAGTATAAAATTTTTGAAAAAAATATTTTTGCTTGTGAATAAAATTTGTTATGAAAAATGCAATAAAAACGAAAAATACACCCCCTAAGAATCGACCTGAAAATTTTCAAAAATGCACCCCTAACAAATGAAAAATATTCTCAAAAAGGAAAATATTGATCATAGGCCCCAAACTCAAAAATGCTTAAAAAGGGTCAGAATCGATGTAAAAAGGTTTGAAATGGGTTGGATAAATAGAATTAGGGGCGCGCTTGCCCTTTTTCAGGCTGAAAAAGTGCCGGAATTGGAGTGCCAAATTCAGCTGGGACTCAAGTGACCGCACTATAAAAAGCACAAAAAGACATTTTAAATAATTTTTCTAGTGTAATTTGTGGAGCTGATCACGAATATGACCTTTATTTGTCAAGATTTCGAATCCCGAACCCGGTTCTTTGGCGCAACTACAAATTAAAAAAAAAGTTTGTTTTTTGCTTATTGCGCTAAAAAACCGCCGCACACTCGACTACGGCGGCCAGTAGGTGGGGCGAGACTACGGGCTACGGAAGAAGTCCGCGCGTGATCCGCAGGCGGTTGACTGATTGGCGGGGGCCCTTCGGGCCCCCGCAGTCAACCGCCTGTGGCGCTCGTCAGACTGCTTCCTCCGCCCTCCGTCTCGCCCCACTACTTGCTCCGTCTTCGCATGCTCCCTTTTGCGAAAGTTAGATTGTCTTCGATTATTTCTTTGGTAATGAAGTATGCGTCGGTTCGATTTCATTCCTTGATTTTTAGACTTAGCTCGTCAAGAGCTTTCGAATGATACCAAATTTGTTCAAAAATTTTTATTTGAAATTTCGAATTTTTGTTCGAGTTCGGGTTCGGGATTCGGAATCTTGACAAATAAAGGTCATATTCGTGATCAGCGCAACAAATTACACTAGAAAAATTATTTAAATGTCTTTTGAGTGCTTTTTATAGTGCGGTCACTTGTGACAAGAATTTGTGTTTTTAAAAAATTATTGGCAATCATCTAGATTATTGGTCCCGAAAATTTTTCTTTAAATTTTTTCCTGAAAATTCTTATAACACGTCTCTAGGGGTATTTTGAGGCGCAGAGCACGAATCCGGCCTCCATTCAACCAATTTCGAATCCCGAGCCCAAACTCGAACATTTTTCGAGATTTTTTTTAATTTCAAAAATCATGAAAACATGTTTCCAGGGGTGTTTTGAGGCGCTGAGCATGAATCTGGCCCCCATTTCGCCCAATTCCGAATATCGGACCCAAATCGAACAAAAAGTCGAAAATTCAAATTTTAGAATTGGTTCAAAGTTTGTTTAAACACATGAAAACGAACTGAAAGTCATCACCGATACTCATCACTGCTATAATAAAATCGTTTAAACCAATATTAGACTAAAAATCGAAATCCAAAAATTCTAATTTTCGACTTTGTTCGAATTCGGGTTCGGGACTCGAAATTGGTCGAAATGGAGGCCGGATTCGTGCTCAGCGCCTCAAAACACCTCTAGAAATGTGTTATAAGTAGGGCCGCAACTTTTAGTGAAAAAACTTTTTTTTTGTTCAATTGTTTTGAAGAAAGGAGCTCAAAAAACGCATTTCTGCATTAAAATTTTTCGATTCTGACGTCATTATCGGTCACTAGAAATCACTATTTTGGCGACTTCGTCACTAAAATAGTTAAAAATCACTATTTTGGCGTTTTGTCACTATTTTTCACTATTTCGGCATTTTTTGGAAAATTCCTTAACAAAAATGCAATAAAACTAAAAAATATACCCCTAAGAATCGACCTAAATTTTTTTTCAAAATTACACCCCTAAGAATCGACTTAAATTTTTTCAAAATGTGCCCCTAAGAATTGAAAAAAATTTTCAAAATGTGCCCCTAAGAATTGAAAAAATTTTTCAAAATTCATCCCCCAAATTTTTTTTTTGGTAAAATTTTTGGTTTGGAAAATGTCAATTTTTGTTGAGAAAATATTAGAAAGGAAATGTACCTCATTTGCAAATGCAATCAGTGAATAAAAAAAATTTTTGCTCAATTTTTGGCTGAAAATTATGTCACTATTCGTCACTATTTCGGACTTTTTCGCACTATTTCTTCACTATTTTGGGATTTTTACTCACTATTTTAGTTAACTATTTTGGGATTTTTCTTCACTAAAAGTTGCGGCCCTAGTTATAAGAATTTGCAGAAAAAATTTTAAGAAAAAATTTTCGGGACCAATAATCTAGATGATTGCCAAATTATTTAGCTCAATACTGATTTGGCCTAATTTTTTATTTTTTTGAATAAATTTTGTCATTTTACATCCCTAAATTTGAAACTATTTACCCATTTTTAGCAACTATTTTGGGGGTTTTTTAGAAACTAAAAACTAATTATCCCTAATCATCACATTCTTTTGGAATTTCTCCATGGAATTTCGGGCATTTATCATATGAACCCGTGGATTGTTGTGTACTTCTTCAGCCGAGTCCGGAATTCACTCTGACATGTTAACTTGCGAATGGTCCGTTTTGCAGATGGGATGGTGGAGAGCAGGAAACGCCGGATATTTCCGGCATTTTTTGGTGATTTTTGCTCCTTCCTCGCCAAATTTGACGTCATTCATTGCTCATTTATTTTTCTGAGCATATTTGCTCTTTTCCAATTCACTTTGTGTTTTTCTCTCGCCTTCTCCAATCGATTCTCCACGTCGTCGTCCCATCCTCTGCCTCTCTGATTCTCCACCAAATACCCTCTCCTCCCCTCTGCTTCCCTTTTCTCTTCCTCTCTCCCGCCCTTTTCCCCTCCCCTTTTTTCCCTCCCCCCGCCCTCCCCTAATTCTGCCCTTTCCCTCCCTTCTCTCTCTCCACTTTTCTCCCGTCCTCTCCCACTTTCTTCGTTTTCCCTTCACTTTGTTTTCTCGCCTTCGTTGTTCCCTTCCCAATTTTCATTCATTCCCACAAATGTTATGCTTTCTTTTTGTTCATTTTGTGCCGCTGGAGAGTGTTAAGCATTGCGGCCAATTGCCCCTAGCAACGCCGCCGACCACAAACATTTCTTTTTTTATAAGCGGAGTCGTCCCGCAAATGAATGGCACTCATTTGTCACAATAATTCAACTGATAAATCACCCCTTACCTTTTTCTTCATTTTCATTTTCATTTTGATCTCCCCATTACAGTCCAACCTCTTTTGAGTGTATTACTGTAATGGCTTCTTCGGAGAACGTTTGTTTGGTTGCGCGTGCCATCCCATTGAAGACCGTCTCCTCCGATGGGGTACTCACTATATTTGCATTGTTTCTCTCCTCACATTTCCATCAACAGAAGGACCAAATTGTCGCAGTAAATTCCTTGGCCGCTCATTTGGATTCGCTTTCGTTGGGGTTAAAACAAAGTAAAAATGAAACGAAGAAAAAGGGAGAAGAGAGCCGAAAGAAAATGCGGGAGGAAGCGAACATTTCGCCGGCCGATCATTTGGCACTCCAATCACTTCGATCGTCGGCATTGGCAAGGAAAACTAACACAACCACTAAACTGACGCGTGATTGCCGGAAATTGTTCGCCGATTTGATGATGGGAGAAGAAGACGGAGAAGAGAAGCAGAAAAAGTCGAATGAGAAAAAGGAAAAGCCGAAAATGAAAGAAGCGGACGAAAAGAAAAAGGAGCAGGCGAATTGTGAGAAGAAAGAGCAAAAGAGAGGAGAGGAAAAAGGAGGGGAGAATGAGCGGGAGAGAGGGAGTGGCGCGGAACTGATGGCTCGTGGTCCGATCAGAGTGCCACCGGTGGTGGGCCGGTAAGCGCTTATTACCATCCCCCCAACCGATCGTCCATTTCATTCCGTCATTGTTCTCCTTCAGCGGTGCTCCGTCCGCCGTTTTCCACCCTTACGCCTCTTCTGCCGTTCATCCCAATGCGCAGTCTTCTCCCACCAACGACTTTATGTCCGCTTCCGTCTCCTTCAACGCCACTGCGCTTCAGTCAACAGTTTTTGATCAAAGCAGTTACAATTCCATGGCTGCTGCTGGCTATGGCTACGAGTGCGGGCTGCCAAGCAATTGGAGTTGCGGGGGAGGGAGTTTCGGGTGCGATTCGGTCCTTTCTTCGCCGAGCACTACGCCTGACACAGTGTCGGCGATGTCTCCGGGCGATCGTAGCGAAAGGGTCGGTCGAGAAGAGGAGAAGGGTCGGCGTAACTGATGATCATTGGTTGCAGAGCGAGTTGCCGGACGACCTTTCTGACTTCATTTTGGAATACTCGCGCCGTTATTCGCCCGAACTGTCGCGGAAGTGTTCGTTTGGCTCGCAAGGAATTGCCGGGGGGAGTCCCCTGTCGGACTCGTCGACCGACGACGACCGATTCAGTCTATCCAGCGGCAATTCGCCGCTCTGTGCCCCCCAAACGTATTCCCCCAACTCCTCTTTCTCCAAATTTGACCGAATGCTTTTTGAGTTCGCCCGCAGCGCCTCGGGGCGGAGTTGCAAATAATGAAAATTCTCCGCAGTTCAACACAAAAGGCACAGCGAAAGCGAAGGAAAAGCTGCGACCGGCGAAAGAACGGCTGAGAGCAATGATTCGAAGCGAAGACATGGACAACGCATGGGCATGGACATGCAAATGCATTCAGGTGAGAAAGGCACGGGGAGCCAACCAAACAGACAAAACAAAAAAAACATACGAATGGACAGCGCCATCCGATGGCATTGCATTTCCAAGACGGCGATGGGGACACACTCCTGCACATCGTCATGGCACATTTGGACTTTGCCAAGATTTACGCACTCGTCGAGCAAATGCTTAAGTCAGAAGAGGCGCCCCAAAAGCCATTGCTTTTCGACATTCCGAACAGAATGGGCGAGACTCCATATAAGTCATATAATTAACATAGAAAAATTGCTCAAATGTAAGCCAATTTAATTAGACTGGAGAATTTGTTGTCAGTTGAATGAAATTGGGGACATTTTAAACGGAAATCCCCTGGGACATAATGCCAATAAACCCCCCCCCCCCCGTCTCTCTCGCTCTCTCTCTCTCTCTCGCTCTCTCTCTCTCTCTCGCTCTCTCTCTCTCTCTCTCTCTGAATGCGTTTCCCATTTCACTGATGGTCGCCGTGCAAAAGCATCAATCTGAACTGGTCGACTACCTTCTTGAGGTGTGCTTCTTCCACTTTTCCTTTTCATTTATTTCCTAAACGAATTTCCCTTAGGCCGGGGCTTCGCCAAACTCTCAAAGTTACCGCCTCCAACGCGACATGCCATTGCATTTCGCTGCTGCGCATGGAATGGTCGGAGTTTGGCGGGGGCGGACACTCACCGACCTTCTGACATTTCCAGACTCAAATCGTCAACATTTTGTGCGCTCACTCTTCGATTTCATTGAATGCTCAGAATGGAAATGTAAGTGTGTGGGGGGCACTCCGTCTGATATTACTTATTTTTGTTTTATACTTAATTTCCATTGCCTTGCAAAGCCTTCTCATTTATCTTTTCCATCCCCAGGGCCTTACGCCTTTACTAAACGCGTTCAAAAATCACGCGGAGCGTAGTGAAGAGTCGCAGAGCCAAATAAACAACTTTGGCACAATCGAAACTTTGCTCCGTTTCGGCGCCGATGTGTCATTGGCCGACTCGGCCAGCGGAAAGACTGTGGTGCATTACGCGGTGGAAAAGATGGATTTACAACTCATTGAGGTGGTGCATTTTATCCATTTTATAACTATACACAGAACTTGCACAAAGAAAGTCAAATAAGAAGGCGTAGGGGAGCCAAATTAAATATCAATGTTTTTTTGTCTAAAATTTTTCGGATTCATACATTTAGACTCAGTGGAACCGAAAAGTATAATGTAAAAACGTCGTTGTTTAGCTCCTTCGTTCAAATGTCAGTGAGCATCGAATGGCCCAATTGGTTGATCAGAAAAATTTTTGTGGTGAGACACCAATGAACAATTTGAGCGGAATGACTGACCGCGTGGGAAAATCCCAAAGTGAACAAATGTGTTTGGCACTGATCACTTGCGGAGCAAACACTGGCATTAATCAATGACAATCCCCTAAAATTGGAAATCCCACTCGTTTTTCAGAATATCCCTTGAACCATTACTTACTGTACAGTTCATTTATCCAACATTGTGACCCTTCTCCATTTATTTCCTACAATTCATAGTTTAATACATAATTAATTATATTTTCAATTTATCCATTTCCTTTTTGTTATTTTTCCATTCGTTTGCGATTTTTCACATCCATTTTATTATTTAAAAAAAATTAATAGATTCTAGTGCAGAATACGCGCCCCATAAATGTTATCCCTCGTGATATTTTTCAGTATTCTTCGTAAGCGGATCAACACCAGCGAACCGCCGTTAGCGCGGGTTGAGACTTTAGCGGCCCCTAATTAATTGTCAATTAACGATCGGTCCACTTAAGTACCATACAAAAAATAAAATTTAATGTAACGTAAAAAAATTGGTCACGATATTCTACACTAGAAACATTTTATATAGATAATATACACATATACTTTTACAATTGTATTGTTTTTTTGCACGATACAAAAGGCGGTAGCAGGCGTCACGATGTCCATAGGCGCCAGTAGGGTTTTGGGTTATTCGTGCTCTGAATACAGGGAAAAACACTTTTGTGGGTACTAATGCACTTAACAGACCATAAAAAATAAAATTGTTTTTTAAATCATTTTAAAGATTCCTAGGAGGTTTTCGGAGTTGCTGATCATGAATCTGACATCCATTTCGACCAAATTCGAACCCCGGAGCCGTATTCGAACAAAAACTCGAAAATTCAAATTTTTAAAAAATCATTTTATGGTGCGAAAATAACTCGGATACGAGTTCGGGGTTCGAACTTGGTTGAAATGGATATCAGATTCATGAGCACAATCCCGAAAACGCCCTAAAAATTTTTTAAATGATTTAAAAAATAATTTTATTTTTTATGGTCTGTAAAGTGCATAAGTACCCTTTTGTGTTTGCAAACAAAAGCTTCGCGACCTAGTGTGAACGGGTCGGGGTCACTTCGCCGCGGCCAACTCGCCGCCGCTAACTCGCCGCGCCTTGTTTTTTGGCTATCTCGCCGCCAGATTTTTTTTTATTGAAAGTTTGCCTCATTATTTTGATATATAATTAAAAAAATGCATTATGTTTATTTCAAAAGCATCATTAAAATAACAAACACGGGTCCATAACATAATTTGAAATCAGAAAATCAAAAATTCGATAATGTTCAAATGCGTTTGAGTCTAGCGAAATTATTTTATCGTGCTTTTCACCATTCACGCACGAGTTTTTAACTTGGTTTGAAGCTTCTAGCTTGAATTTTTCTGCCTTTTTCTGCCTTTTTTTGCCTTTTTGCAATTTTGGTGCCTTATGCCGGGCACGTAATTTTGGTGCCTTTTAGTGCCTTTTTCATGCTTTTTTAGTATTTTTTGAAAAAATGGAAAATTTTGCAATTTTTCTTATCATATGCTTTACAATATACAAAAAAATTTTCCCAGCGGCTCCTATCGGTACCGCCGGACCCCCAGTTATACCTTGGTTTTTTAATTTTAACACCACTGAAATTGTTGATATAACACAAGAGAAAAATTTGGCCCGAGGAGCAAAAAAAAAGGTCTTGGAAAAGGTTTTGCTAATTTGACAAAATTTTTCGTGTCTATTTTAGGTGCCTATTTGAGAAATTTTCGTGCATAAAAGTCCGGGCTCTAAATATAACACATTGAATACATAATTAACTGTTAAAGATTTGCTTTTAATGCATTTTTTCAACGAAAAATCTGGCGGCGAGATAGCCAAAAAAACAAGGCGCGGCGAGTTGGCCGCGGCGAGTTGGGCGGTTCCCGTGTGAACAATATCTACCAAATTTGAGTTTTTAAACATTTTATGCTGAACTTTTTTTTAGTTTTTGTTTTTTCATTTTGCAAAATTAGTAATTTGTAACAAATTTGATTTTTTTCCACTGCGTAACCTATCGCTGTCGCCCAGACCATAAAACTTCTTAAGATCTTAAAAATTGGTTCAACATCACAAAATTCGATTATTTTTGCACAAAATCTGTTAACAAATTGCGCCGCATCTATCTAAAAGGTCGTCGCCCAGGGGCGGACGATTCCGGCCGGTAATACTATCGATAGTGTTGATCAGATTTAACCAAATGCTTATGTATTAACTTGGAACTAAATTATGAAATTTATAAAGTCATCATTTACCTTTCTCACTTGCCACATACATCTTAATATTTTCTGAATTGGTACGTATGGTAAAAATTTCGGTTCGATACGTTCACGGAAAGTGGCCAAACTCCCGGAAAATGGGGTGTCCTTATTTTAAACTAACACACTATGCAAATTATTAATTAGTATGGCCTGTAATTATATGCTCATGCATATTTTTTTCCTGGACTGTGGGAGGCCTGAAACGCACGAAAAACATGTTTTTAGCTTGGTTTGAAGCTTCTAGACCGTATTTCTATATGCATATTTTGCATGTGCATATTTCGCGATTTATGTGCATTGAGCATTTTTTCAACAAATCTTCTATTAAAATGGCCCCCTCTATTAAAGCAGCCATTTGGACCTCTAATGACCGAAAATTTTTCAAAAATATCATTTTTTGGGTATTTTCTAATAAAAAATGTAACTTTTTTAAAAACTAGAACTTATTTCCAAAATAGACAGAAAATAGAAAATTCTTCATTTTTTCCTCAATTTTCTTCAAAATAAATGAATTTTACTTTTATTTTGTATTTTGATTCTAAAATGATTATTCATACTATATTTAGCTATTTTCTAGATGCTTAAATTTAACAAATTTGAAGAAATTTATAAAATTTTGCCCTCAATTTGGAAAAATTTATGTGCATATTTTTCACTTTTTTTGTGCATATTTTGCCATTTTTGGTGCATATTTCATGCGCATATTTTGAGATTTTATGTGCATATAATTACAGGCCCTATTAATTAGGGTTCAGCCTGGGCTCATGTCCAAGTCGAACTCGGTACTTGTACAGTTTACGGTAATACTGTAGTTTGTCCCCCCCTTTTTGGAAAAAAATTTTCAAAAATTTTTTTGCACTAAAACCAAGTTTCCAGGGGTGTTTTACGCCACACAAATTTTTTTAAATTTATTTTTGTATTTTTCTGGCTTTTCGGGGGTTGTTGATCACGTATGACATTCATTTCCACCCATTTCAAATCCAGGACCCGAATTCGAACAAAAGACGTAAATTAATTGTTCACCAAAATTCACAATTATTATCTAAAGCCGATTCAAATAGACGGAAATATAATAAAAAAAAAAGAGATTCACAGCCATTTAGTGCATTTGAATCGTTTGGCGACATGAAGTTTGGGCACCGGGAAGTTTGGGCACCAGGAAGTTTGGGCACCAGAAATTTGGGCACCGGGAAGTTTGGGCACCAGAGGGGGGATTTCAAAAAAATAAAACAAAATAAATAAATAAAATGTTATATAAATCATTACAATTTAGTAAATTTGGGCAACCCTTGTGTCTTAAAATTTATATGTTCTTGAAAATCAAAAAATTTATGTATGGAAACCTGGCAATCTTATTATTTAGTCAATTCTTACGGTTGTTTAAACGTAGAATTAAATGTGTACTAGTTTCTGTTTGGACTTAGACCTGAATACCGGCTTAGTTGGACCCGAAATAACAAGAACCCGTTTAATTTTGTTTAAACTCATAAACTTTAAGTCTTGAATATGCTGAGCCTTGTAATGTTATAAGTTATAAATAATACATATGTGGCATTGATATTGAATTAATGGTAATGAGTTTAGCAAAATAAGCATGCTTAATCGAATGAATATTCGTTAAAAAACTTTCTATTTCCTAACTTGATTATATTTTCTATGCTTTTAAATTAGATGGTTGCAATTTATAGACAATTAAAAATATTTTTGATTTTTTAACTCTTTAATTTGGTGCCCAAACTTCCCGGTGCCCAAATTTCTGGTGCCCAAACTTCCTGGTGCCCAAACTTCCCGGTGCCCAAACTTCCGCCCCCCAATCGTTTTTGGACTACATGTGAATTTTGCTGAAAAATTAATTTTCGACTTTTGTTCAAATTCGGGTCCGGGGTTCTAAATAGGTGGAAATGAATGTCATATTCGTGATCAACGCCCCTGAAAACCTCAGAAAAATACAAAAAAAAAACATTTGTTTTATGTGGCGTAAAGTGAAAAAGTACCTCGTTTCCCTGTATTCAAACAAAGTTTGAACCAAAAACGTGAAATTCGAACATTTGAATTTTCGACTTTTTGTTCGAATTTGGGTCCGGCCATCGGAATTGGTCGAAATGGATGCTGGATTCATGATTAGCGACCCCGATTAGCATTGGAAATATATTTTCATGGCCTTTGAAAATTAAAAAAAATTTTCTATCGGGTGTAAACTGTTCAAGTACCGTCGAACTCATAAATATGACTATTCATTATTAATCATATTTTTTTAGCGAATTTACTAAATAGAAATGGATCTTTTCGACATTTTTGAACACATAAACACTAACGAAGACGTTCAGTTTCTGCGTAGTTCTGGAAATGCTGGTGCCTTGGCACCACAGCCGTTGGTCCCCAACACCGTCTATTCATTGTCCGATCTGTGTTCGGCATTCAGCTCTGCCGCTTCTCTTTCTGCCCCTCCTATGGGCATGGCTTCTAACTCCGATGCTTTTGGGCTGCGTTCGACAATTCTCCCCGCGGCTCCTCTCTCTGCCCCTCCCGTGGGCATCAGTACGAACTCCGATGACTTTGGGCTGCGTTCGACAATTGTCCCCGCGGCTCCTCTCTCTGCCCCTCCCGTGGGCATCAGTTCGAACATCGATAACACTGGCGCAACTCGCGAACGCAACCACCAATACTTTTTTGGCCATGACTTTACGACGGGTTAATATCTCGAATGAACTAATTGATAAAATTTTTTCAGAATCTTTCTCGAGCAATTCCGGGACGACGCGCATAAGAAAGCCGCAGCCGCTGAACTTCTCGTTGAAAGTCTTTTTGGGTGGTATTCCTGCTAATATGACGACGAGTAAGTGGGGATTTGCAGAGCATTTCTTATATTAACAAAATCAATGGTCGGCTTTAGATGTTTTGGAATTGAACTTTGCCCGATTCGGGAAGAGTATCATCGACTGGCCGAAGAAGACGGCGCAGCAAGATCGCCCTCCGAATGGTAAATGACAAAGCAACGGTTACCAGATACATATTGGGATTGCTTAGGTTATGCTTTTGTGGTGTTTGAAGAGGAGGAGTCCGTCTTCCGAATGCTCCGTCTCTCCTTCGTCTCCAACGGTCGTCTCTTCTTCTACGTCTACATGCTTGGGCCTGAGCAGACGCAGCATCCGGTTCATTCCTCACTTTTCCATCTTTTTATTTTTATCGTTTAAGGTGGAAGTGAAAGTGTGGGAGATGAAGGACACGACACACGTTGGCATCGTCGGATGGCGAAAATTCCGGCGTTACTCCGTGTTTGTTGGAGGCATTCCGCGTACATGCACTGCTGGTTGGTGGTTAATGTCACATTTGTGTGCTAATTGTTTGTTCATCGAATTAACTCATTTTAGCTATGCTTGCGTATGGCATCCAAGAGGCAATCGGTGAGTATTCGTAATTGGAACGTTGCCGAAATTAAAACCAAGGTCCTGTTGCATATTGTGCCATCGAGCTTGACCGGCTCCATTACTACCCTAAGGGTGCGGCTTGCGTCGTTTTCGACTCTAAGGAGACCTACGTACGGGCGATTGCAGCGCATGATGTTGTGCTCAGTTTTGGGACATTCGAGCGAAAGGTCTTTGTAATGAACAATTTTTGGTGGAAGCATATTCAAAAATATTTTACCCCTCCAGGTGGAATTTAAGCCATTCCTGGCCAGCAACATGCCGTGTGAGAAGTGCGGCTGTACAAGCGGGACGCGTTTCTGTGCGGAAATGATTTGCCTGGCCTATTACTGCAACAATTGTTGGAAATACGCCCACAGTTCGCGTCCGTCGCTTAATGGACACATTCCATCCAAACGGTTCATGCGTGGGAGCAGCAGCAGCAGTGGGGGCAAATCGGACCAAATGGAGCGAAAGTGAAAGGCTTACGGGAAACAACTTCATTATTTGCTATTTTTCCAATTTCATTTTACCATTTACTCAAGTATCTGGATTATTCTCGTCGCAAATCTAAATCCAATAACTTTTGGTCTAAAAATCTATGCAATTTGTTAATATCTTTCGAAAAATCACTATTGTTTCTACCGATTTCTGATTGTTTTTTGAATAAATTTGGTATGCATTTAATGATAGTGTGAATCTTTTTGGCAAGAAGTGTATGGCTCCACTAATTTTTTCATATCCGATAGAAAAAAACCGCAATTTCTTCCTTTTCTCAAAAATCCCTCCAAAACTTCTCAGCCATTGTATTTCTTCTTCCCTTTCCTCCTTATCATCTCACACTCCAACCGGACCCTCTCTCATCGGTAATTGCTTCTCCTTTGGGCTCCTCCCCCCTCGACCGACGACCCTCAAAATATGCCAAGCGCTATCTCGCGAATTCGGAAGGAGTGCCAATCCAAAAGCAATTTTCTATTTCATTTTCCGATGTCGAAAGGCACAAAAGGCAATTCCATTGGCCGCTTCTTGTTCAAGCGCAAAAAGAAAGGCCAAATTGGGAAGGGTGAGAAAAGAGACGTGAGGGGAGGGGAGGTAATGGGATGGGACGATGGAGGGAGGGCGGAAGGGAGGGAAAGTGGGAAAGGGGAGGGGATGACCGACCCCCGGGGGTGACGAGAGGGATTGGCCCAGGGGGGGGGGGGGTCTTCTGCCGATGGTGGAGGGGGGGGGGGGGGTGGCAATAATAATTTGCGCTAACAGGGGGACCCATGCTTGCACATTCCCAATGGTACATTTGTTCCACTCATTCATTATTGCGCATTTTGGCACCCGATGCCCTCCTCCCCCCCCCCCCCCCTTTCCTCCCCTTTTTATCCTCTCTTTCTCCTCCTACCCCCTCCCCTTAGCCTTAGCCCTCTCGTGTTCTCCCATCAAAATTCGTCCCCTGTCCCATCCATTTCCGTGCCTCTGGCGCCCTCTCGAGTTTCCTACCCTCTCAAATTCATCAATTTCACAAACCTTCCCCATTCCCGGCATCGCTCTGGCACATTCAATCCATCCCTTGTCCATCCTTTTGTATTCTTTTCTCCACTTTCGGCTCCGTTTGAGTAAAAAAAGGAAATGAACGGATGGACTGACTTGACTTTCTTACGCATTGACAACTTTCGCTTGGCATTTCATTGCTTCTCCCCCCCCCCCTTCCCCTCCTGAAGGGGTAATTTCCGCTCTGAATTAATTCCGCTGAAGCGGCAAATGAATGCGTTGTCTTCAGAGCTTCAAAGAAAGTTGGATGGAGCGGGGGGGGGGGGGGGGGCTCTCTCTTCTTTGGCCGGACCCCTCCCTCGGCTCCCTTCCTTAATGTCATCGTCCTCTCCCCCACTCCCCCCCCTTTCTTCGGCATCACTCCCCTCCCCCTTACCCATCCCCCTTTCCTTCCCCCCCCCGTCTCCGAATCCATTCCCAGCTCAATTTTGCTTAATCTTATCAGCGTCATCTTCTGCTACATACCCAAAATATAAGAGAATAAGCAAATGGGAAGGGCACCAAAGGGAGGAGAGTGGAGAGAAAAGAAAATGGAAGGGAAAAAAAGAGAGGGGGGGGGGGGGTCATTCATCACATCGCATCATCCGACTTATTGTTTGTCAGTCTACAATAAACTTACCGCTCTTCCCTTTTCAAGTGGCGGTGCCTTTACTGTTCGGTGGGGTAATAAATGTAAGCCTTTCCCCGGAAAAAGCCTCCCTCAGGCGATGGGTGGGTTTAATCCTCGAATCCTCCAGACGGGCCGTGGGTTTGTGAATTTCTCGCCTGCCCTCTCCCGCCATAGTCCGTCATTACTTTTGCCCATCACTCTATCCAACCCCATTTTGAATTACAAATTGCCCCCCCCCCCCCCAAATGCATTTGTATGCCCCCAATTGTCCTCCCTTTGCTGCTGCTTTCCAATTAACTAAATTATTCATCTCTCTTCCTGCCGAAGTTGCCTCTTTCTGCGCTTCCCTCCCCTCTTCCGTTCGTTCGCTTATTGTCCGCTTTTCCCATTTCCCTCCATTCATTTGCTTTCCATTATTCTCCCCCCCCCCCCAAAGGTGATGAATGAATGTCCCCTCTCCAACCAATCGGCCGTCGACTGTCTCCGCAGCGGTGCTTACTTTTACGATGCTTGCACGGGTCATTGTGAGCGTGAGATGAGGTGATTTTGGGTACGGTTTGTTAAAATCGCTCACCGATTTTCGCTTTTGCAGTTTCCTCCGTCTGAGCAAATATTTACAACTCGAACACTTCGTCTATGGCTATGTATCCCTTCCCTTCCCTTCCCCCCCCCCAATTTTCTTTGTAAATTGCGCCTCTTTCAGCTTTTCCCCGTGCTCGTACTGCTCGTCGTTGTTGCCAATGTGCTGGTCGCGTTGGTCCTCTCCCAACGGCACATGCTTTCCCCGACAAATTTAGTGCTCAAATACATGGCCATTGCCGACCTCTGCGTGGGACTGTTTCCCCTCCCGTGGAATTTTTACTACCACACTTTGAGGCGGGAAATATAAAACCGAGAGCAAATGAGACAAAGATTTTGATTTAAAGGCATTTTGAGCGCGAGCAGGAGGAGTTGGAGCTGTGGTGGTGCTACGCGTATAAATACTCAATGGATGCCATTCCGCCGGTGTGCCATAACAGTGCGTTTCCCTCCTTTACCCCCTTCCACGCCCCCTCAATTGGTCATAACGTTTCCTTTTCAGTTGCGATGTGGCTAACTGTGCTGCTTGCGGGCCAACGGTCAGTCCCATCCATTCATTCAACCATTAGCCGATCGCTATCCAATCCTAATTTATTCCTCTTCCTTTTTTCTTCCCCGCCATATTCGTCCATTCCGATCACTCTCCTCCCTCTGATCAGTGGTCACCTTTTCCTTTGCCATTTCCCCATTTTCTCTCTTTCTTCCTTCTTTTTCGCTTATCTGCTGATTCTGCTACTCTCCTATGTTCGTGCTGGGTCGCTTCATAAAATCCGCCACTATAAGAAAAGAATAATTTCTTTTATTAAAAACTGGAAAACAACCCATTTAAGATATTTAAAATTCATTTAATGAAATTTTCTTGTCTATTAAATTTAATAAATGAAAACATTTAAGTATTTTTTAGTCTTATTTTTTGGGTGCCATAAAATTATTTCATCAATACTTAAAAAACGTGAAGAATTGTTTGATTGTATTTAATTGTATTCGAAAGACAGTTATAATACTTAGAATTTGCTATGCTGGTCAGTTCACATTTTTGGAGAGCATTTTAAAGAAATTGAAAAGACTTTTTATTTATATATCATGACAAAAAAATTAAAATAATAAAATAATTGACTTTTATTTATCTGCTCCCCAATTGGCGGATTTATGAAACGACTTACAATTAGCACAGTCCTATGTTTTTCTTCTCAATTCGCTTGTTGGTCAATCTCATCTCTACCAGAGTCATCCTCTCTATTCCTTCCTTGCCCTTTGGGAAATTTTGGTGAGCTAGGTCTTGGAAGGGGTACCAACAAGGAAATCGAAAAATTTCAGCAAAAACATTTTTTTTCTTTAAAAAAATTTCGGGTGTGGAGGGACCTTGGGCGGGGGGGGGGGGGGGAGGGGGCGGGGGTGGTACGTACCCCGCATACCTCCCGCCCCTCACCCCATCCTCTGTCCCCACTTTCCTCACTCCCCTCCCCCTCCCCCTTCAGCTACCTTTGCATTCGTTACCCTTTAAACTCTCGCCAAATCTGTTCAATTCGTAATGTGCGCATTGCCACTGTCTGCATCACTTGCATTTCCATCATTTGTGGCCTTCCCAAATGTGTTGACTACCATTTCGCCGTTTACGAAGGCCTTTTGTACGTTGACTCGGGCGAATGGGTCCCTCTGAGGTCAGTCGGTCCCCCCCCCCCCCCCCCTTAAAAGGCTCCGTCCCCTTTTAAGGAGCTGTCTGTCCGGCTTCACTTTCTTCGTCCAATTGGTCGGCCAAAATGCCTTTTTCAATGCTTACTTTTGGACTCGCGTTGTCGCCTTCATTCTCCTCCCGTCCCTTCTGCTCATTTGCCTTAACGCCCTCCTCATCCAATTGGTCAATTAAATTACCAAAAATATTTTTTAACTATTATCTAATTGCATTGAATTGCTTTCAGATACGAAAAGCGCAACGGAGGAAAGAGCGCCTTCTCAGGTCGAACAATTAAATATTTAATTAACCAATTAATTAGTGGCCAATTGCTTTTTGTTTAAGAGAGAAGAGAGCGAGAGAAGCAGAGCGTCAGACGGACAGCAATTCGACTTCGATTATGCTGGTGGGAGATTGGAAACCAGCAATAATTAGCAAAAACGAACCTAATTACCATGCTGATCTGTGATCGCATTGGTTTTATGTTCACTGATTGGTCCGCTTAGTTTGGACTTTTCTTAACGATTTGGCCATTTGAAGCCATTGATTAATCACCCATTCACTGATTGTGATCATTTTTGTCTGTCCTCTTTGCCAGGTCATCATCGTGTCCATCTTCCTCATCGTCAATTTGCCCACCGCTCTGTTCATGGCCATGCTTTGCGTCTGTCTCCCCCCCCCCTCCCCCTAAATTCCCGTGCCACCCCTTTAGGTGTACAACACTTTGGGGCTGAGCAACCGCTTTTTGGAAGGTGTTTTCCCGGTCACCTTCCTCCTCGTCAACAACATGCTCGTCATGGTCTGTCTCTTGGCTTTGTTCCCTCCCCCCCCCCTCATTAATTGCCAAATTTGTCTTTGCCAGGCCACTTATCCGATCAATTTCGGCATTTACTGCTTCATGTCCAGTTCCTTTCGTGACACCTTTTGGATGTTGTTCTGTCGTCGAAAGAGTTGCGCCGAAGGCGACCGAATTGACAGCAAAAGAATGCCATCGCTGGGGGGAGGAGGCGTCTCCGAGATGAACAACAACAACAACTCCACCGCCACGAGTGCTCTCTCAACGGTCCTCCGCCGTTCCACCGACCCATCGGTGGACAAACAGCACAAAACGCCGCTGGCCAATCACTTCGGTCAATCCCCGCGTCCTCAAAGCATCGGCTCTGCCTTTTCCCTTCTGTCGGAGCCTTTGCTTGGCCCACCGCCGCAACTGAACGCAATTCCGCCGACCAATGGACCGGCGAAAATGAGGAAAAGCGGACCAGCAAAAAGGACGGAGGAGCAGCGGAACATTTGGGAGGGAGGGGAAAATGGAAAAGGGGGAAAAAAGTGCAAAGCGATCTCTCCCACAGAGACAATCATTGGGGAGACGATATTTCTGTGATTTAAGAGAAGAAAAAGTATAAATATTTATGGAAAACGAAACGAAACAATAAATATTGGTAAAAAGTGTGCTTAAATTGAGATCGGTCATTTGAGAAAAGCAAAATGTCCCCTCTGCCGTCAATTGGCCAATCCAATAATTGTCCCTCCCCCGGGGGTCGTCTCCCCCCCCCCTTTTTTTGTTGCTCTTTCACCCCAAATTCATTTGCTCGTCTCTCTTCCGTTGTCTCCTCCTCCCATTCGCCTCTTCTTCACCGTCGCTTCGTCCGCCACACTTAAAGCCTTGCCAAATGCTTTCGCCTTCTTGACGAAGTGCCATCAGTCGAGAAAAATGAGTCAGAGCACAGCCAAAGGCGTAAAGAAAGGCCATGCCAAGGTACAGCTTAAAGGCAATGCCAAAGGAACTCTGAAAAGGGAAGTCAAAGATTGGATGAAATGATTTGAATTGGCAGTGCGACCTCAAATTGGGGCTGAAAGTGCGCGAAATTGCCATTGGCCAATGCGACGCTGGCGACAACGAAAAGGTAAAGGCACACTGAAAAATGGCAGAGAAAAATAAAGGACAAACGCAACGAACGGAGGCGAAATTTACAAATTGCAACGGAAAGACTCAGCGAAACTCTCTTTTCCATCGTCGAAACGCCCTTTTGCTGTTTGTAACGGCAACACATCACCAGAGTGGCACCCAAGTCGAGCAGAAACAGCGCGAGTTGGAGAAGGACGAGCGAGAAAAGAGCACGAAAAACTGGGAGAAAAGGACAAAAAAATGAAACGGAAAAGGCAAATAATGCCAACACCAATGGCATGGCATTGATTGCTCCCTTACCAGGTGCCCTCTTCACCCTCAGTGTGGCATTATTTTCTCACCTGCCCCTGGCATGTCAATTTGTGCCGCTCCGAGGCCCTCATTGGCCCAAAATTCGGCCCTTCGCTGTTCTGTGTCGGCCCAATGGACACAGCGAATTGCCCCCGCGGTGTCTTCCGTTTCTTTTCGCTTCGATACGCAATCACTGCCCGAAATGCCCCTCTGATGTTGGCGTTGTATCACACCAAAAAGTGGCACGCACTTACGATTATTTTCACTCCGCCAAATTGGGCTCCCTGCAGCAAAATCCATTCGTTGAACGGCAAAGTGAACAAAGTGACGCCCACGGCGACCAATTTGAGCATGGCGGACAAAGTCAAACACCAAAAGCTGAGCTGATCAATCGGCTGCACTGAGTCAATGGACACAATGTCATCCATTCCAACAGAAGAAAGAAAAAGAAAGTAATTGGATTCACTGAAAAAAGAATTAATTAAGGTGAGTCATTAAAATTGAAAATGAAATTAATGAAGGAAACGAGTGACAACGAACAACAGCAGCAACAATCAATCAGCAACAGTTTGTTGTATTTGAACGGGGAAGAAGTCAAGAGATAAGGCAAAACAAGTGAATGGGGAAGATCATCGATTGGATGGGTGGGGAGGGGGGCGAAGATGGTTAATGGGGGGGGGGGAGAAATTGGGGGGAGTGCGCGAATTCCCCCCCCCCCCCCCCCCCGAGGAGAGTGAAGGGCATCTGTCATTGGGAAGGGGGAACAAAATGAAAGATGGGAGGAAAACAAAGAGAACATGTTGACATTGTTTGCTTACAATTAGTAATTGTCATTAGCCCATCACTTTTCCATTTTATTAGCGAAATATTGGCCCAATTAATGGAAACCATTTAAATCACCGTCAATTTAAAGGTTTTCCACCATTCCCCCTCCCCACCAATGTTTCGCCATTGCCTTTCCCTCGTCACTCACTCCTCCATTGGCATTTCCTTGGCAGGAAAATTGCCAAACCCAAAGAGGGTGAGCAGCAGCAGCAAAGTACAGATAATGATGGCAAAGACATGGAAAAGCGGCACATCTCTCGGGGATTGTCGTTGCCAACAGAATGAAAAATGGGCGGGACAAATCAATGCTAAGTTGATGATGGGAGGAGTGGCAAAAGCGATGAAGAAAGTTGGAAGGTTTCCATGGAGAGAGCAAAAGGCGAAATGAAAGTTTGGATTTTGAGGGACAAATGACCAAAAAGAAATGGACAAATGGAAAATGGAGGGGGACGAAAGGAAAAATCAAACCGAAGCATATGGAAATTAAAAAAATAAACTCAAAACAAATTTTTGAGCCAAAAATATGGATATAAAATCGCGAATATGGCCATGAAAATGAAAAAATATGGACATAAATTTTATAAAAAATAATAAAACTAAAATTTAAAATTTTGAACGAAAAAACATGAAAAGCAAAATTTGCGCTTTTTTGCTTATTTTGACACAAAAAAACCAGTTTTTAAGAATGTTAAAGATTTATTCTTGTGAAAATTTTAGTAAAAAAATTTTCGAAAATAGAAAAATATGGATTAGAATTCCATCCTAGAAGCTTCAAAAAAATATAAAAACACGTTTTTTCATGCGTTTCGGTGGACCAAAGTCCAGGAAAAATATGGGTTTCCATATAATTGGACTCCCTAGAAAAATTCGAGCCGGACCAGTAAATTACTTATCAGTCCGTAAAACGGCTTTTTCCCGGCAAAACAATACCTTGCGATCTTTCATTTTATTATTTAGTGTTATTATATAAAATTTTTAAAGTGTGCGGTTTCGCGAAAAATAATGGAATTCAATCTTAAATTTAATTATTTCAAAATTATTTTTATTTAAAATAATTAAATATTATTTAAATTATTTTTTATTAGTTCTTTGTTCTCTTTACCTTTTCTTCATTTTATCCATTTGCTCTTTTTATTTTTCGTCACTGTAAAAACCGCGAGAATTTTGTGGGGGCGGCAAAGGGTCAAACAAAACATTATGCGCATATTAAATGGCATGCAAATGCATAATAATTAAGGGTTGGTTATTAAGGCGGGCGAATATCCGTTGACAAATGCCATTTTTGGGTTGGGTAATTTTAAATAAAGACGACGGACGATGCCTTTGCCTTTTTTTCATTGAAATTAAAAAATTAAACACCGTCCATCTCTTCAAGAGAATTGGTCGTTTCGGCGCCAGCCCGACTTTTTGATTATAACTTTTTTTCATTGTCGACCAAATCCAACAATTTTGGTATCCTTCGAAAGCTCTTTACAAGGTTTATTAGCATTTCAAAAAGTAGGAAATCTTATTGCAAATTAGAAAAGTTTCCCCCAATCTGTGCCGGATCGAACGGACATTAAGGCCATTCCTTGCCCAATTCCTTCACTTTCGCTGTGCGTTCGTTTGCTTTTCGTCGTCCGTTTCATTGCTTCTCCCCCCCCCTTATTGTTTTTGACTGTTTTCCGTTCATTTCCTCCGAATTTACTTTTTATTTACCATTTGTTTCATCTCACTTTTGCTCTGCGCACATTTCGCAGAGAATTCGAAAGGAAATGCCAATGCCAATGACGTCGTCGCTTCTCATTTTCCCCTCCTCCCGTCGCCCTAATCAAAATATTGCGTGGATGTGTCACAACATTCATTCCTTCTAATCCCAAAAAACTCATTTTATTGCACACAAGCATTGCCATACTCATAGATAGCATTATTATTGCCCTGAGGGGCCAATTGTTTGTTTCCGGGTTCCATTTTTAAAATAGAATTTCAATTGAGGTATTTTCTGTCACCCATTCTCCATTTCGAATTTCAATTCAAATGCCGACTTTCTCCGCTCCGTCTTCGGCTTCTTCTTCGTCCCGCCTCCCTTTGCTCTTCTCTCTGCTGGCCTTTCTCCAACTTCTGATGAGTGCCAATTCGGCCCTGCTGCTCCCGCTCGATTCGAGTTGGTATTCAAACCACAGAATGAAAATTTGTGCGGAAAATGAATGAGTGGGTCGGTCATTTCGTATTCTTAAGCACTTTTCGCTCCTCACAACGGCCCTTTCGTGGCATTTTATCGGCGCCCTCCGTTTCCGAATGCCCGCCTCACCAGCAGTCCAATGATCCGTGAATTCAATTCGGCCGGGCTCGATCTATCCAGAAAACGATCTCTTCATGTACCCGTTTTGTCGATGGACGAAGAAAAATTTGAGGAAAATGGACATGGCCAATTTGGCCAATTTCTGCCGTTGCATTTGTCCCAAATTCCATCCGCCGATGGCAAATCATTGACAATTCCATCGGCTGATCAGTCGAACACTTTGCAATGCTTCTGCTGTCGGGCATTTGTTTGCAGAAAACAAGTGAATGGAAAGTGACCAAAGGAATTAAAATTAATTTCTTAAGATTTGCCCATGCTCCAAATTTATGATCTGATCATAGAGATGGACGAGCCAAAAAACAATTGCCAAAGCACAACCGATTCAAAATTTAAATTTAATAAGAATAAAAATAATCAAATTATTTTTTAAAACTACAGTATTCAAATTTAAAATTGAATTACTAAAGAGTTAATATTGGAGTCAGATTAAAATTAAAACTGATGCTTATATTTCCCGACTTAAATGATAAATAGAATCGTCTCGTGTGCTCGTTTTAGCGGTGAGTGTTTTGGTCTGTTAAGGACACGCATTAAGTCATTCAAAAAACCAATTTCTTATTCTTAAAGTAATCGCAGCCAAAAGGAGAGAAAGAATTCTCATTTCTTGTTTTTTGAAACGCTGTATTTTGCATTTTATTGTATTGAAATTGGAGGCCGGCGCGGGATGGGATCCCGCGTGGGATTTTGCGGGATCACAGTCCGCAATCCCGCATTTTTTGGAAATATAGGGATTTTGCGGGATTCCCATTGCATTTTGAAATTAAAAGAACAAAATGCCAAAAATTTCTTAAATAAATTCATAAATTAATTAAAGTTAAAGAAAGCCACTTTCAATCGCAAACGTCATCCAAAATTTGTGAAATTTATTTCCCTGCCTATCTCCCGACGGATCGGTTTCCACCTTAGTACGCGGAACGAAAATTTGAAATTTCCATTCTCTAATTTGGAATCAACAAATGACAAATTTGAACATCATATTTTCCGTGTTAAAAATCTGAAACGAAATTTAAAAAAGAAAAAAATTTTGAGATTGATCGTTTTGATAATTTCTAACTTCCAATGAAACGAAAGAGGAGTAATACATCACGAAATCTGCAAGTGCAAAGTAATGGCGTCCCTACGAAAATTCCTTCGGAACAAACTGCTATCGCAGCTGCCGCCAAGCAATTTAAAACTGATCAGTCAAATCTTAGGCTTTCTGATTTGGGGGGATGCGAAGCGCAATTTTTGGTTTGAAAAGATTTTCAATCATACGAAGTTGCGAATCAGTGGTTTCTCACCAAAGGAAGCGATTCAACTGATGACACACCTCAAACATCCCAAATTATGCGAACAAATTGGTTTCACACCGCCCAAGGGATTGTTGCTGCACGGACCGCCGGGGTGCGGAAAATCGGCATTTGCGATGGCATTAGCAGGTTTGGTCGGTTTTTGCTAAGACAGTTTGTGAGAACAGAAAATTAATTTATGCGTATTTTAATCTTTTCGTTAGCCGTTGGGTTAACTTTTAATTGACTTAATTTTTGAATTATGCCAATGTGTTAAGTCCAATTCTCTTTTTAACTCAAACATTTAGGCGAACTTCAGTTGCCAATTCTTTCCGTTTCTTCCACCGAATTGGTCGCCGGTGTTTCGGGTGAAAGTGAGCGGAAAATTCGGACGCTTTTCGCAGAGGCAAAAATGGCGGCGCCGGCGCTTTTACTCATCGATGACATCGATGTGATAGCAGCGAAAAGGGAAAACGCGCAGAGAGAGATGGAAAGACGAATTGTGACTCAACTCATCGCATCAATTGACGGTTAGCAAAAGGAAAGAGACGGACGAAACAAAGGCAAAGTGAAGGCGTACTTTGGGACGGTGTCAGTCAGTGGCCGAACCGAATCAGTCTTCAGAAAGAAATATTATTTGTGGGAAAATCCATTGGACTGAAACTTATTTGCAGGACCAATCGCATTTCTCTCAACAATAAAACTTTAATAAAATGAAGAACATGACTTGATGATACGTTTATTTCTTTGGCAGGGCTAAAGTCCGAAAATGACAATGAGTCGTATACAGTGTTCGTTATCGGCACGACCAACCGATTGGAAGTGTTGGACGCGTCGCTGCGCAGGGCCGGCCGATTCGACAGAGAAATTGCGCTGGGAATGCCCGACCAAAGAGCGCGGATGGAAATTCTGAAAATAGTGACGAGGTTTGGACGAAGGAATGCACCAAATATAGGGAATTCAGGCACATGAAACTGGACGTGGACGTGGATTTGGCTGTGCTTGCCCGACTTTCGCCCGGTTATGTTGGCGCCGATTTGCTGGCATTGGTGCAGGAATCAAATTCAAAGGCTATCAGTCGGTATTTTCCTTGTTTCTTTTTGACACATTTTCATTTTTTCAGTGCGTGCTCTCTGTTCCGTCGTTGATGCGAATGTAAACACTGAGAATATTGTGGAAAATTTTCCACCTAAAAACATCGACGACATTCGTGGAGAACTGACAAGAAGTAAAAATGAGAAATAATTAGGCTCTAGTTCAATTTTATACGTCCAATCAATGATCATTCTTAATTTTTAGGGCATAACTTTTTTCACTTACAATTAGTTAATGCCAACATTCGTGGCATCAAACCAAAACTTATGCTCTAGCTAACTTATAAATTTAAGAAAAAGCAAATAATGCCACTACGAAAAATGCAACAAGAAAACATAAAATTCGTCTTTCAAGTATATCCAAAAATAATTTTTGTCAATTGTGATTAGCCCGTATTTAGTTTTAAGCTTTTGATTGAAATCAAGATTGTAAACATTGAGCAAATAAGAATGGCATTAATTGGACACATAAACTGAATTAGGGCCAATAATTGTTGGCAAATGCATCACAATACGGCTTATTTGTTTAGCCTTAAATTGGCTTAACACTCCCTTCGCCGAGCACCAAAAACGATTGAATATGGACGAATTTCGCGTGCGAATGTCCGACTTCGAATGGGCCCTTCGCGTGGTCAAACCATCGGCGAAACGAGAGGGATTCGCGACGGTGCCGGACGTGCGATGGGAGGACATTGGGGCATTAAACGCAGTCAGAGAAGAGTTGAAATGGTCAATATTGGTGGGAATTTGAGAAATCTGTTGGCCAATAGAGACACTTCCCTTTCATTCAGTACCCCATACAAAAGCCCGAACTGTTCCAACACTTTGGCACTTCCGCACAGCCGCAAGGCATTTTGCTGAGCGGACCGCCCGGTTGTGGGAAGACTTTGTTGGCAAAAGCGGTGGCCAATGAGACGGGCATGAGTTTTATCAGTGTGAAAGGGCCCGAACTGCTGAGCATGGTCAGTACAAAGGCAAATTGACGGCATTTCCCATTTCTTTTCAGTACGTTGGCGAAAGTGAAAGGGCCGTCAGGACAGTGTTCCAAAGGGCGCGTGATTCGGCGCCGTGCGTTGTTTTCTTCGATGAAATCGACGCGCTGTGCCCAAAACGGTCGCAAAGAGAGGTTTATTCTTTTAAAAAATAAAATTTTGATAAATTTGGCAATCAAATTCAGAACAGTGGTAGTTCACGGCTGGTCAATCAATTGCTCACCGAAATGGACGGATTGGATGAACGGAGAAATGTTTTTCTGATCGGAGCCACAAACCGACCGGGTGAATAAAAAGGGGCTAACAAATTGTAGGTTTTTTTTTGTCCTTTTCAGACATTGTCGACCCCGCCATCACTCGCCCGGGTCGTTTCGACAAAATTCTCTTCGTCGATTTTCCTTCACCCTCAGAAAGGGCGGACATTTTGCAAAAGGCTACCAAAGTGAGTTTTTTGTGATTCATTTTTATGGTTTCTCATTCCTCTCAGAATGGCACTCATCCGCGCATTTCTCCGTCTGTCCGTTTCGATGCCTTCGCTTCAAATTCCTCCCTTGATTTTTTCACGTAAATTCCCTACCGTTTGCTCTTTCCTATTCCTACTGTACTATTGTGTTTCTTCCTCTTAAGGGGTGCCGATCTCGTCGCTTTAGTCCACGAAGCGACTCTTTGCGCCCTCCGAGAACGCATTGACCAAAATGACTCGCGCATTGACTCCGTACAATCGCACCATTTTGAAGAAGCCCTCCGTCGAATTCGTCCGTCAGTGAGACAATCCGATCGAGAACATTACGACAGATTGAGGGAGAAGTACGCAGCGGGAACATAAACAAAACCAATGGACAACGAATGAATGGCCGACAAATCCGGAGTTCCTTTTCTCCTCTATTTGTTTACCGCCAAATTGTTTAAATCCCGGGACCCAAAGAGCTGGGATGTTTAGATAAATCTGTTTTGTGTTGTTATTCGCTGTTCAACCATTCGCTAAATGGTTGGTATCCAATTATTGATGACCGTGGGCCGAACGAGGACGATGAAAGGGCGGAGGGAGGGGTCGGGAGGAAAGGGTCACCACAATGACGGACAAATCCCATTCATCCGAGGGCGAAGCCCATCCACTCCCCCCCCCCCCTTCTGCTGCCCACCCATTCTTTCGTCTGTTTTGCCCACCCGCGTAAACTTTTCTGCTGCTGCTGTTGTGAGTGATTTGCGATTGGCACAAAAAGGCCGGGTATTAGGCCCACATTTATTTGGTCTTTGTCTTGCCAAATTCCCAGTGCCACTCTCTTCCCCCCCCCCCCCCTCAAATCATCAGTCGGATATCCTCCCTTTCCCCCCTCTCCCCGCCCTCTGCTTTTGCTTCTTGCCTGGTCAATTTTCTTCTGCTTTGCATTTGTTTGAGGACTGCCGGAGAAGGCGCCGAGCTGAGGAAGGAAATGGGAGGAAAGGGCGAAGCGAAAGTTTATTCGCCCGAATGCCCCGCCCCAAAGCCCAAAGATTCGGCTCAATTCATTCACTCACTCTTTTCTTGTTGGTCTTCATAAATGGACAAAGGCGGGCGAAGGTGTGGCGCGAATTGAGACAGCTCAAACACTTCCCGGGGACTTCTCCCCCCCCCCCCCCAAATTTGGGGCGACGGACGGATGAGTGAATGATCCTTCCCCTCCCTCCCGCCCCCTCCCCTCCCAAAATGTCTATTTTTGCGCAATGCGACGGAAAAAGTGAGGAGAAAGAGATGAAAGGGAAGGGATTCGAATTTGAGTGGCTTTTTCCTTTCGCTTGCGCTTCTTCGTTATTTCCATTGGCCTTTTCTCCCCCCCCCCCCAATTTCATCAAATTAACTCAATCACTTTGTGTCGTGCATGCAAAGTGCAAATTCAATGCCATTGCCGAATGAATGAATGAACGAATGAATGAAAGAAAGAAGGTTAGGCCCTAAAGAGTTTGTTGGGTCGGGCGAGGGGAGGGGGTGGGGGTGGACAGCCCATCATCATCATCATCATCTTCGTTAATAAACCATTAGCTGGCAGTTGCATCCGCTGCCCCATCCCCGGGCAAAGATTGTGCCGCCTGTCCTTTTCCTTTTTCTCCCTCCCATTTTCCTCAGCTTCCCCCCCCCCCCCCCCTCCGCCCTTTTAGTGGCCCACGCTGGTCATTTGTGATGTCCATTTGTGACCTCCCCTTCCTTCCGTTTTGCAAAATGGCATTTTTTCGTCCCATCCGGCGCATTCAACCGAATGAAAGTGCGCATTAAGTTTCCACGTGCACAACAGCATTTCCTTGTGCCAATTCCACACGCTCCCCTTCCCTCTTCTCTTTCTCTCTCTTCCTCTCCCTCTCTCTTCCTCCCTCTTTCTCTCTTTTCCTCTCCCTCTCTCTTTCATTTCTCTCTCTCTCTCTCTCCCCCTCTCTCTCCCTCTCTCTCTCACTCTCTCTCTCTCTCACTCACTCACTCACCTATAATAATCCGATATCGTTGAGTTAAGAAATTTGTTAGGTGAAGAGGATATTTGAGCACAGAATGAAGATCAAAAGATCTGACGACCGACTAACGGAAGCATAATGGTTCAGCGACAGTGGCGACATATGGCCACACCGTCCGATCATTATTAGCTGGTTGGTGCCCCTTCCCTCCTTCCTCCTCCCCTTCTCGTCCATGCCCCTCCCTTTCCCCTTCCCTTCCTCTCCCCATTCTTTCCCTTTTCCCTAATAAATAAACACTTAAAAAAACATCTCCTAAATTATGGCCTCCTTTTCCTTTAGTTTATTTTTGTCATTATTTCTAATGGGTTGCTGCTTTTTCAAAGTTCGCTGTTTTTCGTCCATTCATTGCTTCATTTTTCTCCTTTTCTTCGGAAGAGGACATTTGAGAGCAGATGAAAGAACGGTAATATTCTGAAATAACGGAAATGGGAAAATTGGATTAAATTGGGAAATTGTTAATTATTCCATCAGTGCCAAAGGAAAAGCCTTTCATTGAGAAAAGAGAATTAATATTATTTGGCTATTACTGTAAAAGCATCATTAGACAGTCAGAAGAGTCGGAAACATTGGTCTGCTGGCAAAATTGCCAAAAGCAATAAGCAATATTAATCCTCCATTAATGCCCAACTCCGTCTGAATCCAATTAATGCCGTCTTTTTCAGGAGAACCATTTCAGCTGTGTCTCTTCCCTTCCGTCCGGCTTTGAGTTTTGTGCCCAGAGGCTGTGCTTTGATCTCTTCCGCACTGACTCCGTTCGTCGTCTTCCTTTCCCCTTTTGTCCCTTCGTCCATTGCTTTCTTGTCCCTTTAGGGCCAAATCCTTTCGGGCTGTGCCAACTCTTCCGACCTTTGCATTGCCTCGGGCTGTTCCCTTTCCTCCGATGGCCAATCAGTTCGTTTGCTGCTCATTCTTTTCCCCATTTTGCCTTCCTTTCCCAAAGTTTGTCTGCTGTTGCGCCCATTCCTTCTGCAATGGCAAATCGCCCTCTTTGGTTCGGGCGCGGTGGAAAATGTTTCAGAAGGGCGATTATCCAATGGCAATTGAGAGAGGAAGATGGAGAAAAAGTGCCAAAAATATGAAAAAGGAAAATGGGGAAAATAATAAAGGAATTGGAAGTGAGGAACAAATGCCAATGAATGCGACAAGGAAAATGATGACAACAACAAATAAGCCAAAAACAACAAACCGAAGCAGTACAATAGGGAAAGGGAAGGAAGAAAGCGGAAGGAGGGAGGAAGAAAGGCGAAAGGATGAGGAAGAGAAGAGACGAAAAGCTAAAGAGGAAGTGAAAAAGCAGGAAGAGAAGAGACAAAAAGCGGAAGAGGAAAAACGGACTATGAATGAGGAACACAAAAAACGGATGGATGGGGAAGAGAAGAGACGAAAAGCGGAAGAGGAAAAGCCGGAAGAGAAGAAACCAAAAGAAGCGGGAGAGGAAAAACGGATGGATGGGGAAGAGAAGAGACGAAAAGCGGAAGAGGAAAAGCCGGAAGAGAAGAAACCAAAAGAAGCGGGAGAGGAAAAACGGATGGATGAAGAAGAGAGGAGACGAAAAGCGGAAGAGGAAAAACCGGAAGAGAAGAAACCAAAAGCGGAAGAGGAAAAGCCGGAAGAGAAGAAACCAAAAGAAGCGGGAGAGGAAAAACGGATGGATGAAGAAGAGAGGAGACGAAAAGCGGAAGAGGAAAAGCCGGAAGAGAAGAAACCAAAAGAAGCGGAAGAGGAAAAAAGAATGGAGGAGGAAGAGAAGAGACGGATGGATGGGGAAGAGAAGAGACGAAAAGAAGTGGAAGAGAAAAAAAGAATGGAGGAGGAAGAGAACAGACGGATGGATGGGGAAGAGAAGAGACGAAAAGAAGTGGAAGAGAAAAAAAGAATGGAGGAGGAAGAGAACAGACGGATGGATGGGGAAGAGAAGAGACGAAAAGAAGTGGAAGAGAAAAAAAGAATGGAGGAGGAAGAGAACAGACGGATGGATGGGGAAGAGAAGAGACGAAAAGAAACGGAAGAACAAAGACGGAATGAAGAGAAGAAACGAAAAAAAGCGGAAGAGAAAAAACGACTGGATGAGGAAGAGAAGAGACGGATGGATGGGGAAGAGAAGAGACGAAAAGAAGTGGAAGAAGAGAAACGGAAGGATGAGGAAGAGATGAGACAAAAAGCGAAAGAGGAAGTGAAAAAACAGGAAGAGGAAAGGCCGGAAGAGAAGAGACAAAAAGAAGCGGAAGAGGAAAAACGGATGGATGAAGAAGAGAGGAGACGAAAAGCGGAAGAGGAAAAGCTGGAAGAGAAGAAGCGAAAAGAAGCGGAAGAGGAAAAACGGATGGATGAAGAAGAGAGGAGACGAAAAGCGGAAGAGGAAAAGCTGGAAGAGAAGAAGCGAAAAGAAGCGGAAGAGGAAAAGCCAGAAGAGAATAGACGAAAAACGGAAGAGGAAAGGATTTCATTTGCCAACTTTACAACTTCGTCACCCTTAACCCCTGCTGCGTCAATTGCTTTACGTTCCTCCTCATCCTCCATCATTTCTTCTGTCTCGGCACTTCCTCATTCAAATGCATCTCCCCGAGCTTATCATTCCGTACAACAAATGCATTTACAATTTTCTCCATTCACTCGCCCCTCCGTCACGGATCGTTCCGATCGAACGACGCGGTCGCCAGAAACTACCACAGAAAACGGCAGAAATTCTTCAGCTGGGGGTCAGCGTCAAGAGAAGGCACAGCGTGCGCGGGAAGGCGTCCCCGCGTTTCCGTGGTATTGGGTGGCATTGTCCGGCTTCGTCTGCTCCTCCGCTGTGTTTATGTTAATTTATCTAACAATGCACGGTTGCCAACGGATTTTGCGCAAAAGACGCGCCAATGGAAGAGAACAATGTGCCGGAAATGAGCAGGGAACAGGAAAGCGGCGGAGGGATCGCGGGGTTGTCGATGGCAAACGGAAAGTCAGAGGGACGGAAAGGGAAGCGACGCGTGCCAAAGCGCGGCAGGGGGACAACCGCCGGACTAACGGTGAAGGCCAACGCGAACACTAACGACTCGCTGATGTCCCACTGCACAACTTCAACCGCAGTGACGACAACCACAAGTGAGAAGGAAGTTGAACCGCTCCAACAAGAATTTGAGAGGGGCGAACAATTGACAGTGCTGGACCCTTTGCTTAACAAAGTGAGGGGGGGAGGGGAGGATCGGAAACAAGGACAAATGATCATTTGTAGCAATGGAGCGGTACTTTGTCCAAATGAGTGACCGACCGACGCCAAAGCGTATATTTCCGAAGGAAGAAGAGGTTCTAGTGCACTTATGAATCCGAATTATTTTGAGTCCAATCACCCTTGTTTGCCCATTACCGTTGTTTTTCCATATTTATACAACCATTACCGTCGATGACTGGACTCATAAACTCGAGGATTCTATAAAGTGCAATAGAGCCAAAAATGGTTTTCATTCACTTTATCATTTTTCGTAAACGCGCTTTTCTGATTAATAAACGCATCAAAAAACAAACCAATTGTTTTATAAGCATAAACATTGTGTTACTTTTTAACTGTTCACAAATAGCAACATTTTAAAGAATTAAGCAGTTGGTACGGCAAGGTATGGTATTCGTAAATAATTGATACGACAATATCTTAAAACAGTACAATGAGATCCTTTTAATCCACTTAATTTATAACGATCGCATTTCGTTTTCATCAATAGTCGTCATCTCCAGCGCCATCTCCCTCCACAGTGTCAATGGCCACTTCCTCGTAGTCCTAAAATATCACAGGATTATTATTAAATTGATAAATTCCCTAATGCAAATATTACCTTCTCCAGGGCAGCCAAATCCTCACGTGCTTCGGAGAATTCGCCCTCCTCCATGCCCTCCCCAACGTACCAATGCACAAATGCCCTTTTGGCGTACATCAAATCAAATTTATGATCCAAACGAGCCCAAGCCTCAGCAATTGCGGTAGTATTGGACAACATGCACACGGCACGTGGGACTTTGGCAACGTCACCGCCGGGAACAACAGTCGGAGGTTGATAATTGATGCCAACCTGGAATAAATGTCTAGTTGATTAGGAGACATCTTCAAGACCTTGAAGCCGGTCGGGCACCAGTCCACGAATTGAATTGAACGGTTCGTTTTGATCGAAGCAATGGCCGCATTTACATCCTTCGGGACGACGTCACCTAAAAACATAACATTCCGAATTGTATAAACGCTTGATAAACCTCGGTAGAGAAGGCACACGGCCATGTATTTGCCGTGACGTGGATCGCATTTGACCATTTGGTTGGACGGCTCAAAGCACATGTTGGTGATTTCGGAAACCGACAATGATTCGTGGTAGGCCTTCTCAGCTGAGATAACTGGAGAATAAGTCGCAAGAGGAAAGTGAATTCGAGGATAAGGAACAAGATTGGTCTAAAATGGAATAATTGATATCCAAGAAACAGCAGACTACAAAAGAACCTGGAATTCAGTGAGATCGACATTCAAAGCACCATCAAATCGAAGTGAAGCGGTTATCGACGAGACAACCTAAAAAATGTGATAGACTCAGATTCATTCATTAGCTATTGCTTCACTTGAGAAATCAAACGGTTCAAATTGGTGTAAGAAGGTCGTTCCACGTCCAAATTTCGACGACAAATATCGTAGATGGCCTCATTGTCAACCATAAATGCACAGTCAGAGTGTTCGAGAGTCGTGTGCGTAGTAAGCACCGAATTGTACGGCTCAACGACAGCGGTGGACACTTGAGGAGCAGGGTAGATGGAGAACTCGAGCTTAGACTTCTTCCCATAGTCAACAGAGAGACGTTCCATAAGCAGCGATGTGAACCCAGAGCCAGTGCCACCACCGAACGAATGAAAGATGAGAAAGCCTTGAAGTCCGGTGCAGTTATCCGCGATGCGACGAATCCGATCCAAGACGGGGTCGATGATTTCTTTGCCGACTGTGTAATGTCCTCTAGCGTAGTTGTTGGCCGCGTCTTCTTTTCCAGTGATGAGCTGCTCTGGGTGGAAGAGCTGCTTGTAAGTCCCAGTGCGGATCTCGTCTAAAACAGCGTATAATCCAACAAAAAACAACAACAAATGGCAACCGATCACTGTTGGCTCCAAGTCGACCATAACCGCACGCGGAACATGACGCCCATTGCCTGTTTCCGAGAAGAAGGTGCTGAACGAATCGTCTTGGTTGTTTTGGTCGGACGGCATTTTTCCATCGGGCTGAATGCCATGTTCCAAGCAGTACAATTCCCAACAAGCATTTCCAATTTGCACGCCCGCTTGTCCCACATGAATAGAGATCACTTCACGCTTAACAACTCGAGTAAGCGCTTAATTAATCAGATACTAAATTAAAACACGTACCATTTTTGGTGTTCTTATAAAATAATAATGAACGATGTCTGTCTTTAATCTAAAATTAAAATAAATAATTATCGTAAAAGATGTATGTTGAAATTTTTAACTTTTTTATTTTTTAATAAATTTTTAAGATTTTTGGAGGCTCAAGGAGCTTGTTATGAACTTTCGAATAACACCTAGTTGGATAGTGACAGAAAGCTACCTATCTGACTAATTGACTAATGAGACTGAGTTGACATCGCATGCATATGCATGCATTATCCATACATATAAATCGCATTTATTAGATAAGCGCCAAATTCAAATTACCTATTTTACGATCAAAAAAATTTTTTTTTTTTTTTTACCTTGCATATCATTCTCATTTATATCGAACTTTCCAGACATGAAACAAATGTTTTATGGAAGCGTTGGCGGACCATTTTTTAACTCGAAAACTTAGATTTAGATTTATTTTCACTTTTATTTAGATTATTATTCGCCTGATTCTTTATAATGGGAAAGCCGAAGGGAATTAGAACCGCACGAAAACTGAAAAAACATCGTCAGGAGCAGCGTTGGAATGACAAGCGTTACAAAAAAACCAATCTTGGAACTCGTTGGAAAGCCGATCCTTTCGGCGGAGCCTGTATGGCCAAAGGAATTGTTCTCGAGAAAATGTAATTTCCATTTTAAATAATTTATTGATTAAGCATTTGTATATTTTTACTAAAATAATTTTTATAACCTTAAGTGGGGTCGAAGCGAAACAGCCAAATTCTGCGATTCGAAAATGTGTCCGTGTGCAACTTATCAAAAATAGCAAAAAGATCACTGCTTTTGTTCCAAACGACGGTTGCTTGAATTTTATCGAGGTTTATTATGATAATAGGAATAATATTCTTGCGCTTTGCGTCCATTTTATTTAAGTATTTAAAATAACCCATACGAATTGGAAGCGGGCGGTTATTTTTTAGTTGATGTTAAATGAATAGTATGTCATTAAGGAACTATATTTTATTGGTACATAATTTCTATTTTTTTCAGTTAACGGTTACCATAATTACAATTAAAAATTTCAAACCTTTTCTCGTTCTGCTACTTATAATTTGATTCCTTTTTTACCTAAAAATATACCGCCAATTACCGACTTGATAGGTTAATTGCGCGTAAAAGTTAATTGGTCGCCTAAATTAAATAAAGCTAATATTATGGAAAATATTAATATGCATTTGATATCTAGGAAAACGACGAAGTGCTTGTGTCTGGGTTCGGACGAAGTGGACATGCCGTCGGAGACATTCCTGGAGTTCGTTTCAAAGTAGTCAAAGTTGCCAACACGTCATTGCTCGCACTTTTCCGTGGAAAGAAAGAGAGACCCCGTTCATAGAAACTGACTTCGAATGATAAAAGAGGATTTTTTCCTTTCATTGTTTTGTTGATTGCGATTCCGAAATAAATTGTTGTTGAAGTTAAGTAATCGACATCGAATTTTATATAACAATAGGCAGCAGGGATTGAGCGTGAAAAAATGACTCCCATATGCACAAAAAATGCTATTAATAACGTATCGAACTGGAGGTATGAAAATGCATATAAGCTATGCCATTGCAGGGGCGACAGTTGGTAAAGCAAGGGCAACTTATTGTGAATCATTTTCTGATCATCCGTTTTAATCACTAATTCCTTGAATCAAATTTTGTCTTTTGTCTGAATTCAGGTCATGGGTTCGAAATTGGGCGAAATGGGTGTCAAATTCTTGATCGGGGCTGTCCCAAAAAGCCCGAGAAACAATTTTTAAGTAATTTGCAGTCCGGCGGATTTGAACTCATGGCTCAAAAACCCATTTTTTTACCAAAGTGCAACTCACAAATGAGCTTCGCTTTTTTCCTCTCTCGAGAAAAGAAATTTCTTGTTTATATCACAATACACGTAGTCCCTGCTCTATCCAATGGTATAACTTATATGCATTTTCATACCTACATTCCGGTATGTTCCCTTATAAGGTTTTAACCGTGAAACGCTGTAACGCCCCATCCTATAAGGTAGTCATTTTAATGTAGCGTTTGAGATTGAAGATATTTTGGCACTTTTATGGTAATTTCGCAATTTTGGACCGAGCTAGTCACCCCATTTTTACAACAGAAACAAACACAGTTAAAAGATAAGCATATTTATATAAAAAGCATCAAAGCAGTTACGTCTCAATAAAGCAATACAATAAGAACATTTCCAAACCAAAATATAATTTAATCGAACAATGTTTTCCATCAATAGTCGTCATCTCCAGCGCCATCTCCCTCCACAGTGTCAATGGCCACTTCCTCGTAGTCCTAAAATATCACAGGATTATTATTAAATTGATAAATTCCCTAATGCAAATATTACCTTCTCCAGGGCAGCCAAATCCTCACGTGCTTCGGAGAATTCGCCCTCCTCCATGCCCTCCCCAACGTACCAATGCACAAATGCCCTTTTGGCGTACATCAAATCAAATTTATGGTCCAAACGAGACCAAGCCTCAGCAATTGCGGTAGTATTGGACAACATGCACACGGCACGTGGGACTTTGGCAACGTCACCGCCGGGAACAACAGTCGGAGGTTGATAATTGATGCCAACCTGGAATAAATGTCTAGTTGATTAGGAGACATCTTCAAGACCTTGAAGCCGGTCGGGCACCAGTCCACGAATTGAATTGAACGGTTCGTTTTGATCGAAGCAATGGCCGCATTTACATCCTTCGGGACGACGTCACCTAAAAACATAACATTCCGAATTGTATAAACGCTTGATAAACCTCGGTAGAGAAGGCACACGGCCATGTATTTGCCGTGACGTGGATCGCATTTGACCATTTGGTTGGACGGCTCAAAGCACATGTTGGTGATTTCGGAAACCGACAATGATTCGTGGTAGGCCTTCTCAGCTGAGATAACTGGAGAATAAGTCGCAAGAGGAAAGTGAATTCGAGGATAAGGAACAAGATTGGTCTAAAATGGAATAATTGATATCCAAGAAACAGCAGACTACAAAAGAACCTGGAATTCAGTGAGATCGACATTCAAAGCACCATCAAATCGAAGTGAAGCGGTTATCGACGAGACAACCTAAAAAATGTGATAGACTCAGATTCATTCATTAGCTATTGCTTCACTTGAGAAATCAAACGGTTCAAATTGGTGTAAGAAGGTCGTTCCACGTCCAAATTTCGACGACAAATATCGTAGATGGCCTCATTGTCAACCATAAATGCACAGTCAGAGTGTTCGAGAGTCGTGTGCGTAGTAAGCACCGAATTGTACGGCTCAACGACAGCGGTGGACACTTGAGGAGCAGGGTAGATGGAGAACTCGAGCTTAGACTTCTTCCCATAGTCAACAGAGAGACGTTCCATAAGCAGCGATGTGAACCCAGAGCCAGTGCCACCACCGAACGAATGAAAGATGAGAAAGCCTTGAAGTCCGGTGCAGTTATCCGCGATGCGACGAATCCGATCCAAGACGGGGTCGATGATTTCTTTGCCGACTGTGTAATGTCCTCTAGCGTAGTTGTTGGCCGCGTCTTCTTTTCCAGTGATGAGCTGCTCTGGGTGGAAGAGCTGCTTGTAAGTCCCAGTGCGGATCTCGTCTAAAACAGCGTATAATCCAACAAAAAACAACAACAAATGGCAACCGATCACTGTTGGCTCCAAGTCGACCATAACCGCACGCGGAACATGACGCCCATTGCCTGTTTCCGAGAAGAAGGTGCTGAACGAATCGTCTTGGTTGTTTTGGTCGGACGGCATTTTTCCATCGGGCTGAATGCCATGTTCCAAGCAGTACAATTCCCAACAAGCATTTCCAATTTGCACGCCCGCTTGTCCCACATGAATAGAGATCACTTCACGCTTAACAACTCGAGTAAGCGCTTAATTAATCAGATACTAAATTAAAACACGTACCATTTTTGATGTTTTCTCTCACTAAGATTTGACTTGATTAAATGGTCTGGTTTAGTTTGTGTAAAGCTAAAGTTATAAAAGAATTAAAGTTTTAAAAACAACAAGATCGATAAAAAGAAAAGCTTTAGAAAATGAAGGTAGTATTAAATAAACGAGCATGAACATGATGGTTGACGAACGGGACCGCTGCCCATTGAGAGTTATTTTGTTCTATACAACTCCCAGTGTCACTATGGGTCACTCCACTAGCAGAGTAAAGCCTAGTACACAATGGGTCCGCTCCATGTCAGACAAAATTGCTCATAACGCCAAATAGTATAATTTACGTAATTTTTTGCGCGCTATTTTCAAAAAATTAGCTGGTCAATGCCTTTTTTGACAAAAAACTTTTCTTTTAGGAAAAAAAGGCTAAATCACAAAATACAGTCAGGTGCAAAAGTAAAAGAAAAAGGCATCCCGATTGGTCAAGCCATCAAAAAGCTATGGTGCCAAAACCAAATTGACCCATATGGAAGCAAAATCTTTAATCTTTTGGACCAACATGATCAGATCACTCCTTCATGGTGACCTGAACACCCCAAAATATACTGAAAATCGGTAAAATTTTCGAAAAAAATTCCTAGGGGGTTGAGAAAATTTTTCTGGAAAATTTGATTAGGCCTATCATAAAGAGGACAAAATATTTTACAATATACAAAAGACCGCAAATCTCTATGACTTATATCAGGGTTACCCTTTGTACTTATTTGTAAGTATTGTACTTATTTGGAGGGTCCAAAACTTATAAATTTAAAATGTACTTATTTGTAAGTATTGTACTTATTTGAGCTCAATGTACTTATTTTGTACTTATTTTTTGGATTCAGAGAGAAATTTAGATTTTTAAATGATAATTTTTGAAAGAAATGTTTTTTGAAGCGAATTAATATGCAAAATCTTAACAAGATTCAGTTAAATATTCAAATTTTTCTCTCGGCGGTTCTTATTCTCTTTAAAAAAATTGGCTCAAAATCGTAATTTTGTCATTTTTTGAACCAAATCGTTAAGAAATCGCATTAAAAATTACAAAAAATTTTCCGGCGGCGTCTATTAGAGCAGGGGTGTATCTGTTCTTATTTATATTTTTTCTCTTAAAAATTAGCCCCAAGATCGCAAATTTTGTTCATTTTTGGACAGAACTTGTTAACAAATTGCATTAAATTTTCAAAAAATTTCCCCGGCGGCGCCTATCGGCACCGCCGGACGCTCTTCCCTCACCCATACCCAAAAATTTTTCGGAAAAATGCGCCGAAAAAAATTGTTAAAAATCTGATTTTTTTGATTCTAAATGCACTGAAATTACCAATTGCTTATGTTTTCGACAAAATTGTTAAAATCTTAAAATTGATTTTCGGAAATGTATAAATTTCTCATTTCTAAGCCGGAATTGCTCAGAAAAATAGTTGGCGGAGAGAAATATGTTGCTAATTCTTGATTTTGTTGAATAAAAATGCGATTTAAAGTTGTGGAAACATGTTTTAAAAAATGTACTTATTTTTGACCCCTAAAACTTATTTTTGACCAGCGATGTACTTATTTCGGGAAATTTTCAAGGGTAACCCTGACTTATATCCACTGAGTTCGAGAGATTGTCAAAATTGACTACCATATAAATGATCAATTTTTGATCATTTTCCCTTGAAATACGGTACTATCATTCAAAAGGCAATTCGGTAGAGAATTTTAAGCTCTTTCTGGCAGGCTTACTCATTTTTTACAGAAAAATTTTCCTAACCCCCTAGGATTTTTTTCGAAAATTTCCCAGATTTTAAGCCATTTTCGGGTTTTCAGATCACCATGAAGATGTGTTCTGATCAATTTGGGGTAAAAGATTTTTTGATCAGCATCAGCCAAGCAGGAATTTTTTTTTCCAGATTTTCTATGTATCTGATAAAGATTTTGCTTCCATATTTTTGCACCGCCAAAAATTGAGTCAAATTGGTTGCAGCACCATAACTTTTTGATGACTTTACTAATCGGGATACTTTTTTTTCTCTTTTTGTTGACAAATATTAGGGGTTTGTTTTGGCAGAGGGAAGAATTTCATTCAAACAACGCAACTACTGGAAAAATGGTTTTATATTTAAAAAAATTTTTGCTTACATACTTTTGCACCTGACTGTAGGTCATTGGTCACTGATCAGTGATCACGAATATAACCTTTGTTTTGCATTTTTTCCGAACTCGAATTCGAACAAAAATCTTGAAATTTTTTTAATTGGCTTTACCAATTTGCGCAAGTTTTTTTGTGGTTTTTTAAAAATGTTCTGACTTTTAAATAGGGTAGGTCACGACCGCTTTAACCGGTACCCCTGGTTTTCGGTTAGTCCGGTTTCGGACCCCCGGTTTTCGGTTTTGGCCCAAAAAAGCCTGTTTTAGATTTCGGTTCTGTTAAACGACTGTGACCCACCCTACAAAGTCATTCATGCCGTAAGGTCTTATATTACAGCTGCGGCTTTATCTTTAGAAGTGTTAACGCTAGCATCCGGACCTCCCCACCCCTTCCGCCTCTCCTTAAATTTTTGCGTCATAGTTATTCCAAAATCAATTTGTCAGCAGGTGTCTTAGCAATTAAATAATCTTTTTTTCTCGAATCCCATTCATGCCGAGAAAAGTACAATTCGCTTATGAGTATTTGATTAAACTTTTAGAAAGTTCGAAGATTATTTTAAAAATATTTTGGCAGACAAAACAACTTTTGGGAACAAAAAGCATTGTTTTCGTGAATTTTTAAATTATAAAAAAGTTTAAAAAATAAACTGTCTTTTTATAATCATTTTTTAAAAAGCATCAAACTAAATACATAAAAAAACACGAAATTTCAAAACATAAATCTGCGACTGTTAAATATTTTTGATGAACAAAAAGGGACATAATAAACTGAATATTTTAGAAAGAAGTGGGATATGGCTGAGCACCGGATTTATTGCAAATAATGTTCACAGACAGTCGAAGTGAAATTGAAAAGGTACGGGGCACAAGTAAATAAACGGAGGAGGGAAAGGAAAAGCGGACGGAATAAAAGGACACCAGCGGAAAGATGAAAGAAAGTGAGTACGAACGACGAACACGGGGAAAACAAACCCAAAAAGAGAGGAAGGAAAAGTGAAAAATCATAGAAAGCAAAGGCAAAGGCGGAGAGAATTAATTGGTCAATTAACTGTTGGGTTGGGCCAATGAATGAATGAGCAGCGAAAGCGAAGGCCAAAGGTAAGGCCAAACTGAAGAACAATGACAATCCGACACCGAAACACTTACAAACAAAAGCAATTCTTTTGAACAAAATGATCATCACAATGGTTTTGGAGACGGATTTTGGGTTATTAGCGCCAATGGCTATTGGAATTTAAGAAAGTGAATCTCTAAAATGAATTTTCAATAAGCTGAAATAAGCTCTGCACGGAGGAACAACAAAGAGCGAAAGCGATCACAAAAAGAATGGTTTGAGTGGTCAACGAAATGAGTGAAGTGAAAAACCCGTGCCAATGGCGTCGCGCTTTCGCTGCTTTTGCTCTCCCGGCAATTTTCTTATGCTAACATCGCCGGTGGCTTCGGGAATTTCTCATGCCCTTCGGCACTTTGCCGTTGCTCCTCCTTTAAAATTGGTTCCGCTGCTGGCGCTTTCAACACATTTTTCGCATTTTCATTTTCATCCGCCGGCTGGTGCTGCGCTTCCGCTGGTGCTGCTCCCAGTTCCCTTTGCTTCTGCTGTTGGTCCGCTGGTGGCCCTGCCGGGGCGTCGTTCGTTTCGTCCTCCTCCGTCTCCGACTCTTCGCCCGGCAAAGGCTCCGCCACCGTCGGATTGTGAAATTCGTTGACAACCATTTGGGTTAGGTCTCCATTCTGTTTGTCCATACATTCGAGAAGGTACTCCATGATTTTGTGGAGGCGCCGTTCCAAGGCGGCGTAATGTTTGAAGGCGATAACGGGGAAAACGGGGTCTTTGGAGAGGGAACTGAACGAACAAACGAAGTGAACGGACGAATGACCGACGGACGGACGCCCTAAAGGTGACTCACTCGTGCAGTGTTTCTGAGAGCCCTTTGACACCGCTGTAAAAGCCGAAAAAAGTGCCCAATGTTTTCGGTCTGATCAGACAGCACTGTCGGAAGGGCATAAGGATGTCGTCATCGTCAAAGTCAGTACGGCCAAATCTGTGAAGAAACAGTCCATGGCATCGCCCCCCCCCCCATTTTTACGATCGTCCGTTGTCCAAATGAATTGCGTATGATGGAATGTCAGTGCCAAAAACGCTGAACGTCTCGTAGTGATGGCGGTCCTGGTTTCCGATCAGATAATCCATCAAATGCAAGTCGATCAGGTCGAGCAGTCGCCTTCCGTGCGCATACTGCTTCATCCCCTTCACCTTCGACTGACAATAGTTCATGTCCTGCTGCCAGGCAGCGAGTTGTGTCTTCTTTGAATATGTCCTGAACAATCTAACGGTTACGGTCATTTTGGTTGGCATACTGTACCGTCTGTACGGTGATTTGTTGTGTTTCCGTGGCACACTCGTGTCGTCGGGCAGAAAGACTTGGACTGATCCCTCCTTCAACTCGGGCGACCCGCAAATTGCATGTGTCGTGTCACAATAATAGTCGCATTTGCTGACGAAACAGCGATTCTTTGCTATAAGCAAAAAAAAAATGGGGGGGGGGGTAAAGCCAAAGGGAGAGAAATGCCTGGGGAAACGAAGAAAGTCTTGCGAAGACGCCTCTCCGCCTTTTCCAACAGTTCACTGGTCATATTCATCACTCGGCCGACCGTTGGCACGGCACGGCGATAGCCGAGGATTCTGAAGAAGCAATGGCAAATGGAAAGGGCACAATGAGTGAGTGACTTGTCCAAGTGGAAGGTTGCGATCTCGGCATTGTGTCGTTCAAAATCGCCAAAATAAAAATGGTTTGGGTCCGTTTCGTAGTCTCTGCCGAACCTTAAAGACCAACAAAATCGTTGTTTTGTTTTCATTCGACCTCATCGGTTTGAACACCGCCTGCTTGTCGTTGTCAAAGGTGAGGATCAGTTTGACCTGAAATAAGCAAATGCATTGATTGGTTCGTTTGTTCTAATCAGTGGCTTTTCCCTTCTGTTCGGTTGTACTGATCAGTATGGCTAGAAGGTTAACATTTCATTTGCGCATATTTCAAAAATCTCCAAATCGAATTTTTTTCTATCCCGGATGGCCTGAACAGCTTTATATAAGCGATAGAAAGTGATTCTATTCGACAATTAATCGACCGTCGCAAATTTTTGAAAAAATATTATCTTTCAAACAACAGAATTATTGTTCCTAATGAACCAAAAGACAGTTGTTTAACTTAATGTTGTCTATGACCTCCAGGATTGAAAAACACAAAATTAAATCCAGATTTTGGACATAGACACAAGTGTTTGGAGCGCAAATGCCCGAGGCGCAAATGTCTGCATACAGGTTAGAACTGATATTTCGAAAATGCATATAGTCAGAGCTATCGTCAAAGGCTTTTCCCTTTGCTTCTTCGATCTGTTCTGCTGATCAGTTAAATATTGCTGCTTTTCCCCCCTCTCCCTCTCTCCTTTCCATTGTCTTTTCTGCTTTTCCCCCTCTCCCTCTCTCCTTTCCATTGTTTTTTCTGCTTTTCCCCCTCTCCCTCTCTCCTTTCCATTGTTTTTTCTGCTTTTCCCCCTCTCCCTCTCTCCTTTCCCTTTTTCTTTTCTGCTTTTCTCCCTCTCTCCTTTCCCATTGTCTTTTCACCTGTGTCCCTCCCTCCATAATGGCGGTGTGTTTGATCTCCAATTTGTTCAAGTCTTTCAGCAGTGCGTCGATCATCCGCTCGTCCCTGTACAAATCGCAGCTTCCGATTTGGGCGTAGAAGTGTTCCCAATTGTCCTGCTTTGGCACCGTCCTTCTGTTAATTAGTCCAATGAATGCCAAAATGTCCTCCACCCCCCCCAACGGACCCCTGCGTCTCCTGCCAATACTCTGCCAATGTTGTGTTCCGCCTGCATTCGGGCCAACCGTTGACAATCGGAGAACGATTTAAATGGGCCTTTATTCTGTCCACCAATTGTCGGTCAATTTTTCGGTCAATCACTTACAAATTGAAAATAATAAATTATTGTTTTAAAACTTAAGCAATGAAAATCGATCTCTAATGAATCAAACGCACTCAAATCGGCGTATTTTGCTGGTCCTGAATTGGTCCCGGGCGGTGGTTGGGGTTGGAAGGGCAACTGTTCCCCGGGGGGCCTTCGCAGTCCGTCGGGGTTTTTGGGCCGTGCACGAAAGCCACGCCAATCTGTGAAATTTGAAGCATCGATGAATGATTTTGTAAGTTTAAATCAAATATCTAACTTTGTTTGGCCAGGTAATCGGCCGGAATTTCGGGGTCGGAGGAGAGAAATTCGGCGGAAAGAGGCACTGAAACATCCCTTCGAGAGGCCATCAGAAGGAGGAAAAGGAAGAAAATCGCGCAGATCAAAGCGAACACTCTGCGGGTGTAGAAACGAAGTGTTTGCATGACGCTGCTCCGATCTTTGGCCCGAGAGCATAGCGATGCTCGCATAAGCAGCAGGGAAAAGCGGTGGGAACGAAGGGAGCGATCAGCAGAAAAAAGAGGAAGAGGCGATCAGCTGCAGAGAGGAGGCGGGGAAGAAGCGATCAGCAGAAAAAATATGGGAAGGGCGATCAGAGAGAGAGAGAGAGAGTGGAGGGAAGGGAAGGGATGATCAGCTGCAGAGAGGGGAGACGGCGAATGGCAACAGCATCAACAGCAATCTGTGCTAACCTGAAGGGAAAAAATGATCAGCAGCGGACTAGTTAGTGATGTCTTTGATTTGAAAGGATTATCAGGGAGACGAGGAAGAAGGGTGGGGATAAAGCAACAACCGAGCGAGAGATTGGAGAATAAAGTGGTAAAAAAGGGATAATAGTGCATGAAAGTATGACATGTTCATAAGGGCATAAATGGGTTCCATTTTGTGGTTTGAATGAGGCGAGGAGAGAGAGAGAAAGACGGAGAGGGAGGGGGAGGGGAGGGGGGAAAGGGGGAGAGAGATAGAGAGGGAGGAGGGGTAGGGGAAAGGGGGGGGATGGTGGGGGTGTGGGGTAATTGTTAGGTTAGCAAAGAGAGACGGTGCAGAGAATAATCACCCTCTGATCTCGGGATTAAGCAGAGAACAGAAAGGGCGAGAGCGGAAAGTGGTGACGAAGAATGGAGCAAAAAGGGGAGCCGAAGACAAAAAGGGGAGAGGGGGGGATACAGCCGATACTCCCGAGAGACAATCGATGGTAACGGGAAACGGGGAATTGACACGGAAGAGAAAAGAGAAACCCCCGAGAGCGACGACCAATCGGAATTTCAAGCCCCCCCCCCCCCACCCTCGCCAATAATCTCCGATTGCAACCGATTCATTCACTCAATCAGTCAATCAGTCATTTGTGTCGATTTGAATTTAATCACCTCATTTATTAATATATTGAGCAATCAATGCAGAAATTGAAAGAGAAAACAAAATGTAAAAGAATGATAATGGGCAATGAGAAAGGAATTTGTGTAAATGAATGGACGGAAGGGAGGGAGTCAAGTAATTTTTAAGCGGCGTGGAGATTAGGCGAGATAATCCGCCATTGGAATGAAAAGGAGGACACGGACCGCGTCGGAATTGGCGCGAGGGGAAAAGGGGGAGCAAAGGGAGGGGGGACAATTGCGGGGAGATTGGGCGGGGACGGGGGACAAGAGGGGGGGGGGGGGGGAGCTAATTGCTTAACTATTTACAGAGAAAGGGACGGAAGACCAGCTTTTGTATTGTCAGCGGATGCGATCAACCATAGATCTCGGCATTTGACAAATTTAGTGCCATGGATTTCGTGGGTTTGATGAAGAAACTCCCAGCAAACCCAGCCGCGACAACACTCGCAAATGGCTCCCCCCCCCCCTTTCTTTTTGTCCAATTGCCCCCCCCCCGTCAATTTTATGTAATTCATCTCCCCACGGCCAGCAGCAGGCGGCAATAATTGAATCACAACACTAATCTAAGTGAGATGAGCCCAATAATGGTCGGATGGATAAGGATAATGGGGGAATGGAAAAAGAAAACGCAAAACCAAATAAAAAGCGATTGGGGGGAAATTGGGGGAAAATGTGAAAATAACAGAAGAGACGACAGTTCCATCAATTGTATATATGCCAAAATGCAGATAATAATATTGTAATAAGGATGAGATGGCAAATTGACGACGAATTTGGCTAATAATTGGAGGGGGAGGGAAGAGAAAGGGGGGGGGGAAGAGAGAGGAGAGGGGGAAGAGAAGGGGGGAAGAGAGAGGAGAGGGGGAAGAGAAGGGGGGAAGAGAGAGGAGAGGGGGAAGAGAAGGGGGGGGGGGCGGAAGAGAGAGGAGAGAGGGAAGAGAAGGGGAGGAAGAGAGAGGAGAGGGGGAAGAGGGGGCGGGGGGGGGGGGGAGACGTGTCCGACGTGGAAGTGAAGGCCGAGGATGGCAACTAAAACAGAGATTTGGGAGGAAGGCATTGACCAAATCCAAAAGCAATTTGAAGGAGCAGTTTTACAGTTAATCAGTGAAGGAAAAAGAGGGATGGGTGGGAAATCCGGACAACACTTAAAGGGGCCAATAAAAAGGGAAGGAAAATAAAGCAATGGGAAGAAATGGGAAGGAAATCAAACAGAAAACAGCGCATCGATCAAATGCCCCAAATGGTCATGGCAATCACGCAACAAAAACAGGTGGGCAAATGTGAGAATTGGTTGGCGCGGGGGATGTCACGACGCAATGCTCGAGATTCGAGATCGAGGGAGAAGAGACGTGAAAAAGGATGGGAGGGGGGGGGGGGAATGAATGGGAAGGGACAAACAAAATGAGGGGGGGGGGGAGGAAATAACTGAGCAAAGCGGGAAGAAAGGGCGCGAAAAATTGGGGAGGGGGGGACTTGGCAAACATCGACGGGACTTCACCGTCCGCCAACTCCGCCGTGTCCCATCAAATATTTTTTTATTTTTTTCATAATTTTCGCCAAAATCAGCAGCTGAGAGGAAAAAGCATATGCTACTTATCAAAAACATTTGTGCAAATTCTGTGGAATTTCGGAAAAACGAAGAAAACAAACAAAGGAAAATTTGGAGAAATTGAAAAGGGACAGACGAAATAATTGGGGAAGGAAAGCGATTAGCCGAGAATTGTCAAATTGGGCTAAGCCAACGGATTCGTCCGTCCGTCCGTCGTCTGCGGGATCGTTTTTTGCTGCTTTTGTGTCGTTCCACCACCCATCCGTCCCCTCCCCGCGCCATTCGCTTTTCTGCTGCCGTTGATGATCCCCCCCCCCTCCCACCCCCGCCCATTTCGCGCAATAATCAGCGCCCATCCTCCGCCGCTATTCCCCGCGTCCGCCGTTCCGCCGCTCGTCCGCCCTCCCCTCAGCCATTGCTCTTTTCAGCTGCTGAACTTTCCCTTTCACCACAGCAAATGTTTTCTGCTGCTGCTGGAGATGAACAAAACCCCGCGTTAATCACCCGTCCATTGCTCTCTCTCTCTTCTCTCTCTCTTCTCTCTCTCTCTCTCTGTTTCTTTTTTCTCTCTCAACTCAAATTAAAGGGCACAGCAATTCGTCGGAGGGAATGCGATGGGTTTGGGTGGGTTTTTGTTGCGGATCGAAGCGGTGGTACCACGGGGGTTGGAGAATGTGCGGGGGGGGGGGGAGCAGGGGAGAGACGAAACAGGTAAGTGAAAGAAGAAAGGGTGGGCAATTTGTGGAGGGGGGGGGGGGGGGAGGGATGAGAGGGGAAAATTCGGCACCACAGAACGGATTCAAATAGCAAAAAAGAAAGGGGGGGGGGAAGAGTTGTACCCACCCAAACTCAACACAAACAATGCCCGTGGAAAGGGAAAACGAAACATTGGGCGGATTCATAACAAAAGTGGGGAGGACGAAAAATGGAATTGGAGAAGGTCGGGACGAAATTGGGACAGATAACAAAAGGGCGGGGGGGGGCATTGAAAGGACAGCCGAAACAGCGGACGAAACACCGGCGGAAGAGGAGGAACATGCATAATTCACGCGAAACGGAGGAAAAGCGGCGAAGATTGGAATTTCAAAGAAATTTATGAATAGAATTTTTTCATGGTCATTTTATGGCAGTGAGTCGATTTTTTAAAAAATATATTAAGGAAGAAAAATTTTAGGATTTTTTTGGCATGATTTGGATTAGATTTTTAATTATTCATTTTTTGTATTTTTGGCAATCATCAAGAATTGGTGTTAATAATTTGGCAGGCATTTTTTCTAGGCTTAAAAAATGCGCTGACAAACGAATATGAACTCAGATTTTGAAAATAACTGACCTTTATCTATGATTTTTTAGATTTTTAATATCCATTTTTTTGTATTTTTGGCTGAGTTTTTTAAACATAAATTTTGTGAGGTTTTAGACTTAAGTGTTTTTAAAACTTTAAATAAAAAGAAACATTTTGAATTGAAGGTAGAAAAATATATTAGTAATAATTTAATTCAATAAAGAAAATTATAATTTACTTAAGAAATACTTATATTAATTATTATTATTAGGGTTATATTGTTTGATTTTGCACATTTTTCTGTGCATATGCTATAAAGAAAGGGGCTCAAAAATAGCATTTCTACGTTAAATTTTTTGATTTGGTTAGACAGGCGGCCCGGGCCCGGTCCAAAATTTTAGCCGGACGCCCGCCGGGCGCGGGCTTTTTTCAAAATTTGTGGGATTTTGATTAATAAAATTAAAAAATTGTTTTAGCGTAAAATAGTAATTAAAAAAATTCGAAATTGCACATATAAATTTGAAAATCAGTTTCCCTACAATTGTCTAAAAAAGTTCCTTACAAAGGGGATTTCCGAATGAAACTTGGTGGGTGTTTTTAATGCCAATTCTGAACTTTTACACAAAAACAATTTAACGTTCCAATGGTGCCAATCCCAATTTCTTTCTCAGTGCGTTATTCTCCTCAATTTCCCTTTCGGTGTCTTTCGCGGCACTTCGTCCTCCCCGACGGTCTAAATTCAATTGGTAATTTGTCCCGAACAATGATTTAATACCATCCGTGGAAAGTGATCGGCGTCTCCGTTCTCTCGATTTGCTCCGACTTCGGCCACGACTGCGCGAACGACTTCGGCGCCGAGAAACAATCTGTCATTTAATTATAATTAGTCGTCCCAAAAAAAGGCTCTCGATTCTCACATTTGGCCGTGCTTTCCGCGTCTCCTGCTCATCTTCGGAGTCGGTGGAAAGACGCTCTAAGTCTTCGTCCAAGGCGGAAGCGTACAACTCGAGTTGGTTCTTTTCTTCGAGTGCTTGCCGTTTCTTAAAATTATGATAATGCAAAATTGCTTTGTTTTATTTCATTTCGTGAAAATTTCTAACTAAAAGAAATTGTAGGAAATTCTGCAGCCAATCCATCCACGTTTTTTTCTACCAATGGAAATTCTGACAATGAGTCCGAAATTCAATTAAACTTTTCTCATTGAGAAATTAAATAAATACCAAATCAGACAAAACCAAAAAAGGACACACTTCTCAGCCCTTCAATGTAAACTTTTAAGTAATTGAAAAAACCCTAAAAAGCGGTGCCGAAGCCATCAGCAAGTTTTTTTAGGGTTGTTTAAAATATTAATTTTTGAGGCATAAAAGCTATAAAAAAGCCGGTGTTACTCGCAAAGAGCGTCCCTTTTATACCTTTTTTAGTGCGTGGAAAAGGTGTCAAATACAGTGAGGGTCAACAAATATTCGTTTACAAACTGAACAGAGTTCCGAAATTAGAAGCGCATTAAAATATGGAAAACCCATTTTCTGTCTAAAGGGCTGCTTTTTTACTAAAAATAGGAAAAAAAAACAGGAAGTTTTTCCACTTTCGCAATAATTTTGCCCATGTAATTCGACCCATATAATAAAAGACACTCAAAGAAAATGATTGATTACCTTGAATATCAAAAAACGGCAACTGCAGCCAAAAAGGACATTGAAGTGACGAAAGAAATGAAAATTGACCAAACGCCGAACACTTTCCAAGTCGCAAGGCAAAAACTAATGGGAAAATTCACAAATTTAACAATAAAAAAGACATAACTCACAAAATTGACGCACAAATTAAGCAAAAAAATGACAAAAATTGGAAAATGCGGAGAAGAGAAAAGGGAACAGTCGGCCGATAAGTCAAATTGACAAAGGCAAAAGCGACGGAAAGAAAGGGCAGACAAAAAGCGCAGACGAAGGCCAAGCAAAGGAACTGACTGAGAAAAGCAATAATTAGGCCCAATTAGGCATCATTAAATGAACGAAAGAAACCGATCGATGCGGCAATGGGAAACCAAAACAGCAGGCAAATCAAAGCAACGGAATGTGAGCAGAAGACAGAGCCACCACAGAATGTCTTCGGGCTAAAGAACACAATAAAAGACATTGGAAACTGCAGCAGTCATTTGTTGGAAATGGAAACTTTTTGACAAGAATGATTCATAACTTTGCTCAAAAGTAACCAATTCGTGGTATTATTTTAATGGTCTTTTGAGTAACGCCCATTTTGATGGTCTTTGAGTAACGTCATAACACCATTCGGGCGAAATGAACAAACTAGCATTAGGTAATGTAATAAAGCACATGGTCCCGATTTTTTTTTAATTTCGAGAAAAAAAACTGCGGGAATTTGATGGAATTGGGGGAGAACGAAAATTTATTTGCAGGGAATGTTCTGACACTCCTCGTCGTAAGATGCATGGACCCAGACACACCACCTTAGATTATGCCAAAGCTTAATGATTGAGTCAAAATTAGCTCGTCCAAATGAAGTAGCACAAAATGCGAAAACCCACTCTGATGTGACGCCGAGCAGCAGAGAATCCAACCGACGAATTGACTCCGTCCCTTCCCTCCCTTTCCGCCGTTTGATTTCGGATTTTGTGTTGCCAATCACTCGACCGATGTCTTCCATTCTGTCCACCGAGCCCAAGCCCATTCAGCCGATGAATCGTCGACGAATTCGCGTCAGGATTTTCCATTTTCGAGGTAGCGCATAATCGACCCAACAACAATTTCAAAAACTAAAACATTGTCAAAATCAATTTAATATTTCAAGATGCAAAAAATATTCGCTTTATTTAAGAAAATGATCAAAAAGTTTAATCCAATAAATACCTTTTGTTAAAGATCGTTAATTTAATTTTGTTCAATTAGACAAAAGGCGCAATGATACATAATGAATAATGACGTACAAAAGATGACGGATGAAGGATTTATACACAAAACATACAACGGACAGCTCAACCATTAACAATGGTTATTTTTTTAAATTGTAATTTGGTTGATTTGAAGCGAATTTGAACGAATGAAAGAAATGGGAACAAAGGCGAACTGAAAAATGATTTCATCAAAGCGAATTCGATGTTGCGGCAGTAAAGGAAAAATGGGGGAATGCTCAACGAATAAACAAACAAACAAACGCATAAAAAGAGAAATCGATTTGAAATGTGAGTGAAGTAAAATAGCGTTTATTGGAGAGCAAAGATGAGAATACATACTTCTGTTTATAAAATAAAACATGACTGACAATGAGATCATTTTGATGATGGACGAGGATGACTGGCGGAGAAGGAAGGGGCGCTGACTCATCGATGGGCCGGAGAGGCGGTTGTCCTCCGATCCACACCAACTGAATTTGAAATCCCTATGGAAAGTGTCGCTTTATTTTCTCTCACCCGACAGAGTGCTGACATTGATACCCATCATTGGCTGTCGATTAGGCCTTTTCGGGGCGGGGGAGAAGCCGTAATAGTGCTCGTTAGCGACACTGCACTCTTCTTCACACCTTTTCATTGGGTCAGCCGTCCTTTTCGCCCTTCGGTCACTCTCTTTTCTGCTGTGTTCGTTTTCGCTCATTTCCCCATCCGCGTCCAATTCGTCCTCGTCACCACCAAAGGCATCTTCCATCAGCGGGTCCCTCTCCTCCTGTCCTTCATCCTCAATCAAACTGACTCTGTTGCTGTGCACAATTCGATTAGCCTTCTCACGACCTGCAGCATTTGACAGCGGATTTGTAATTAAATACGCAAGTTTTAGTGTAAAGTAAGGACCTCTTTTCTTTCGAATGTCTTCTCTGTGCACAATTTGACTCAATGAGTCCGTCATAACCGGGTCATATTCGGGTGCAGTGTCGTCGTATTTCACTTGGCGATTCGTTTGCTGGCTTCGCTTATTGTTGTTGTTGTTGTTATTAGATCCGTTGGTTCCGTCAGACGATTGCAAATATGAAATGTCCGTCTGTGGACTGTCCTGTTGATTCTGCCGACATTCGCTGCCGTTCTCCTTGTGTGATACTCTCCTGAGTGAACAAAATGCCGAAGATTGTTTCTGTGCCGTGTTCGCACTGCTGCTTCGTTGACTCCGTCTGCCGCCTCCCCCTCCTCCTCTCGTCCCTCTTCCCGTTGTTCCATATGTCTGATTCTCTCCCATGTCTCTGTCGTGTTCATTTTCTCTCCGCTGTGCCGTTGTTCCACCCTTTTTCTGCTGTGTTTCACGTTTTTTTTGTTCCTCGGCGGTGATGCGCTGCTGTCTCTTCCATTCTCTGTTGAGTTCCAACAAAGCTCCACAACTGCTGCTGTTCGGCTGTTGTTCCACAACTTCCAAATTGCCATTGACACGCTGCTTACTGTTGGTTGTCAAATGCATCACCGCCGCTGAGGATAAAAAATTCTTTGGTGGTTCTTTTGGTGCCGGCTTCAACGGAAGTGCCGGTCCTTTGCTTTGACGTACGGCGGGTCGAAGTGTTTGTGTAATTACACCAGTGGGAGAAACCAAAGTCGTCGTTGCGTACGGACTTGGATCTATCGTAATGAAATAATGAGAATAACCAATGTAAAAAGATGAAAATGCCATCTTCATACCATCATAAAGTTCGGGATTAGGTCGCTGCTGAAGGAAAGTTGAGAGCGAATTATTTTGTTCAGCATAAAACGGCAAATGGGCATAATGATAATGAGGCGAGTTCGGAGAAGAGCAGTCGCCACCATTATGCCTTTGAAGAGTCACCGTGGGACAAATTCGGCCAACCATGGGAATTCCGTTGCTGAACATTTCATTTGAAAGTGCAATTTGATGTTGGCCGTTAACAGCGTCGTTATGTGGACCAGGAACACGATCAGCAGGGTAATTAGTCGGTTGAAAATAGCTGAGATGTTGCTGGTGGTTCTGCTGTCCACCAACCCTGGCCAATGTTCCGCTGGACGTTTCCACCGTGCCACCATTGAATTGCTCGTGGGCCACCCAAAAAGCATTTCGCGCATCGCCACCTGACCATGTTCGTGCTGTTCGCCACACTCCCATCTCTGATTTTGATAAATTCCCTTTCCTTGGCCTCCGCTGCGCTCCGTCCCTTTTGGTGACAACAGCGAAACCAAAAAAGGACCATCAGAAGAAGGAGTAAACACCACAGCACAATTCCGCACACCAAAACACTCCACGGCTGTCGATACCAAACATTCTCAGAACGTTCAAAAAGGCGAATGTGACGGTTGAGGGTTTCTTCCGCTGCAAAACATTGTGCTAATTGTAAGTGATTTGTTGGGAAATGGGGTCCTTACTCATCACAACCGGTTCGCCAATGTAAAAGGCACCAACTCCGGCATTTGTACGGGCCGCGACTCTTATTGCGTAGCTGGCATTTGGAATAAGACGGTACAGCGTGACACTGGTGGCCCTTTCATTTGTTGTAATGTTGCGGTCTTCGACGGATGAATGGTTACTGAAATTGCTTTACCTAACGAAATGCCCAATTGTCAAATCTTCCTTCACCTTTTGATGTTTATTATGAATCCCTTAAGAATTCCATTGATTGCATCAGCGGGAGGAGGGCGCCAAGAAACACGAAGCGATGTGACATTAAGCATTCTCAGTCGAACATCAGACGGAGGCATGTTGGGAGCTACGGGAGAGAAAAGAATTGGGGCAACTGTTTTGAATTAAAGTATACGAGATTCAGCCGTGGTCCCGTCGAGCGAATTTGACGGCATTCCTTGGACAGTTTGGTGGTAGGGAATCACGAAAAACTCGTAGTTGTTGAACGGCCTGAGCCCGTTAATGACCACGTGATCAGTCTCTGGATTGGTAACGTTGACCCAACTGTGGTCCTGCGCAAGCGGCGGGCCTCGCCATTTTATATAATATCCTTGGACGAGAGGTTCCTGCAATTCGAAAAAAAAATTCTTAAAAAATGTTTTTTTTTCAAAATCCCATTTTAAAATTAAATTTCGCCGCCCTTGGCTTTTGGTTTTCCAATTTTCTACTTACATTTCTCTGCCGTTTCCATGCTAATAAAACGGCAGTTGCATTCAATGCGCGCACTTCTAACAGTTTGACCAATTGTTCCGAAGAAAGTCTTTGACGAGCCGTTTCCAAGTCCAAAAGTCGATTCATTCGTTGACTTCGATAATTGCCCTCTTCAATTTCGGTCGATTTTTTTGTTGAGACAATTTCGCTCATCGACGAAGGAAGTCCAATGCCTTTTGAGTTCTCCGCTCGGATAACAAAAACATAAGAATGTTCGGGCTGAAGACCAGTGACGCGAAAACGGGACTTTGCCACAACATCCAATATATTTCGCCAAGACTACAACGAAAAAATTAAATTAAAATCGCTAATTATCATTATAATATATTCCACCTCTCCCAATTCGGGACTCCAGTACTGAAGAAGGTAGTCAGTAATTGGAGAAGAGCCATGCCGTTCCGGGGAAGCCCACTCCAATTCAATGCTGTTTTCAGTCACATTCAGCACTTTGGGTTGCCCAGGTGATGAGGGGAGAGCAGCGGCATCGGGCATCCGGTGGAAAACAGTGTCTTGGTTGGTGTGCCCTTCCGCGACCAAAGAAGCGGTCCAAGTCGCTTCGCCGTCTTCGTTGCTCGCTCTGCACGTGTACACGCCGCTGTCCTCCTTCCTGCAACAACCGGGCATTTGTTTACACATAAAAGAAGGCTTTGCTCACTTCAAATCCGTTATTTGCAATGTGCCCACCGGCAACTGCCGGTACCTCCCTTTGTGTTGCATTGCGTCCAAGTCCAACTCTTTCCCATCCCTCAGCCAAGTGATTCGGACGGGCACTCGCCCCGTTGCCTGACAGGGCAAAATTGCCATGTCACTGAACATAAGTGTCTGGTTTTGATGACCATACTGAATGATCGGAGGCGGATACGTGCTGCTGGCTAAAAGCGTAATTTAACCAAACGAAAATCAATTAATTGTTTGTTATTTTTTTACTTCCATTAGCACAATTCTGAGGATGGTGAAAACAGGAGAATGTCAGAGTTGTGGTCAAATTCAAAATCTGGCCAAAGACCATTTAAAGCGCGGCTTATTGAGTTTAGCAATCATACAGAATTGCAGTTTTAAATAATTATAAATAAGTGCTGCTAAAGTGATGTGTTGAGTTTGTTTTCCATTTAATTCAAAGTGAGTCATTGCGACCTCCAAGTAAATTACTTTCCTCAAGCGAATGGTTTGGGGGGAGAGATGTGCTGATGAGAGGAGAAATTTATCCGCCGCCCCAAGAGATCATCTCCCACTTCCATCCCATGGAATACCACCGCCGCCTCCAACCCCTTTTGGTCATGCGTCGACCATCTCCGGTCGGTCGTCCATCGACCATTTTGCATGCCTTTTGCCTCGCTCCCCGCCCCGCCACATTCATCATGGGAAGGGGGGGGGGTCGGTGGACCAGCACAGAGAGAGGATTAACAACAGCAGCGAATGGAGGCATTTGGGCAACAAAAATTCCCTGTGTTCCCCCCGTTTTTGTGGTTCTGTCCGGTTTGATTGATGTGACGGAAAATGAAAGGAAATGCGATGGTACAAAAGGCACAATTGGCAAAGTAAAGACTTTGATTGGGCGTTTGGATGGACGCCATTTGCGAATTCACGCGAATAAATTCCTAAACGGACAACACATTTTCAAGAGTATTTGAGCAAAAATCATTGTGGCCTATTTGCACTTGTCATTAAATGGCAAATATGGAGTCATTGTAAAGGCAAAAGTGTGAGCAAATATAACAGCAGAAAACATATTTAAGATTTAATATAGCACAAAGACAGGTGAAAGGAATAGAGAGAGTAATTTGTAAGGAAAATGGCATAAACGAGAAACAGAAAATAATCAGAATGGCACACTCCACAGAAAGGTTAATTTGACAAATGGGGGGGGGGGGGTAATTAGACTCAACAAATTGAGACCGATGGCCGTTCAGCAGAGGATTTAAAATGGAGTAAGGGAGGGAATTGTGTCATATTTCACCACAGATTGGTCGGCATATGAAAGAAAACAATGGGCAATGAAAGACAAAAGAGAGGAGGACAATGGAAATGCCGGTCAATTGGAAGAATAATCGTTAAAAAAGAAATCTGCTAAAATATAATATATGTGCAATTGTGGTATGCATCCATTTTAGTTGCAAAGTTTTGCATTCGATAAAAAAGCACGCAATCGCGTGACTTGGAAACTTAGCGAATTAAAAGACATTGAATAAAAAATGCTGTTTTATAAAAGTTAAAGGGAAAAAAAAATCGAAGAATTGGGATTTAAATCAAATTGAAACACAGAAAACAGAGTTTTGGGTCGATAAAATGAGGAAATTGCAAAAGAAATGGGAAACAGAGGAATCCCAAGGGATTATGGGATGGATGAAAAGAGGGCATAACACTGTCTCATTCATTTGTAGAGAATTTCTAAAATATTTCTTAAATTTAGCATAATTTCCCGCCAATGGTAAAATTAAAACCTTTTTAAAAGTTTTTTTTTGTCTATAATATTCAGAGCTGGAATTACTATTCTTTTACCTATTTTGGAATGTTCAGCAATTTTTAAGTGCCTGTTTTTACGATTTTAAACACCTAAAAACCCCAGCCAAAATTTGTGCTTATCGAAAACTCGTAGTTTTGTATTCAATTATTTTCTGTTGAGTTTTGACTATGACGAAAAAGCCGGGTGCACTAAGTTTTCCCACAGTCCTTTCCCCACCCCAATTTTTTTAAACTTCATTTATGTTAGAAATTTTTCAATAAAAAATCTTAATTCTTTAATAAGAAAATTTCAAAAGTTAAAAAATATTCAACGACTTTTTGGAAATTTTTAAAAAAACAGTATTTCTCAAAAAGCTTGAAAAAACACTGAAATTTTTTTTTTCAAAAACGTAAAATTTTTTGATTTTTTATAAAAAAATTTTTTTAAAAAATTTTGGGAGGGGGAGGGGGGCGACTTGCTCCGGAAAAAAGCGATGTAGAAATAATTTATTTTCCATTTTATTGTTAGAACTGTTATTTTATCATAGGTGGACAGGAAGGTGGAAGGGGGGGGGGAATTGTATTTCGTACGAAGGTCCGAGGCAATTTCTTAAGTTTTCAGGAGAAAATTGAAAAAGGACTAATAAATAAAGATAGAAATTTTTATAAAGCTGAAAAATTTTTACAGGAATTTCGTACAGTAAACCAAAAATTAAGAAATTGAAAACATTAAAAATCTGACGAAAATAACAACTTTTGTGAAATGAAAAACTATTTTATAAATCTTTGCACAAAGGTGCTATTTTTCAATTGAAAATATTTGAACGCAATAAATAAGACAAATGGGCATTAAAATGTAAGAGAAAATGCATGTTTTTTTTGCTGGTATTTTCAGTTGATCAATTTTTTCGATCATTTTGAGGAGCAAACAAAAAAAAAATGCCAAAAATTGCAATGACAATTGGATTGACTATGTTCTGTACAATAAATTGGGCAGTCACAGTTCGGTTTGTTCCCCTTGTGGGGTGGGAGGTATTCCGTATTTAGTTAGTAAAGGTAAATTTCAGACCTACCCCCTTAGAGTATATATGATTTTTATTTTTAACACTTATACTAGTAGTCTCTAGTAAATTAAGGAACTTGCCATCATTTATGACTCCGAGAGATGCCTTCGACAATGTTGACCCTGCAGAATTAACCGCAGCACAAACGTAATTGCCTTGGTCCAATTGTCGAACATTGTCAATGATCAGTCGGCCTTCTTTGGTCACTTGAATTCGGCCATCGGAAGAAACGAGGCCAGAAAAAAAGGTAAAGAGCTGAAGGGGAAGAAGTTCAAAAAGAAATGCCAATGCTTTTGTTGTTCACTTGGTCCCCTTCTTTGCTCCAAAATATGCCGGGCGGCGGCTGTCCAATTGCTTCGCATTCGAACACGGCAGTCCGTCCTTGGTTCAAACGCAAGTTTTGTGGCATTTTAGTGAAAGTTGGAGGAGCATTCACGCGCAGTTTGGCACTGGATTCAATGCTTCCCACGGGATTCTTGGCATGACAGACATAATCTCCGGCATCCTCCAGTTGTATTCTTAGAATATTAAAAATTAAATTTGTCGAACACCGTTGAGTTCTGACTTATCAATTCGAAGTCCTCCTCTGTCTTTGGCGACATAAGCGCGCCCAACCGGCATTTGTCCATTCAGCTTTTTCCAAGAAATGCTTGGCATTGGCTAAATTCAATTAAATAACTAAATTAACGGCTTATTGTTTTTTTACTTCGCCAATAACGCGACAATCGAAATGAACCGATGAATTAAGTTCAGCAACAACATTTTTGGGCTCAATCTTAACGAAGGGGCATAAAAGAATTCATTTAAATAAATTCACTACCAAAAACACAGGTTTATCGAAAACTGAAAGTCGGGCAGGCTTTGAAACACGCTGACCAACCTTAAATAAGAAAATTAATTTAGGGAGAAAAACTGTCGTTTGGCCCTGTAGGCATGGTAAAAAGAGAAAAACCTGGTAAGGTGCAAATCGAAAACCTTTTTTCTCTTCCCCAATTTAAAATTTGTAAATTTTAAAGCGTTTTAGTCCCGATTCGTATCGATTTTCTGGTACTTTAGGATAATAAAAGGAATTTATGACTTTACCGAATTCGATGCAACACATTGGTAAAAGCCGGCATCAGAACGTTGTGCCTAAAAATTAACAACAATTTTCGAATATATTTTATTGATACATTTTCGATAATCAGTGAGCCATCCGGATTTTGATGGTACTTTTCGTCCTCTTGTGTGCTTAGCTCCCGGTCATCCTTCCTCCATGTAACCACAGGCTCCGGGATTCCCTTTGGCGGCGAACATTCGAGACTTACGCGATTGCCAGTGAGAGTCTGTTAAGCAAAAAAAAAAACATTTATTATCAAAAAAAAATTAAACAACCTGGACAGCGTGGGGATTTAGCCTAAAGTCATCTCGAAGCATCGCAACTCTCAAATTCGCTTCCTGCGACCGAACTTCTCCAAATTGGTTCCGTGCCACACAATGGTAAACGCCGGCATCGGAGTCAGTGCCGCCTTTGTTGCGATTAATCAATTAAATAATGCAACAAACAGAAAAGCATCGCATACCGCTGTTAACTTTTAACAGGAACAAAGAGCCATTGGGAAGCAGCAGCCGATGGCCATTGCCCACGCGGACCGGCACAGAATCTTTGTACCAAGTGATTTCAACATCGGACCCAGTCACACCACATCTTCAAAATGAAATAGCAGTTTAAAAAAACAGGAAGGAAGACAATGGAACCTAAGAGTTGCCGGATCATCTTTTACAACCAAAATATCAAGGGGATGTTCAGATATTGACGGCAGAGGGCCTGAAATTAAGTTTTGTACTTTTGTTTAAAAAGGAGCGAAGACCTGAATATGCCAAATTTGACAATGAAAAAGCCCAAGAAAGAGCAATAATCCACATTATAAAGTTGCCTCATCCGAATCAGCCATAGACGGAAATTATTTCAGTTTAGCTCAGCATTACAAACGGTTTGAAGCAAGTAATTATTCAGGCTCCACACAAAAATTATCGTAAAAACTCTTTTCAATAAAAATACATAAAATAAATTCATGGCTTAAAAGCGTCACCACCTTTCACTATGCTTTGCTACACCATTTCTCGCCACTCATATAAATTCATTATTTTTCTTTCTATGTCTCTTCAGTGTCCATGCTCTCGGCCCCTGGTCAGTCGGGCGTACGACAGTCAATGGAAAGGCTTCTCCTCCCCCCCCCCCCCCCCCATTCCCCTCACAGCTGACAGATGTGCTGCTAATGCTAATAGGGAAAAATGAAATGGACGCGTAGGCGAAAAGAATCATTCATCAGCAGCTATTCATTTGGGTGGGACAAATAAGGGAAGAAACGAAGGAAGCAAAGCCGAATTGAGAGGTCAAAGGCAGGAACAACATTAGTAGAAAATTGGGAGAAAAAATAATTAACACAAATGTGCAAATTGTTCCCTAGCTGTTGGAAGGTGCTGTTAGTTTTCAACAGTGGTGATCTCGACAGTGTTGGTTTCGACAGTGATTGATTTCGAAAGTTTCTTTTTAAAAAATTCTTTATAGTAAGTCTCGTTAAATTTTGAAAATTAAAATGATAAACACATGCTCTTATACACTTAAGAGTGGTTTAAAATTTTCGAATTCTGCTAAAGCTTGCAGGTTTGCATCTTGGCACTCAAACACGGCATTAGTTAGCAGATTTTCTCACAAATTCTAGAATCATATATAGGAAATTTTTGTATTCTCAACTACAGCCGAGCATGGGACACTTGTATACAAAAAGAGAAAGTGATAAATCTTTTGACAATCAAATAATTTGTATATGCAAATTATACACCTGGTACGTGTTGGAAAACCTCAAAGTTAATTACTGTTTAAATTTTAAAAGTAACAAGTGTTCATCGAACTCCTAATAGATATTAAAAGAGATAGGTATATAGACAGCCAAAAGAAAATTCATTAAATAAAGAAAATTATTTATTCACACTTTTATTCAATAAATAAAGTTATCTATCTCGGAAATTTATTCAAATGTTTCCCAATTGTTTTTACGATTGTTGACAAAAGATGAATTAGATGGAAGATTTAAAGCGGAAGAAGTCGATGATAACACACCAAAAGAATTATGATCAGATACAGGAAGTGGGTCAAATTGACTAAGATTAGGACTAGAAAAAATATTACTTGTAATTGTCGAATTATTTTGATCGGATAAATCAATGAGATCACCGACAGAATGAGCACTTTCTATGGATGGTGGAGAAACAGAACGCGTTTTGGAAGAGGGAGAAAATTTATCCAGGTTAAATTGAGAGGTGTCAATCGTCAGAGGGTCCAATTTCTGTTTGTACTTCGACCGAGAACGGGCAACAGACGAACTCGGCCTTCTCTTTTTGACTGAAGAAATGGCATCCTCTTTTCGTCTTACGCTCAGTTTGTTTCTGACCTGAACTGTTTTTAGATTTTTGTTTAACAATTATAAAATTTCAACACACTGATAACGAATGGATTTGATCCTTCAAAGCACCAATTACATCAGTTGCATTTCCTTTCACCTATGAAGTAAGAAAACTTTTTTTATTAGATTATTTGACACTTTTCCAATAAATAAGAACTGGCTTCCATATAAGAACCCACGAATTGGTTTTTATCAGGGAAATAAAGAATTTAGTTTGGAAAATATCAATTTCGACCCCCCGAATTTTAAGTCATAAATTTTTAACTTCCATAATGTGATTCCTTATACAATTATTTAATTACTCACAGAAGACACTGCTTGTTGCAGCATATCCGTAGTCTTGTTTTGAAAAAAGATATAATTTCACAAATAAAATATTTAAGTTACCGTAACAGCACCGTTCTTGTCCAATTGGCCTCTAACTCCCATCGATTGAGCCTCTCTTTCAAATTCGTCAATGGTTGTCCTATTCTCATTCAATTCCGACAATTTTTCATCAATAAATCTTTCGAAATATTGCACCCCATCTTTTCCGATCAAGGAAGACAGAAATTGCCGGAGGCTAGGACGTTGTTTTTCAGTAAACAATTTCCTGTCCCAACTGTAAGAGCCATGCGGGTCTAATAAAAGCAATGGAAAATGATCAAACTCAAACTGATCAAACATACCCACAATAAGACCAGATACGTAGTTGCCAAAAATCAACGCGTTCGTCTGCAAAAAGGCCCTTGCCAATGAATCAGAAATAAAAATATCGCTGGAGAATTTTAAACGATTCCGCAAAAAATTGAAAGCTTCTAACGGCAGTTTGTCATCATATGGAGAAGTAAGAAGCTTCTCATCCACGTCCATTATAACAACATCCCCCAATTCCGCCTTGTTCTGAGTTTGGAATGTTTCTTTTGGAATTCCGATTAAATACGGCATCGGAGCCCTAAAAGACAGAATATAGTTAATTCAAATAAAAAACAATTACATTAGCATATCAGTTAATTCATGTGGTAGAATCGGAATAAACAAACTTTGCCTAAAATTTAAATATTTCAGTTTAAAAAAATCAAACACTAACCAAATAAATGGAAAAAACAGTTTTGAAATGCCGAAGACGCAAGCCGAAAGTTGACTAAGTTTGGAAGTTGTAAAAATGATCCTTCTTTCCTTGAGTATTCTTAAATTTAAAGGTAGACAAAAAATTTTTAAACAGAAATACGATGCGTAAAGCTGTATCATCTGTCTCTCATTGATAGCATTAAAAAACTCGAGCAGAAATTTGTCTTCTCTCAATGTAGGCAATCGTGAAGTGTCAGGAATTTGCTCAGAAAATCGCTAAATATATTTATTAACCAAAAATCAATTGTTGAATGCGAACGGCGATTTTGGAACATGCACTCAGTTGTAATTTGGCACCGGAAACAGGAATGTCAAGATGATAAGCATTGGTTAACAAGGATTCAACATCGTCTGCCTAAAGAAATAAAATACCCTAACATCATAATGCACTAGCATAGTCTTTGAAAAGCAAAATTCAAAAACCGAATTAAGCAATCATTTCACTTACATTTCCATTATTGAACACGAACGAAATTGTATTAAGGAGTTTGTAGAAAAAATTGACCCAAAGAAATCCACTAAAATGGAATGTATAAGAGGAAAGAAAACGGTAACACACCTCAGGATGCAAAAACAGGAGTTAGTCCGAGGTGTAAATCTGCAAAATCCAAAAGAGTGCATAGATTGTGCATCGGTTAATACAAATGTGAAGAGTTGAACAGCATCATTTTCGCTTCTAAAAAAGCTAATCGCTCATTTGATGTCACGAACAAATCAATTCATTACCTCATACTCCTTTTCAATGGGAAGCAAAACTGTTTTATTGAACGGAGAATGTTTTCATCCGAAAACTCCAAAGGATAAAGTACCTAAAATAGTATAAAATAATTAGTATTTACTTAGGTATGTATGAAATCGAAAAAAATTATCTGATGTGAGATAAAGGGAATTTTATGGTTTGGGTGATAGCCAAACAGAACCACCGGGCAAAAATCCTAAAATGTCATCCTTACTAAAACATGCCTTTGTTTTTGTGTGTTGAAATTCTTTTGCCGCTTCAACTTCGCAACACACATCAAAAATAGTAGGCGTGTCCAATCTAGAAAAAAATTTAAGATAATTAAATTTGTTAAGCAATATTTTTTAAACCTGTGCCTAGAAGCCATCAGTTTGAGAGAAGAAAGAAAATTAACCACTCGCACATTGGTTTTTTAATTAGGATAATCAAACATCAAAGAATCTGAAGAAAAGGCTCGTGAGTCCACTCAACGACAATATTTTTATCATACAAAAAAGATTGCAAAGTAAATCATAAATTAGGTAAATGGTCATTCGACGTGCCATACATATGTTTTCGACAGAGGTTGGTTTCTACATTGAGTGATTCGCCAGTGTGATTTAAGACCGCTTCTTTAAGTTTTTCTTTTTTATATTTTCCATAAAAAATATTAAATTAAAAAAAACAGAGATTTTTTAAAAATTGTATTAAACTTCCACACGTATTTAGGTATTAGATTTTAAATGCACTAAAATTAACATACAGTGTAAGGTAGACCGAATATGGGACCTACTTGGTTACTAACTCCTCACAGACCACTGACAGAAAATTCAAATTATTTGAACAGAAATATTTATTAACGGTCACTTATTAAAAAAATGCCACTTATCAATACGAGAGATAGCAAGATACAACAAAAAGAGAACGAGGAAAATGATGGAATGCACCCTATTGAGACCTATATTTTCATGGATTTTGAGACAACGGGACTTTTTGACGACGGCCACAACAACCCGTTGACCAACCCCAATCGGTCCAATGAGACGGCCAGAGAACGTGCCCAGAGGCTGGACAACCTCATCAAGTCAGGTGAGAGAAGAGATTGGGCTGAACCGCTTGAATTGACAATGAATCTTTGTGCTAAAAGATGGAAATCGCTTTCCTAAAATCACGGAAATGGCTTATATGTCGGTGCCGCGGGTGTTGTTCCTTGAGGGAACGGAGCAAATGTCCGCGCGCCATTTGTCATCGATGTCGCAAGACGGCGAAGAAGGCATTGAGCCGGTGCAGGTCGTTACAAATGTACATGTGCGACAGCTGAATCCGCAGCTTAATGACAAGGAGCGGTTCAAGTACGAGGAATTGCAACGGAAAGTGCCAAGTGAGTCGTAGATTTTAGCCCCTTCCTTCAGCTGTTTGTTGCCCAGGCGTGCTTCTCAAACAATCCGATTTGACATGCAAATGCACTTTCGCTCAGGAATGGCCCGGAGTCGTCCACCTGCTTCAGACTGTTCCAAAACCAGCCTGTCTGGTTGCGCACAATGGTCTCAACTTTGACTTCCGAATTCTGTGCCACGAGTTGCGCAAGAGCGACCTGTTCCGTACCCATCCGATCCCAGAACAGGTGACGCTTAAAATTGATTGTGTTTTCTGGTTACAATTGTTGTTCAACCAGGTTTATTTCCTCGACACGCTTTCCTGCTTTTACGAACTCGAGAAGGAGTACAACCGCGAGATAGAATTGACGATGGAAAATGTTGACTGGACTCTTGGTGGGTCACTCACACGATGGCACCAATTTTGGCTTTCCAATTCCAGTTTTGTCTCAATTCCAACCAAACAGCGAAACTGTCGTTGCAACTGCCGAGATAGAGGAAACTGTACAACAAAATTGCACTGCTTCTGAGGGAACACAAAATTCCAATGGTCACAAAAGCACCACCGTTCTTCATCGATTGTTCGATCAGAAATGTTCTCTTACATCAAATGCCAACGGATTGCCAAATTCTCATAAGAAAATAAAGTAAGATTTATTTGCAGGGATCGCAAGTTTTTTTTTCAAAATAAGGTCAAGAGGTTAAACCTAAGATTTTGACCCCAAAAATAAGATTTTTGAAATAACGGATTTTTACATAGTAGAAACAATTGAAAAGCATTATTGGCTCTTTGCATTTAAAATATCAGCAAAATAATCATTAAGCACAAAAAATTTAAAAAGTTTAGGAGAAGCCTGAATTAAGAAAAATCTTACAATTAGGAATAAAGTTAAGAAATTTCAAGAATGAAAATTTTGTGGCATTTTTTTGAAAACGAAAAAAAAACTTACTAATTAATCATAAAATTAAATCGCTGAAAATTTTTAAAAAAATTTTTCATTGAATTTTCTTACAAAAATTTTTCTAACAATAAGATTTTTTCATGAAAGTTTCTAAGTTTAAAAATTAAAAAAAAAATTCGGCGAATATTAATGTAAGCAACAAATCACTTCAATAGGGAAATGGTCTGATATCATTCGGACTCCCAAATTCTCTTAAATTTAAAAAAATGGAGTCAAAAACTCAAAACTATTAAGTTTTTAACAAAAAAATGCTAACAAGAGAATATCCCGAACTGTCACTGCTCAAATCGCTTTAAAACCACTTTTATCGTGTAGAGCATAATTGATTTGCTATTGCCAATTTTTGGCTTTTTTGGCTCCTTGGCCAAAAGTCGTCAGAAAAAATCGATCAAAGTTCCGAAAAACCGATAAAATGGTTAATTTTAATTATTTTTTTAAAAACGTTTATCTATCAAATAGTAACAATAATATAACTAAACCAAAAAGGGAACGGGACAAAATTTCGACGCAGAAATTTCGCCGCAAAAAAATAAAAAAAATAGACTTAAAAATTTTTCTTAGAATTTTCTATAAGAAAATTTCAAAAAAAAATTTTTTTTTTTTTTTTTTACAAAAAATCGTTAAAAAAATTTACTAAAACTTTTTCCCTGAATTTTTATATAAAAAAAATTCTCAAAGATTTTTTTTCTTGAAATTTGAATAAATTAAAAAAAAAATTTCTTTGGCGAAATTATGTCCCGGCAAAATTTTGGGGTGCACCCACCAAAAGATGCTAGGTGAATAATACTTATTGTTAGAAAAAAAATCAAAATAATTCACCACCGGTCGGACGGATCAGAACCCATGACAAAAGGTCAAAAAATATAAGAGAACCAAATCCATAAAAATTAACATATTTTTGCTTTTTCTGCGTTTTTGGCGCCGGAGCCAAAAAACCCGTAAATTGGCAATAGCAAATCGACTATTAAGCACAAAAAATTCTCTCTCCTCCTGGGCTATGATCCTCCCCCCGCACAGTTTCACTATATCCTTTAACATTTGAAAATTTTGAAACAATATACCTAGTCCAATCCTACGTCATTGGAGCTTGGCTTTGCCGCTGATCATGGTAAAATTTAAAGCAATTGAAAATCATTCAGTTGCGATGTTCACCCGATACAGTTCATGCGCAAAACGCATTGGTCGCCGGCCAAACGCCGCTGCATTGACGCCAAATTTTTTGAGTCCGTGAAAATTTAAGCACTCGCTGATTTATTGTTTTCGTTTAGGAGCAACAATCGCGGTGAATGGAATTTCAATGGTAACCATGCCAGGCGGTTGTTGTGCGGACGTGGCAATTTCAAGCTGGAGAACATGTTCAAGAGGGTGAGATCGGTTGGTTTTTCAATCGAATCGCTCCCAAAATTTGTTTAGTTTTTCTCCATTGCCCCGCAATTTCATCGGGCACAATCGGACTGTGAGGCTCTGCTGCAAGTTTGCCTCTCCTACGGCATGGATTTTGTGAAATTTGTTGACCGAAGCTGTTCATCCTTCCCCGACTGCTTCTACACCTCCTCCAAAAAGACTCACAATCAGACTTGATTTTTGATTATTTAAAATTTAAATACTGACATTTGATCTCGTTTTGTATTATGGACATGATGCTGCTTAACCGTTCAGATTGCACCGTTTAAATACAGACGGGTTTTTGTTTTGTTCTTCCACGCTTATTTGCTGCTTATATATTTTTTATTATTAAAATAGAAATACATATATTTTTGTTTTCCATTAGTTGATATAAAATATTCAGATATCTTTCACACTTACAAATAATAATCCATAAGAATCGAATTAAAGCTGGGGGCGTGTGGTGTAAGGATGTGTCATATTGAGACCTATATTTTCATGGATTTTGAGACAACGGGACTTTTTGACGACGGCCACAACAACCCGTTGACCAACCCCAATCGGTCCAATGAGACGGCCAGAGAACGTGCCCAGAGGCTGGACAACCTCATCAAGTCAGGTGAGAGAAGAGATTGGGCTGAACCGCTTGAATTGACAATGAATCTTTGTGCTAAAAGATGGAAATCGCTTTCCTAAAATCACGGAAATGGCTTATATGTCGGTGCCGCGGGTGTTGTTCCTTGAGGGAACGGAGCAAATGTCCGCGCGCCATTTGTCATCGATGTCGCAAGACGGCGAAGAAGGCATTGAGCCGGTGCAGGTCGTTACAAATGTACATGTGCGACAGCTGAATCCGCAGCTTAATGACAAGGAGCGGTTCAAGTACGAGGAATTGCAACGGAAAGTGCCAAGTGAGTCGTAGATTTTAGCCCCTTCCTTCAGCTGTTTGTTGCCCAGGCGTGCTTCTCAAACAATCCGATTTGACATGCAAATGCACTTTCGCTCAGGAATGGCCCGGAGTCGTCCACCTGCTTCAGACTGTTCCAAAACCAGCCTGTCTGGTTGCGCACAATGGTCTCAACTTTGACTTCCGAATTCTGTGCCACGAGTTGCGCAAGAGCGACCTGTTCCGTACCCATCCGATCCCAGAACAGGTGACGCTTAAAATTGATTGTGTTTTCTGGTTACAATTGTTGTTCAACCAGGTTTATTTCCTCGACACGCTTTCCTGCTTTTACGAACTCGAGAAGGAGTACAACCGCGAGATAGAATTGACGATGGAAAATGTTGACTGGACTCTTGGTGGGTCACTCACACGATGGCACCAATTTTGGCTTTCCAATTCCAGTTTTGTCTCAATTCCAACCAAACAGCGAAACTGTCGTTGCAACTGCCGAGATAGAGGAAACTGTACAACAAAATTGCACTGCTTCTGAGGGAACACAAAATTCCAATGGTCACAAAAGCACCACCGTTCTTCACCGACTAACAGTTTTACAAGAAACACCAACAAAAAAAACGGAGCTTATTTCTGTCCCGAAGACGTATATTTCTATAAATTTGTCTTGGATGAGGCGGGGCAATAATTCTTAGAAAATTCTTTCTTATGAAAATTCAAAAAAAAATTTCTTATGAAAATTTTATATGAATTTAATTTGAAAATTTTTTAAAACATTTTTTCGGTGGAAACGACCTGCTCCTTCAAAAAGAATATGAAAAATTGACCAAAACAGTAACAAAATTAAATTTTTAAGAACTGCCAAGCGATCACTATTTGATGAGGATGTTCACCCGATACAGTTCATGCGCAAAACGCATTGGTCGCCGGCCAAACGCCGCTGCATTGACGCCAAATTTTTTGAGTCCGTGAAAATTTAAGCACTCGCTGATTTATTGTTTTCGTTTAGGAGCAACAATCGCGGTGAATGGAATTTCAATGGTAACCATGCCAGGCGGTTGTTGTGCGGACGTGGCAATTTCAAGCTGGAGAACATGTTCAAGAGGGTGAGATCGGTTGGTTTTTCAATCGAATCGCTCCCAAAATTTGTTTAGTTTTTCTCCATTGCCCCGCAATTTCATCGGGCACAATCGGACTGTGAGGCTCTGCTGCAAGTTTGCCTCTCCTACGGCATGGATTTTGTGAAATTTGTTGACCGAAACTGTTCATCCTTCCCCGACTGCTTCTACACCTCCTCCAAAAAGACTCAGACTTTAAACTCACTTAACACTGACCTTTGATGACTAACTCTTTTTTTTCTTGTATTTTCGTATGATTTTATTTTTACTCTTTTCTTTTGTAGAAAAAGTTTTTTTAATTTAAATTTAAAAAAAGTTATTTTTTCTTTATTTATCTGCCATATAAAGAATACTAATTGCATTTTCCTCCTCATATTTTTGCAAGTTTTGGCCCATGTCTCTGCCGGGTGACAGTTGCGAATTGACCCGTCACAACGGAACTCCCAGCAACCAATGGTCAATCATTCTTTTGCCGGTGTTCCCTTTTTCAATTTCTGTTTTTATTTTAGTCCGCCTGATGATTCGATTGCCGTTTCTTTGCCCACCACAAAATGTGTCAAGGAATTGAACAACAATGACAACGGCAGCAGCGGACAATGCTCTTCCAACTTTGGAAATGCCTTCCAAATGTCCTCCGATCAGTTGGTGGTGGGCCATTCTCCGCACAATTCCAATGCCATCACAATCCGTTCAAGAATCTTCTCGGTGTTCGGAATAAACCTGACCCATTGATTGACTGGGACAATTTGTACAATTTACCGCAACAAAATTTGCTACGAAGAGACTGCCGAAATTTGGTGCAGAAAATTGACAACCCAACGGAGAAATGGACGGTGCCACAGGTGGGCAATTGATGATTGGGCGAATTATTTGAGCATTTTGTGCCGCTTTAGTTGGAGAGTTTGATGACCTTGTATTGCAAACGGCGAAGTGTCGGTTACGAGTCGGAACAATGTTGGATGGACATTCTCGCCAGGCTTTTGGCTCTCCCTTTGGACCATTGTGCCCTTTTCAATATTTTTTGGGCCATTACCACCAAATACGTGCCAAAGTGACACACAATGAACAGACTGACTGCATCATTCATGTTCCATTGATAAGATCCTCCAAAATGTTCGACCTGTACCGTCTTCTGTTGCAATACCACGACCCGAGGCTCTGCTCCTTCTTGGACTCGTTTAAAATCCAGCCCGAACAGTTCAACCGGGACTGGTTCTGCTCATTGCTGAGCAAAGACATGGAAGCCGAACTTTGCTGGACCATTTGGCAAAAATATTTCGAAAATGTACGTGGACGGGTGTCGACTTCGCTTACATTTGATTTTCTCAGTTTAGGGCGATCCCTTTCTGATATTTTTCATTGCCTTGGCTTTCACCCGGGGGGTCCGTGAGGAGCTTTTGCAAATGAAAGCGCGTGATGACATCATCGCCCTGCTGAAAAGCGTTCCCGGCCGAATGGGTGGGCAAATTTTGATAACTTTTCATTCTTTTTTTGATCGCATTTCGTTGATCAGTACGCGAAGATGTCAACGATCTATTGGAAATTTGCTTTGTGCACCTCAAATTAACGCCAATTTCCATCAGAGAAGTTAATTCATTAAAAAAATTCATTAATATTTTCGTCATAATTTTCCGGTAGGATTTTCATTGCATGCTTTTCGGCTCAAATCTCATCGACGAATACGCCGAAATTCCTCTGAATCGGCTCATTTGCTTGCCCATCTCCGTCCACGAGCTGTACAGACGTGCCATTGACGTGACGACGCTGAACAGCACGAGCTTTGGCTATTTTGTAATTGACACACGCAGCCAAAAGCACTTCAACGCCGGCTCCATCCCCGGCTCATACAATTTGAGTGCTGAAACGGTCTGTCAGCTGAAAAATCGGATGAATGTTGTCCGTTTTTTCTTTTTCAGCTTGTCGATGACCCAGAAAAGTTTGGCTATGCGATGGATTCGCTGATGAAGTTCAAGCAGGACAATTATCCGAATGAACACATTTGCTTTTTGGGCTTTGGAACCACCGACGACGGCGACCATTTGATGAACATGGTGATCGCCAAGTTTCTGCAACAGAATTTGGAGCACATTTCCTTCGTGGACGGAGGATATCGGACGCTGCACCAAATGCTAAAGGATGGAGGGAACTTGACCAAACTGAGCAACCACTACAGGAGGAACGACTGCACGGAATGCAAAGAAGGGGGCCCAAAGGAGGGAGAAAACGGCAAAGCGATGGTTGGTCCGCAAAAATGCCAAATAAAAGTTCCAATTGCGGATTGCTCATTGTCAGACGCACGTCCCCTTTTAGACGTTTCTCAAACGGTTGAAAAAATCGCTGCCGAAGAGAAAAGAATCAATGGCGCCGCGGGAAACGGTCGGCCCGCGAAAGGGGACGGACACCGAAGAGAATGTGAAGCACGTGAGCAGCACCGATCGGTTCGGCAAGCGCTACCGCAACGTGCAGTCGGTGTTCAGCATCAACAACGATGACGACGACGAAGATGGCACTTCGCATGGGTCGACGGACGAATTGCGCAAAACGTTGGGCGGAACGACGGAAATGGTGGAGAAGGGGCAACAATTACTGCAGTGGGAGGACGTGGTGAGGAAGGCGGACATCGGCGAGCACTTCGAGGGAGAGGAAGTGATGGCACCGCCCGAGGACAGAAAGGTGCCGTGCTTCATCGGACTGAGCAGGACGCACATGCACATCTTCCACAAGGTCCACGGAGAGGTCGGAACGAACATTTGGCAAATTTAATCATTTTTGTCAACAAACAAAATGCAAACGAAGTTGGCACAAAACCATGCAAATGAATATTTTCATTGAATTCGGATTTTTCCTATTTGTTTTTTTTGGCCTTCCATTTATTTATGGCAAATAATTCTTTGGTCAAATTTTGCTCCATTAATCGCATTGGAAATTGAAGGTCGACACAATCAGTCGACCACCCCTTTCAATTTATCATTTGCTGACAAAAGGCGAAGTTTCACTTTGGTGTGTTCTTTGCTCCTCACTAAAGTCAAATTTCGCTTAACCTTTTGTCATTATTCGATAGATCAATCACTGTTTCGGTGATTGTTTCTTTTTTGAAATTGCATTTTCCCTTTGCCACTTCAGCCCGGCTGTGTCAGTCCCTCCCTTCGCCATTCGCTTTCCTCCATAATGCGAGTCACCAGCAAACGGCGCTTCCCCGAGTTTCTGACGTTCAAATTCGGCTACGAATTGCCCACGGGCGAATCGCACATAAACCGCGTGCATTATTTCATTCTGCCAAGGGCGGGGGAATGTGCCAAGGCCGTGAAGTTGGCCATTCTCGCGCTGAAACCGCTGGCAACGGACGGCGAAGAGACACTGAGCGAATCGTAAGGGAAACGGAGAGAGCGACAGAGAGAGAAACAGACGACCATTTAAAAAACAAATGAATGAATTAATGCAATGGAAAAAGAAGCAATGACCGACCGACCGCAACTGCTGACTGATCCCCCCCCCCCCTTTTTGCTGCTGTTCTTTCATCTCTTCGCGCAATAGTCACACAAATCAAATCACTAACAAATCGCTGGGTTATTTCCGCAATTTTCCTTATCAGACGAACAAAATGAACTGAATAGCCTTTCAATTAGCCTTAATCCCATTTTTACATCTGTGTAATAAACAATTTATTATTATATACATATTTCTATTTTTATTTGTATTCCGCTGATTGTTTATTGGCCGATTCTCTCACATTTTGCTGTTTCACTTTAATTCACTTGCAAGAGGTGCAACATTCCGCTGAAATGTCATTTTTGTTAACATATTTCAGCCTAATTCATTTATTTTGTGGACCAAATTCTCTAATTTAATTACGTATAGTTTTGTTATTAATGTTGATAATTCCCATAAGTTTGTCTCTGTGATAATCGAATAAACTTTTTGTATTTTTCAATTAAACGTATCACATCCAAAAATAGTGAATCAAATAAATACAAAATCCGACGACGCATTTTCTTTCGTTTCTTGGCCCATTCCAAATAGCATCACAAGATGTCCTCTTTGTTGTCCACACCCACAACATATAATAAATGTGCGACAACGACGGACGAAGACAGAAAGACGAATGAATGAATGCCATTTGCCCGGGGGGGGGGAGGGGGCGTTGGACGGATTGACCCCCCCCCCCCCCCCGCCCAACTTCGCCAGAGCACTGAGGGGAGAGAAGGGATTGAATTTCCCTCGTGCGGATTTGGCCGATGGCTTTCCAAAGTCCGATTTTATGGGTTTAGGAGAAATTGGCATTGGACGAGCAGCAGAAGGGTCCGTCGGCGGAAGATGATCCTTTTTTTTCGTTTCTTTTGTCCGTTTCCGACCGAAAAAGGGAATAAATGGACAAATGGAATGTATCGGTCCAATTTGGCAGACGAACGATTGGCATTTTGCCGATCATTCTGATCACTGATCAATCCGACTGATTGAGTTTCGCTTCTGCGCTTTGTCTCACTCGCCTCCTTTCCCATCGTTTGTTCTCTCCGCTCGCCCCAATTACCTCCGCTGCGCCACACAGTCTTCACACGTATCGCTCCAATTCCCCGATGAATTATCACCAGCCCCCCCCCCCCCTCCCTCCCCCCCCCCCCCCCTCCCCCTCGTCCTCCGTCTCCGATCGGGCTGATCAGTCCCCCCCCCCTCCCCCCCCCCCCCATTTCCCCCGTCGTCAGCCCTATTCGATTCGATTGCGTCCGCGCTTCGGCGGAAGTTGTCCTTCGCTATCGACAGCGCAGCCAGGCCGTCAATTCTTCTCCAATCACTCCCACCCAAAATGACCATAATTTTCGTTTAATTGCCCTTTTCCTTTTGCCCCCGCGTCGCTTTGTCCGAATTGCGCCTCTTTTCCTCTCTCTCTCTCTGATATTATTCCTCCTCAATGAGTGCTAATTTAACATTGAGTAACCTCAAAAGGTTGCCTTCCGCTGAGGGATTTCCCCCAAATCCAATCAAAACCTATCAGTTGCGCGAGCGGTTAATCAACAGCTCCAAATTCCCTCCCCCCGCAATTCCCACCCACACACATAAATTAATCAAGTTTTTGTCTCTAATTATGTGGTAAACAGGAAAAAGAATATTGTCATACGATAGCATAAACAAATCTCTCATAATGTGCCTAAAAAATAAATGCTTATCAAAAAAACAATTCTTAAATTAGGAAGTGCCCTCAGGGAAAACATTGCGCCGACTTTTGCCGGTTGGCCTTTTCTCTGGCGATGATCTCCTCTAATTCGCATTCCCATCACTGTGCCAATACCTCATCACCATCCCTTTCTTCCTCCTCTTTCTCTTCATATTTCTCTTCATCTTCCTCTTCATCCTCCTCTTTCACTTCATCTTCCCCCTCCTCCTCTTCTTTTTTCTCTTCCTCTTCTTTTTTCTCTTTTTCTTCCCTCCTTTTTCTTCCATTTTCCTTCTTCGCCTTTCGCTTCTTCTTCCTCATCCTTTTCTTCACAATTCCCAGCAGAAGTGCTTTGTCGGGGAATATCGGTGAACACTTTGCCGCAAGATGTGAGTTGTGGGGGCAAAATAAAAATATGGCAAATGAAAAACGAATTGCCAAACATTCTTTTTATGTGAATTGTGCGTTTGAGTGTAATAAAACTGTGAAAGAAAGGGAAATTAGCAGCGGACGGAAGAAGGACAATAAAATAAAAAGGCGAATTTGACAAAAAAAAATGGCAAAAATGAACTGCAAAACCAAAATTTGGAACCGGAATAATTAACTTTTGCTTGATTAATTATGGGTTTTTTAAACATTTTTCAGACGGTCCGCCGCGCTTCAAACAAAACGTGCGTACCCATCAGGTGGGAATGGCGAATGGCAGCTGTTTTTCTCCACTGATCATTCTCCAATCACCCACCCCCTCTGATCAGTTCGCTTATCTCGGCGACACCATTCGCTTCAAATGCAATGCCATCGGCCGACCGCAGCCGCGCGTCCATTGGTACCGCGACGGACGCTACCTGAACTACAGCTTTCTGCTGCGCCACCCACGCCTGAAAGAGCGCGGCATGAGTTTGGAAGTAAAGCAAATCGAAGTGGGAGACAGCGTAATTTGGGGGGGGGGGGAATAAAGCGGACGAAAAACGGCGGAATTTGGCAGGGCAATTGGACGTGTCGCGTGTGGAACAACGAGGGGTCCACGAACAGAAACTTCACGCTACACATCGTCGGTCAGTGAATCGGCCTACTTTTCGGCACTTTGTGTATGGCACAAATGACCCTTTAACTGCGCCTCCCTAACATTTCGACCTTTTGAGTGCCGTTTTGCCCTTTTTGTCCCCTAAAATTCCCACTAACACTTAACCCAATTGTCGACCTCCTTCTCCTCCGACTCAGACTTTTGTGACTATTTCCTCAACGTGCACATTCACCCGCGGCGTGTCCCCGAGGAATGCCTTTGCCAATGGGCCGTCCAGCGGCGCGAGTCGCTGCAGAATGCCAACAATGACCCGTCGTCCCACGCGCGAGCACTGCCCCAACTCCGTGCCGATTTGGACCTCAGCGAATTCATCGCAAACAATGGGAGCAGATGCGCACGATATGCAAAGGTGGAGGAAATCGCACGGCTGAGGACACAGCCGCGGGAAGAAGCGCCGAAGGGGTGGACGGAGAAGGAAAGTCGGACTGACAGCACAACCCCAGCGAGTAGCACAAGCAAACCCAAACCCAGCAGCACAAGCACAAGCGCAGCAAAAATGCCAACGAATAACCCCACCGGAGGACAGGGCACAAAGAGTGCCGTGAAGTGGACACTGCGAAGTGAGTGCGCTGAATGACCATGGTTTAGACCCGGTCAAACTGTTCGACCATCTGCTCGAGGAGGGGGTCCCCGAAGTTACGCATCTGCTCCCGGAACTGATCACCCCCGGGGCCATGGCATTCCTTCGGGAAGAATTGCCCAAACGATGGCCAAACAAAAGCGCAACGAGTTCAGAATTGAGCGCCAAAATTCGTATGGCCAACAAAATTGTGGGGGAGATGAAGCAAAGAGAGGGGGGAGAGGAAGCGGAAGAAGAGGGGGAGGAGCAGCGAAGTGGGGACAGCGGAAGAACAACCGAGAGGGCAAGCGAATACAACGACGGGGAGCACGACAACGCCGTGGACGAGCCCAACGACGCGGGCGCCTCCCGCATGGGCGGCAACCAAACAGTGGTCACTGCCACAGAGAGGTTTTACGGGGGGGGGGGGAACTCTCGACACTTCTTAACTCTCGAACATGCTCTAAAGTGGTCACTTTTGCGTCTCTCGCATTAAACTCTCTCCGTCTGTTCAGTGCCCCCATACTTTCGCCAATTGGATGACCATTCGCTCTCTCACATTGTCATCCCCGCGGGGCGTACGCTGAAACTTTCTTGTGCGTTGGTTGGCCTTAAAACGGTGAATAATTAATTAATGGCATTGGTCATTTTGCTGAAGGCAAAGCCGGCGGTCAGCCCGAACCGCAAGTCGTGTGGAGAAAAGGGGACGAAGAGATTCTGAGGAACAGCGAGAGCAGAACGGGCTCACTGTTCCAACTGAAGAAGTGGACTTTGGAGTTGGAGGACGCCACGGAAGTGAGGGAAAAGGACAAAAGGCAAAAAAAAAGAGAAAAACATTGGCCAAAAGAACGACAGCGGGGAGTACGCGTGCGAAGTGTTCAACTCCGCCGGACTGATCGTCCGCCGCTTCCGCGTGGAGGTGCAGGACCGAATCCGTTCCCGGCCCATTTTGGTGCCGAATGTGCTGCTGAACCAAACGGTAGACGTCAACGGCACCGTAGACTTTGCGTGCCAAGTGATCTCCGATTTGGTTCCTCACATTGTGTGGATAAAACTGATCAAAAACGACGGCACTTTTATTCGATGGGACACCAAACGGCGCCAGTACACCTTCAACTTCATGGACATGAGCACACACAAAGTGCATAAAAGGGGAGCACAAATTGAAGAGAAATGGCCAAATTGCAGAGAACGAGGATATTCCACGAAAAACAGTCGAACAAATACACAATGGAAATTGCCAATGTGACCATGGAGGACCAGGGCATTTACTCGTGCGTGGCGGGCAACACACTCGGCATGGTTAGCCCAGGGGAGGCGAGGAAGCTTTTCCAAACCAGGGCTGGGCCATAAAACTCGAAGCCGAAATCCGTAGTTCGAAGCCCTGCGAAGTTTTGAGCTTGAAGCATGAAGTTCTTTAAATTTTCCCTAATAAAATTTTAGGGGGAGGTAATTAAAAATATTTTTAAAATTCATTATCGTGAAAAATTATTGAAAAGGAAACGGCAATAGCAACCAATTGCAATATTATAAAAGTTGGAGCACTTACGGTGCCGATGGTATTGGACCCGCCGAGGGGGGATTAGAAATTTTGATCATGTTCCTTATAAGATTTATACAAAATTGCATATACTTCACTTTGAAAAATCGGAAAATGTATTTTTCTCGAAACTTCGAGTATTTTCACGAAGTTCGAAGCTTCGCCCAGCCCTGGTTCAAATGCCATTGGCATGGCTTCCGTCCGTTCACTTCGACTTTCTTTGGCCATGCCAATCTCCCCCCCCCCCCCCCCCCCCCCCTCAGTCAATGGCCAATGCCACGCTGACAGTGAACGAATTCCGTCCGCTCACTTTGCCCACCGATGTGTCCCACGCGTGGCCCCTTTCCTACACTGTGCTTGTCATTCTCTCTTTTCTGCTGCTCTGTGCCTTCGTCTCACTCGCAATGCTTTACCTTTTCTTCTCAAAGAAATTTTCGGCCAAAAATCGCGTCCAAACATTGGACACAATGTCAGTGCGCAAAAAGGTCCGTCCGATATTCTTTTAAACATCCGTTCCTCAAAACACTTTCAATTAGGTGGTAATTACGAAAAAGCCGCAAAGAGAGGGCGACTTTTGGTCCGATTTGGCCTCGTCCTATTCCATTACGGTTGAGCCCGTCCCGATGGGACGGCGCGAAAGGGCGGCACGCGCAAAGGGCGGCGGAAGCACCGGCGATTTGGTGCCGCTGATGGGAGACGGGCAGCAAAGTGCGCAACCGACGCCTGGGCCGGAGGAAGGGGCGGGGGAAACGTCGCCACTTTCGGAGTACGAAGTGCCAACCGACGCGGCATGGGAAGTGGGAAGGGAACGGTAAAAGAAGGGGCGGGAAGGAGAAGAGGACCAAAGCCAACTCACAAGCAGACTCCAATTGGTGGACATTCTCGGAGAAGGCGCATTCGGCGAAGTTTGGCGGGGATTGCTGAGTCCAACGGGGGACTGAGGACGGCACTGAGCCGGTGGGAGGGGGCGGGGAAGTGGCGAAATGCTAAATTTAATCAATGGACAATTTAAGATGCCCGTGGCGGTGAAACGGCTAAAGTCGGCAGCGCAGGAGAGAGAACTGATCATTTTGGTAAGCCATTAATTAAGAGTTGGGAAAGTAATTATCACCAGCGAAGCGTGATCAGAATTTTTGATTTGCTTTTATTTTTTGTGTTTCAGGTGAGTGAAATGCAAATTCTAAAGAGCATTGGCCACCACCCGAACATTCTCCGGCTGATCGGCTGCTGCACCGGCCTTGGCCCTCTGCTCGTCGTGTTGGAACTGTGCGAACACGGCAATTTGAAGGATTTTCTGAGGAAACATCGTCCGGCGGAAGCGAAGAGAGAGCAAAGCGTGGAGGGATACGAAGAGGAAGGAGAGAGTACGACGGGAGCGGAGGGCACAGAGAAAGGGAGCGACCGCAGCGAACCGAAACAGAGCCCATCTGGCAAAATGTATCAGGTGATTGAGAATGGCACAAAGAAGCCATTTAAGGAACCGTCTATTTCAAGAATATGCTGGACAGTCCCGGCACTTCCGTGCCAATGCCCAGCACTTCCGCAACTTCAACGGCACAAATTCTGAACAGACAGCTAACCCTTCGTGATTTGGTCAGATTCGGCGCCGATATTGCCAAGGGAATGGACTTTTTGGCCAGTAAAAAGGTGATCTGATAGTCCATCTGATTACTTTTGGTCTTTTGGCATTTTCTCCAGATAATCCATCGCGATTTGGCGGCACGGAATGTTCTTGGTCAGTGGCACCTTCCGATTAAAAGGCACTTTGGCATTTAGTGGCGGACAATGTGACGATGAAAATATCAGACTTTGGGTTGTCGCGCAACATCTTTTACAACGATTACTATCGTAAACGGGGCGCAGGACGACTGCCAATGTGAGAAAGGACGGCATCAGAGCAATTACACTTTAATTGGCAATCTTAGCAAGTGGATGGCGCCCGAAGCATTGGAGGCAAATGTTTATACGGTGCACAGCGACGTTTGGTCTTACGGTAAGAAGCGGCGCATTTGATAAATGCGATTAGTGACAAAGGAAGGGACTGATCAAAGGGAATGGGTTTATCCGATCTGATTTCTTCTTCAGGCATTTTGCTTTGGGAGATCATGACATTGGTCAGTCTGTGTTTTCTCACTATTATGTTTTGGTCATTCCCTTTCCTCTGCCCAGGGCGGCACACCGTACCCCTCAATTGCAATGCCACAACTTTACAATGTTTGCCCACTGTCCAGTGAAAAATGCCATAAATACTATTATCCATTTAGTTGCTTAAAGAGGGCTACAGGATGGAAGCACCGCACAATTGCCCCGAAGAGATTTATGAAGTGATGGTCAGCTGTTGGCAAGACAGGCCAGAAGTAAGGAGAAGCAGAGGGGAACAGGGGGGGGGGAAGTCGGTCAAAAGCATTACACTGTTTAGGTACGGTACCCTTCCTGAGTATTAGACTGTACCCTTGAGCATTCTTATGGTATTTTTGACTCCCTTTTTAAGACTCGACCCGCCTTTCGGACAATTGCTGAATATTTTGATTGGATATTGAAAGAATCGGAGAATTACATTTCAGTAAGAATATTAGAGAGGATATTTATTTGAACTTTCATTTGAATTTTCAGCGAAATTCGGACGGCGAAACGACGGACGAAGGTAAAAGAGAAAGGGAATTTGGAATTGTTTAATTTCCGTCTTTCTGAGGACCGTACGCCGTAATAACAGAAGGACAAAATGGGAAGGGAAGGGGCGGCGGAGGCGCAAATGGGGGGACAAACGACGGAGGAGGGGAAAAGCGGACGGAACAGCCGAACGGAGGGTGGCAAAGCCAAACGCCGCGGGGGACGGACGCCCCGGGGGGAGGCGCACAAGCGCAGCAGAGACTGAGCACGGCAAAGAGGCCAATGTCCGCCCCGGGCAGAATGAGTTTTGAGGTGCGCGAATTGGGGGGGGGGATGGCATTTTGCCTTTGGCATTTCTCTTTGAGAAGTTCACACGGGAGATTGGCGCCGGCACCAGTGAGGCATCGCCGTCGTCCCTGCTCCCATCCCTCGACCATTCCCTCCAGCAACACTCGACAACCGCCTCTTCCTTTGCGATTGCCCCCGCGGCGATGACTCTCCCCCCTCGACCCGAACGACGACTTATGTTCAACCAACAGATGCAAAGAAACGCGTGGAGAGCAAACACGGCAATGGTGGTCAGGGAAAAATCGTTGATAGATTTGGAATCGGAGGGAAGCGGAACGGAAGGGCACGCGGAAGAGGGGGGCGGACGGAGGAGGAAAAGCAAAATGACCGAGACGAAGCCGGGCAATGTTTACAAAAATGTGGGCATTGGGGGGAAGACTCTCTTTTCATTTATTTATCAGCTCCAAGCAACACGGTCCAACGAATATGCCAATACGCCTTCGCCTTGTTCCCCGACGGCACTTTCTCCGCTTCACCACCGTTTGGGCCCGTCCTCCTCAACCGATGCCATTCCGCCCTCTTCTGGTGGCTGCTCCGACTCTTCTCAGCCCATCAAACAAAGGCCCAAAAAGTCGGTGGCATCGGAGCACAAAATGCGTGTCCAAGGCGCACTCTTTACCGGAATTTCACAGCAAAATGCCAATTTGGGTGGGTTTTCCGTGCCATGTTTCAAATTGGACGAGGGTTGGCCAAATTTTTAAAGCGTCGGGAGAGTGGCCAAGTCGAAGACAGGAGGGCATGGGCAAAGGCTCAGTATTCGGCACCGGCACTTCCTCCACTCATTTGGGCCGTTCGCCGGTCGTTGGCTCGTCGTCGGAGGTGCGCCTTGGCGATTGGCGAAGTCGTTCGGTGGACTCGTCGAGCTCGGGCCACGGCGGTTCGTCGGCGATGAGCAGCGCGGAGGGCCTTTTGGGCGGCGGCGCAGCGTCGGAAGAAACGGAGGCATACGAGGGAGCCGAGCAAACGCAGCTGTCGGGGCACGAAGAGACGACGGCGGCCGTCAATTACGTTAGCATCGCACCAATCGGACAATTGTCCCTGGGGCAATAGGAAAATTCAAATTGTTTTTTTTTTTGTACATTTTGCCAAAACATTCCATTTTCAGTGCAAATTGTCAGTGTATTTTGTGAATGTTGCCATTATATATTCAGTCAATTTGGTGTTACGACAATCTTTCACATTTATAAGGTGTTAAAATGAGATCCAAGGCAATGAGTGATAAGCGAATTTTGCGGGAAGGGAAAGCGAAGCACAAAAAAAAGGGGAGGGAAAGGGAAGAATGATCAATCAAATCACAACGCAAAGTGACGTCGTCAACAGCAGAAGTCTCAGTCCAAAGTCACAACACAACATTGAGTGTTTGCTGCTCACAAATCAGCGGCGATCCCTTCATTTAATGGCACGGCACCATCTCTTCGGCACTTTTCAATCCTTCCCATTGTTGCCATTTCAGTCCTTCCCTCTGTTGCCATTTCAGTCCTTCCCTCTGTTGCCCTGCCACTTCAGTCCTTCCCTCTGTTGCCATTTCAGTCCTTCCCTTGCCATTTCAGTCCTTCCCTCTGTTACCATGCCATTTCAGTCCTTCCCTTTGTTGCCACTTCAGTCCTTCCCTCTGTTCCCATTTCAGTCCTTCCGTCTGTTGCCATTTCAGTCCTTCCCTCTGTTGCCATGCCATTTCAGTCCTTCCCTCTGTTGCCATTTCAGTCCTTCCCTTGCCATTTCAGTCCTTCCCTCTGTTGCCATGCCATTTCAGTCCTTCCCTTTGTTGCCACTTCAGTCCTTCCCTCTGTTGCCATTTCAGTCTTTCCGTCTGTTGCCACTTCAGTCCTTCCCTCTGTTGCCATTTCAGTCCTTCCCTTTTTCGCCGTTTGGCACCAAAAGTCGCATACTTTGCCACCCTTTTCCATTTTCTGCGTTGTTTATTTCACTGCTGCTGTAGTTGTTGTTATTGTTAATGATGTTGTTGTTGTTCGTACTTTTTCTCTTGGCCGACCCTTTCGGACTGAAACTTTCCTCTCTCAGACAGTTCAGCAAATTCGCCATTATTCGGCTGAACGCCCTCCGAAAGTCGCGGTTGAAAATGCCGTAAATGACCTTTTGAGAAGCGGAAATTTAAAGATTATTTAATTTAATTCACCGGATTAAGCGACGAATTGGCGTAGCCGAGCCAAGTCACAGCCTAAAAAAGCAAAACATGGACAGAAAAAGGCAATTTGCACCTGAAAAAGGAAAGGGGTGAACAGTTGGGGTTGGAAGGAGCGCCACACATTGACGACGAAAAAGGGCGTCCAACAGAACAGAAAAGTGCCCATAATCACTCCCAAAGTGACGCGTGCCTTCTGATCGGAGCTTAGCGACCGTCCACCGCCGCTGCGAAGCGGCGACGAAATTGGAGAGAAAGTGGCGGGGGGCTGAACAAAGGCACTTTTTGGGGGAGGGGGGGAAGGCACACCCCGAAGAGATGGCACACCTCACAATTGTTGTTGGTGCCGGTCGACTGCTTCTTCCCGTCGCTGCCATTCCATGCCTTTGCCATCGCTTCGCCCGTCCGTCGTGCCCCCGGCGTTCTCAGAGTCGCGCTCAGAATGGGCGTTCCCTGCCGAAGGGTGGCGTCCACAGTGGCCGAGTCCGCCTCCCTTTTTGCCGCCACATTCACAACACTTTGCCACCCGTTTTGATTGACGGTCGTCCCATTGGCCACAGGCGCCGAAGTCGGTGCCGTTTCGGCAGAGGGAGCGGAAGAAACGGCACAATGGAGGGAAGTTCGGGTGGAGGGCGGAAGCAATTCGGAAGACGGACGAACGACCACTTGACGAATGCGATCACTGGCCAATTGGAGGATGAGTAGGGAAGTGGCCTAGGGGAGAAAGGAATGTACAAATGAGAGAGGGTAGGGGTAGGAGAGAGAGAGAGCGAGAGAGAGAGAGAGAGAGAGGGGGGGGGGAGAGAAAACGATTGGGAAAATAAATAGAATACATTGGTAATGATCAGTGATCACCTGTTTCAGTTGGGCTTGGATGGAACGCGCGTGTTTGCGCGCATACAAATACAGCTTGGAATAGAGGAAAAGCATCAGAGTGGCCGGAAGGAAGAAAGAGAGCAGCGAGGAGAACACAGCGTAAGACGGAGACAGAGAAAGTTGGCATTGCGACCGCCTGCCAAAGAAAGAAACAAATGAAAACCGAACGGATATTCTTTTTCTAATCATTTCTTTCACTCTTTCTCTAATTCTAATACTATTTCTCTCTCTCTCTCTCTCCCTTTTTTTTCTTTAATTTTATTGCCTTCCAATTTCTCCCTCTTTCTGTTGCTGTTTTTCGCCGTCTTCGCCATTGTTCACGGCGCCAAAGGCAATTTGAGCAGTGCCAACGAAAGCGGAAAGGACCCAAATGGCACAAATTGCCCAGCAAATAGCACGGCGATTAATGAACCTTCAGGGGATGGATGACCTTCCGAATTAATACCAAAAATTCCCTTAGTTTTTGTTCAGCATTTCCTTTAAATTATAAATTCGGAAACATTTTCATCCCAATTGCCAATTTGCAAAAAATTTTCCCGATGGCATTTCCTTTCGTGTTTAAAACAAACAAATAGCAAAAAAAGGAAAGCATTGAATTGGCGGGGGAGAGAATATTTGATGACCATTTGAGAAGCGGAAAAGGGGAAAGAAAGGCGAAGGAAATGGCAAACGAAAAATGAAAAAAAGTGCCAACCGATGGAATTCGCAAAAAAAAAGTCGAAAAGTGTTTCGAATGCCAATTCCCCCCCCCCCCCCCCCGCCCCTTTCTCACCTGGCATATCGCATTGGTCTGCTGATATGCACAAATCTGTCCAATGCAATTGCACACTGAAAAAGGAAAATTGAGACCAAAAACGAAGAAATTCTCGGGATTAAAGGAAAAGCTCAAAAGAAATCTTTGGCCAATTCAGTCCATTTCAATATTTGAATACCAAGTTGAGAATTGAGGCGGTGCAGCAAGTGATGTCCACACAAATCCAAAATTGACAGAAAAGTGCGCCGAAAGGCCTTAATTAAAGGGGAAAACCCAAAAAAATGAAAAAGGAAAAGAAAAGGGCAAACCAATGTCCGAGAAGATCATTAGCAGCAGCAAAAACCATAACCTAAGCGGGGGGAAAAAGGGGGAAAAAGAGGAAAAAAGGGGGGAAGGAAGTAAGGAGGGGGGGAGGGGGAGGATAATGGGGGAGGGGCGACTGACCGACGCGGAGACGAGAAGGTCGGAGACGGCCAAAGAAACGAGGAACAAATTCTCAGGCTGCCGCCTCAGCTTCCGATCATAAAAAATGGCCGCGATGACCAGCGAATTGCCGGAGAAGGCCAAAGAGATGAGCAGAGCGAAGAGAAAAACGCTGAGAACGGACAGAAAAAGCGAATGGACGGGGGGCAAAAGCAAAGGGGGAGGGGACGAATCGGGTGGCATCGGCACCACCCAGGGGGACATCGGCACGGGCACACCGAACTGAAAGGGAAAGCGCAATCAGCAGGGAGAGAGACAAACAATAAAAAATAGACAGGGAGGGGGGGGGGAAACAAAATGGGGCAAATGTGAGAGGGATGATCAGAAATGATAAGTGAGTGATCAGAAGTTGGTAAGAAAACAAACAACAGCAAGTGATCGATCAGCAGAATAATTGAACAAGATGAGATGAAAGCGAAAATTAGTTGAATAAAAAAGTGATTGAAGAGGGGGGGGGGGAGTAAAAAGTGAAAAATGATCGGAAGAAAATTGATCAGCATAGAAAATGTTCTAAAAAAATTGGAGAATGAAATAGAAAAGTCAAGAACGGGGTGGGTTTAAATGATCCAAAAGAAAAAAAAAAATTAAAAATAGAATAAAAAATGGAATGGAAAGAAAAGAGGGAGCAAAGAACAGAAAAAGGAGAAAATGGAATTAAATCAACGAATTATTGCCAATTAAGCGATGAATGAAAGTTTTCCTGAGTTTCTGAGCTTTCCATTCTAAATTTGGAGGTTACCCGCTTTTAGTCGCTGTGCTTTGCCAAATTTTGAGTTGAGTGATTGTTTAAACAGCTTCTGCTCTCCAATGGTTGGGGGAAAAGAGAAAATGAATGGGGGGAAAGGTTTTAGGGGGGAGAAAGCGGGGGATGATGATGTAAGGCAAAAATGGACGGAACAGAACAGCAAGAGGTAAGTGGGGATGAGCCAAAAGGCAAACATTGGGCGTGGAGTGAACAGTTAACGAATTCGGTGGGAATGTCCCACGAGGGATGGCCAAATGTTGTGGCACATCCGGGGAAAGACCTTCTGCCGAAAGACGCACCGAAAGCCAAAACCTCCGACTTTTTAACTAATTGGGGGAGGCGTGAAGAAGTGGCGGAAAAGAGGGAAAACGAAAAGAGACGCGGGAGAAGAGAGGAAAGGGGAGGGGAGAGAGAGGGAGGGAGGGGGAAAGGGAGGGAGGGGGGAGAGGAAAGAGAGGGGAGAGAAAGGGAGGGAGGGGAGGGGGAGACGAGTGCCATTCCGTTCTTCCCACACCCTTTGAAGTCCTTCGCACAGTCAGTCAAAGCCTTGGGCCATGCCCTCCCTACCTTGGCTTTAATATTAATGCAACTGAATGTTTGGAGTGGAATTTTGGAAAGGATGGGAAGGACGGACGAAAACGGGAGAGAGAAAGTCGGAGAAGGGAACGGAGGGGGGCTAAAGAAGTGGAAGAAACACTTTTTGGATGAGACAACTTTTGTTGGGGAAAGGGGCGAGTAGGAATTTGGCGGGACATGGGGGACGGACGAGGCGGGGAGAGGGGGGGGGGGGACGGGGATGACCGACTGCTGCTTCTGCTAGCCGAGGAGAAGCCCATCCCATCGGGGCGATAAATAAATTGTCGGCAAAACGAATGGGCTCTCCCTGGAGAGAAAGTTCATAGAATAAAGAGTGTATGAGGAGGAGAGGGTAAAAGATGAGTTGAAGAGGAGGGGAAAGGGGGGGGGGGGGAGAGAGAGAGAGAGAGAGGGGGGGGGGGGGGCAAAAAAAAGGGGGGGGGGTAATTCCCCGAGCAATGAGCAGCAGGAAGGAGCACATCAGCCGGAAAAGGGTATTGGAGGGCCAAGAAACGAACGAATTTTCTACGTCCGCAAAAATAGTTAGTCACAATTCATTTGGCTATGGCTTATCAGCAGAAAGGGCAGAGGGGGGGGGGGGCCGAAAAAACGAGCTAAGAATATTAAATGAGAGCATTTATTTGTTTTTTTATTGGCTCAACCCGTCCCCATTAATTGAAAAACCCGCGGGGATGGAAAGGGATGCAAATGCAAATGATGCCTCCCCCCTTTCTCCCCCCCCCCCTTCGCCTCATTCATTGCCCCGTCCGTCTCCCCTTTCCATCCTTCACCTTCTCATCATCATTAGCCTTTCCAAGCAAAATGCAAACCTTAAGAAGAAACAACAAAAGGGGCGCCGCGCCGAAGGGAAATTGCCTTGGGGGCCAATGAATGAATGACTTGCCAATTGGCCAATTACACGTCAAAACGCATGCACGAAAGCCAAACAACAGCTGAGATTTGTTAATTGTTTTTAGCAGAACGGAGAAAACGACGGCGGTGGTCACAAAAAAAAACAGCAAAAGGAGCCGAAGTGACGGGGGCAGCCAAAGGGAAAGGAACGATGCCCCAGGGGGAATCTCCTGGGGAATTGATTCATTCATTGGGCAATTAATGCCAATTAGTGACCTCTTCTAATTTTGCATGTTGCTTTTTGAATATGTTTTTATTTACATATTATTCTTTCACTTAAAAAATTAATCACCGTTTAAAATGATGAGATGAATGAATTATCAATTAATCATAGACATTTCTAAAACACAAATACAAAATTTCAAATAATAAAGCAGCTAATTGGGAAGAAATGGCGAGTGCTGAGGGAATGCGAACATTTTGCTTGGTTGAGTGAATGCGCGAGAAGAGAGAGGGCGACTTTGGAACGGCCAATGGCATTTTGGTGATCAGTGCCAATGATCACTCGCTGCTGTTGGTCCGTCCTCGTCATCTTTCGTTTCGTCGTCGTCCTCCGCCCCTTCAAATTGTTTTGTCCGCCGTTTTATTTTCGCCCTGCGGCGTAAATTCCGCGTTGACAAAAGTGAACCCTTCGAATTCGTTCTGAAGGCAGGCAAAAGAATAATCAGAGAATGAGAGGCAAAAGCGAACATTGGCCACTGACCTGGTCCAAATTCATTAGGAACAATCGGTCGACCGGCGTCAATTTGGGCGCTTCGCCAGTGAATTCGGAGTCGAAATTGGAAGTGTCGTCGGCGGATCGCTAAGAGAAAAAAGGGCAAAATAAAACAAAAAAAAAGGGAAAGCGAACATCGAACAGAGCGACGAAAAGACAACGCCAATGCCGAAAATGAGAACCAAAAAGGCACAAATTACAAAAAAGGATGCTTAATTAGGCAATTAAGACAGCAAAACTCATTTTATTAAGAATTATGACCTATAAAATTTGACTTTGAATGTACAGCTGACAAAGAATGAAGGGAAATGACAGAGGGGAAGAGAGAGAAAGATAGGGAAGGAGAGGAGAGGAGAGAAGAGAGAGAGAAAGAGAGAGAGAGAGAGAGAGAGAGAGAGAAAGACAGAGAGAGAAGAGAGAGAGAGAGAGCGAGAGAGATAGGGAAGAAGAGGAGAGGAGAGGAGAGGAGAGAGGAGAGAGAAAGGAAAGAAAAGAGAGAGGGAGAAAGGGGAGGGATTGGGAATAGCGGAAGGAGAAAAAAACAAAATTGGCAAGGACACAAAAGGGCAAAAGTGAATGAATTATAGTAAGTAAAGTGCCATCGAAACACAAAATTGAGGAAAACAGTAAAAGTCTATAAAACCGATGGAAGAGGGGGGGGGGGGGGGCTAATTCATTTTTGTTTTGCTTAAATCGAGACTCAATGGTCGGGAGTGATCGGAAGTTGTAAGCTGATCGCGTCGTCGCCGTTTCGGCTGCAGTCCCTCTGCAGCGTTTCCTCTGCATAAGCTCCGCTCTCGGCACTCGCTGCTTCAGCGAAATATTGCGAATTAAAATGGTCGAACAAAATGAACTCGTCGCCTTTCATTCCCTCCAAAATGTCCCATTCGGGCGGCGTCAATTTAAGCGGAAGGCGCAGAAAAAGCGAGTCGAAATTGTCGGTGGCGAATTTGTTAGACTGAAAATGCGGACAAAACGAATGAACGAACGGACGAAAAACGGGACGAAAAGCGAACGCAAAAACAGAAACATTGGGAAAAACGCACAATTTTAGGCTTGAACGGCGGCTGCACTTGGCGAGTTTCGATTTTGTGCCAATCGATCCGACGGAAAAAGCAATGCTCCTTTGACGGAATGCCAAACAATCAGTTCAAAACCGATGTGAATTGCTTTTAAGCTTTGCCAACTCACTTTGACTTGCCGTTCTCCGTCCGCGCTGCACCCCAACCTTTTGGAGGGCGCTTTGCTCAGAAAGCCTTTACAAATCAGCACCGATTCCTTTGACATCGATTTGGGGTAAGAGACTGAAAATGGCCAATCAAATGCTCATAATGATCAATTATCTGATCAGATCAGTCAGACTTACCATTGTGTTCGGTGATCGCTGTGAACAATTCGTCCTCGTCCTCCCCGTCAAACGGCGCTTAAAGCCAAAATTATTGCGCCCGCCCATTGAATGGAATTACTAACGTTGTCCAGCGAGCATTTCGAACAGAAGGACGCCGTAAGCCCACCAATCGACAGATTTTCCGTACGGTTGATAGAGAATTATCTGAAAGGGTGCAGCATAATGCCATTTTGATTAAAAAAAAGTGCCAATTGCAGCGACCTCCGGTGCGATGTAATCCGGAGTGCCACAGAATGTTTTGGTGGTGGTGTCGCCCTGAATGCCCTCCTTACACATGCCAAAGTCGGTGATTTTAATGTGTCCGTCCCTCTCCAACATCACGTTGTCCAGCTTCAAGTCCCTGTAGATGATGCCCTTGGAGTGCAGGTAGAACAATCCGCAGGCGATCTCAGCAGAGTAAAACACGGCGACCGGCTCCTTGAACTTGCCCACCTGCTGGATCTGATACATCAGATCACCCCCGTTGACAAATTCCATCACAAAATAAAGACGATCCTAAAAGGAATGGGCGGGGGGAATCAAACAATGGCATGGAGGACGGAAATGCCATTGGAAGACCATTGTTTGGAAGCAGGAATGGAGTGCCACCAAAAAGGGAGGCTTGTCGGGCAGTGCCAGCACTCTCTTCTCCACCATTGTGCACTCCACGTCGTCGTCTTGGATGATCACGTCCTGGGAAGGGAGTCAAAGATTGGAAAGATAAATGGAAGTTTTGCGATAAAACCTTCTTGAGAATTTTGATGGCGAACAGTTCTTTCAAGTGCTTGTGCTCTCCAAGAAGTACCTAAGGGAAAAGCATAGTTGACAAGGGAAATGATCATAGTCTGATCAGAATAAGATGGCAATTTGCCTGATCAAAACAGCGGTTCGAAAGACTGTCTGATCAGGTGGCGTCATTCCTCCTGATCAGTTCGAAAGACCGCCTGATCAGATCATTTTGCTCTTTCCATCGCATCTCACCTTTCCAAATGATCCCTTCCCCAGCACAGTGATGAAATTGAAGTCAGCCGCCTTCACCACTTCTTTGTGTCGCTGGACTCGGTTCTCGAGTGCCGTCGCACTTTGCCGTTGTTTCGTCACTGATTTGGCTCGTCCCTCCTCGCCAAGTGCGCCCTTCCGTTGTCCGTGCAGATCGGCCATTTTCTTCTGCAGCCGCTCAATGTCCTTCTCGTCCTCAGGCGGAATCGGAATGTTATAATATTCGCCTGAAGGAAGAAAAATTGCCAAAGTGAGCGAAGGGACGGCGGAAGAGAAAGGCAAAGGAAACGGACCCTCCTCGTCGTTCAAAAGCTTGAACCATCCGTTCATAGGCTCTTTGATCAGTTCGCTAATGCCGAATGAGAGTGAGCCCATGAAGTCGTTGCGGCTCGTCCGGTCCCAATCCCACACTTCCACCGACAGTCTTCGGTCCTTGTCGGACGGCTCCAACTTGCTGAAGGGCACTGATTGACAATCCCACGGCATTAAACCACTTTAAGCCATCGGTCCCTCACAATTGGAAATGCTCGTCCCAAATTGGGTTCAGCGTCGCTTTTATCGTCCTCGTTTTTTGCTTGGCCTTTCCCTGCTCATCTTCGAACGGGATCAACTTCAGCTTCACATAAGGGTCCGAAAGTCCGTTGGGATCCATCGGAATCAAATTCCGTGCCTGAATTTCTGACCATATTATCAGCAAAAAATGTATTGTCAACCCAATAACATACTTCTCGAATGTGTATGTGAAGAACGCCGTCCTTGGAATGGGAATTTCGCTTTGGCATTGTGTCCTCTTTCCCCCGATATCATTTCACCTGAATGAAAGTGCCAAGGTCGATCCGCCCCCTCTTCTCCGTGTGATCCATGCCGCACATATTCGGCACGTATTTGACACATCGATGATGAACTGAAATGCGCCTAATTGTGCGAGCTTTTTTGTGAAGGGTAATTAGGCACTGACCAGAGGTGTAGCAGCATTGGCACTTCATGCCCTGGTGAATGAGCCCGTAAAGCAAAGAGCCGCAATGGTCGCAAAAGGTGGGCGACGAATAAGTGGTGGCCTGAGGGGCAAAAGGTCAATGAGTGAGTGGGTCATCAGCTTCAACAAATCCAATCCGATCACCTCCCATCGGTGCTGCTGCCGCGGGTCCTTATTTCGAATTATAATAATTATTAAATTAGTTAAGCTCCTTCCCACTCCAAACTCACGTCACTGTCCACCCCTTTGTCCGCGCCGGGACACGCGAAACTGACAAACTCATGGCATCGCTTATGGACGACCTGAGAAAAGGGGAGAAAAAGGGAGGGAAATGGACGAGACGAACAGAGAAAAGAGAAGGAGTGATTAAGAAAAATGATTATTGGAAAATCCAAAAGGAATTAATTCCCTTAGATTTGGCATTAAATAGTTAATTGCTGCTGACTTATTCTTTTTAAAGTGTCCGTTCGCCTTTTCACCATTCCCCGCTGATTGGCATTTGACTCCGTTATTAATTAATTATGCGTTTTGACCCACCAAAGTGCAAACTTGGCACTGAAAGCCTTGTTTGTTCAGTCCCCAGATGAAATCTTTGCAATGAGAACAAAAGGTTGGCTGTTTGAAGAAGCGCGGGATGAATTTGTGAAGTCTGAACGAGCCGAAGAATGCGAATGGCAAAAGTGTGCCGTGCCCACTCACTTCACTTCGTGTACATTTTTTTGCCGAAGGGCCCCTCTTCTGACAAACGCTTTTCCCTCAATTCGTTGCGCTGAAATGAAACAATAAAAAATTGTTGGCATTGGCGAAAGAAGCCAATCCCTCCCCTCCCAATTTATTTTGGCATTTTTTAAATTTGTTTTTATTTTTGCTAATGGGCAGAGGGTGAAGCTGTACAATGGTTGTTCTCGTTGTTGTTGTCATGTCCAGTGCTGTCTTGTGCTGGTGTTGGCGTTGTGTTTCCTATGAATGACCCCCCGGGCGTGAATATTCCGCCGGTGCTGTTCTTTTTGTTGCCGGAAGGCATTGGCCAATCAGTGGTCTTTGGTCTTTCGTTTCCTCGTCCTTCTCAAGGCCCTTCCTTCTTCCTTCCTTCACTTTTTTCTAGTTAATGAGTATTTTTAAATTTGTTATGTCTTTTTCATTTGCCTTTTCCTCTTTTTCTCATCGCTCTCTCCGTTTCTTCCTCTCCCTCCCTCCTCTCTATCGTTCTCTTAATTTTCCTTTGTTTCTTTCTTGTCCATTTTCCCTTTTTTGCCCCCGTGGCCACACTCTTTCTAATCTTCCGTCCGGCCTAACTCTCCTTTCCCGCCCCCATTTTCAGTAAATTTATTCGTCCCAAGTTGAATTAATCAATTTGCCGTTTCCCTTACGTCCCCAAAAATTCATTCCAAATGAGTCATTCATTTGGTGGAAAAGGAATAAAACGGGAGATGAAATCAGCTAATAAGAGATAGATATGATAAGGAAAGAAAAAAAAAGCAGGAGCGAAAGTGTGGGGGGGGGCAAAAAGCCAAAAAAGAAAAGGAAAAAAAGGGGGGGAGGCAAAAGAAAGTGTCCAAATTTAATATGGAATCAGTCACATCAGCAGTAATAATAAAGAATGAATGAATTGAATGAGTGGTTAGAATTGGTTATTTGAGATGAGACGGCGAATGGGCGGCGGGGGAAAGGGGGGGGGGGGGGACAACGTTTGTTCGTTCCTTCGTTCATTCGTTCGTTTGTTCGATCGGTCGGTCGATCATTTGAGGCATTTTCTTTTCATTTAACCTTCTCATTATGGCAATTGCTCATTACTGATCGGTCGTCTGCTCGTTTTACTCATTAAAAAAGTCATTGAAAAATGACCGGGAAAAACTGCCGCAGTCACTGCACTCAACGCCGGAGGGGGGGGGGGGGGGGGGTATTTCCCACCCGCCCTTCCCCCTTCCCCGGGGGTCTCTTTGTCCATTCCTTAGGCTATCCCTCCCCCGTCCCTCCCCTTCGTCCCCTTTCCCCCCATTTGTGCCTTTGTTTTGGAAATTCGGCCAACATTTCCTCAACTGCTTTCCAATTGTTCGCCTTACATTTCGCTCCTCCTCTGATGCTCGCCGTTGCGCCGATAAACAACCGCCTGAAGGAGTTAATGCCAAATAGTCCCATGCATTTCCGTCGGCTGCCCTTCTGCTGCTGCCTACGCCTTCTCGGCGAATCGCCGCTCCTCCGCTGCGACCGGGCGAACACAATCGAATCGGGCTTCAGCGGCGTTTCCGTGGCCGCTTCGCCCTCCCGGCATTCCCGTGCCGCTCCGTCTTCCGCCTCCGTTCCGCTTTCCGTTCCGCCGTTCGTCGCTGCCTTTCTCCGCCGCCCCTCCGTCGCTTTGGCATCGTTCGGCTGCCCCTTCCGCTCCTTCTTCCTCTTCCGCTTCTGCTTTTGCTGTCCGTCGTCCTCTTCCGTCTCTTTTTCGCGCTGTTCGTCGCTCAGCCACTCCTCGTGGCAATTGTGCTCGCTGTTCTCGTCTTCCCGCGGTGTGTAGTGATATTTGAGGCTGTGGAAGAAGGACACTTTTCTCTCTGGCTTTTGCTGCTCATTTTGCGACTTTCTCCGCGTCAGCGGTGACTTCAAAGAAGACTTTGTCGGGCTTGGCGGAGGCGTGGAGGGCGAAGGGACCACCAACAGCTGGGGAATGTTTATTGTGGTCGCTTTGGGTGGTGCCACGGTCGCGGTGGCCTCCTCCGGCGCTTTCTCAATGGGTTTCGTTTGTTTATGGACCGAGGGCGGGGAATGGGACATTTCTTTTACAGAAAATAGGAGGAAAAAGGTGGCCGCGAAAGGAAAATTGACGGGGAGGCGGTTTCGGAATGGGCAAAAAATACAATTGTGGGATTGCGGGAAGGGATCGGCGGACGATGGGTCGAAGTTGGAGCACATTGGCGGAAGGAATCACCGCTAAACCGCCGGGGAGGGAACAGTGGGAGAGAGAGGGAGAGAAGGGAGGGAAGGGGGGAGACGGACGGGCGATTAACGCCCGGGGGACGACGGGGCGAGGCATTACGAAAGGGGGGGGGGGATTCATCGGAGGGGGGGGGCAGCCATTGGCGATAAAAGGCACCATCATCAACCGAATATTCTGCTGCGTGATACTCTGCTCTCTCCTCCCCATCATTCCTTTCCGATCATCGATCGCCCCCCCCCTCCCATTTTATTCATCTCACTAAATCAAACGCCCCAACAACCGACCGATCCAAACAGTTCCCCCCCCCCCTCCCCCCCCCGCCCCAGCGCATAAAGCGCCTTTATTCTCGACAAAAATCAAGAGATGCGAGAAATCATAAATATGCACAGAACAGAGAATCGAATTTTGAAAGAAAACTGTTTGAGAAAGGGAGGGACGAAAAGACGGAAAATGCCGGGGAAAATGGAGAAATATGCCCTTAGGGAATGTTCGTGTTTTTAAATGAAGGATTGAAGTGAGCAAATTTAAACCGAAGTTGAAGGAATGGACGGGGAGTGTGGCTTTAAAACGAAAGTTAGGCGAAAGGGAAGGGCGGGGGGGGGGGGGGAGGGAATTGGATTGTCGGGCCGGCAGTTAGTCAAAGAAAGGGGCGGGGGAAGTGCAATGGCCCAAACTATCGCCTCGGGGGGGGGGGGGGGATTGGCAAATTGAGCAGGGTAAAAACGGCAAAAAAGCGGGTGAAGTGAAGACGAAAGAAAAATCGGAGAGGGAATTTTTATTGGGGGGGGGGGAAAGAAATCTGAGAGAATTTGGGGGATTCATTGGGCAAATATTTGAGAGAAACGGAAACGAATTGACAACAATTTGACATTTTGTTATACTCACGCACCAAATAATGCAAGAAGAGATGAGAATTTTGAAGGATTTAATAAATAAAATAAAGAAAAAACGAACGAACGAAAAATTAAATTAATGCCGAATAAATCATTTTCATTTTCTCATTATTCATTAACAATTAATTAATAATTCATAATTTAATTAATGCTTAAATAAACTTTTTAATTAATTAGGCCAGGAATTTATTTTTGGCCTTCCATTAATTTTCTGCTTCCATTTTTGCATTTTGCTCTCACGAACCAATATAATGCCGCTAATTCCCCCATAATCAACCGACCGAATGCCTGCGACAGTTTCCGAATGGCCAACGAACTCTCCACCACTGGGTCCTTCGCCGTCTGTTGCTGTTGCTGGCTCAGCTTGGCCAGTTGGTCCAATGCCGAATTGGAAGAGTTTAGTGCCGTGTCCCGAAGGCATCCCTCCCGTGGCATTAGCAGTCGTTGCCCATCCCTCAGGGCATTTTGTGAGGTTTCTCCCTCCGCCAGGTGCGAAAGGCAAATGCACGAGTTGGAGCGGAGACGGGGCGCGGGAAGAGCGGTCAAATGGTGGGCCATCGGTTGCTGCTGCGGTTGCTCGAAGGGTGGGGAGGGCAAAATGGAGGAGGAAGGCCTTTTGAAGAGGGAATAGTGGGAAGCGGAAGAAGAGGGACAGGAAGACAAATAGGTGGCGGCACCAGCGGAAGAGGGGGGCCGACGGTTGGCTAACGGCATTTGGAGGAGGAATAAATGAAGGGGCGGGGGGGGGAAGAGGGTAGGGGACGGGGAAGACAAAATTGATGGGAACGCGGGCACCGGCGCGGAGATGAAGACGAAGATGAGCAGCGGATGAGTGGAGCGGACGGAAGTGGGGGAAAGATGTGCTGGACGGAGGGGGGGGGGGGGGGTGAAGAAAATTTGATTGGAATTGACACTTGTCGGCAAAACGAGATTGAAGGGGAAAATGAGCAATGGCGCCGCGGGGCAAAGGAGGGAAATGATGAAAAAGCTTAAGGAATGAGGGGGGCGAGAGAAGAGGGAAAGGGAGCGAAAAAGGAAGGGAAGGAAGGAGAGGAAAAGGAAAAGGGAGAGAGAGGAAAAGGGAAGGGGTAAAAAGGGAAAGGGGAAAGAAAAAGAAGAGTAAAAGGCAAAGGAGGTAAAAGGGGAAAAGGAAAAGGGAAAAAAGGGAAGGGGAAAGAGAGGAAAAGGAAAGGGAAAGAGAGGAAAAGGAAGGGAAAGAGAGGGAAAAGGGAAAGGGAAAGAAAAAGGAGGGGAACGAGTAGGAAAGGGAAAGGGAAAGAGAGGAAAAGGAAAAGGGAAGAGAGAAAAGGAAAAAGAAAAGAAAGAGGGAAAGAAAAAGTGGAAGGGGAAGAGAGGAAAAGGGAAAGGAAAAGAGAGGAAAGGGAAAGGGAAAGAGAGGAAAGGAAAGGGAAAAGAGGAAAGGGAAAGAAAGAAAAGGGAAGGGGAAAAGAGGAAAAGGAAAGGAAGAAGGAAAGGAAAAAAGGAAAAGGAAAAGGGAAAAGAGAAAGGAAAAGAGGAAAAGGAAAAGAAAAAGGAAAAAAAGGAAAAAAAAAAAAAAGGGGAAAAAAAAGGAAAAGGGAAAAGGAAGGAAAGGAAAGAAAGGAAAGGGAAGAGAGGAAAGAGAGGAAAAGGAAAAGGAAAGGGAAAGAAAAGGGAAGGGAAAGAGAGGAAAAGGGAAAGAGAGGAAAAGGAAAAGGGAAAGAAAAAGGGAAGGGAAAGAGAGGAAAAGGAAAGGGAAAGAGAGGAAAAGGGAAAGGGAAAGAGAGGAAAAGGAAAAGGGAAAGAGAGGAAAAGGGAAAGGGAAAGAGAGGAAAAGGAAAAGGGAAAGAAAAGGGAAGGGGAAAGAGAGGAAAAGGGAAAGGGAAAGAGAGGAAAAGGGAAAGGGAAAGAAAAAGGGAAGGGGAAAGAGAGGAAAAGGAAAAGGGGTAAAGAGAGGGAAAAAGGGGTTGGGTGGCATTGGTGGCCGCGGCAGAAAAAGAGTTGCGCGGAAGAACAGTCGCCCCGGGGGCAATCTTCACTTGCTAAGATTCACTCATCGATGGCCGTCTCCGCTTCACACGGCCAATGAATTGGAGAAATTGCAAAAAGAAAAAGAAAAATGAAAAAGAGTGGAGAAAGAAATGGAAAAAAAGAAACAAGCACTATTTTAAGCGGAAATTTATTAACTCAAAAAGTTGAGCTTATTTTATATGTTAAATTATTTTTTTACAAAAAAAAATGCAAAAAAAAGCGTCACCTTAGAAAAGGCAAAATGGCAGTTGGTTTAATTAAACGGGCAGAAAAAGGCGAAAAAGGGAAGGAATGAAAAGGAAAAGGGAAAAGTGCCGGGGAAAATTGGGGAAAATTAAACGGGGGGGGGGCGGAGGAAGCACAGAAATTAAAAGAGTAAAAGTCAAATTTGAAAAGAAAAATATTAAAATTTGATAACTGACAAAATTTAAATTGGGTTTTGCATTAATAGGATGAGAGAAAAAGCAACGGAACGGCGGGGGGAGGAGATAATCTCCATTAAGCACAAAATTAACCGGATGCCAAAATAAATTCAATAGGGGAATATTTAGGGGTAATACAGCGAATGAAAGAGGGCGAGGAATGGGGGTGGAGGAGGGGGGAGGGTGGGAAATTGAAGAAAGTGCCGACGGCGACGGGGGGGGGACAGAATGGGTAAATAAATTAACCAACGATGAATGTTGGCATTTAGTGAAATTGGAGGTGAATGTTGCGCGCAATTGGACGCCAAAAGCACTTACCAATTTATGAAAAAGCGCGGGAGGTAAATTGGATGAGAAAATTGGAAAATCATACATAATTAATTGAAATGGCAAATGGAAAAAAAAGTTATTAAATGTAAAAGAAAAAGGGTGCCAATTGGGGGGGGGGGGGAAAGCAAAAGAATTGGCGTTTTTGACATTTTGACGATTTGAGGGGGGGGGGGGGGGGGGAGGGGACAACTGCTGGCGACGGAAGCGAAGAAGAGGCCGGTGGCGATGATGGGGAAGGGAGCGGATAAAAAGGGTAAGGGGAGGGGAAGAGGACTGATGATGAGGTGATGAGGTGATGAGGAAGGAGGAAGAGGGAAGAGAGAGGAGAGGGGAAAGGACGGAAATTTGATAAATCCGACAGGGCAAAAAGGCACGAGTTTGATGAAGTGAATGAAGAAAATACAAGGACAGAGAAATTGGCAAAATATTCCAAAATCTTCCAGGGAAATGAATGGGCAGCGGAAAAGACCAAAAGAGGGATTGAGAGAAGGTGGAGGATAAACAGCAGCAGAAGAAATAATTGGCTGCTGCTGGCCATGAATCAAATTTCATTTCCAAAAATTGCCTTCGTTTCCCCCTAAAAATTAAAATCCTTTCCTTTCTCTCAACAAATGCCAATTCCGTCAAAATGCTTTTCTCAATTCCACACGAATTGTCGGACGAAGAGAAGGCAATGGCAAATTGAGGCAAATTCGGCAAAAAAAAAAAAGCTAACGCCATTTTTGAAATGAAAATGAAGCGAAGGAGCGGAAAATGACACTAAAAATGAAATGGTCGGCACTCAATTTTTGGGACAGATTGTTTATTTTCGGGAACACCAAATGAAATGTATTCATTCACTAACTAAGAGAAGCCATTGAAGAAGAAAGGAGGAAAAGAGGAACAAAAGAAGAAGGAAATGAATGGCAATGAAGGAAAAGGAGGGGGAAAAGGAAAAGCAACGAATTGCCGCTTCTTTTTTCCATCTTTCGTTTTTCAATTCATTTTTTTTTGCTTTCCATTTTGATTGTTTTTCGATCAGTGTTTCCTCCCCGTGCTTTACCTCCTCCGCCCATTCCCATCCTCAGTCCCGTGTCCACCGTGTCGCCCCCCACAGTGGCGACAATCAGTGACGGGAGCAGCGCGGACGGAATCGAAGTGCGGCGGGGTTTGCTTTTGCTGAAGCGGCCCGGCGCCGACACTTTGCGACTGAGCACTTTTTGTCGCCCCGAAGCCGACCTTGGCGAAATCGACGGGGAAGCAGTGGCAGAAACAGCAGAAGCACCTTCAAAGACAATCGTCAGAAAGCCCATTTGGGACGAGGCACCAAATTTGAGAGTGATGGAGGAGCAGAGACGGCGAACGGTGCCGTGGGCGCGCGGAACGGCACCGAACGGAGACACCCGCCGTAATTGGGACGCCGATTCCGGCACATTGTCATCGCTGTGCTCCCCTCCGCCGTCGTTGTCCCAATGGGAGTCATCGAAACTTATCATTGCCGCCTCGGGCAAAGAAAAGTTTGACACGAACGAAGGGAGGAGAGACGGATGAGAAATGAATTGTAACGAAGAGGAAGGAAGAAAAGGCACTTTGAAAGGGCCTTTGAAAGGGATTATTTTCATGGGACGGATTAAATGGGGGGGGGGGGGGGAATCATATGTGAATGAGAGGATAGAGCCAAAAAATGGGATTGAGACATGCAGAGAGATTAGAGGGAGGAGGGGAGAGGGACGAGATAAAGAGAAAAATGACATGTCGAACATGGGCGGGGGAAAGGGGAGCAGGAGTCGTGGGGAGGAAGGGCGGAAGGGAGGGAGAGGGAGAGGGGGGAGGAGGGGGGAAAGGGGGGAGAGGGGGGGAGAGGGAGGGGAAGGGGGAGGGGAGACGAGGGGCGGGGGCGGGAGGGGGGGGGGGGGGGGAGGGGGGGGGAGGAGAGGGGGGGAGGGGGGAGGAGGGGGGGGGGAGGGAGAGGGGGGGGGAGGGGGAGGGAGAGGAAGGGGGAGGGGAGACGAGGGGAGGGGGAGTGAGAGGGGGGGGGGGGGGAGGGGGAGGGGGAGGAAGGGGGCGGGGAGCCGAGGGCGAGGGGGAGGGAAGGGGAGGGGGAGGAGGGGGAGGGGGAGGACGAGGGGGAGGGAGGAGAGGGGGAGGGGGGAGGGGAGGGAGAGGAGGGGGAGGGGGAGAGAGGAAGGGGAGGGGGACGAGGGAGGGGGGAGTGAGAGGGGGGGGGGAGGGGGGGGAGGGAGGGGGGAGGGAGACGAGGGCGGGGGAGGTGAGAGGGGGGGGGGAGAGGAGGGTAAGGGAGAGGGGAGACGAGGGGGGGGAGGAGTGAGAGGGGGGGGGGGAGGGGAGGGAGAGGCAAGGGGGAGGGGAGACGAGGGGAGGGGGAAGTGAGAGGGGGGGGGGAGGGGGAGGGAGAGCAAGGGGGAGGGGAGACGAGTGGAGGGGGAGGTAGTGAGAGGGGTGCGGGAAGGGGGCGGGCGAGGAAGGGGGCGGGAGACGAGGGGAGGGGGAGTGAGAGGGGGGGGGGGGGGGGAGGGGGAGGGGCGAGGAAGGGGGAGGGGAGAACGAGGGGAGGGGGAGGGAGAGGGGGGAGGGGAGGGAGGGAGAGAGGGAGAAGAAGGGGGAGGGGAGAGAGGGGAAAGGTAGGGAGAGGGGGGGGGGAGAGGAGGCGGAGAGAGGAAGGGGAGAGGAAGGGGGAGGGGGGGGGGAGAGGGAGAGGAAGGGGGAGGGGAGACGAGGGGAGGGGGAGTGAGAGGGGGGGGGGGGGGGGGGGGAGGGGCATTGGTTCATTTGCCAAAATGTACCCGAAAAAGTGAAAATAAAATAAACAAGAACATCGCAACAGCAAATCATTTTATTTTCTGCTTACAATTAATTTAAGCTAAAGTCAATCCTTTATCAATATTATATTACACTTAACGGGTGCAATTAAAGTTTAACCGTTACAATATTTTTTCCCATTTCAACAAAATATGATTTGGAATGCACTGAATGAGTTCTTTTGTTTATTCTGTTCTCAGCCGCTTTCATTTGTTATTGTCATTCTTGGCTAAACGAATGATGGCATTTCAAATATTTAAATGAATTACATTAAATTACCGATTAGCCTTTGCTTTGTAAAGCGTTTGCAACGACTGTTCAACCTTTATGGCTAATCGAGTCTGTGAAGAGCTTCCGAACGAGAGTCATTTTGCCGTAGTCGAAATTCACCTCAAAGGAACGACCATTCCAAAACAAAAAAAGCAGTCTTTTGTAAATTTTCTTTTTTGAATTTTCGAAAAGTTGAGTGTTGTACCAACCAACGTCAACTCATTACGTCCCTTTTTACTTGTTCAAATCATCATTTTTCATTATTTTTTCTTTCAAATCGAATCGCAAAATTGCGGAAATTTTTAATTGGTTTAAATGGAAATCAAAGAGAAAAGCATTGCTTATTAAAGCGTAATGCGTGCGATGCTTTCATTCGTCAAAAGTCTGTTCCTTCGTGGCCAATTATAAAAGAAAAGTTGGGAGGAATAAATGCCCAAAAGGCAGCACGGCACAACCAATAAAAAGTGCCCAATTGAATTTTGTATGAATCTTCATTTGGTTGCCTTAGGGACATTCTTTAGCAGCGCAATTTCCGATGGCCCAACAAATGAACCCGCGGGGGAAAGGGTGTTCATGTTCAGAAAGTATTCGGCTGACGGCGGCCAAATTTTGTCCACCGCATCACTCACTATTTTATGGCTAATCCATACATAATGGCAGATGAGGAGGGCCCTGAGGGGCGGCCATGACGGGGAAGAATTGCCCCCCCCCCCCTCCCGCTCATTTACCTATTTAGCATTTCGAGTCCCCTCCCCCCCCCTTTATTTTTTCATCGCTTTTCCTTTTCCCTTTTTTTGTTAAGAAATGCGTTTTCCCCGAGGCGTCTTCTCCTTATTGTACTGCTTCAACTCGTCGTCGCTTCTCCCATTTCTGCTTCTGTTCCCCCTCATTTTTTGCCTTCTCCAAACGTGCGACTCTTTCCCTGCCCCCGGGGGTCTTTTTTTAAACTTTTTCATTTTCCAAATGCCCAATTTAAGTGTTTGGTCTTCTCCAGCTGAATGATCGGATTCGTCCCCCGCCTATTTCCTCATATGCCAAACTTCCTTTCGACGAGCCGTGGGTATTTGTCGTGCCAACCCACCGGTCAGGACAGTACTGTAGTCTTTTTAACATTATAGTATTCTTACAATTGACTATTTAATTTAGTTTTAATGACCGGACTCATTTATGGCACAAACGCGCGATGATGCGACTTGGGAAGCGAGCGCTTATGCGTTTGGGGTGAAAAGCGAAGTGTAGCGGAGCGGAAAGTGATGTGGGAAATTCCAATGGAGGATCAAATTAATCCGATCCGATCAGTCGATGACCCAAAATGATCATTTCGCCATTTGTTGTTTCTTTCCTTCTAACGAGCGAATAAAACACCGCCGGAGTGTTAAGCAATCAGCAAATTAATTGTTTGAATTTAATATTCATACGAAATGGGAGCTTTTTCATTCCGTTTCGTCCTTCGCAATTGTCTGATCTGTTGGACTTCGTTGCTGCTGATTTCGAATGTCTCTTGTGTGCCGGCCAAAACAATGCCATCTCTAAAATCAAACGGTCAGTGACTATTTTTTCCTTTTCTTCCACAATTTCCCCTTCCGCTTCATCCTTCCATATTTTACTCTTCCGCCTTATCCCCCGATTCCTTCGGCATTTAACACCCTGCCCCTTCCCCGCCCCGCTTCTCCTCCGCTTTCCTCGCCCCTTTTCTTCCCCATCCCCCGTTTCAGTTCCGCTTTCCCCCGCTATGCTCGACTGTTTCGCTCGTTCTGTGGGTCGTGCCCTGTCCAATGCTTCTTCCTCCAACGAATTCTTCAACGTTTCGCCCGATGATTGCCTGCGTTTCTGCTCCACGGAGCGGGCCTGCAACACCGTCGTCTACCACAAGCACTTCTCCACCTGCCAATTGTATTCGGGCGCCGAGGAGGGCGACACGGCACGCGAAGTGAGCGCCAAAGGGCACGATTTGTACGTGAAGAAGGAATGTGAGGAGAACCGCCGGGAGCAGGAGAGAGATGAAGCGGGGAATACGGCACCGAAGGGCGGTAAACTGTGAGCAGAAGCCAAGAAGGAAGGCACAGCACCATTCAAAAAGCCAATGGCACAAATGGCGATTTTGGCACTTTTCAACTATTGATAGTAATATATTTTATGGAACATTTGTTTCTTCTTTACACCAATAAATTTCATTTGCATTTTCATTTGGTGCGAATGTTAAAAGACAGAGAAATTAGCGATAAAAAAACTAAAGAAAAAAGGGGGGATGAGATGAGAACAAATCGCCAGGAGATCAGCAGCAATTTGTTGACCCAGAAAACCCTCTGACGCGACCACCGCCACTTTCGGGGAAAAGCCAACGGCACTCCCGAGGAGACACTCTCGCCACCCGCACCCCCAGGCGACTGCCGCGCCCTGTTTTTGCTGCCCTTCCCCCACCGGTACTGCTTGAGAATCCGCAATCCTTTCACAGGTTTCGCTTTTCCTCCACCAATCCCTCTCAAACTGTTCTTTTCCCTGCCTCGCATTGCTTTTCCTCTTCCGTTTGTTATGCCTTTTCCCTTTTTCTTCCAACTTTTCTTCCTTTTCTTCTTCTTCGTCACATCAATTTCATCCTTCCAATGTGAGTAATTCGCAAATTCTTTCAATTTTATTTATTTTATTTTATTTTCCATTTTATTTTTCGTTTTTTTCTTTTATCAGTTGCGCGTTGTTTCCAAAAATTGGAACGCCATTCAATTGACAACTCTCAGCCTCTGACAGAAATCTTTCGCTCGGCCCCCACTGATTGTCTCGAACAATGCATTTCACACACAGGCAATGGCGATGAGCAGGAAAATGTTGGCATTGGGAAAATTGGGGGACATTTGTCATGCAAAGGACCGTCATTTGTCACCGATTGCAGCCCGGTTACTGTCGCTCTGTTGTGTACGACCATCTCCAACACAGCTGTCGACTGTACGGTCACGACGGAAGCAAAGTGCCGGCACTGATACACCCAGCCAACGGATTCGACCTGTACAAACGCACTTCGAGCATGCAGGAATGTGTTGGTAAGCTGTAATGCCATTCTCATCCTTTACTTCCTTGTTTTAATCCCCTCAAAAGGTCCCACTCAGCGACTTTTGGCACTTAATGCAAAAAAAGGCGCAGTGTTCGCTGCGCCCAGCCAAGTGCAAAGTGTGAAGGGAAAGACGGCCATTCCCGTGACGACGCCGATGGCGGAAGACGAAACACTGAGCGACGAGGAATTGGCCACTTTGCTAGACCAATTGGAGAGAAAGGATGAGAAGGGCACGGAAATTGTGCGACAAAGGCACGAGGGAGAGGGAAAAGTGGCCAAAGGGCAAAGTGCCGTGCGAGTGATCGCCGAGGCAGGACGGAAAATGACAAAAGCCGAAAGTGCCGGAGGAGTGGTCACTGAGTTGGATTGTGCCGCGTTTGGCCGTGTGACGGGCTATTTGTCATACATTGGCGGACAGCCCATTGAAGAAGCGGAAGAGTTTATGGGTTGGTCCGAGACGGAATGCGCTCAATTTTGCACGTCAAACCAAGTAAAAGTGGCAAAATTAAAGGAAGTGCCAAAAGTTAATGAGTAAAACAATTGAAAGGACCCCGAGGGGAAAGTGTTGGCATGTGCCGGATTCAGCCACGTGCCAGGGGGCAGCAAATGCTTTTTGCACTCAAAAATCAGTTCTAAAGTGCCCAATGCGCCGGGGCCATCGCCGACGCACGGCGGAACATACGCAGAGAAGTGGTGTGTTCCAGGTAAGGAGCTTTTACTGCTTCAGTGACTAACCTGCTCTTGAAATTTGTTCAGCTCATCGTTTCGGCATTTGCCGCGAGTCCGTCCGCTTCCATGTCCGTCTCCAACAGCGCTTTTCCCCCAATTTCATCCCATTGGTCGGCATGGACCAAATTCACACTTTGACGGAGTGTTTGAACAAATGCATGGACCACCAGAATTGTCAGGTCCGTTCGACCATCTCCTGTCCATCCATTATATGCTTCAATTCTCCTAAAGTCCGCTTCTTTCCATGCCCAATCACTTCGTTGTTTGCTCTACGACCAATTCCCTTCCGCTGATATTCTCTTCCCCGCCGACCAAAGTTGGGCATTGGCAGTCAATGGCTGTGTGGTGACCAAAGCGGGCCAAGTCGGCGCGGTTGACAACGAAGACGGGCAAATTGCAAGCACGAAAGTGGCACAGCAAAAGAAAGGGGTGCCGAACAATCAGAAGGCTTTTGGGGTGGCGAACAGACCGTGCGGAGGGGGAGAGAATGGAGGAATAATGGCAAATTTATTTGGCAAAAAATGAGGAGAGAATTTTATTATTATTTTATCAAGATTATTAATTATGAATATCAAAATGTGAGATGCAAAACCAATTCATACAATATAAATATTACATAAAACATTGTTTGCCATAAAATTCATTCTGCCAATCACTGCTTTTGTCCTTTTCTCTATCGGCGAGTGAATCCAAACGATCCGTTGGGTCTTTTCCAATTGCCAAAGGCAACTTCATCCGGTGGAAGTGCCATTGGTCTGTTCGTCTGCTGATCACTTTGTGTTTGTTGCGTGCCCAGCATTAGTCCTGCGATATGACATTTAATTTGTTTAATTCGCCGCCTTCTCCAACCGCTGTCCTCGTGGAAAGTGTCGTGCACAGTTTGCCTTCCGGCATCATATCCTTGATCAGTCTTTTTCTCAACCGGTCTTTCAGGAATCGGTTGCTCAAAGGGATGCGCAGGGCCATTAGAAGGCAAATTGGGAGGGAAATAGGGCAATTCCGCCTCGGGGGGAGAGGAGCCACTGATCTGAACATTGGCATTTCCAAAGATTGAATAGTGAGTGAATGAATGAATGATCTCCCACTTCTTTCCTCTCATTTCCATTCCCCCGCTGTTTCTGCTCATTTTTCCTCCTTTCTTCGATTATTCTTCCGAGCATCTCCAAACTTGGCGCTTCTTTGGCCGTTTCCAAATTTCCAGCCGATGAATGATGAGTTTGGCCTGGTGGCTGGGCCACATTGGGGGGAGACGCTTTGACGGATGAACTTGGAGAAGAGGGCATGGCATGGGGAAATTGGGGCGATTGTTGGGAGGGCAAAGGCATTTCCGTCTGTTGGACAGTGCCAGAAGAAAACGAAGTGCCAATGGGAAGCAAAGGATGCGTTTGTTGTTGCTGTTGTTGAGGGGAGAGAGGAGCTGTTTGCAAAGAAGAAATTTAATCGCTTAATATTTTTTGGGTTCATCAAAATGGGCCAATAAAAATAATGAAAGGGTTTACAGGCAGCCATCGCCGACGGTCTGAAAATGGGCAATCGTTCGCTTCGTTGGGCCACAAGCGGTGCATAGGCATCAAAAGCACGCTGACTGTACCCAATCAAAGGCAAAATCAGTGGGCCAATTCCGTCGATGATCGAATTGACCGGCTTCATCACATTGGTGAAGTTCGGATTGGCGTAAGAGTTGGAATTTGCCTTGAACATTTTTAGTTTTTAGAATTTGCTTGTTTATTTTTGCACAGTTTCCTCACATTAAGGTTAAATATATTCTGCGCAGATTGGGGCGTTTGTTGTGCGGTGGTGGGGGACGGAGAAGGGAAAGGAGAAGAAACAGTTACAGCAGAGTCAAGTTGGAGTTGTGCCGCTTAAGGAAACAAATTGAGAGGGATGGGGGGGGGCAAGAACGGACAGCCACGCGGAGGAGGAAATGCCACCACTTTCCCAAAATTCACTCGCGCCCCACCGATTTGCTGCTGTTGGTGTTGGTCCTCCTCTTCCGCCTCCGGAATGCCTTTTTTTGTCCCGTTCATTCTCTGCGTTCCTTTAGCAGCAGTTGAACCAGGTCTTTCTGTACTTGCCCACGTTGTTGTTGCTTCAGCCGTTCCTTGTTTGTTTTCTTCCATTGGCTTGCTTTTCCTCTCGGTCTCTTCGCTCTTCCTCATCCCTTCCTCGTCTTTTGCTGTCTCTCCCATGGTCGTGTTGTCTTCTTTCTTCTGCTTCTCCTGCTGTACTGCTCCATTCCGTTCATCCCCCTCTTCCTTCCCTTCTTCACTTTCCTCCGTCTCATAACTTTCTCCCTCCTCCTCCTCCTCCCTCTCTGCTCCTTCCTCCTCATATGATCTTTCTTCCTTCTGCTGCTGTTTTTCTTCAGTCTTCGTTTTATTCCTCGAGTCCACCGTTATTTCCTCCTCCTTTTTATTGTCAGTTGTTGTCATTGTACTGCTCCAACTTCTTGTTGTGGTGATGTTTTGGTCCCCCGTTTGCTGCCTCAACCAATGCCCATTCGGCCCCATCTCCGCATCCGCCAGCACATTCTCAATCTCCGCGATCAGTTGGGCTGTTTCGTTCTCCGCTCGTTCCAATACCGTCTCATTCAGTCCCGCAAATTCAGTTTCTTTTATTATTTCCATTTGTCCTTTCCTTTTCTCCTCCGCACTCGTACTCAGATGAATTGTCTCTCCCACTTTTGTTGTAAAATGCTGATTTTGTCCCGTCTTTTGTGTCTCATTAATTAGCCCATTATTTATTGGAATTGGCGAAGTGTTCGTTGGTGTTGGCGTTGGACTTGCCATTGTCGTCGTGTTCGTTTTAGTGCCATTATCTTCTTCTTCCGCATTCTTTCGTCTTCCCTTTTTCCTCCGTTTGTTCCTTTTTGCCATTTTTTGCTCGTCTTCTTTCGTCTTTTTTGCCGTTGTCAATTGCGTCTTCGCCATAATTGTCGTTTCTGCCGTCGTGGTCATTGTTGTTGTCATTGGTTGTGTTGTCGTTTTTGGTTCTGTCGTCGTCGTCGTCATCATTTTCTCTGTCGTTGTTTCAGGCGAATGTTTTTCCTCCTTGGCATAATTTGGGCTTAGTCTCGGCAAAAGTTCGTTAAGCCGCTGCTCGTCAATTATTTTATTTGGGCCGGATAATGAAGTTTTGCCAACGGTGTCCCTTCCACTGGGTTGTTTGGCTGACCCTCCGCCAAACATTTTTGCTGATCCACCTCCAAAACCCCCTCCTCCCCTGGGCGGAAAATTGAGCCCCTCGGGGTCCTCTCCGATGACATTGCCTTCCTCCTGATCACCTTCTTGTGCTCCCTGTGCGTAATCAGTTCAATTAAAATCATATTAATATGCTGTCAAATTACTTTCAGATGCAATTCATCATCACTTGGCGGGTTCTTCTGTGCCATCCGATTGAGCAACCGTCCCCAAATGCCAAAAACATTTCTCAGTGGGTCATTTTGCTGACCCAAATCCCCATTAATCATTTTTTGGGCCGCTTCCATTCCAATTCCCTCCAACAAATTGTCAAATCGAAATTGGGCTTGAATGGCAGTTGGGAAGAAGAACAGCACAAGAGAAGGGAAGAAGGGAAAGAGGGCATGAAGAAGCTGGGGAAGGAACATTGGCGGAGAAATGAAAAGGAATGGAGGATAAAAAGGGGCTAAAGAAGATGAAGATGAGGAGAAGAGAGGGGGGGGGGGAGAAGGGGACCGATGGAAGGGGGGGGGAGGATGAAAGATTGGAATTCAATGGGTCGAATAAGGAGACAACGGATAAACCGGACAAGAGCAGCTAAAGTGAATTGGCGCGGCGGCTGAGAGTGAAGGAGAATGAAAGTGTGGATTGATGAAGGGGATTTATGTACGGGGGAAACTATCGAAAGGGAAAGGGTGCCGATTGATTGCATAAAGGGGGGGGGGCGGCAAATCGGAGATTTCGAAGACTTGCGAAAGGAAGCGCAGAATTGGAAATTTAAATAACAGAGAGAGCAAGAGTGGGTGGGGGTGGGGATTTTGATTAGCGGAAGCATTATTATACAACACAAACAGGAAGGAAAAACACTTGTTGACGACATATCTGCTGATCAGTCAGAGAGCCGCATGTCTGCTGCGACATTTGCGGCCCATTTCTTAAGGGCCATTTTCGGGCATTTGCTGGCCCCCAGCCAAAAACACATTTGCGGCCTACTTAAGAGCAATAAATTTTGTTTTTGTCATGGGCAACAAAAGTTAATTGGCGTTTTAATTAATTAACTAGGTAATTATTATTTCTCATTTATATAATAAAGTGCTCATTTAATTGCCCATTAAATTTTGAATAAATGTTGAAATTAATTTGTCGTCTTTCCAATTAAACCACTTCTCTGCCGTTTGTGTTGCTGTGTTTTGACTCCGTTCTCTCTCATTGTCAGCCCTTTAAATTTTGTTATTATTCGTTGTCCAATGGCCAGCAGCATTAGCAGCGTCGACATCGACTCGCAATCGGAAATGGCTTCGAATTCGAGAAAAACTGTTGAGGATGTTCAGTCCCTTGAAGGAATTTCCCGTCTATTCTTCCAAAGTGAGTGTCCCATAGACTCAATCAATCAATTCGAACTTTGAATGAAAAATTGGAATTGAGGTCCGTTCTTTTTTGGCCCAAGTCGATGACTCTGAAATGCTTCGTCCCGACTTTGATCTGACGACTTACATAAACACCATTTTCCCAACCGAACAATCGCTTGTCCATTTGGATTCGTTTGTAAAGAAAATTGACGAAGAAATTGTAACTTTTTTTATAAAAATTTCTATATGTACATTTCCGCATTTAAAAATCAGGCCAATTACGACCGTGAACTGTCCGAGGCTGTCGCTGAACACGGGCGATGTGCCCTTGAGGCAAACAACGCTTTGCTGCAGGTCCATTCAGTCATTTTGACAAATTATTCAGCAATACAAAAACTAACTATATTTCCAATTTTAGGCCCAGACAACAATAACGGAATTGGAGCAAAAAGTGCAGGAAATTCGTGACAAAACGCTTTGTTCTGAGACTTCAGTGCACGAACTGACAAAAGACATTCGACAATTGGACGTTGCCAAGAAAAATCTGACCGAATCCATCGCCACTCTCCACCATTTGCAATTGCTTCTCAACGGAGTGAATTTGCTCAGTAAATTTGGCTTTGAAAAACAAATTCTGTCACTTTAATTAATTTATTTTTCAGCTCAATGGGTCACCGAAAGGCGATACAATGAAATTACAACGGAACTGCCGGCTGTGCTCAACGTTCTGTTGTTATTTGAGGACTATCAGCACATTGAACACGTCAAACAGCTGACGGACAAAGTGCAGAAAATCCGCGAACAATTGACCGTCCAATTGGCAGCCGATTTAAAGGCGGCTTTTAAGGCAAATTTATTATTTAAGTTATATTTCAATTTTAAAATGCCAATTTAGACGGGCCACGTCGACCAACAAACCTCTGAAATGTGTCGGGTTGTGGTAAGGCAATTTCGAGCAAACGGCCAATTTTCATTTATTTTCAGAGCGTTTTGGGTGGAAAACTTCAGGACGATTTCATCAATTGGTTTATCAACCAACAATTGGCCATTTACACTGTCCTTTACGCGGACTCTGAAGACGTCGCTTGGTTGGACAGAATCGAAGAAAGGTAAAAACAAAATTATTTTTTTACTCGCGCATTTAAGGGCCTTCTTTCAGATATCGATGGTTTGTCGACAAATTGGCCGAATTTGAGCGGAGAGGGGTCGTCAAAATATTCCCCCCTCAATGGGAAATGGGACGGAAACTCGCAATGGAATTTTGCACAATGACAAGGTTGGAAGTCTATTCAAATTTCACAGAATTGGAGACTTAGTTTTGTTGAAAACCCTAAGGAATTCGCTGTGCAAAATGACGGAACGCCGGAAGGGCGAATTGGACTGGAAATTGCTGTCCCATGCCATAAATCACACGCAAATGTTTGAGCAACTGCTCGCCAAACGCTTTCCGAGCAAAAACAATTACAATTTCGACAGGGTTTCTTCCACCTGACCTCATTTTGCTTTAATAGTTTTCAGTTTTTCAGGTCATTTGGCCCGTTTTCGACTCTCACATGGATATTTTTGTGCAAGAACAGCGCGGAAAATTGCTGAGATTTTTGGACGAATGCGCACTTCGAATTCGCAGCGGCGAGGAAAAGCCGCAGAGGGAAACGCACGCGACGGCCATTCCGTTGCCATCGGCGGCCAATTTATTCCTTCTGGTGAAGAAAATCATCACCGAATCAACCAAATTGTTCGCTGACCCAAATGCGGTGCTCAGGTGGAAATTCTAAAAATTTATTTTCGTAATTTTTTTTTTAATTTTTGGCATTTTATAAATTTCCATGTGTACTTTCCTTGTTCTTTTCATTTAGCAAATTGGTGGAGCTGTTCCGTCAGTGCCTTCGTCAGTTCGCCCACGGGTGCCTTTCCGCCTTTTTGCCCCAGGCCCTTCCCGGCGTTTCGCCGGGGGCGGGCGGAATAATCGGCGCCTCCACCTCCATTCTGCAGAATTTGATGCGCGACGACAGCGTCGTCCGACTCGACGCCGACCAAACCTTTTTTACGTGTTGTGTCCTCGCCACCGCCGATTGGAGTGCGGAGACGACGATGCAATTGCAGGACAAACTGAGGCAAAAGATAGCGGTAATTGCTAATCGTTGACAACTTTTTTATAAAAATTGAAAGCCTTTTATTCTATTTGAATGAAAATAATGTTTTTTGTTGCGTGTTTTTAGGGTACCGACATTTGCATCCCGACTTTTGCGCCTTTGTCCAAAATCTAAGTTTTTTCAATCCCTGATCAGCTAAACAGCATTATTTGTGATAGAAAGTGATTGTGCCTGATAATTTGATAAGTCAGTAAATTTCTGAAAAAATCATCGTTTATTCAAACAACAGAATTTGGGTTCCTAATAAACTAGAAGACTAGGTTTTCTTAATTTTAATGCTGTTTAGGCGATCAGGGATTGAAAAAACTTAATTTTGAATCCGATTTTGGACAAAGGTGCAAAAGTCGGGATGCAATGTCGAGGCTCCACCCCCCCCCCCATTTTTCAAAAAACAATCTTGAAGATTTTCTTACAAAAATTACAAAGTTTTGTCGATCGGTATTTTAGTTTTTTTTTCGATATTTTATTTGATAATACTATCAAGCCGCTCATCCGGCTTTATAAATATTATTTGACAAATTGTTAATTGTTCAGGACGGCGACTTCGGTCAGGAGACGGATCTTTTCCACAGCATTTGCAACAGTGCGTTGATGCTTTTGGTGCAGGACGCCGAAACGATGTGCGAGCCGTCACTGCAGGCGATGAACAAAATAAAGTGACCAAAAAAGGGACGGGGAATTCGGCGAAGCGAAATGAAAAACGTTTTTCCCTTTTTTGTTGGTCAAATGTCGACCAAGTGGGCGATGAGTCACCGTATGTTTCGACGATCCGAAAAACTCTGAGGGCATCCGTTCCCCTAATACGCGACTACTTTTCCGATCGGTTTGTCATTTTAATCATTTTTTTTCAATTTCTAATTTTAGTCGAAAATATTTCGCCCATTTCTGTCTGAAATTGGCCTCCCAATTGGTCAATCGTTTTTTGGGCGCCCTTTTCAAATGCCGTCCAATTTCCATCGCCGGTGCTGAACAACTTTTGTTGGACACGCACTCTCTAAAGACTTTTCTGCTCAGTTTGCCCTCCGTTGAAAGTGCCGTCGTCACCAAACCGCCGACGCAATACACAGCCATTCTCAACAAAGGGATGACAAAGGCGGAGATGCTTTTGAAGGTCCATCTTTTTAAAAAAATAGATTTGGAGCGATTAGTTTTGCACCTTTTCCTTTGATTTGAGGCGGTGATGGCTGACAAGTCCAATCAGGAGGAATTTGTTGCGCATTTCATTCGAATTTTGCCCGATTCCGATGCCGCTGAGTTACAGCGGATTTTGGAGATGCGTCCAATTCGAAGGAATGAGCAAAATCAAATCATCCAACTTTACAAGACCAAAGTTGAAAGTCCGTCCGTTTTCATTTTAAATGTGCCAAAGTTTGAATGGGCTTTTTTTTTGTTAAGGTGCAAATCCCGCGTCAATTGGCGCTTCGTCCGTAAGTCATCCCACCCAATCGGTGCCCTCCTCTCTGATGGCGAGCATTGGCGACTCGAGCATGAGAAGATTGGAGAGACTGGTGAAGAAACTGTGATTGGACGGACAGAAAACTGTGATTATTATTATCACTTATCACCCAGCAAAAGAATTGGGAGACATATCAACGCAAAACATTATTAATTAGTGATAATTTATTGATTGGTAAATGATTTTCGATCGTTTCTTAATGCATTTGAACCTGCGGTTTTTTCAAAACACGAAAAAATTTTGATGTAATTAATTATTATATTTTTGTCGACAGTGCAGAAAATGAAACATTTAACGACCTCGGCGGAATGGAAAAGTGACAACGAAAAAATGGACAAAAAAGAGAAGACGGAGGGCAAACCGACAAAGAAGGGACAGCTGCAGAAGAGGCGGACGACACCTTATGACATTTGGGAGGACGAAGGTGCAAAAAAAAAAGGGGGGGGGGGAATTTGGGGATTGGCATTATTGACACTTGGACATTTAACCAAACGTTAAGCATCCTGATAAATTTAGTTCGTTCGTTTAGGCGAGCAAATCACTGCCACCACAAAATGCAAACGCGTGAAATACGTGCCGAATTTGCTCCCGGCTGTGGTGCCGCCGCCCGAGGGAATGTCTTACAATCCGCCGATTGACAGTTATTTGGTGAGGAAATAACTGAACAAATGTTTAAATTTAATAATTATCAGAGAATGGCCGTAATAATTGCGAACGAAGAAAGGCAAATTGAAAAGAAACGGCGGCGGACAGAGCGAAGGATTGGCATTGGCACTGACGAAGTGGCGACATTGCCGGTGGGTTAAGGGGAGGGGGATGGAAATTAAAACTCCGCGAATTCAATGCCAATTGTTTTGAAAAAGGCTTTGCGGGAAGAAGTGACATACTCCGTCAGAGGAGGAGGAGGAGTGACCGTGAGAATGGAAGAGGAAAAAGTGAAGGACGAAATGGCGGGGGGAGAGGACGAAAAAGGTGAGAGACAGAGAAAAAAGAGAGAGACAGAGACGCAGGGAAATGCCGGGATAAATTAATTGAAAAATTAATTACCATTTAATATTTATTAGTCAGTCCCAATGAGTTGCGACTTCAAAAGCGAAAAACCGCAAAAGAAAAGAAACGGCGAAAGTTGCGAATGGAGGAAGAGAGAAAGAAAACGGCGGAAAAGGAAGTGGAGGGAAAGATGAGAAGACAATTGGACAGGTGAGGAAGGCATTTTGGGATGGCATTTGCGAATTGAAAATGACGGAAAACATCGGAAATGCCCAATTTGCCATCCATTTTAAAATACCTTTTTCCCCTTTTCAGTTTGAAGTCTCTCAAGGCGCAAGTGCTTAAGGAAACGGAAACGAATGAAAAGCGGACAATTCGCCAAAAGAGGCAAAGAGCGCTAAAGGCATTTACAAAACGGAAAAGGCTCGGCCGAGGAAAGTTCGAACCCTTTGAGGAGCCGCTTCTCACCGTCGGAGAGCTTCCGGCCAACCTCCGCCAGCTGAGTCCCCAAGGCAATGTCCTCGAGGGTAAAGAGGAAATCACTTTCTTTTTTGCCGTTTCCCTAATTATTTTCCGCTTTTCAGAGCGATTAAAAAGTTTTCAACGCCGGAACATTTTGCCGATTGCAGGCGAAAGACAACCGAACAGTTTGAAGGCACGGCTGAAGTTCAAAATGGTGGAGAAACGGTCGGTCAAGGAAGTGGACGAAGACTCGCGAGTGATTTGAAAGGGCAAAAGAGTGCCGAATTCGGAGACGGGATTGACTTTGTTGACCCGCTCATCCCGAGACCTGATTTTAAATGATCATTGATTGGCGGTTATCATTTATCATCCTTCCTTTGTTTGTTTGTTTGTTTGTTTATGTTGTTTTATTGGCTCCGTTGATAAAGAAGACGGAAAACAAAAATAACGCCGATGGAAGGCATTTTGCTTTATGCTTCTTTCCCTGTAGATAAAAATGCATACAATAAAACCCTACCAAATCACAATAATCATTAGACACACTAATTACTTGCGTAATAGACACTGTTTTATGTGCATCATTAATTTTAATTGCGTTAGAGTGATTAATTAATTAATGAATTAATTACGGACCGCATGTCATGCAATCCCTCCCTCCCCTCCCTTCCCCTCTTTTGGATGGATTGTCAAATGACGAAAGCGGGGAAAGATAAACATTCTTTGAAGATGCAAACATTGTCATCTTTCCCTCTTTGTCTCCTCACTTTTGTGCCTTCCTTTTGCTGTTTGTTATCACTTATCAGTGCCTTTGGTCGTCCGTTCTTTCGTTTGTCCGTCCGTTGTCATTTGATTGTCTTTGCCTTTGCTTCTCTCTCCATTCTTTGAATTGTTTTGCCCCTGGCGATGAATTAGTGGCAATTCCATCGCCAAAACATTCATTGCCCCTTTTGAGGAGAGAACAGTGAGTGAGTGTGATCTGATAAGATCTCTGTTCTCCGTGAGGGATATGAATCTCTCTTCTCTCTCTCTCTCTCTTACTCTCTCTCTCTCTCTTTCTCTTTCTCTCTCTCTCTCTCTCTCTCTCTCTCTCTCTCTCTCTCTCTCTCTCTCTCTCTCTCTCTCTCTCTCCTTCGCTATCTCTTCTCTCTCTCTCTCTCCTTCGCTATCTCTTTCTCTCTCTCTCTCCTTCGCTATCTCTCTCTCTCTTTCGCTATCTCTCTCTCTCTCCTTAGCTATCTCTCTCTCTCTCTCTCTCTCTCTCTCTCTCTCCTTCGCTATCTCTTTCTCTCTCTCTCTCCTATCTCTCTCTCTCTCTCTCTCTCTTTCGCTATCTCTCTCTCTCCTTCGCTATCTCTCTCTCTCTCTCTCTTCTCTCTCTCCCTCTCTCTTACTCTATCGGTCTGTCCCTCCACCGTTCCCTCCGTTCCTTAGTCGACCCCTTTTTTCTTTTTTTCAGTATTTCTTTGTTCCCCCCCCCCCCCCCCCCGATTGACGTCAATATGGCCGAAAGTGAAAGTATTTGTGGGTCTTATCACCTCTTTTTGCATTTATGGCACTGTAATGAGAAAGGGAAGCGAATGCCGCGGAAAGGAAAAGGGAAAGAAAAGTGGGGGGGGGGCAAAAGAATGGGCAAATGAATGATCAGATGATTGCTGCTGATCTGTCGGTGGACTGTCCAATTGGCTGGGGGGGGGGGGGGCGGGGGTCGTCGCCTCCCCCCGCCCCTTTTCCCCCTTTTTTCCCCTTTTTTCCCCTTTTTCCCTTTCGTTTGTCACGGACACTTCGAACATTTCTCCGCCGACTGCAAATGTTTTGCGCTTATCACTTCTTTTTTGGCCATTCCTTTGCTGCTGATCTTTCCCCCCATTTATCTTTTGCACTCAAACCTTTCCTTGCCATAATTCGTAATTCATTTGAAAGATTTTCAATTTGTCAAAGAAATGGAAAATGCTGCGACCGGTGGAAAGAGAGTCCCCCGTTTCTCTCACAGCGCGGGGACAGAGGGCGCCGAGGGGGAGAAAGGGCCCCAGGCGGAGGAGCCGCCCTCCGCCGGCACCGCCGGCGCCGATAGACCTGCCGAAGACCGTTCCCTGCTGCTCGCCCAGCTGCTCGCCGCCTTCGCCCTGTTCGGTCTTGTCACTGCGCTACTCTTCCAATTGCCCGCCTTCCGCGTGCGAAGTCGCATTGGCACGGACGCACCCGTGCCAATCCATCAGTTGGACCCGCAAATGGCCGAATGTGCGAAGACGTGCAGGTGAATGGCAGAAAAGAGGAGGGGAAGAGAATTACCGTGGCACCACTCTCAGAATCGAATTGGTCGAGAGCATTCCCCAAAATGTGTCTTTTCACCTTTCCCTCGGCAATTCGCCCGCTTTGGCCATCCCAACATTCTCCGCTTGGATGCAACTGATCAGCGAGGCCAAACATTCGCTGGCCATTGCGGCTTATAAGACGAGTCTTCGCGGTGAGCCAACGGAGGGAGCGAAGGAATGCGAAAATTCGATGCAATTTTAGGGAAACACGTGCTGGGGGAGGACCAAGGCAATTACTCGACCCAGGGGGAGACGGTTTTCGATGTGAGGAGCAAAAAAGACCAATCCCAAGCCCAATTTGTTGCCAGGCTCTACTCGATGCCGGACTGAGACGGGGCGTCGGCATTCGAATGGTCGAAAATGCCGTGGCCAAAGACAAAGTGCCAACAAAGACATTCCATTTGAAATTCAACCGATTGGTTCCCTTCTCCGCCAGGGTGACAATGAGGACGGACTTTCGCTGTACAAAAGGGGCGCGTTGGCCAGACGTTTGTTGAACATCCAGCGCATTTATCACACGTGGGCTTCTTCGACTTTTCCATTTTTGGCTGCCAATGAATGCTTAGGTTTTTCAGTGGCGTGATGCATTCCAAATTCATCGTGGCCGATGGTCGGCACTTTTACCTCGGCTCTGCCAATATGGACTGGCGTTCCCTTTCCCAGGTATGCCATTCTCAAAATGGCATATTCCCTTTGGCTTTTCGTTTCAGTCCCCCCCCCCCTTCAGAAGATGGAATTGGGTGTGATGGTGCGCGACTGTCCCTGCTTAGCGCAGGACCTTCTGTCCATCTTCGACATTTATTGGCGTGCTTCTGACGCGAAAACGGCCACGGAAATGCACGCGCAGGTGAAGAAGTTGGCTCCAGCCAAATTTAACCCACAAAGGCCGTTGAAACTGATGGATGGCGAGCAGCGATTGGCAGTTCATTTGGCGGTAATTATAATAAAAAAAGAGTCAAATAGAGGAGGGCATTCATCAATTTTCCTCATTTTCAGGCATCGCCCCAGGCGATGAATTGCCCGGGAAGGGCGTGGGATCTGACGGGAATAATCGACGCAATCAAAGGGGCGCGGAAGAGAATATTTGTGCATGTGATGGACTATTTCCCAATGTTTTTGTACTCTCAGAATCGGAGGTGTCTTTTCAGTGAATGCCTTGCAATTTGCCTTCCCCTTAAGGTATTGGCCCGAAATTGACAATGCTTTGCGTGAGGCCATTCTGCGCGGAGTGAATGTGCGGATAATCGCCGCCGCGCTGCACTTCCCCAAGACGGGGCTGCGCTTCCTCAAGTCGCTGGAAACACTCGGAGAGATTCCGCGCGCGGGTTCCGTCTCAGTGGTGCATTTAAAGGGAAAATTTGGCATTTATTCCTAAATATGACCAATTTCAGAAGATTTTTAAAGTGCCATCATCGGCAGAGACACGATCGGTGGTGAGGAGAGACCGAAGAACGCACAAAAGTAATTAATTTAATATTTAATTTCGGATAGTCAAATTTGAATGAAATCGATGCCACCGGCCAACTCGGCCTTTTCCCGCTCATTTGAATTTAAAAGTCCACTGCTTTATCCATCAATAATTTTAGAGTTTTTGCTGACTGAAGAATCTTTGGTGATCGGAACCAGCAATTGGTGAGAGTGTCGACTGTTTTGCCGAAAGACTTAATTTTGCTGATTGGTAAAGGTCGGGCGACTATTTCGAGGGCCTTGGCACCGGAGTGGCCATTGTCGTGCGTGCCGCTGGAAATTCGACGGCGCCGGCGTCGTCGCCCGGGGGGCCGCCGAAATCGCTGATGGAGCGAATGCGCGCGATGTTCGAGAGAGAATGGGACAGCGAATTCGCACATCCCTTGGACTTGTACGTGGAGCGGTGCATGGACAGAGCGAGCGAGGAAGTGCAGGCGGACGAATTGTGCGAGGGGGAAAAGGACGCGGCACTTTTGGCGACGCGGAAGTGAAACGCCGCGGGGGACGAACGCGCAAAAGCAAAGCGAAGAGAAAGGAAAGGAAAAGCGGACGGACCGACCGACTGACAAGCGGAAAGTGTACATAAACGAACAGATATTATTGGCCTTTGTCGAATGCATTTTTCATTTCCCGTGTGCTCATGTCTCCTTAATTTTGCAACTCTCAGGCCCAACCCGACCACCGTATCCCTCTCTCTTCCCAATTACCGTATCCCTCCCTTTCTCTTTTCCTTTACGAGTTCTTTTCTTTTTTATATTTGTCCATGTGCCAATGTGTCTTTATTTAATTTTTTTTAAATATATTTTTTGTTTTCAATGCTTTCTTTGGTCTCTTCTTTCTTGCCTTTGTCCCTTCTCTCACCGCCTCCTCCCCCTCCCCCCAAATGCTCCGTTTTCGTCCCCTCTCTCTCTCCCCTCATCCTCTGCTTCGTCCTCCGAGTCCAATGGGTATTTATACGGATAAATCGACGCTCCGTTTGCTCGCGCCGCTTCCGCCACCGTTTGCTTCCCAATTGAGCTGCGTGACGTCGAAGTTATTGTGCCTTTGCTCGTGAATTCTGAAGCGATGACATACCCTTTCATATTTCAAGTACAGTAGGCTTTTCATTAATACAATACCCTTCAAAATGCCATTCAATTGTTTTTGCCCGCCATTTTTGTTGTTGTCTTTGTTCGGGAGTGGGAATTACTAATGGTCCCAACTTTGCCCCAGTGAATCGCCCCCCCCCCCTTTCATTTCTTCTCTCATTTCTGTCTGACCCGGCCTTGGCGTTCCGATTGGCTGCTGTTCCGCCACCGAAAGGCTTTGGTCCTTTTCTCGTGGCCTTAGAAAAGTGCCAATGCTCAAAGCCTCTGACGGTTCCTTCCCTCCGGCGGTTTGGCACATCATTTGCATTTGCCGTTGGGTTGAGAGCTCACGCAATTGGCGTTGGGACTCGCGCAAATTCAAATATTCGTACAGTTGGTCCCTTTAATTGACATAGTTTTTTGCCGCTTCAATTCGCTATTTTTCCGACTTTGGCGTTTTAAAATCGCGCCAATATTGCCCCTCACGACGTCCAAAGAAAATTAAACTCAGACAAAGGATGAACAACAGACAGAACACGGCCAGCAGAGGGAACACCTTAAGAGGCGAGGGATTCGTATTGTGGGGAGGGACCAAAGGATAATTAATGAGTCAGCAAAACAAGTTGGCCTTTGACATGCCGACAAAGGCGGACCGACCAAAACACTCTCCCAAATGAACGGCACTGGCGGCACTGGTCGCTGCTGCTCTCCGCTCTGCTCCAACAGCGTGTGCTTCGTCTGCTGCTTCTGCTCGTCCTTCGCTGGTGAATCACCGTTTTCTGTGCCGTGTGCCGTTGCAATTGGCATTTCTGCTTCCTCCTCCTTTGTTCTATGCCTCGTTTGCTTTTCCAACTGCTTCAAAATGGTCATGTTCCTCTGAGATGGCATGCCGAAATTGTTACTCGAATTTTAATTTCGCATTTTGACCAACCAATGTGAATTTGCACCAATCGATCACAAAGTGTTCGCTGCGAAAGTGCCGGTCCATTGGGATCAGTTTGTTCTGAGTGCAGAAATCCGGGTTCAGCTGAATACCACGCGCCAACTGAAGCACATTCGAGTGGAAATGGGCTTGGGTGCCAACTTGGACAATTGCGCTGTTCAGTTTTGGTTTCATTGTCGACAATTATTTACAGCCCACCCAAATTTCAATTGGTGGCGCAACTGATGAAGCACTTCATCCGATGGAGGGTTTGGCGTCCCCGGCAAAATGTTGAAAACGAAAGGGTTGACCCCGCGTCCTCTGAAGGTCGAGTGAATGGCCCTCTCCAATCCTTTGGCCATTTTGTGGCCTCTTATCAGTTCCCAGATCAGTTCTTCCGCGTCCACGTTGGTGACTTTGAATTCGGCTATTTGTTGAGCACCGCCATCGAATCGCACTTTAATTAATTGGCCATTTAAAGGATAAATTTCAAAATGAGCAGCAAACCGTCGTCACTCGCGACAATGGCGAAGGACCGTTCCGAGCTTTGAAAAGTGTCAAGACGACGCGCAATTATGTGAATTGGGAAGTGAGAGTGAGGCGAGACGGGGGTGCCGAGAAGGAAAGCGATGGAGCGGTGCCGAGAGGGGAACAAATGGAGCCAATGGGGCAGCGTGGGACGACCCTGTGCCGACGCGGACCATTTGACCTCAACTAGGGCCAAATTTGGCAAATTATATGGGAAATGCCATACGGTGGCAAATACTTTCATTTCATTCGCTCCTCTCATTTTCAAGATTTTAAATTACCCTTTTTCGCACTTTCCTTCACCTGTCTGGGGAAAGAAGTAAGCCGAATGGAGCATGTGGACAAAAAGCTACAAAAGTAAGAGGCATTTCAGTGTCTGCAAATGAATGTGTTGTTTAAATGAGTGTAATTAGTAGAGCCCGGGATTTTGAAAAAGACGGGACCAGGATTTGTGATTGGTATAAGGCGGGGATAGGATTACCGGGATCAAAATCCGGGGATTTACCTCACGATTTTATCGGGATAGAGCAGGGATCCTGGCCGGGATCTCTGTGATTTTTCCAAAAAACAAAAAATTCAAGCAAAATTTTCTAAAAACGGAGAACTAATGGAGTACTAAATATTTAATCTCCTATATTATTTTTCAAAACATTACAGTGCCGATTCGTGCGTTTAATTTGATAATGGATTTGTCCAAAAAATTGATAATTTTAGACTCTCACTATCAGTCAAATTGTCAAATCGAGAAATAACACTTTGGATCCGGTGGTGCCTTAGGCCGTTCGTAATTCGTAAGCCGAAGCAAAAAAAGTATGGATGTGCGAGTTTTGGAGGGGAGAACCGTTTCAGTCCGGAAAAATATTCGAATAATTATTTAATTTTTTTTTAAATATATTTTTTGTTGATATTTGAAAATAAACAATAAGCGCAATAAAACCCAATACCACCTGCAACACTCACTCAATTGCACTTTGCTTTATTGTTAAGCTGACCGGGAACCTGACCCAGCCTGCTGCTGGGAGAAAGCCCATAAAAGAATTGACAAAAAATTGTTCTTCGGTCCGGGTTCTTAATCAGGGACCTTTGCTGCCCCGAATGGGCCCGGTGGGCCTCCGAAAAATAACCGATCAATTTGATAGTTTTTGTGCCGGTTTAGGAGGCCAACCCCTTAAATGATAAGTTTGGACCAAATATTGCTGATTCCTTAGAAATTTTGTTTTTTTAATTCGCTTCAATAAATAAGAATTTTGCAAACTTTTTGTGATTTTCAACGAAAATTCAATTTATATAACAATATTTTTAAAGACTAATCGAATATTAAATAATTTGATTAATGATAGTAAATTTATTAATTAATCTATTATAATAAGTTTAATTATTGGAATATTTCTCCGGACTGAAAATGGCCTTCCCTCCAAAACTTGTGCATTAAATTTGACCATTTTTAATTCAAGTTTTAAGAAAAATATCAAATTCCGGGCCCAAATGTCGGATTCAGGATCCCGACTTCAAATGGCCAGGGTTGGGATTCGGGGTTGGAATCAGGTTGGGATAGGGTTACTGGGATTGAAATCCCGATTATTCGAGATCCCGGACCAGGCCATTTTTTCAACAAAAAAAAAAAGCCGGGACCGGTATCCCGAAAAATCCCGACGTGATCCCGATCCCGTCCGGGCTTTAGTAATTAGGCTATTATCGGCTCCCTCTCCCCCCCCCCCCCCCCGCCCCCTCAATTAGCCCTCCTTTCGCCGTTCGCTTTCTCTTCACCTTTCCTTTCACTGCGCGCACTTCGGCCGCGTGTTCCCTTTGTTGGCCATTTGACCCAAAGGCCAAAAAGAGCAGAAAAAGGCCAAAACGATTTGAAAGCACAGAACAAAAGTTGGCCATCAGCAGAAGAAAAAGGAAGACAATTAATTGACAAAAAATAAATAAATAAATAAATATTTTTTATTTTTGTCACATCGGACGAAAAAAAAAACGGAAATTTAAGGGAAAAGCAAACGAAGGAATTTGAGGGGGAAATCGAGCAGAAGAAGCAGTGAAACGGAGCGAAATGGCCCAACTGACGACGCATTGAAGAAAAGTGGCGGGGCGATGGAGGGATCAGAGGGATTGGAAAAGGGGGGGGGGGCAAAGGGAAAGGGAAAAGCCGAAGGAAAAGCCAATGCTCGACGAAGCTTAAATTGACACCCTTAAGCATCATATCAATCATTGTTATTGAAAAACAAAACAAAATTTAAAAGGAATAATTTGAGTTTCTTCTGCTAAAAAAGATTTGACGTGGCAATGCCATCAAAAACCACTTTTTTTAATTTTAAGGAATTGTACAAGTTTTTTTTAAAATAATTTGTTAAATTTAAAGAATTTCCTGGCATCATCTGTCGCACCGTCAGACTACCTACCAATCCTCTGCGTTTCATATTTTTTGGCATAATCTGTTAATCTAAATTTACAAAATTCTTCGGCATCGTTTGCCGGCTGGTCCATTCAACTGAAAGCCCCCCCCCCTAGCCCCCTTGGCAATTCTTCAATGCTTTATCCCCCCTTGGAAATTCTTCCATGCTTTACCCCCCCCCCCCTTGGCAATTCTTCAATGCTTTATCCCCCCTTGGCAATTCTTCCATGCTTTCCCCCCCCCCCCCTTGGCAATTCTTCCATGCTTTATCCCCCCTTGGCAATTCTTCCATGCTTTACCCCCCCCCCCTTGGCAATTCTTCCATGCTTTACCCGCCCCCCTTGGCAATTCTTCCAGGCTTTATCCCCCTTGGCAATTCTTCCATGCTTTATTCCCCCTTTGGCAATTCTTCCATGCTTTATCCCCCCTTGGCAATTCTTCCATGCTTTACCCCCCCCCCTTGGCAATTCTTCCATGCTTTACCCGCCCCCCTTGGCAATTCTTCCATGCTTTACCCGCCCCCCTTGGCAATTCTTCCATGCTTTACCCGCCCCCCTTGGCAATTCTTCCAGGCTTTATCCCCCTTGGCAATTCTTCCATGCTTTATCCCCCCCTTGGCAATTCTTCCATGCTTTACCCCCCCCCCCTTGGCAATTCTTCCAGGCTTTATCCCCCTTGGCAATTCTTCCATGCTTTATTCCCCCTTTGGCAATTCTTCCATGCTTTACCCTCCTTGGCAATTCTTACATACTTTACCCGCCCCCCCTTGGCAATTCTTCCATGCTTTATCCCCCTTGGCAATTCTTCCATGCTTTATTCCCCCTTTGGCAATTCTTCCATGCTTTACCCCCCCTTGGCAATTCTTCCAGGCTTTATCCCCCTTGGCAATTCTTCCAGGCTTTATCCCCCTTGGCAATTCTTCCATGCTTTATTCCCCCTTTGGCAATTCTTCCATGCTTTATCCCCCCCCCTTGGCAATTCTTCCATGCTTTACCCCCCCCCCCCTTGGCAATTCTTCCATGCTTTACCCGCCCCCCTTGGCAATTCTTCCAGGCTTTATCCCCCTTGGCAATTCTTCCATGCTTTACCCCCCCCCCCCCCCCCTCCCCACCCTTTCCAAATATTTCCTCTTTCACTTTTTATGCCCCCCGTTTTGTCCTCTCTTTCCTTCCGCTTGTCCGTTTTTTCCCTTCTTCCCGTGTTTTTTCATCGTCCGTCGCTCTTTTTCACTGAAAGCAACCGAATTAATTCAGCCCCATCGAAGCGACAACGGCGGAATGGCTTAAAGGGAAATGAAAGGGAAAGGGGGGGGGGGGGAAAGGCATTGATTGTGGGAAAGGCAAATTGGCAGAGCCAACCAATTCAATGGCCAAGAGGCAATCCCCGCTCTTGGCCAAACGCCGCCGCTTTCGTTTCCTCCTTTTTTCTCGGCATTTCTCTCCCTCTCCCCCCCCCTGTCTCTCTTTCTATCTCTCTTTCTTTCTTTTTCTTTTTCACTCCCCCCTTTGCCATTTTTCTCTAAATACCAATAATATGTACATGTAAATATTTCTTTCCGTTATTACTTTGTCCTTTTGCTTCCGAATTCTACTGCCTCCTCTCTCTCTCTCTCTCTCTCTCTCTCTCTCTCTCTCTTTCTCTCTCAGTTTTCTCTCTCTCTCTCTCTCCCTCGCCCTCTCTCTCCCTCTGTTCCTTCCGCTTTCTCTCTCCCTCGCCCTCTCTCACTCTCTCCCCCCTTCCCCTACCTCCCTTCTCTCTCTCTCTCTCCTCTTTGTCTGCCACTTTGTCTTTTCTCCACCTCCTCCGCTCCCCCTGTTTTCCACTTTCTCTCTTTGTCTCCGCCCCCCCCCAATCAATTCTCCACATTCTTTTCCTGCCAACCGTCTGTCCCCGTTCTTCGTCCCTTCCTCTCTTTTCTTTTCTCTTTTTCCCTCCCACTCACTATCAGCTGCCCAACAATTCTTTTTTTTCTTTTTGTCCTTTTTTTCTTCTTATTGTCTCTTTTTTCTTTTTCGTCCCTTTCTATAAAATCTTTGAGAAAATGAGCACCCTCACCCCCACCATTTCTCTTCGCATGGGAAGAAAATGATGGGAAACAAAGGCCCTTCTCTCTCTCTCTCTCTCTCCTCTCTCTCCTCTCCTCTCTCTCTCTCCTCTCTCTCTCCTCTCTCTCTCTCTCTCTCTCTCTCTTTCTCTTTGTCTGTTCTTCTGTCTGTTTGTCTATATTCTTTTTTTCTCTTTTCTTCCTTTTCCGTTCGTTTTTCTCTTCCCTTTTAAATTATTATGTTAAATTTCTCTGATTGGCCATTTAAAAAACTATTAAATTTTTTATATTTAAATATCCAATTTTCCATTTTTTTGGCATTTTCCGTCCAATTTTCGAGTTTTGTCTCCAATTACCTTCCGTTTTGTTCTCACTTTTACCTTTCTCAGTTCACCCGTCTTTTGTTTTTCTTTCTATTGGGCCATTTTACCTTCTGCTTCTTCTGAAGAGGATTAGTGCACTTTCACATTCTCGGCTTTTCGCCCCACGGCTAACAAAGAATTTTAATCCTTTCTCTCACAACCGTTTCTTTTTCTCTCTTCCTCGCCTCTCTCTCTCCCTTTTCTTTTTCCTCTCTCTCCCCTCTGTCTTCTCTCTCTCCCCTCTCTCTTCTTTTCTTCCTTTTTCCCTCTCTCTCTCTCTCTCTCTCTCTCTCTCTCTCTCTCTCTCTCTCTCTCTCTCTCTCTCTCTCTCTCTCTCTCTCACCCTTCTCTTTTTATCTCTTTCATTCTCTTATCTTTCATCCCCCGTTTTTTTTTTCTCTTTTGTCCCTTCACTTTTTTTTCTTTATTTTTTTTTCCTTTTTCCCTTTTCTCCTTTATTTTATTCCTTTCAATTGCTCCTTTTACAGTTTGATTTTGATTTTTTGATTGAAAGTTCCACAAAAATTACAAAAATATATGGTTTTATTCTGCAATTATCAATTGTTTGTTTGGATTTTGCCCACAAATTCGTCCAATTCCCTCCCCCCCTCGCCCTCCCTCCGACTAATTAGTCACCGCCCACTAATCACCAACCCTTCCCTCCCCCTCTCTCCCCTCCCTCTCTCTCCTCTTCATTTATCTCTATTCCCCCCCCCCCTTTTTTACCTCAATTTGATCACTTTCCTCTTCCTTCCTCTCTTTCTTTCTTCCTTCCTTTCTTTCTTCCTCTCTTTCTTCCTCTCTTTCTTCCTCTCTTTCTTTCTTTCTTTCTTTCTTCCTTCCTCTCTTTCTTCCTCTCTTTCTTTCTTCCTTCCTCTCTTTCTTCCTCTCTCTTCCTTTTTGTGTCAATTTCCCTTTTTATTAAAGATCATTTTCTCCCTTTTTTCTGTTTTTGTTCTTTTCCCTTTGTAAATGGAATTCCCTTTCGCTCCTTTGCTTATTTCCGTCTGACCAATCGACTTCAAAAGCCTTTTCCGAAGTTGCGCATCCATCCGATCGCTTTTCGCAGTTGCCGCTGCGCTGGATTGGGAAATGGAAATCGAAAACATTGTACGTGTCTTCTCAGTCTCTCTCTCTCTCTCTTTCATCCATCGTCAATTTCCCCACTCCACTCTCTTTCTCTCTCTCACTCCCTCTTCTCCCTCTCCATACTCCCTCCACCCCCCCCCCTCTCCTCTATTCTTCCTCTTTTTCTTTTCTCACCAATTTATCCCCTCTCTTTTCCCCTTTTGGGTGGCCAACACTGTGTACATAAAGGCCAGGACGGGCGGTCAACGCAAAGGGAAAAGCAAAAAGTGGCGTCATTACCTCCAATTTCCGTCAGTTTGCCTTTGTTTTCTTTTGTCATGGCATTCATTTCCCTCCCCTCGTTCAGTCATTACACGCAATGTATGCACTTAAAAGGCGAAATCGACCTCAGGTTTTTCTTTCAGTCAATATTTAATTTTAAAAATTCTCTCAGTTTTTCGTTTGTCGTGGAAAAACAGCCAATCGGGCGCCTCCTTTTCAAGCAGTACTGCGAGCAGGCGGAGGAACCGTCCGAATTGGGCAAATGCTGGAGGTTTTTGGAACGAGTCGAAGAATACGAGACGAGCGGTCAGTTGAAAGTGAGCGGATTGATGCGGAAATTGTTGAGAGTTATTCAGACAATGACCCTGACCAGCGGAGGAGGGTGGCGAAGACGGTGATCGAACTGTTCACCGACGGATTGGACAACGACGGTAGAACAGCGGGGGACGGCGAGGGACTGACAAACGGAGAGACAGCGACGGTGGGTGGCCAACCCACAACGAATAAATTTACCAGAAAACCAACAACAATTACTTTTCAGTCTTCCAATGCCGCAAACGTTACGCTCAATTCGTCCACCCAACGTGGCAAATTTCTTAGCGATTCCTTCGTGAAACGGTGCACAAAAATTGCCACCGACGCATCCGACGGGGCCATTGACCCGTCGGACGGACTGTTCACTCCGTTAGCAAAGTGATTGACTCATCCGATCATTCTGATCACTTTCCAATCCCTTTCTGATCACCCTTTGTCAGAGAAGTGCGTTCTTTCCTCGCCTCCGACCCTTTCAAACATTTTCTTGGCACAGTGTTCTTCTACCGTTATCTTCAGGTCGCCCCCCCCCCCTCACCCTTCTGCCACACAATCTGATGCTTTTCCTCAATGCTTTCAGTGGAAATGGCTTGAACGGAGGACAGTGGACAAACAGACGTTCAGATTGTACAGAATTCTGGGCAAGGGCGGGTTCGGCGAAGTGTGCGCGTGCCAAGTAAAACAATGGCACTTTGGCCTGGGGCGACTGACTCATTCATTAATTGTTCCGTTAAAAGGTGCGCGCCTCGGGTAAAATGTACGCCTTGAAAAAGTTGGAGAAGAAGCGGGTGAAGAAAAGGCACGCCGAGTCACTGACACTGAACGAAAAGCAAATTCTGCAGCGGATCAACTCGCCCTTTGTGGTCAGTTTGGCGTACGCCTACGAAACGAAGGACGCCCTTTGTTTGGTGCTCACTCTGATGAACGGAGGTCGGTCAACTGAGTCCCGCGGACGATGGACGCCCTTTCTGATCGAATTCGCTTTAAAGGCGACCTCAAATTTCACCTTTACACTTTGTCCCCCGGTGGCTTTGACGAGAGAAGGGCCCAATTCTACGCGGCAGAGATCACTCTCGGACTGCAGCATCTGCACCGGGAGAGAATCCTGTACAGAGACTTAAAGCCGGAAAACATTCTGCTGGACGATTACGGTACCCCCAAATTCGGATACTGTATTGCATTCATTGTACAGCAAATACACTCCACTATTCTTAGGCCATGTTCGAATCTCCGATTTGGGTTTAGCCGTCGAACTGAAGGACAACGAGCCCATAAAGGGACGAGTGGGCACAGTGGGATATATGGGTGAGAGGGAGAGGAGAGGGGGAAGCTAATCCGGAGTTAAAATTGGCATTTGTAGTGGCAATAAGCCAAATGGGGGGGGGGGTAGGAAAAGCAAAGTAATGGCACGCAAGGGAAAAGGGAAAAATGCCATTGAAAGCAAAGGAATGGGAGAGGGTTTTTGAATGCAATGGGAATTTTTTTTTTTGCAGCGCCGGAAATTGTGAAGAATGAACGTTATGCGTACGGCGTGGACTGGTGGGGATTGGGCTGTTTGATTTACGAAATGGTCGAAGGAAAGGTAAAAACGGAAATTATAAAATATGTAATTAATAAAGTGCCGACCTTAGTCATTTGGTGATTGTTTTTGCCTGTTGAGGCGCCGTTTCGCCAACGCAAAGAAAAAGTGAAGCGGGACGAAGTGGAGCGGAGAGTGCGCGAAGACACGGAAAAGTACAGCGACAAATTCACGGAGGCAGCGCGCACTCTGTGCCGGGGACTGTTGCACAAAGAGCCGACTTTGCGGTTGGGCTGCCGCCGCGTGGGACGGCCAGAGGACGGCGCGGAGGAGCTGAAGGCGCACGCGTTCTTCACGCAGCCGGACCAAAAGACGGGCAGAGAGCCGGTCCCATGGAGGAAAATGGAAGCCGTAAAGGTTGGGAGAAGCCCAGGGGACATCCCAACTTGAATTTGAATGGTTGGCATTTCATTGTCCATTTGTTCAGCTGCCGCCTCCCTTCCACCCCGACCCCCACTCGGTGTATGCCAAAGATGTGTTGGACATCGAGCAGTTCAGCACCGTCAAGGGAGTTCGTCCAGTTAGACCAGTCCTTTTCCACCACTGACCATTCCTTAGGTTCGACTTGACGCCACTGACAATTCTTTCTACGACAAGTTCAACACCGGCTCCGTTTCAATCCCATGGCAAAATGAGGTGACAAAGGAACCAATTTGCATTAATAGCCTTAATTTGTGCTCATTGTCAGATGATCGAGACCGAATGCTTCCAAGAATTGAACGTATTCCAAGCCAATGGAATGGTTGTGCCCGACCTAAGGTCAACACAAAATCAGCATTATCAATTAATGCTAATCAATGTCATGCTAAATTAACTGCTGCTTTAGGCCCGACGGCGGTTTGGCCAGCGCCCATTTGCGAGCGCAGCAACAGTCGCGGATGGGCGGCTTTTTCCAGAAATTATTTAGACGGAAAGTAAGCACAATTCGTAATCCTCACTTTTAGACTGCTATTCGTATGTTGGCACACAATTAAGGGCCGTAGCAACAGCGTTTTCAACACGACCACCGCCTCCGAATTGGCCGTTTCCTCCGCCGAAATTCCCTTCCCCTGCACTTCCACCGCTTCTTCCGTCGACTGTTCGCGCTGCCGCCTCACCACAAAAGGCAAACAAAACACCTCGAAAGGCACCGCTTGCTGCAATTCATGCAAATCGGCAAATTTGCGCCCATGCAATTCATTTGCGGAGATTGCCGAAGGAGAGGCGGCGAGAAGACGGAGCAGCACATCATCGGGCGGAGTTGATGAGGAAGAGGGGGCGGAGAAGGAAAAACAGGGAAAGGAGGAAAAGCAGGGGAAAGAGGAAAAGAAAACGGAGCAGCATCACAACAATGAGTTAATAAACGGAAGAATAGAGGAAAGAGGGAAAGGAGGAGAAAAGGGAAGAGGGGGCGGAAGGGAAGGCGAAGAGATAATGACAAAATAACGGCGGAAGACAAAGAAAAGGCAGAGATAAAAGAACAGCAGATCAATTTCATTATTTTTTGTTTTCGTTTCTTTTTCTTTCCCTTTTCGTCTCTGATCGATCATTCGTTTGATTTTGCTTTCCGTGGCCACCTCTGATCGAATTATTCTCCTCATTTTCAAATGCTTCTGATCTCATACCAAAATTCGCTCAATTCCTCCCATTTTGCAAATACTTTTTTTGTTATATCGGAACAAAGTCAGAACAAATAAATACCGGTTTAACTAACCCCCGACACTTTAATAAAGAAGAATCCGGTAAAAATAGATTAATTAGATCTTTTCTAGAATTTTATTTATTATTTTTTTAATTAAAACTATATAAAAAAAAATTAAGTATAAAAGTAAAAAAAAAAAAATTTACTTTGATTAAAAGAAAAGAAGCAAAAAGAAAAATTCAAAATTTTTTTATATTTATTGCAATTCTTAGTTAAGTAGTAAAAAAGAACAATTATATTTTGAATTTGTTAAAACATAATTTGTGGTTAAAAGTTTCATTACACATAAATCAAATTCTTTTTAAAATTTATTGCATCAAAATTTGTGAGAGCGACAGACACTTCGCTTTTGAAAAAGAGAAGGATTCATTTAATTATTAATTTTAATATTGTAATTACAGAATTATTTTCTTAGAATTATTATTTTTTTTCTTTAAATCCATTTTTGTTTTTCATCAACATTTTTCAAAATTTATTTTATGCTTTAAACTGCTAAAGTTTCAAAAAAGCCGAAGGCATTTTCTTGCGAATAATCAAAAAATTAATGTAATTAAGAAAAGAAAATCAAATAATATTTTTTGTAAATTGGAATGATCAGCAGAAAAAAAGATTTGACAGTGGTAAAAAGAGAAGGGAAAGGAGGGATTTGTGATGACTAATATCTGTTCAGCAAAGCATAATAATAATCAGTGGTAAAAGTGAAAAACTAAGGCAACAAATGATTAATTTTAATTGGTCAATTAAGTAATGGATAATTATTTTCTTCCGGACCCCGCGGCATTGGGGGGGGGGGGGGCGACCGATCAGCGGCCGCTGGACCGTTGGATGAGCGAAGCGCGTTCCTTTGGGGACATGGATTGATCAGAATAAATGACCAACTGATTGAGCACCCCGGCCGATCACCCACCTCTCCGTCCCGGTTGTACAGCAAAGTCTGCACGTTGGAGCCCGTGCCGAATGACTCTTCGCCGTCAAAGACCAACTGATCGGGTGGCGCATTGATTCCCTCTCTTTGTGCCCAAACCTTTGGAATATTATTTAAACTTTCATCTGTTGGCATTCGCACTGACTTTGACACTTTTGCCGGGCCTCAGCACAAACTCTTGAGGGAATGTGTACACAATTTCGCGTTTTCCGTCAATGCGTCTCTTCAATTTCCATTCGCCGATTGGCTCTTCCTTGGATCGGTGGGTGTTCTCCAACACCACGTATTTCCCCTCGGGCGATGTCTCCAAAATGGACACATTGCCTTTGGCCGACCTTTGGTACGATTGTCGGGAGGACTTTTCGCCGCGCAAAATGCGCTGAGACTCTGAAAGAACAAAGGGAAGGGCAAATACTTTTGGACATCAACTGCTGACCAGCTTCGTCCTGACGGCGGATGTTCTGCGTCTTCACCACCTGCTCCACCAGCTGATAAAGCCCCGATCTGTCCTCCTCCCCCTCCAGCATTTTACGGTAAATGGCAATTTCGGCGTCCAATGTCTGCTTGGTGTCCAGCAACATTTGCAGCTCCAACATCAGTGCCTGCGCTTCGTCGCGCAGCTTCCGAATCTGTGCGTCCTTGTCGTTCAGTGCCGATTCGTACGCTCTTTGGTCGTCCTCCACTTGGTAGGCCAATTCCTCGGCCTGTCTCTCCAGCAGAGAGTTGCGTCCCTCCAAATCGGCCAACTTTCCGCGCAGATCGCCCAGCTGCGTGCGCAGCCGCTTCACTTCCTCCTTGGCGTAGTTCTGCTCCAAGTTCTGCCGCGCACTCATTGTCTGTATCTCCTGCACTTTCATTTTGTACCACGACTCGATGTCGCTTCGGTTTCGGTTGTTCAGCACGTCATAATCGTTGCGAATTTCGCGAATCGCCGATGCGAGTTCGTTGCGGAAGAATTCACGGTTTTCGCCGGTGGTGTCACGCGAGGCCATCGCCTGCAAGTCTTGAATCTCGGCGTCGTGCGCACGGCGGAGGAAATCGATCTCCTCCAGCAGAGTCTGCACTTGGTTTTGGTAGTCAATTCGGTTCAGCGTCTCCTTCAAAATGCCTTTTTGAATGCCAAAATCCCTTCTGTTGCCCCTTTTCTCACCTGATCCAAGTCCGTTCGTGCTTTTTGCATTTCGCCATTCAAATGTTGGTTTTCCCGTCTCAATGCTTTAAGGTCTTCGTCCAAAATTTCCAGCCGTCGCTTAAGCATTGCCAATTCGGCTTCCAACGAGGAAAGACTCTGCAAAAGTTCTTCCATCAGTTTTTTGTCCCCTTCGTGCGCTGTCACTGCGTTGGCATTCCTTTAACATTGGCCATCATTAGCATTAATGATTGCATCATTTGCTCATCTCTAATGGCCCACTTCTTCTTCAGTGCGTCCATTTCCTCCTCCATCGCTTTCGCTTTCTTTTCCAATTCGTCTTTTTGGCGTTGTGTCTCTTCCAACAGTTTTTTTGCTTGTCTTAAGTCCGTCTCGTACATTTCGCGCACATTGGACGTGTCTTTTCCCCATCGTTTGTGCAAAAAGTCCAAATCCGTTGCCAATTTTCGGTTTTGTGCCTCCAGAAAACGTACCTAAAACCAACCGATTGACACCTAATTGGCCTGTTAATTATCTTAATTACCCACTCACCTTCTCTATGTAAGTGGCCAACCGATCGTTCAGTTCGCTCATTTCCTTCTTTTCTCGCTCTCGCGCATCCCGAATTGCGGTGGCTGTGGTGGACGCGGGATAAGGCGACAAGGGGCGACTGCTGATGGAGGAAGATTCGCTGACCATCTTCAGCACGCGAGTGCCACCCCCGTCGGATGAGTAGCGAGTGGGCGACAACGGCCGAGGGCGGGAGAAGTACGGGCGAGAGGAAATGGCGCTTCGGTAGTCGCTGCTCGCCACGCTGGGGGGCTCCATCCTTAACGCGAAAGGACGGTTTTTCACCAGCAGTAGCAAGTGGAAAAAGAATGAATTGTGCAAAATGTGTGACGGGATGGGGGAGGGGGCAACGGATGAGCGCAATCACTCGCCCCCCCCCCCCCCGCACGGGCCCGAATTGCCAATTCCAATCCGACGACAATCCCTCCGCACCCCCCCCTCCGCCCCCTCATAAACGGATTATTCCCCCCCCCCCCCCGCTATCCAATCGACTGTCATCAGCAAATATTTTTGTTTTCTTCCTCCCTACGTGTTATATGTGTGAAGGGTGGACAAAGTTTGAGGAAAGTTGGAGTAAACGGAGGAGAAGGAGGACTCGCGGAAGTGCGGCTCGGAAGGATGCCCGGCGATTGCCGTCGCCGTCGAATTGGTGCCGAACAGAGAGTGCGGCGGTTTCGGAGGAGGCGGAGGTGGCAAGCGCTTTCTGCTGCTGACGGGGAGTGTTTGGGAGGTGGCGGTGCTACTAGTCTCAACCTGAAAAAGGGGGAGGGGAGGGGGGACCCTTTAAAATGGCAAAAAAGAAAAAAGATATTTAAAAGTTAAAAAAATGGAAAATTGAAAGATTGGAAGAAAGAAGAAAATCAGCTAAATTATAATTGCAAGAAGCGGAAGAAGAAGATGCCGAATTGGAGGATTAAAGCAAAAAGTGACGGAAGAGAAATCGGACGAAGCGATCCGCTGAAGTGGGGGGGGGGGGGCAAAAAGTAAACACCGGCGGGGGAAGAGGAGGGAAGGGGAAAGCCAAAGTTGGTCGAAATGCAATCAGTGATTGCTTTATAGAAAAAGACAATTTAAAAGAAAGAAAAAACAGTATGATGAAAGTGGAAAATTGCGGAATTGGAATAAAACGGAGCGCACAAAAAAGAAGAAAAAGAAATGAATAGGAAAAGTTGGGGCGGGAAGATGAAAGGGATGTTTTTTTTATTTATTAATTGCCTTCGAAATGGCCAAAATGAGTAAAAACAGATGAAAATTGCAATGGATGAGTCATCCGTCACTTTGGCGCCAAGTGCACCTTTTGAACTCGCCGAACCTCCGGTGAAATTGACCCGTCGCTGGACATTTCCACCGTTTCGTCGTTCGGTTTTTCCGCTTGAATGCGTTGAAAGCGTTGGCGTTGTTTTGTGCTGTGGTTCATCTGCTGCTGCTTTTGTTGTTTTTGCTGTTCCATCGTAAAATTACTCAGAATGTTTGTGAATTTTGGCGGTCCTTTTTGGCTTTTAACTGTTCGATTATCGCACTTTCTTTCGACTTTATGGGCGGAATTATTCTATTTGGAGAGATTAGTGAGTGCTCATCAGAGGGAATGTGTGACATTCCATCGCTTTGGGGAGGGCTTTCACTGGCAAATTGTGGCGGCGAATCGGCCAATTTTGTGGCTCAACACTCGTCACAAATTGCCGATAAGAAACACACATAAACGAAATTTGGTGGGTGAGAGGGAATGTTTGTGAATGGCCATTTTGGAGAGATGACAAAGTTTATGGGGGAGAGGGGGGAAGACAAGCAAAACAGGACGGACATGGTCCGATGCACAAACTCATCGACGGACGAACGGAGGACGGAACAGACAATAAAATGGGAGAAGTGAGGGAAAGGGGGGGGGGGGTGAACTGCTCGAAGTTGACGGAACGAAATGCAAAGAAAGATAGCTGGAAAGACGGAAAGGAGAAGCTACTGACAGACTGACCTCTTTCTGCTCAAAGCTCGTCTCCTCCTCCTCCTCATCTTCGCCCTCCTCCCTTACGGGCGGAAGTGACAATTCGCCCGAAAGGGACACTTTGGCATCGGAACGATGGATTGGCACGAACAATGGCATGGCAAATGCTTTCTGCCATTGATGAGCTTTTAATTTCTAATTTACTTTTTTATGTTCACTCACCTTTTGCTCATGCTGTTGTTGCGTTATTTCTTCAGTTTCGAGCAGTTCGTGCTCTTCTTCCTCTTCAATTGGTGTCGTCCTTCTCATCTCCTCTCGCCTCCTCCGTTCTTCGTCCTCTCTCATTCTCTGCTCTTCCGTCCTTCGTTTCTCTTCCTCTCTGATTCTCTGCTCTTTCCCTCTCCCTTCATCCCTTTCCCTCCCCTTTTCTTCCTCTGTCGTCCGCTCTTCCTCTTCCACTCCTTCCGGAATTTCCCTTCCGTCTGCTCCAACTCTTCGTCTTCTCTTGCTGATCTCCGTGTCCACCTCCTCCTGATACTGTAACTCCCTGGACAGTGTCTCCAGTAAATGTCTGCCCAGGCCTCTGCTCGTGTCCAATTCGAACTTTGTCGGTATGTTTTCATCCCTCTTTTCCTCTTTTTCTCCTTTCCCTTTGTCTCTCACTTTCTCTCCTATCTCTTCCGCCCTCTCTTCTTTGCCTTTTCCCTGCACCGGCACTGATCTCTCAATAATCACCTGACGTGGTGAAGACAATGACCGTATTTCTTCCACTTTTTCTTTTGGCAATTCCAAAGGTTCCGCCGGCGGTGGGCTTTTAATGATTCTTTTTTGGAACACTTCCGAAATTTGATGGAATTCGGATGAAGTTGAGACATAAATTGGCTGAGGTCTGATCACAGATGGTCTCTCCGTCCTTCTGAGTTCTTCCATCCTTATCCACTTCTCGTCTTCATTCCTCCTCAATTCCTCCTCTTCCATCCTTATCCTTTCCTCTTCAATTCTTCTTCTTTTTTCCTCTTTCATCCTTCTCCCTTCTTCTTCTTGCTTCTCTTTCTCTATCCGTCTCCGCCTCTCTTCTTCCACCTTCCTTTTCTCTTCCCACATTCTGATTTTATATTCCTCCTCTTCTTTCCTTCTCTGCTCTTCCTCTCTAAATCTGTTCATTTGCTCTTCTTCCAGCCTTCGCCGTTTCTCTTCCCTTATTATTATTAATTTTTCTTCTTCTATCCTTATCCTTTCTTCCTCTTCCTCCCTCTCTATCCGTCTCCTCTTCTCTTCTTCAAGCTTTCTTTTTATTAATTTCTCTTCTTCCATCCTTATCCTTTCCTCTTCAATTCTTCTAACTTTTTCCTCTTCCATCCTTCTCCCTTCTTCCTCCCTCTCTATCCTTCTCCTTCTCTCTTCGTCCACCTTCCTTTTCTCTTCCCATATTCTGAATGTCTGTTCCTCCTCTTCCTTCCTCCTCCCTTCTTCCTCCCTCTCTATCCCTCTCCTCCTTTCTTCCTCTTCCATTTTCCTTTTCATTTCACTCTCTTCCTTTTCCCTTCCTTTTTTCTCTTCGTCCTTTTCTTTGCTTCTCTGTAGTTGATCCGTTGTCAATTCTTCGCTGGCAAAATACTTAAGTGTTGCTTCCAAAGTCGGCTGTTTTGCCTTCGGCAACACAATTTCCTTTTTGTGCCCCGGGCCAACAACAACCGCCGGTGCCATTGGCCCGGCCATTTGCTTTAGCCCCGCTTTTCCTCCGTTTTCCGCCCGTCCAATCGCCGCCGCCTGCTGCTGAAGTAGCTCCACTTCCCTTTTGTACGTTTCGAAGTCGATCAGTCGTGTGCCCTGCAATTGTGCTGCTGTTGCCATTTGTTCGGCCGTTTTCCTTCGAAAAGGCCTTTCCGACAGTGAAACGGCCAAAGGCTTTGCCAATCGTTCGTCGGTGCTCCACCGACCCTCGGGCGTCCTCTTCCAATTCTTTGTCGTCCTTCTGCGCATCTCTTCTTCCACTGCCGACCGTTCCTCCATCACTTTCCCTTCCCATTCTCTTCTCCCTCCGTTCATCCTCTGCAACTCTGCACTCTCTTCCGTCCCCCTACTCTCTCCTCCTCTTCCTTCTTCTCCTCTCACTTCCGTCTGTCTCCTTCCTTCCGCTTTCTCTCCATCTTCTCCGTACCGCGTGTACAAATACGTTCCGTTGGTTTCCTCAAAATGCGTTCGTGGCAGTCCACGTCGTTGCTGGTCACCTGTGCTGATCGGCTGTCTCTGTTGCGATTCCTTCGTCCGCTTCGGCTGTTCCGCTGCTGCGTTTGTTTTGGCATTTTGCCATCGTCCGTAAGTTGTAACGGATTTCTCAGTGAGCAGTTCACACGTAGTTTTCTCGAACACCGTTCTCGATTTGCCCTTGCCCTTCTCTTCCGACATTTTCGATTCTTCATTGCTTTCATAGGAACGTGTCTGATGGTGGCTGAGGACGGGACCAGGCCGAAATTGAGGTGAAGAAGCGCCGAAGGGCTGCGATTGTGGCGAAGACGGCCCGCCAAACATCGAAGACGAGGGGGGAGCCCCAAAATGAAGTGAATTTGATTGAGTGATGAAAGTGATCGCAGGGCACGCCAGCTCAGGCTGCGCCCTCTCAGTCAGAGCAAATAAATGCAACGGAACTCCTTCTCCTCCCCTCCCTTACCCCCTTCTCCTTCCTCCTCCCCTCCCGTGCCCCCTTCTCCTTCCTCCTTCCCTCTCTCTTCCCCTCTCCTCCCTCCCCCCCCCCTATCCTCCTCCCTCACTTTTCCTCTTCCCCTTCTCTTTACCCTTCGCTCCCCAAACGCCGCTTAATCCCGAATTGCAATTCTCGGTTCTTTAGCTTTTCCCCGCGCTTTACCTCTGCTCACTTTCTCCTCTCCCCCTTCTCATCGTGGGCTGCTGCTGCTGCGATGTCTGTTTTTGTGCTCCTTCCCCTCCCCTCCGGGCTGTGTGTTCCATTTGTCCCATTCCTCGCGGCTGTTTCGTCGTCGTTGTTTCTTGCGGCGATTTTGCTATTATTGTGCTGCCCATTGTCGCGGGGAATGCCTCGCGTTTTTTCGTTCCGCTGTCGCTAATCTGCTTTTGAAAGATTAAAAAAGTGACAATCCGATCCCATCATTTTTTGATCAGTTGCAAAAATGCACCTGAATCGATTCGCCCGCGCCAAAACTCCATTCAGCCTCGGGACGGCCAATTGTGTAAAGCAATCGCGCATCTTCCGCCTTTCCCGCGCTGAAATGCATATGAACACTGCCGGAGGGGGAAAAGGCCGAAGAACGCGCCGGAGGAGAACTTAAATAAGTTGGCAAAGAACGACGGTCATCCCCGGCCGAAGGCGAAAAAGTGTTGGGACGGACGTAGGAAAGAGAGACCTAAGAAAAAGGGGAGGAATAAATGGACGAAGGATGAGGTAAACTGAGTTATGTAACCACTCACTTCGTGGACTCCGATGGTCGAACTGCTCGCCAACGGCGATGTCGCTGCGCTGCCGACGGTCGGCGAATGTTTCAGTTGGCCGCTGAGTCGGCCGTTCGACTCTTCTGTCGGATTCTCAGCTTGCGGAGAATTTATAAGGCGACCAGCTGAAGACTGATGGACTGAAGTCGCCAACGGCACGGAGAGAACGGGCGGAGAGTGCGCCATTTGACGGAATTGGACCATGTCGGAGCCGAAGTTGGCGCCCGAGGGGACGGAGAGGGCCGAATGGGAAACCCTTGGGGGAGTCAAAACGACGGAATGCGGACGAAACTCACCGCTCAATCACTGCGCCGCTGCTCACCAGCGGAGCGACTCCTCCATTCCGTACTTCTAAGTGGGGGAATCGAAGTGATAAGAAAGAAAGGGGAAAATGAGGGAAATTGGGGGAATTGGGGGGCATTTGGAAAGAAATGAAAGGGCCGCCAATAATAAACAAAGAAAGAAAAGACAAACGCCGACCAAAGCGCACTAATTAATCACCAACATTTCCGAATTTCAATTGATATCCATTCACTCATTCCAAATATTATTACTTTGTCAGATGAAAGCCCTCCAATAATGGCGGATGAACGTACGCCGCCCCCCGGGGCCACCATTCGCACCAATCATTCGACGGATTGCGGCGAGCGAGGGACAGAGGGAAGGGAAGGGACCGACAGGGCTTATTGAGGGGAGGGAGGCAGGGGGAGAGTGATTTCAGCAGAATTGCGGCTGCGAAAGAGAATTGGGGATGCGCAAACAATCACGGGAATTGAGGCGAGGGAAGGGAATGGGAAGAGGACGCAAATTTTGTTGGCGGGGGTATTTTGAGCGGATGCAGGAGGGGGGGGGGGGTAAAAAGTAAGGCGGGAGGAAGGGGGGGGGTGACAAAAATAGAGGGCCATGCAATTCAAGAACGGCACAAATACTAAGAGAGTTCGGGGTGGGGGGAAAGGGACAAATCGGCACGGAGGCGGTGGCATTCCTTCCTCCGTTTTCTATTGTTCCTTCTTTCACCTGCTGCTCCCATAATTTGCCGCGAGTGCACCACACGCCGCTGCTGGGGGTAATTCGCCGGGTCAGTGCTGGCAAAAGTGTGCGCCGTCGTCATTTCTTTGTTCTGATGTGAGTGATAAATGGCAAAGTTCCTTCCAATTTTCACTTGCCGTCTCAAAAATTGTCTCCCTCCCTCTCTCTCTTTCTCTCCCCCTCCTCCCTTCCTCTCTTCTCTCCCTCTCTCTTTTCTCTCTTTCTCCTCCTCTCTCTCTTTCTCTCCCTCTTTTTCTCTCTCCCTTCCTTCTACTATTTTGTCTTTTTCCCGTTTTTATGACTGTTTTGGCGTTGTGTTTGTTGTTGTTATCACCTCCCCTTTTCCCTTTTCCAATTTGTCAATGTCTTTCTCATTCCTTCGTTTAGTTGTTCTTCCCTTTGTTCTCTCTTCCCTTGGTTTATTTGGTCCTTTCTTCTTCCATTTCACTTTATCTTCTTCCCCTCATCCTGCCTCTAATCCCTCCCCTCCCATCCTTCCCCTCTCCATTTATTATTCAATTTTTCCCCCCGCCCCGCCCCAATTTGATTCCTTTTCCTTCTGTCCCCTCCCTCCTCCTTTGTTTCTGTTTCTCTCACCGCGTTGTCCCAATCACTGAAAGTGATCAGCAAAGTGCACAGGTGGTCTTTTGACTCGCGCATCTCTCTTTTCTTCCGTTTTGCCTTTTTAATCAAATTATTTGCTGCATTTTCTAAATGTTTCTTTCATTCATTATCATATCATATTGAGAAAAGAGGCAAAATGACTGATTTGATTACAATGAATTATAAAAAATTATCACATAATGTGATTTGCAAATTTCAATTAAAAATTAGACAATCAAAGGGAAGGGAAATGGGTGATGAATAATTTAATTGCTTGATTAAATTGTCGGTGGAAGGAACACAAAAGAAATGATAAGAGAAAAAAAAAAAGAAAATAAAAGTTGGAATTATTTTGGATGAGATGAAATGGGAAGGGGGGAGGGACCAAACAAATGCCAAATTGGCTTATTGGACCAAAAGTATTTAAGCAAAAAGGGAAAGGACCAGCAAGACAATGGCAGACAAAGGTGGGGGGGGGGTAAAGTCAAGAAGGAGTGAATGGGATGAGGGCGGGGGATAAAGCCGAGGAGATGAGGTAAAGCGGGATTGATGGGATAAGGAGGGGGGGGGGGGGGGGGGAGAGGAGGGAGTGAATGGGATGAGGTGGGGGTGGTAATGCCGGTGAAATTAGATGGGTTAAGCGGGGGAGAGGGGGGGGGGGGGGGGTAATGCCGGTGAAAAGGAAGGGAGGACGGCGATTGGCACTGCCTTTCCTTTTAGCTGTTCGATCTTTCTCTTCTGTCCCTTCTATTGCCCTTCTCTGATCATTTGTCACTTTCATCAATATTCATCATCCTATTCCAATCTTTTCCCATTCTCTTGGCCAATTCGCCGTCGGTGAGTGAAAACGGAAGCGCAGAAAAAAGGACAAATTGTCATCGGAAAAGCGAGAGAATGATAACAAACAAATGGGAGGAGAGGCAAACTTTGTGTGTTTTGTTTGAAATCGGCGGAAGGGAAATTGAGCCTGGCGAATGGAGAAATGCATAATTGTAAGAGAATGTTTTTGATTAGAATAAATGGTGATTAATGTGCTGAAGGGATTAAAAAAAGGGGCGAAAAAGTGAGGGGACAGAGGAGGGGGGAGGGAAAGGGGAAGGGGAAGGGGAAGGGGAAGGGGGGGGGGGGGGGGATTAGCAAACCATGGCCACCCCCACAAACCCAATTTGGTGCCTTTGTTATGGGAGTCAAATAGGCAAAATTGAGAGGCAAGTAATAATAATAAAAAATGTTTTTGTGTTTGAAAAGATGGAGGAAGAGAAGGAAGACCCGATGGCCATAGGCATGAGACTTTTAAAATGAAAATTCGTTTTTATTAAAATCTTTTCCCATTAAGTCTGACGAAATTGTTCGAAAGTGTCTCCTGAATAAACTGTTTCAGTGACAAATGTATAATTTAAAAACATTTTTCATGTTTAATTATTTTGGTGAGTTTAAATTTCATTCTTGTCTCATTGTCTCAACAGCTCAAATGCATCATCAATGAAGTCTTATGTCAATTTCCTTAACCTTTTCATTTTTGGACTCTTTTTTTGTTACGGTATTTAAAAATTCTGATGTTGTAATTAAATTTGCTAAGAATAAGCCAAACGAGTTTCTGTATCTGTGATAGGTGAGAGAGTGAATATACTGTATGGTTTTCGTGGTGAGCCGAAGTGACAAAAGTGCAAATGTGGGCGAAGTGACAAATGCAAATGTAGGCGAAATGCCAAAAGTGCAAATCTGTGGTGAACAGAAGAGGCGAGTCATTTCAGTACGGAAAAATGATTTTAATAATTAATATATTATTTTAATCTATTAATTAGATTTGCTGACCATAAATATATTTCGTTTTTTGTTTTAATATTTTCCAAACCAAACAAATACTGTAATTCAAGCCAACAATCTATTCTAACAAATACTGTAATTTAAGCCCACTCATTGAATAATGTGACAAAAGAAAATCAACAGTATTCTATACTAACCTAATAATCGGTTCTTGTGCCGCATCTATTATCCAGAATAAAAAGACCCGTTAAATCACAGCTTTGTTCACGGATTCCTTGAAGTTTTCGATTTATGTCTACAAGGCAGAAATATTATTTAATTTAAAATAAAAAAAACACCGATATAACAAATCTCGTCCACATTTGTTGTCAGTCGCCTAATTTTGGTTAAATTTGCTGTTGGATTGAAGTCATGTTTCCCTATCAAAATTTTGAACTCTTGCTGTGCAAGTCGAACTGGGAAAAGCGCATCAACTAAATGACTGCTTATTTATACATTTTTTCATTGTACCTAACAATGTCATGTTTATTCGGCTTGGACCCGTGCAGAACCGATTGGATTCTAGGTTGATAGGTTCATCAGCATTTGTGAAAACAGCAACATATAATTGCAATGCATGCTGTAATATGTGATAAAATGTGCCTAGCCGACTTGTTACGCGGAGAAAGAAGCCAGTCAATAAAAAGCCTTAAGAAAAGCCGATGAGAAAAAGCCGACGAGATTTATTGCGCCTGTTGCATTTTTCTACCAAGAACAATCACACGATCAGCAAGTGTTTCATCGATTCCAACTGCAGCATCATCTCGAACTGCATTATTAATGATCATCCGTGCGGCATCCTACGGCAAATTAAAAATGCTCGCAACAGGATCAGCGGGCCTTGGTGGGGGGAGCAGACGGAGCAATGCTTTTGATGTAACTTCTCAAGAAATATCACAGCGAAAACAAGGACAGTACATAATTGGACAAAAGAGTAAATATTTACGTTATGTATCAAGGATGTCGCCAATTTCCAACCCCAAAATTTAAAATCATCGGATTTTCAGGTTTGTTCTAATTAAATATGATACACATATTTTAATAAAATAAGAACCTACTGTTTTCAATTTGTTTATGTCACCAGTGGATTTGTTCATTCGTAGAGGACTGGCAGTTGGAAACTATTTTTAAGAAAATTGAACGCGTGTCAGGGTGCACCGGCCTAACACAATTTTGCTTCTTTGGTTGGAAAATACTTTTAAATATAATAAATAGGGATGTACAAAAAGCTTGAAAAATTTAAATATAGTGCCGTCCCTAATAAAAAATATTAACGCTTATTACTTAAACACTTTTATATGTACACGGAAATATCAATCGACTAATGAGAAACAACGGCGATTTGGATGGGCTACCAAAGGTTCATTAGGAGAGAACAAAAAAAACGATTGTGTGATCGACATAAGATTTTGTAATTAGTATTCACAATCGCATCGGTTCAATTATTACTTCAAAACGGTATCGATTCATTTTGGGAGTAAAAATCTGCCAAAAGTATTCCTCTCTATTTTGTCTACACATTACAATATTTGTTTGATATGCAGCCACAAACAAATCAAATGCACTCATCCGTCAGACCCAATATTAACAGTGGTTTTGTATATTTTTTTGTTGTTGGTCATTCCTTCCGCTTCCCCCTCCCATCCCCGCTCTCTCCCTCCTCTTTTCCCCCTTTTCAATCATATCCAAATTAAGTTTTTTATGGAGTGAATTTATTGACCACTAATTTTTCCTGTCCATTGACCCTTTTATACACTTTTATACACATTATTCTTCATTCTTCCTCTCTCTGCTGCTGCTTCGTCCATTTGTTGATGATAACCACCGCTTCCAACAGCAAAGGTCGTCCCTCGCCCCCCCCCCCCCCCCCCCCTCTCTCTCTCCCCTTTCCCCTCTCTCCCTTCCCCCCCCCCCCCTCTCCTTCCCCCCGCCCTCTCCTCCCCTTCCCATCTCTACCCCCTTTCCCTTCCCTTTCCCATTTCCCGTCGAGAAAGGGCGAAGTGACTGTTATGAATGGATGAGTTTTGTTTGTTGTTGAGAGTGTCTGCTCAGCAGAAGATCGCCCCGGGGTGGCGGCGGACGCGGCCCTCCCTCCGCCGTTCCTTTCCTTACCGACCCAATCCATTCAATTCGACCATTCCATTCCGAAATACAAAATCATTTCTCCTCTTTGATCAGCTGATTCCTTCCAAATGCCTTCTGAGTACGGCATTGAAACCGACTCAGTGACTCTTCAGCGTTTTGTGCTAAACGAACAGAAGAAATTCCCGGATGCAACCGGCGACCTGACCACTCTTCTGACCAGTCTGTTGACCGCTTTCAAGGTTAGGCCCACCCATCGAATTCCCTTTATTATTGTCTCGGCCAATCTCACCACTTAAGGCGATCTCTTCGGCTGTCCGCAAGGCGGGATTGGCACAATTGTACGGAGTTGCGGGAAATGTAAATGTGCAAGGGGAAGACGTGAAGAAAGTGAGAGGGAATAAAAGAGTCATTTAAATGATTACTGAATAATTGCCCCCTTGCCTAATTGAAGTTGGATGTGCTGAGCAACGAAGTGAGTTTCGAAGGGGGGGGGGGGACGGCATTCATTCGTTTGAAAAGTCAAAGAGTGGTAAATTGGCATTACTCATTGTCAGCTAATGATCAACATGTTGAAGTCGTCATACACCGTTTCCACTTTGGTTTCTGAAGAGAACGAACAGGTCATTGAGGTGGAAGTGAGCGGCACCCAAGGTCAGCCGAGGAGAGAAATGCGAAGGGACAGTGAAAGACGAACTCAACCCCCCCCCCCCCCCAGGCAAATACATCGTCACCTTCGACCCGTTGGACGGGTCGTCGAACATCGACTGTTTGGTGTCCATCGGAACCATCTTCGGCATCTTCAGAAAGGCGAGCAACACTTCCACCAAGGAGGAGGACACTCTGCAGACAGGCAAAAGGGCAGAATGCCAAATCACTTTCCCAACTGATCAAAAACTCTTAAGGACGGAAAATGGTAGCTGCGGGGTACGGTAAGAAAACCATCCAACGCACTTTCATTCATTGTTCACAACCGCACCAAAGCATTGTACGGGTCGGCCACTATGGTGGTGCTGTCGACCCCGGGCCGTGTCGATGGGTTCACTTTGGACCCGGTCAGTGTCGTCCAATTGGCCCACCCCTATCAATCACTAATTACAAATCCTAATTAAATTATGAATCCCTTTTTTTGCTCCATTCAGAGCATTGGCGAATTTATTCTCACAAATCCGGCGATGCGAGTGCCGAAGAGGGGCAAAATTTACAGTATAAATGAGGGATATGCCAAGAAATGGTCCAAAGGTCGGTGATTTGGTCGGACAATTCACCGGGGAAAGGGAATGAATGTCCTTCAAGGGATCACCGAATACATCCGATCGCGCAAATTCCCCGAAGAGGGCAAATCGGCGTACGGACAGCGCTACGTCGGGTCGATGGTAATTCAAATTGGCGGACAATTTTGGCGAAATGTGCGTTTTTTGAGGTGGCCGATGTTCACCGCACTTTGCTGTATGGCGGCATTTTCATGTATCCCGCGACCACAGGTGGGAAAAGCGACGAATGAGAAGCCATTTGAAGCAAACGATCGGACAGATGCGCCAAATGGGAAACTTCGCCTCCTTTACGAATGCAATCCGATGGCATTTGTCATGGAAAACGCCGGAGGGAAGGCCCACTCGGGGAAATGCCCGATTTTGGACATACAGCCGAAGTCCATCCACCAAAGAGCGCCCATCTTTTTGGGCTCGAAGGAAGACGTGGAGGAGCTTCTGGAATGCATCCGAAAACACGACCAATAAGAAAATGAGACGGAACAAAAGACAACAATGAACAGTCGAGCAAAATGATAATTGTCTATAACAATTACATGGAATTGGCAGGGCATTTAACGGCAACTAATTAACCTAATAAATTTTGTATGCTTCAAAAGTTAGCTTTAATCAGAGAAAAGGAGAATTTACTGCGCAAATCGGTCAATCAATTCATCAAATGACTTTCAAAAATCAAAATGCGATGATCAAATAAATTATTACAGCCAAAATCAATTTACAAAAAAACAAAACATTCTTCGATTTTGCTAATTCATTTCTGTCGCTTTTTTGACAGGTTTCAAATGGTCTCCATTTGAGGAAGGATCACAATTATTGAGACAATTCTGCTGCATTTTGGAAGTCGGAATTTGAGGTTGTTTCGTCGAGGGGAGGGAAAATCCGTGGAACAACGCCCTGAGGGTCTGATTCTCGAGTTTCAGCTGAGTGATAACCTGACAAACAGCGAAATGTTGATTTGTTTAAGATTTGTACACTTGACAATCAATTACCTAATATAGGCTTTAGTGCCCGGACGGCAGACTTTTATTAGGCCGCCCGTGCCCGGTAATTGAATGTTTTTCAAGACTTAAAATTGCGTGTTCCGGAAAGTTTTACAATTCACTAATTGTAAGCCCGGGATCGATAGTTAAAAATTCCGGTTCTAATAGATTTTGAGAAAAGAATCATTGAGAACCCCTTCCAGGCCCGTAACCAGGGGGGGGGGGCAAGTAAAATTTTTTCCGAATGGGTAATTTATTTAATTTTACTCAATTTTCTTAATATTTGTCTCAAAAAGGCCAAAACGTTTTAGAACATTATAAAATAATATTAGCAAAACATGGGTATTTGCTTTGAGCCGGGAAAAGCTTTTTCAAATAGTTTTGTAATTCCGTTTTTTGTTTTTTTTTTCACGTTCCCACCTGATCGTCTTCTGCAACTTTGTTCTCTGATATCGCCATAAACTTCTCAGCGGCACGTGCAATTCCAAAGTACTGCTCGTAACTCACTCCAGCAAGAAATACCTTTAAGAAATTAAAAAATTTAAAGCAAAATTAAATTAGGGAAACATGTCTTTATTTATAAACTTGACTTTACAATATTTTGAGGCATTGCTTAAATTGAACGAACGCTGAAAAATGACTATTAGCGGAAAAGGCTCACAAACGTTGTGAGAATTGTTTAGCGCTTATGTTATAGTACAAATTTACTAAATGTTGGATAAATGAGAAAAGGTTTCCCATGTGAAAATTTTGTATTTTTGGCATATTTTATAAAATTGACCTTTTTGTGCTGGGCATTGGCCACTTCGGCCAATTCTTCCCCTCTCATAAAACCCGAAAACATTTTCCGATAGTCGTTCATGATCAGATGCAATCCGTCCTCCATTTCTTTGAGTGCAAATCGAAGCTGCCGATTTTCCTCTTCGAGTGCAATGATTTGGCGACTTTCCTGTTGCAAATTGTGCACTAATTGCGTTCTATTCCTGGCTCTCCAGCACGAGTTCAATGAGGCGATTTTGTCTTGATACTGAAAATAATTATCAAGTGATTAACTTAATTAGTCTGGGAATGATTAGTATGAATGAACAGGGAAATTTGGAGCTAATTGAAGGGTTGTCAAAAATGAAAATGTACCTCCTTCATTAGTGTGATTTTCTCATTGACAATTTGTCCTTTGCTAACGGCAGAATTTGCCACGTGAAGTTTGTCTTGCAAATTCGATATGTGTTGTCGCATATCACTGAGTATTTTGTCCATGTCCATAATGATAAAAGAAAGTCCAATAAACGCCTAAAAAGAAATTATGTATAATGGACAGTATAATTGCGATTCTTTTTGGAAAATTAGTATTTTATGGTGCTAGGGCTTATTGTCGGATAGAAATCCGGGCTTTTCGAAAAATGAAAAATAGACAAACTTTTAAAATTGCTAAAAATCCAAGTAAAGTGCTAATGCCCGGCGTCGGACCGGACCCCATACGGAATTTTTAAGGGTACGGAATCAGGTTTAGTTTTTAGTAGTTTAATAGGTATTTTAATCTTAATATTTGCTTGAAAATTAAAAAAAAAATGTTTTTTAAATGAAAATTATTGTTTCATTTTTGGTGATTTTGCAGCATCAGCATTAAATTTTCCTTTTCTCCCATTTTGCGGATAAAATGGTGCTTCTAAAATCCCTCCTTTTCTTCCTCCCATTTTATTTGTTTTCTTTTTCCTTCGTTTCTTGCCCTCCTCCGCCAGCTAAAAGACAGAAGACGGAATTCCAACATGAGAATAAAGCGAATGATAACGAAAATCGGGTGGAAGAAGAAGAACCGGACAAAGTAACCAATTTATTTTGTATTTGTTTGATGGATTATGTTAAATTTTAGAATCTATACGACTTTCACTACTCAAAATATTTGGAATTGGTCGTCCAAATCCTTGAAAGTCAGCCGAAATTTCAGCAACGTTTGAGGGAAATGAATGAACACGACATAAAAGTACGTTTTTCGAGGGTTTTTACTCCTATGGACCATTACAAAAATTTTAATATTCAGGCAGGGAAAATAGCCGACCATTTAGACGAATTGGACGAGGAAGTTTTTGACAAACTGACAAAGGCCAAAATTGAGGAAGTTGAACGACTGCGAGCTGTTGTTGAGGAACAAATAAAACAGGACGGAGACGCGCGAAATGTGCAATTACCGGAACATTTGGACGTAAACGATTGGAAGAAGTTCGGCAAGGAGGACTTGAGGAAACTGATACAAAAGGTGTTTTAACAGGGATTAAGCAATGCTTTGTATTAAAGCCATTGCCAAAATCCAACTCTTACAATTAGACAGTGGCGGACATGAACAAAATGGACGAGGAGAGGAAGCAGAAGTTCAAGGAGTACGAGATGGAGAAAAAGGCTGTCGAAGACCACAAATTGGCCCAAATGAGCCAAGAGGAGCGGGAGAAGGAGCAGAAAGCGATTGAAGGATCGAGGAAAAGGCACAGGGAACACGAACCGATGAAACACCCGGGGGGCAAAGACCAATTGGAGGAAGTTTGGGAGGAGAGGGATCACGTAAGAATGAGGAACAACTACTGACAAAAATATTCTATTTATTACTTTGAAAACACAGATGGACAAGGACAGTTTCGACCCGAAGTCTTTCTTCAATTTGCACGACTTAAACGGAGACGGCCATTGGAACGAAGGCGAAATTGACTCATTGTTCCAAATCCAACTTGAAAAAGTGTACAATGAGACATCGCCGGAAGACGACCCAAAAGAAAAGTAAGCAAAGGGACGGAGGATGACGGAGAAAGAGTTTATTTAGGGTGGAGGAAATGCACCGAATGAGAGAGCACGTGGTGAAGCAAATGGACAAAAACGGCGACCGAATGATCTCTCTGCAGGAATTCCTCCAGGTCTTTCCGAAAAACGAATTCGGCACTTTTTCACTTGAGTGGACCCGAAGAAAACCCACAGGGGGAACCTTAATAGTTCTCTTTTTCAATCATAATTGGTCAAATAAATTTGCATTTCCATGATAAACGATCCTTTTTTCAGAAAATATAAGTCAAAAGAGTCCCCTCTCCCTTATGGTTTTCATTGGGTCCCCTAAACTGCAAAAGTGCCGCGAATTCTGATCAATATTTCTCTTGTTGTGAAGGACACACAAGCACAAGCGCCGGAGGGGACGAAGGACGAGGGATGGCAGGACTTAGCGGCACAAAAGATTTACACGGAGGAGGAATTGGCAAAGTTCGAGAAGGAATACGCACAACAGAAAGGTGCATTTGCGGATTCAATCCGATGGGGTTGTCTTTTCTGAGTCGTCTTTTAGGATGGGGTGAACACGCCTACGACGCGGCGTCCGACCCTTCCCCCGCCGGTGCCCATGGCCAAAACGCAATGGCGGGGGGAGCGGCGGTACCACCAAATGCTGCTGATTCGGGAGCAACACCTCAAAAGGGTGACAAATTGGCGGTTGAAAAGGTGCCAAAATTGGACCCGGTTTACGGAATATGAAAAGGGACGGATGGACGAAAGGAAAAAATGACCCCCAATTAACATTAATTTAACCCAACATTACCATAACCAGTACATAATTAAAAGCGCATCCATTTGCAAATTTGGCATTTGTTTTAAGGGATCTTTTCGAAAATTAAATTATTGCAAATGGACGCGACTCATTCCCCTTGTTTTCCCCTTTCATTTTGCATTTGTTAACAGTTTTAAATTTTATTTTTGTACTTTTTTAAGGATTCGAGCATTTAAAATGGAGCTTTTATACATTTGTGCTTTTCATATGATAAATGAAAATGAGCAATCGATTCATTCGCTTTTTATTTGTTTTTCTCATCCGATCGCCAAACAGAAAAAGGAAAAGAGTGACCCCCGGGGGAGGGGGATCAACGGGGATTGGGGGGGGGGAGTGGTTGGTCACTTTCCCGAGGCTTCGGTTTCGAAGATTGTCCCTCATTCTGAACCCGTTTCTCCTCCCCGTCCGATCCCTCGTCCTCTCTGCTTCTCATCCCTTCCTTCGCCCTCCTCCTTTCTCAATTTCTCTCCAAATGACCTTCCCCAGTCCCTTTCTTTTTCCCTTCCCTCGTCCATTGCCTTTCCCTTTCCATGGCAAAATTTCAATTCGTTTTTCATTTTCCTTCTTCAGTCATTTTACCTTTTCTTGTGTTATTCCAAAGTTCGGTTTTTGACTGATTAGCGTTAAAATTTTGAATAATTTTCTCATAACTTTCGTAAAGAAAACAAAAAAAAGGGAGAAAAAAGTACATAATGAAACCACTTTTTGACTGTTTGGGAAAATAAAAATTTCTTCGATGTAACATAGTCAATTACCTATATAACGTACCTATATAATATTTCAACCTTTTTCAAAAATGGTTTCAATATGGCTGTAAGTTTTTCCTCACAGCATGAATTTTCCTCTGCTTTCCCATTAATTTTTCCCTTTTTCGTTTCCTTGCTTTCTCTCCCTCTCTCTCTCTCTCTCTCTCTCTCTCTCTCTCTCTCTCTCCTCTCTCTCTCTCTCTCTCTCTCTCTCTCTCTCTCTCTCTCCCCTCTTAGTCTCTTCCTTCCTTCTCTGTGTTTATCTCCTCCCTCTATGCTTGTTCTGCTCCGCATTAGCCTATGGTTTGCTTTGCTGTGTAAGTGGTGTCCCTCCCTCTCCGTCTCCCGTCGGCACTTCACTCCGTTCCCTCTCCCCCCCCCCTCCCCCGCCTTCCCCCCCCCCCTCCCCATTTTTCAGCAATTCAATCAAAATTGGTTATGTTTTTTGAGGCGTTTCTATTTGTGTCAATGTAAGCATTGAATGATGGATGAATTGATGAATGAATGCATTAAAATGGTCAGTCCGATATTTACACATTTTGTGTTCCCTTTTTTCCCATCGGCGGAGAAACGCCGCGAAAATGAAAATGAAAGGGGGGGGGGAGAAGGGAGAACACTTCCCAGAATCAATTCATCCATTCATCATCATTAGTTATTGTGTGCGGTTGGTTCTTCACATATTCCCACCTTTTCGATTGGATCTCTCGCCAAAAGCGTCCAATTCCCCCCCCCCCCCCCCCCCCCCCCCCTCTTCCGAGCATTTCCATCTCATTGTCAGCCCAATGCTGCTGATCTGATCTGATTGCTGCTGATCCACCTCCTCCGATGTCCACATTAAACACTGTTCTCCCCCTCCCCCCCTAATAAAACCATCCATTCCATCCATCTCTTCCCTCTCTTTCTTTCCTTCTTTCTTTCAACTAGCCCTTCTCTCGTCCAATGTTTGCCCTCCACCATCGATGCATATTTTGTGTTGGTCATCATCACTGTTTCCCTCTCCCCTCTGTTCCACCTTCCCCCCCCCCCCTCCTCTTCCTCCCCCACTTTCCCAATGCTCTTCCATTTCGGGGCGAAGGGCGTTGTTGAGAGACGAAGGTCGATGATAGGTGTTGGTTTGTTGGTTGTTGGAGGGGGGGGGGGGGGGAGGTGCTGAGGCAGGACAGAAGCACCCCCGCCCACCCCGGGGGAAGGAATGAATTGTTTGGTCTCTTCCCCCTCCCATTGTTTGCTTGGAATAAGCACCGTCGGCTCCTCCAACTTGGATTGGCTGGGATGAGCATCTTTCTGTCTGCTGCTACTTCTGTTTATGGTCCTTCCCCGTCCTCATTCACTCACTTTCCCACACTCAATTCGCGTAAATCCATTAGATTTTGGCCATAATCCCACAAAAATGCAAATTGCGCACTGTCCCAAAGGGAGCATCAAAACAACGTTCTCCCCTCTCCCCTCCCCCCCCCCCTTTATAATCTCTGCACTCTGTTCAATGTTTCATTAATTATCTGCTGCTGCTGTTCTTCGGCTTTGCCTTGCCCTCCAATTCGCCATTATTCATCCGTCCTTTTGCTTCTTCTCATCGTTTGCCCCTTTTAGCTTTTTGCTAAATGAATGGACCCCTCTCTCCCCACCCCTCCCCTTTTTGCACCCATTCATCCATTTATTCCAATCCACTCCCATATTATGCATTCCCTCCCCCGTCACCCCCCCCCCCCCCCTTCTCCGCCTCCCGACCAAACTTCGTTACAAATTCCGTCCATTCATCCCTCCCTTGTCCCCCTTTGCTTGCTCTTCGCCCACCCTCACTTCGCCGCTTTTCCTCCCCCCCCCCATTTGCCTATCACTGCTCTTCCGACACCAATTCCATTAATCTTTCCGATTGTTCCAATGCTCGTCGCTTCCGTCCTTTACGACACTTTAAATTTCGCGTCCTCAAAAAATCCCTCCCAGCAAATCTTTTGGAAGTAATTAATTGGTTCTTCGTCCGTTCTTTCGCTGTTGGATTAATAAGAAGGGATGAGAATGAGCAGATGGCAATGGCAGCATTCTCTTGCCGACTCGCTGCCCTCTTCCTTTGTGCGATCTCTCGCCTCGCCTCCTTTCACTGTCCATCTCCGGCGAATATCTGAGCCGATGTGTGCCACCATTCGATACGTCCCTTCCCTCCCTTCCTCAGTGCCTTCCTCTCCCTTCCCTTCCCCATCATTTGCATTGCTTCGTCTTACTACTCATATTCTAAATCTACACTGTCCCCCTCCCCCCCCCCCCCCCCCTCCCCTCTCCCACAAATCCCATCCATTCTTCGCCTTAGGCATTGACCCCCACCCCCCCCCCACTTAGCCCCTGGCATTTTGCCATTTGTAATGCGCTCTCTGCAAAATTATGCCCGTCCATCTGTTGCTGCTGTTGCACTTTGTCATCATTGCTCCCAATAATTGAATTTATTCAAAATATTTCAAATGCTTTGCTTTTGTCCATTACAGTGCTTTCTTTTGCTCTTTTTTACCACCCATTAAAAGCCCAACCTCCGTCAACCCAAAACCCATCATCTTCCTCCGCTGATTCTGCTGATAACCACAGCCACCCCTCCCCCCCCCCCACCCTTTTGTCCTTTCCGTCATCGGCGCGTGTGTCGTGTCACTCTTTCCCCCCCCCCCCATTATTTCCCCCCCCCCGCCCCTCTTCCCACTCCAATCCCATAATTTGGTGTTAGTGGCTATGTTAGTAGACCTTATCAGACTCGTATGTATACTCTTTTCATTCCATCCACAAATCCCCCCCCCCCCTCCCCTTTTCTTCCTTCCGCCGATGTTAGTGCCCAACAACCGATTTTACGCCTAAATGATTGCTTTTTGGCGGTGAAAAACGCGTCTCTAATTCCCCGTGGCGACCATCCAACCAAACAGCAGTTATCTTCCAGTCCATTTGAGGAAATCCCCCCTCCCCCACTGCTTCTGCTGATGATTCGGCTCGTCCTTTCCTTCTTCCGCCAACTTTTGAGCAAAATAAATAATAAAACGACAACGAAAAACACTTTTCGAGGGAATGCCTTTGACTTTTGTTGGCCCTTTTCTTTCTTTGTTTTGCTCCTTTCATATTTTCGCCTTTTGCCACTTCACCTGCTGCAACTGCAACCATTGCCCGGCAATTTCCGCTGACGTTAATTTGACGTGACGGGCGGCGAGGGCGGGGGGGGGGGGGTGGTGAAATAACTCCAATTTCCGCGCTTGCGCCGTTAATTCCCCTCCTCGTGCGCTGTTCGTTCATTCGGTCCAACCGATGGCACACCCCCCACCCCCCAACATTCTCTCCCTCCTAAGTTCATCCCCCCCCCCTCAGTCGTAACTCCTCCATTCTCAATAGCTCAATCGCCGATGTCACCGATGGAAGAGGTTGAGGGGGGAAGGGATGTGTCTTTCTTAGGAATTCTCACTATTGCGCGACCCTCCGCCGTCCGTCCCCCCCCCCCCCCCTCAGCTCTCTTTTCTCCTCCAATCCCTCCAATATTTCCATGGCATCCCTCCGCGTTCTCTTTTGACCTTTTGCGCCCAACATCGATGAATAATTCCTCCTCTGCTTCCTTTTCTCCTCCTTTCGCCTTTCTTTCAATTCCCAATTGAAACTGCCAATTAAAGGAACAGAGCACCAAAAAGGGACCGAAATAGCATTTTCATCATTCGTTTGGCATACCAATCACAATCATCGGCAGCAGTGATCAGTCAATCCCTCCCTCTCAATCATTCCCCCCCCCCTCCCTAAATGCCTTTCTTCTCCCATTTCTTCTCCCTTTTCCCTTTCTTCCGCTGATTTCGTCTCTTTCTTCACGCATTCGTCCAAATAATCTCTTCTCGTCCGGACCAAAGGCGAAAAGGAACACAACACAGCACAACAAAAGGTATAAACGCACAAACATTCGCGGGAGGAGCGCCGCGCATTTTCTGTGCCTTTTCGGCCGCTTATTTCAGTTGTTATTTTTTGGTGTTTTTGGATGGTTTGTCATTTGAGCGACAATTAACGCGAAAGTGCCCTTCTGTGAGAGGGTTTCAATTTGAGTCAGTTTAATTGTTCCTTATTTGTTCTTTTTTTTGATATTTTATTTAAATGTTTTGTGATTTGTCTGATTTTTGCTTTAGCCCTTCTTTTCCCTCTCCCAAAATGCGTCGCCGTTTCCTTGGCCAAAAGCAGTCAAAAAATGTCCCTTCTTCTTCTTCCTCCCACAATAAGCGGCTTCTTCTGCCCTCCGCCGTCGATCATTCGTCCAATCGGCGGAGTTTTGTGAGCGGTGGGGCGACAGCAGCAGCAAAGGCCGAAGAGTCCAAGTCCAATTCTGCACTAATGGCCGAGAGCAAGTACGCCACCATCGGCAGATTTGCGAAGAAATGGCCTTGGGAGTGCTATCGGCCGTCCCCTCCCGCAACGGTGCCTTTGCCGGTCGATGGGAAATGCCGCCTTCGCCAGCGGGGCGGGGAAGGCGGCGACGACGAGGCCTTGAACGGCGACGGACTGCGACAGCGACCCCGGTCGATGGCGAGGGCGAACGGCGGAGGACGAAGGGGGGAGGCGGAGGGCAATGACGGGATCGCCCTCAGCAGCACCACTGGCTCCGGTCCGTCGGGTGGGTCTTTACCCTCGGCGAACTCTCCGCTCCCCGCCATTCGTTTCTCCGTTTTGTGTTTGTCCGTCCTCTTCCATTTTTGTTTGTCGTTCCAAAGTTCGCTTCGATTGTTTGTCCCCGTGCTTTTGTCTGTTTATTTGTCCTAATGGACTGGGCATTCTTTTCACCTTTCAGCTGATCATCTGCTGAAGATGAGTGAGTCATCGCCCCTTTCTCCGCCGGCGCATCCAATCGCCCCGGGCACACTTTTCCAACCGACTTCCGTTGCCGGCGGCAACAACCGCAACTCCACCGGGTCCACGAACAGCAGTCAAGCCAGTTCCGGCTTCGAAAGTGCCAAAGTGGGCCCAATGAATGCCAACGGGCACACATTGATTGACGACCCTCTTCCGGATTCAGAGTTCCAGTTCGCACCATTTGGCAACTTCGACCAGTTCCGGCAGTTGTTCATCCGGCATCGGTTCGTCGACCGCTACCGCAGTCCTCCCCCATTGTTCCGTCTTTCCCCCCAACGCTTCGCCCGAAGCTCCCGCCAGCGCTTCCTCCCGCCTCTCTTCCGCTGGCTCTTCAACTCAGTGCCGTTCTTCCGCTTACTTTTCCATCTCCGATGGATTGGATTCGTCAATTGGCCCTGGCGGGACTTTGACAGTCCAAAAAAGGACAAAAGAAAAATGCCCCCGAGTGAATATCACCGAAATGATGGCCAAGGGCATACCGGTAATTTCCAACCGAAGGCTATTAAATTGATAATGGGATTAAAAAAGGAGGCAGAAATTTTTGCTGAGTGGCTTCAAAGACTGTGCCTTTCCGAGTATTTGGCCCTGTTTCTTGGCCAGGGCTATGATTTGCCGACATTGGCACGGTCATCGCCGGAGGATTTGACAACTTTGGGCATTACGCGGCCCGAGGACCGGAAAAGGCTTTTCCATGACATCCAGACTTGGCGAAATGTAACAGCGAATTGCAAAAAAATCAATTGAGTCGAATTTTCCTTTAGTTGCAAGACAACTGGCCAACTAATTTGGCCTATAACGCAAATATAAACGATTGGCTAAGTGCCATTGGGCTGAAACAATACGTAGAATTATTCGAGCAGCAAGGGTACCTAAGTGTGGGCAGTGTGGAGCAGGTGAGCAGCAGACAGATGAATAACCAAATGCATTTTAAAAAAGGAATTTAGTTGGAATCGGAAGACTTGGAAGACATTGGAGTCAAAAAGCTGGGCCACATAAAGCGCATTTGCTTGGCACTGAAGAAGCTCAGAGTGAGTTGATGCCTCCCGCCGATGGCATTTGGCCGTGCGATCGCTCCTTCCCCCCCCCCCCATCCCCCATGTCCGTTCCGTTCAGAATTTCCGTGCCGAATTGGTTGACCCGCCCTTGGCCGTTTGTCCGCTGCTCTGTCCTCCCTCTTCGTCTTCCTCCGTTTGCCCTTTGCCTTCCGTCGTTGGCATTCCTTTGGACATTCACTCGTCGGCATTTTCATCAGAAAATCAGTTTGTACAGTCCCTCAGCAGCAAACGACGCAATTCGCAAGCGCAACAATCGAACAGTCAGCTGACGGCGGTGGAAATTAACGACAAAAATTGTCAGCGAATTTCCTTTACCAATGGCATTTCGACGGATGGCACGCGATTAATGAGCAAATGGACAGAAGTGAGAGGGACAAATGCCAAAGCTATTAACGCAATTACCGAATTATAAAACATTTGAGGATGGCGGCCAAAGAGTTCAAATGCGAAATGTTTCCTTTGAGAGGGATTCGCTGGACGAAAGGACGGCGACAGACAAAGGACCGCCACGGCTGAATTTGTACAGAACCAGCCAAATCATAGCGCAGTTGCCCAGGGATCCTCCGCCCGAATTAGACGAGGCCGACGAATGGGAAGACGAACGGGGCACAAATGGACTGCACGGAGATGGGCACCATGGGCAGCCTCCTCCTCCACCGGGTGAGTCACCCACTTTTTACAATTCCTGGCCAATTACACTTGAGTTCTTTTTCATGTCCAGTTCGTCCCCTTCTCCCTAAATGCTTCGGGCATTAGCCAATTAGCAACTCGCTAATGTCCATTCCATCTCTGTCCATTTCAGCGCCGGCCCCTTTCGTTCCGTTGGAAGTGTTTCCGCTTGCGCTTCCCTCCTCCTCGCGCTCCGCCCCGTCCTCCTCTTACCTCCGCATGTTCTCCTCCCAGCCGACCACTCCTCGCCACGCTCCTCCCAATCATCCGACATTCCCTCAACCGTTTATGGACGACGACCAATACTATCAGAGGCATTTGCGACAACGGCATCTTCTGAACGCGCCGGAGGGGTCGTTTAATGCGCCGACAGTGCGCACGGAACAGAGACGGATTATTATGGAGACGGAAATGACAAATTTGGTCTCAAAAAGATAACGAAATGAAATTGAAGAATAAATTGTCAAAGAAATGCCATTCAACACAAATTCACTGCTAATTCAATGGGGTGACGAAGTCTAAAACATTCTCAAAGTTACGCGTAATAATTGACATTTCATGTTTGAGTAAAAGCTAAATTTAGCCAAAATAATAATATTTTTTGTCATTTTTAATTGATTTGCAGCTGATTAAGCATAGAATTAATGCATTGCCTTTCACTTTCGGTTCGATTTGTGAATGTTCCATTTCCAAAATATGTTAATTTTTTCATTTTTATTCTTTTATCTTTCGCCACCAATTTTAAAATTCATTTTTATTTTTTTTTATTATTTTCTCATTGTTTTATTCGCTTTCTCTCGCCATTTCTTCATTTCTCTGCTGCTTTTACATGAATCCCTTTGCTTTTGGTCTCGGCAGTGCCTTTTCTTCTTCCATTCGTTGTCCCTTAATTCTCGACGGAGCCTTCGGCACACTTTTGGGACAATTGGGGTGGAATTTGGAGGCATTTTGCAGCATATCTTAATAATTATCGGCACTTTAATTGCAGAAAGATGACCTTTGGAGTGGTGGTGCACTGATCAGCGCGCCTCAATTAGTGGCAAAAGCGCATCGGATGTGAGTGGAAAGAATTGGATGATGGCACCGGTGGGCTGGGCTTGATCACTCCCTCCCCGACCGGTCAATTGAGTACGCGGTTAGGGTGCTGATTTGATCAATAACTGATCAGTTCTTCGTTGGGTGATCAGTCTTACTTTTACTTTCTTCTTCGTTTGCTTTTCGTCACAGTGATCAGTGGTTGCTTTTTCTCTATCAGTTCCAATTGCATTATTCCCATTCGTTTTCTTACTATTCACACAATGTTCGTCTTATCGTCCTTCGTCTTCCCAACCGAACCATTTTCAAAAGCCTGCTGCTGATCTGCTGATAACCCCTCTCCCCTCCCCCCCCCCTCTGCCCCCCCCCCCCCCCCCCCTCTTCTCATTTCCATTGCATTCCTTCAACTTTTCTCGTCCTTTGCCCCTTTCGCTATGCTTTCCCTCAATGGCACTTTCCCTCCTCAGTCTCTTAAACCCTTGGCTTTGGCATTTGTTCTCGATGGCGGGATTGGTTCTCAATTGGAGGAGCTTGGCTATCCCATCAATGTGATTTTTGGGCCTTTCTGACGGGGTTTGACTTTTGACCGCAAACAGAACTCGGTGATTTGGAGTGGGGAAGCACTAATCGATGCGCCCGACCTTTTGGCCAAATGTCATAAAAAGTAAGAGAAAGTGACGGATTAGTGAAAAACGAAATTAATAATGTGTCAAAGTCTCAACTGGTGATTACCTCCGTGTCCAAAAGATGAAGCCTTCCTTTCCTTCATCTCTCATGCCAATTTTCTTTTTTTAGGTTTATCGATGCCGGGGCGGACATAATCGAGACGAACAGTTACCATGTCAGCATTCAGAAACTCATGGAAAGCCGGGGCTTTTCGCTGGGACAGGCCGAGTCCATCCTCCACGTACTGCTCCAACTTTGCCACTTGCCACCCTTCTCACCCTCCCCCCTTTTCTCCTATTTCATATGCCTTTCTCAGAAATCCGTGCTGATTGCCCGTGAGGCAATTGCTGCTTCGGGTCGTCCGGTGGCCCTCGTCGGTGCCGTCGGTCCTTACGCCACCTATTTGAGGGATGCCTCGGAATACACCGGTGCTTACGTGAAAAAGCCCGACTTCCAAGAGCAGGTGGTCACTTTGCTCGCAATTCGCTCTCGGCAAATTATCGTTTGGCACTCCCTTCAGACCATCATCGACTATTATCTCCTCCAATGCCGTCCTCTGATCGCCGCAGGAGTGACCACGCTGAACTTCGAGACCATTCCGTCGGTGAAAGAAGTCGAATGTGTGGCCAAAGTGATGGACCAATTGGACGACACTGTGCAGGCGTGGGTTTGCTGTTCATGTCAGGTGAAAGTGGACAAGCAGATTAAAAGGAGCAAAAGCATTTGAAGGACGGGAAAAGGACGCGCAGCGGCGACGCATTTGCGGACGTAGTGAAAATAGCAAATGGACACTCAAAGGTGGCGCGGGAAGGGGGGTAATTTGTGTAATTAGTGGAAAAACGATTACATCAAAAAAAATGGCATAAGTAAAATCCATCGTAATCACACCCAATTGCACCACAGATTGTAGCGATCGGTATCAATTGCACTGCGCCCGATCATATCACTGAATTGCTAACAGAGGCAAAAAAAGCGAACAATTCAAAGGCATTGGTGTGTGACGTTAAAGCATTAATTTGATATTTGTCAGTAAAAGGCCAACGGAAAAATTAAGGAGGGAATGGGGGGGGGGAGAGTTATGAAACTCTGTGATTTTTTGAATTTCTGCTATCTTGTTTTTCCAACTACCCTCGTTTCTTAGGTGGTTTACCCTAACAGTGGCGAAGTGTACAACGCGGAAACCCGCAAATTCGAAGGCGATGCCAAAATCGATTCGATCGTCGCTGCCGTGCCGCATTGGTTCGCCCTCGGGGCACGCGTCTTCGGCGGCTGCTGTCGCATCACTCCCTCACACATTTCACAGATTGCCGAAACATGTCGCACACTTCGAAATGGTGAAAAGGAAGAATACAGTACGAATCCGCCAAACATACAGTAACCGAAACAGTGCCAATTAGCGAATTTTGTTCGTTGCCTTTGCATTTTTGTGATATGAGATCAAATAAATCTATTTGACCAGTTTTGTATAGTCTCAGAAGGGTTTGCCTCGCAAAGCATTAATCACTTCAATTTTATAATAGCTTTCGGCAAATTTAATCTTTTGTTTTTGAGTCAAACGATTAAAGTTCACCCACGGCTAATGACGTGTCAATGCCACTTTTGTCGAATGTCGTCAAAGTGCGAATGACCGACCGATTGAAGCGCAATTTCCCCCCCCCCCCCCCTGTCCTTCGCTTGCTTTTCCCTTCGCTTTCCCTTCTTCCGCTTCGATTTAACTCGTCGTCCGCCGATTCGCTTCGCCAATTCACTTGCCCACTCCGTCCCGCGCGGCTTTGTTGAGTTTTCGAGTCCATTGCATTGCGTACTCCGCCAACATTCCATTTATCGCCCTTCCGGGATCTTCTTCCCAGTCCCGATTAAATCTCCCCCCCCCCCCTCTCTCTCAAATCCCCCCTTTCATTTCGCACCAAATCGATCGGCACTCACACAGAGAGAAGCCACTCAAATGACAAAGCGATGGGCTGACAATGAATATTTTATGAATGCGGCGTAATGTCCTCAAAAGAGCCAACAAAAGCCGTGCCGCCTCAATGGTCGGCTTTTGAAGTGCTTTCAATGCCTTTCGCTGATCAGTCCGTCTGTAATTTGCTGTTTATCTCCTCCAATACAATAATAATTTTCTGATTTTCTGTTCCTTCGACCGATGCCCAAAAGAGCGGAATTTTTCTTTCTGCGCTATTTAACACGACTGAATGGGGATAATCCAATCGCAGCTTCGTCACCCCCCTCCCCCACCTTCTTAGCATTCTGCTAAAAATTGATGCGTTGGATGCCCCGGTGATCCAATCATCGGATCATCGGCAGATTCACCCCCCCCCCCCTTTGCCCCCTCCTCCAATTTTACCCCATTTTAACCACAATTCCACTGATCGGTCCGATCGCCTCTCACAATCCGCAGATCGTCTTCTATTCGATGCACCATTTTATTACCATTTTCCATTTGTTCCATAGCCCTCTTAAGGGCGATTCGTCGATCAGGGCATAAAAAACTGCGTGATTGGGTCCGAAGCAGCAGAGAGAGAGAGAGAGAAAGAGCAGTGAACGAATGAATGGGCAGCTGATCGAGCCGAACTGAGAATGAGTGATTGATGACCGAGTTGGTGTTCCATCAGCAGCAGAAGCGAATAAATATGAACACAATAAGGGGAATGATTTTGGCGTTAACGACGAGAACGGACGGACAAACGGCGGGAGATGGAAAATGGGGGAAAAGGGGGGGGGAACCAAAAGTGGAGGGGGGGGGGGGGGGGGCGATTGCGTTGCGGAGGAGGGGGCGCATTTGAAGCAAAACGACAGCAAAAAGTGGCGCACCCAGCGAAGCGTACCTTAGCATCGCCACGCTTTTCAGCGTTACCAAAGCCCATTAGCATTTTTTATTCATTCACTGAAAATCGATGTCATCACAAATCACCTCTCTGTCCGTTCTCTGATCGTTTTTCGTCCGCCTCCTCCCCAATTTCGTGTCCTTATCCCTGCCCAACCGTTCAACCGTTCCTCTGCGTCTCATCCCCTTTCGTCCATTCCTTCCCCCTTTAAATCGCCACTTCGACCAATTCTCCCGATCACTTTCCCAATTTTCCGTCCCTTCATTTGTTCACTTCCATCTCTTCTTTCTGTTCCCTTTTCGTGTTCTCGTGTCCCTGTCCCATCCCAACCGTCGTTCGTCTGTCTCTCCCCGTTTTTTAAACTGTCCGTCCGTTATCCCCCGCCCCCTTATTCTGATAATCCGTTCAGCTTCTCTTATCACCCCCACCCCTTCCATTTTCAACTTTCCTCCCATTGTTCACATTCCCACAATTCCCCTCCCCTTTCCCCTCCCCCTCCTTCCCTCTGCTGCTTCTTCTTCAAATATCACCCAATCCACTCGAAGCTGCTTCTGGGAGTCCTTTCACCTTTCTTCCCACATGAATAGCCCCTCTCTGTTGCCCATCCGTCCGTCCACTTTTTTACACAAATGCTACACCCTCCCCCCCCCCTCCCCCTCCCTCCCCCCCTCCCTCTCCCCCTCCCCCCCCCTCCCTCTCCCCCTACCCCCCCCCCCCTCCCCCCTCCCCCCCCCCCCCCCCCCTCGCCCCCCCCCCCCCTCCCTCTTCCTCCCCTTTGCCCCTTCGTCCCGTCCGTTTGCTTTTCCCTCTTCGCACATCAGTCCCCCTCAGTCCCGCCCCGTTACCTCGGTCCACTCCTCTCGTTCTTCAATCGCTTTGCTTGCTTCTCGCTCCCCCTGCTTCTTCTTCGTCCTCCTCATCGGTGTCCATTTCGGCCCCTTACGCCTCCCTTTGATGTCTTTCCCCCCCCGCCCCCTTCCCCCCCCCCCCCTTTGGTTCATTTCACTCGTCCCCACTTCATCCACCAAACAAATGGATAAATAACTTCGAATAGTCTCCGCTGTGATGGCCCTTTTAAAGAATGCGTTTTGCTGTTAAATGATCAGACTGGTCAGCTGTGCTGATCACTTATCAAATCCGCTATGATTGACCACTCATTTCGCCCACCAAAGTCCTTTCTCTTCGCCGTTTTTTCCCATTTCCGCTCACTTTTCATTTTCCCAATCACAACAATTTGTTTCTCTGCTCAAATGACCATCATTTCGAGGTGTGAAGTGAACAACAACACCAAACCGGGTCATTCGCGCGAATTGAACAAACAGATGATTATGCGAAGTTTAATAATAATAATTTTAATGAGTTAATGACGCTGTTAAAGACGAGGGGTCCGTCCGGAAACGAACATAAACAATCATCAATTAACGAACACACAAATCGGCACAGTTGGCTTTTTGTTTTGTCCGTCCGTACTCCGCGAATTCGTTGCCTTTCCTCGGAAAGGTTTTTCAATTATCCGTTGTTGATTTATGCAAAGGTTCTTCTTCACCCTTTCTTCCGCCCATCTGCCACCCGCCGACGATCATCCTCCAATTTGGGCCATCTCTTTTCAATTTGACCATTAGTCACCCTTTTTTGCTTTTTGCCCGCCCCTCCCCCCGCCCTCTCCGTTTTGCCCAATGTCTTGCTTCGTCTCCATCTCTTCCCACTCCTCCTCTTCCACTCGCTCCCTCCCCACCTCTTCGTCCCCTCTTTCGTCCTTTTGCTTAGCGTCCTTCGTCCATCGACCATTCATCCTCCTCCTTCTCTCTTCCCCTCTTTCCGTCCGCGCAGTCCCTCCCACCGCTGTGTCCCCCGCTGCTGTCCCTCCCTTAAACCCCCTCCCGTCCACCCCTTATATCTGACCCCCCCCCCGCGCCTCTCCGTCATCAGTCCATCCGCGTCCCCCCCCCCATCCGACCGCCATCTCCCGCTCTGCCCAACCACATCACCGCCCTTTCCCCAACGCACAACCCAACGGCACCCCTCCCACCCCAACCATCCGCCGCTTCGTTCCTTCGCCGTTCTTTCTTCCGTCTTTCCCTCCCACTGTTCGCCCCCCCCCCCCCTCTCTGTTTCCCTTCAATTCATTCGCCAAAACAATCGCCACAATTTCACAAAATGCCCCTTTTGCCACTTTCTCATCAAAAGCCTTACGGCAGTCGAATTCCGACTACAAAATCTTCCCACGGAACGAGAGAACGCCGTTTGACCATCGACCTCGGCTCGGCCATGTTCAGCTCGTCGCCGGCCTCAACCGCCAACCTTGGCCCGTCCCGCTCCCAAACACCGACCAATCCGATGAACAGCATGCCAATGAACGGGTCATTTACGCTCACTTTGCCACGGGATAAGCCAAATCCAGCTCCAAAATGTTTTGGCAAAAGTACACATGTGAGAAAAAGGGAGTGAAAGAAAAAAGAGAAAAATGGGAAAATTGGAAGATGCTCAAAGAAGACTATGAGAAGGAGAGGGCGCGATGGGAGAAGAAGTTGGAGGAGGCGGAGCAGAAACTCAGCGAAGCGGCAGTTCACAATTCGGAATTGTTTCAGTTGAAGGCGGAATTGGTCAGAATAAATGAGAAAGGGGGGGGGGGAAATAAGAAAAGGAAAAGCGGCTTAAATTGAAATGCTCAGAATCGGAAGATCATCGACTTTGAGAAGAGCCAGCGGCCATTGATCGAACAGAATCGGAGACTCAACGAGCGGATAAAAGCGGCGAACGGAGAGAGCCGAAATTTGGAGGAACAATTGGCACATGTGCAGGACGAACTGCTCAGTCTGGTCGGACAGTGAAGAGACCCCGGGAAAAGCATTAACTGTTTCAGAAGGACGCCTATGAAAGAGTGCAAAAAGAAAACGCGTCTCTGAGAGAGCTGAGAGCATTTCCGGAGAAATTGGAGGAACTGAGCCGTTACAGAGCACAGGTGGCCACTTAAGGAGGGCGAGGGATGGAGCGAATTATTAATGGGAAAAATCATGTGCTTAGGTTTTGGAAATGTCCAAATGCATTACGGCACTTCGCCAATCGGCGGCCGAAAAAGACCGACGGCACGAATTGTTGGTGATTAAAATGAAACGGATGCGAAAGTCGGCGATGCAGGAAAGTGACAGACAAAGCTGCACTGCAGGATCGGAAGGGTCTGTGGAGGATAGCGGATCCATAGGGTTGGACACTATCACGGAGGATTTGGACGAGGTGCCCGCGGGGATTGGGGGATAATTCAAATCAATTAAATTTGGTAATCATTTGAAGGAGGTTGAACTGAGTGCAGCGTTCGCAATAATCGGCGACGGACGGGGCCAAAACGGCGAATTTGTGCTGCTGAGGCAACAGCTCGAAATGGCGAGCGATGCGGTGGCCGAATTGCAGAGAGAGTTGGAGAGGGTGCGCGAGGAAAGCGCACAGCGAATGAACGAAGAGACGGACAGAACACGGCGAGAATTGGAGGAGGGACGGAAGAGAGAACGGAAGTTGGAGCAGCAATTGGCCAACACAACGGCACTGAACGACCTGCTCGAATTTCAGCTGGTAGAACTGACTGCGACAAAGCAGCAAAAGGTGGGCGGAAGGGAGGGAAAAGAAAGGGACGGAGAAATTGAGCGATCGGGGAAATGAGGGAAGGGGGGGAAGGGACCGAGAATTGGGGACAATGGGGGAACGAGGGAAGGGATGGAGACGAAGCATTGGGGGACAAATTGGGAGAGAGAGGAGGGGATAATTGATCATTTAGAGAAATCTGAATATATTTTAAGCAAATCCTTTTCTAACTTTGTTTTTAAGGAAAGTGCCGTCGGTACTGCAGACAAAATGTGTGCCACGGATGTTAGCCTTCCGGTGAATGAAAATTCATTTGAGGAGGAGCCGAAGAAATGGCGGACATTGGAAGGGAAAGGGGTGAGAAATGGGAAAGAAATTAACAGCAAAAAATTATTTAAAGCAGAATACGGCTGATCTATTGCCAACAGTCAACGAAGCATTGCGAAAGACAATCAGATCAGTTTTATTGGCGAGGGAAGAAAAATTGGCCATTAGACAAGCGATGGACGCCATGGAATTTTTGCACAATGTGAGCGAAGAAGATAATTAAAGTTAATCAGACAGATTAGCGGCTTATTTCAGAAAAAAAGCTTTTTGGAGACGGAACTGAACATGGCACAATGCGAAATGGAAAGGATGCGCAGAGAAATGGAGACAAGAGAGAGAGAATGGGGCAGACAGAGAGAGGAAGTGCTGAACGATCGCCGGCAGAAGAAACGCGAGTTGAAAACGGAACTGGAACAGCTGAGAAAGGAGGTGAACTCGTGGAGCAGAAGGGAGGGCAAAAGAGAGAGGAACAGACAGTGAGAGAATGGGTGGGAAAGAGAGTGAGGAATAGACTGAGAGAGAAACAAGACAGATAGAGAAAATGAAATAATGTGGGTGAAAGAAACGAGACAAAACAAACGTTTTAGAAAAGTGAGGAAATGGGTGCCTATGCTCGACAGGTGGAGGAGCTGAGGTGATTTGCATTAAGATTTTGTCCTAATTTGTAAGTGTGCTTATCTCTCTTTTAATTAGTCGCTCGCTGAGTGCCAAAATTCACACGATCACTGATTTGACTGATCGACTGGCCCAATTTGGAGCGTAAGTAATTGTGAAAAACCAAAACGGGTTTAAAACCCTTTCAGTGAATTGGACATTTGCCGGTGTCAGTTGACTTCATCACAAGCAGAAAACGGAGCGATTAATGAACAAATTGGGGAATGTCTTAAGCAAAAAGACAAAGCCGAAAGAGAATTGAATCGGCTGAGGGCAGAAAAAGAAGAAACCAAAGAAAAGTGAGGGGGAGAAAAGAAAGAGATCGGAGGAAAATTGGAAGCGATTACAGACTGATCAGAGAGAGGGAAGAGAGGAGAATAACTGAGCAAAAGGCAGAGACGGAGATGAGCAAGGACAAGACGGAGCTGATCAGGCTGAGGACGTACAACAGAGAGTAAGTCCAACTGATCACCACCAAAACAGACCGAAGAATGGGCCAATCAAATTAAGGCTGGAGGGCCAATTCAACGCGCAGATGGAAATGCTGGGGGCACTGAAGCGGAAACTTCTGGCGGTGAGATGGCCGAAAAAGGGCGGAGACAGCCGAAAGGAAAGATGTATCAATTTCAATGGCATAATTCAGATCAAAGACAAAGAGGGAAGCACGGGGAAAGGCGGCGGAGGGGCGACGAGGAGTTGCGGGTCGACGGAGGACGAACAGTACCATTCGGAGGGGTCGGACGAATCGACGGCCAACGGCACGGGACGGACAGCTGCAGCGAAGGTACGGTGGAGCCAAAAGTGATCGGAGGCAAGAGGAGGAGGAGTGATGGACCAAAGTGATTGGACTGATCAGAAACAGAGAAAATGGCCGAAGGACGAAAATGCAATACGAATTGTTTATTTGATTGGATATATTTATAAACGCATCAGAGTACAACAATTTTGAATTTAAAATAAGTAATTACATCTTCAATTCAAATTCCAAATATAAATTGGACGCGCGTAATGCTAATGTCAGCTTTATAACTGTAAATTAACAATGAAGCAGCAGCCAATTATAAAATTGAGTGAAACGAAAAGTGAATTTGCAATAAGCCAATGGCGAAGGACGAAAAGCAAAAAGGAAAATGAACGGATGTTTTTTAGCTGAAAATCTCTCCCCTTTTTGTTAGTTCATTAATTTGTGCGCTTTTGTTAGCTTCAGCATTTCTCATTTCCCCCATTCTGTGCTGCTTCTTTTGCCAAATAATCTGTTTACCACGTCATGAATCCCTACCGAATTGCCCGGGTTACGGTAGTGCGTCTGTCGTCTGCTGTAATGAAAGTGCGTCGTCCCCCTCTCCCTATTTTCCCCTTACTCCCAAATTTCCCAATTAATTACACCGTCCTCATTTGATTATCCTTTGCCTTTGTCCGTTTGTCTTTTTATTATTATTCCGTCGTTGCTTCTTCTGCTGATGGTTTGCCAATTTGCCCCTTTTGCCAAATCCGATTTTCCCTATTCCCTTTTTTCCCCCATTTTTCCCTTTTTCCCATTTTTCCCCTTTTTCCCCATTTTCCCTTTGCCCCGCCCCTCCCTCAAAATTTCTTTCTTTCCCAATTCACCCAATTAATTCATTGTTTTCGTTATGATGATTATGATGTTTTATCGTCCCTATAAAACATTGGCTCATTACTTATTCCGCTTCACTAAATTATTAGTGCCAAATTCCAACCCATGGATCTTCCGTCCAATTTCTGCCATTTGTCTTTCCACATTTTCCGTTTTGGCATTCTTTGCCCTTTGAGTGCCAAAAACATTATTTGGCCTTATAGTCACGTCATCATCACGTCCAACCTCAATCCATCTTCATATGGAGTTCATTTTGCTTCTTTCATTCCGTCTGCAGCAATTAGGGGGCCTTTGGGGACTTTTTGGAAAGCGAAACGAATGGGGGAAAGGGGGAGGAAGGGGGGGGGGGGGGACGGCACAAGACACGGGGAGGGCATCGGCACCCATCCATTCCATCAATGCTCAAAAGGTTCTGCTGTTCGTTCGTCCCCTCCTCTCCATCATCCGCACTTCTTCTTCCGACAGTCCCTTCATTCATTCATCTCTCCTCCTTTTACTCGTCGTCCATCGCTTTTACTTTCCGAAAAATGTCCATAAATGAAAAGTGCAGCAGATGATTTTGTCTCCGCTTTATCCTTTTGGCACTTTGTCCATTTGTTTCATTTTGTCACAATATTTTGCCAAATTCTTAATCCCCATTAATTTTCCGTTTCTTAGGCTTTTCCTCCGATTGTTTTGTGCTTTCTTCTCCCTGCCAATGCGTCTTCTTCCGTTTTGCTTCTTCCTTCTCCTCCCCCTCCTTTTGTGCTTCTTACTTTTCACTTTTGGCTCTTCTTCTCCGATCGTCGATTCTGAAATGTTTCTGCCCCCGCGCTTTTACAGAACAATTTGGCCCATTAATGCGAAGAGAAGCCGTAAGTAATTAGGCGAAGCATCATTAAACTAAACCATTTCTTGATGATTTAGCAAGCATCGGACTGTCCCTGGCCGAATATATGGCCGCAGGAAACCAAGGCCAGGAGCAATTCCATTTCATCCCCGGAAGCGGAAGGAGGAAGTGAATGCCAAAGACGGACGGAAGATGAAACGGAAGAGCGGAAATGAAGAAGAAGAAAAGCGAAAGGATGAAAAGAAACGCCGGGGGGAGGGATTTGTGAAGGATGAACAAGAAATAACTGTTGTTGATCGATTGACCCTTCAGTGATCTGATCTCGTTGAATATTTCATGCATTTTTCACATACTTTATCCTTTCCGACCGATGGTGAGCAAAAGTGAGCGAATAAATGATGGTTGGCCGCTTCTTCCTCCTCCCCCGGGCCCATTCATCCCCTCCACCCATCTTTATCACATTTCCATCTTTGCATTCATTTTGCATTCTTTTTTTTTGTATCACTTCCTTCTCTAATTGCTACCGTCGCATGACCATTTTCCGTTAATTGTGCCTAATGAACCTGCGACGTTCCTAATGGGCCCCCAGGCGACGTTTTCCCAAAAATGAACAAAAAAAAATGAATTTTATTCATCGTCCGGACAAGGAGGAACGAGAAGGGAAGGCATGATCACATGTCCGAACGACTTTTGCTCGTCAATATTGAAAATGGAGATGAAGTCGATGTCGAAGGTACGGTAGGGACGCGGCAATCGCAACATTAAATCCTCGCCTTTGTAACTGCGCAACGGTTCACCGCTGAAATTTGTGCCGTTGGACAAATTGTGCCAAAGGCGCACTTACGGCCGAGTGCCGACAACATTGGCCTTCACCTGCTGCTCCACAGCCTCGGGGAACTGACCGACTCCAACGAAAAAGAAAGTGTCTGAAAAGGGAAAGCAAATGGGGCAAAAATTAATTGTTTTGTGCCATTCAAAGTGACTTCTGGTGGTATTCCGAGAATCGTAGTGGAAAGATGGGATCAGAATGGTGTTACAGTTGAGAATGTGCAGCCGATAAGAGGTCACGTTGTGGGACCAACCCGACAACGGCATAATCTTTTCCTCCCTCGGGGGGTCCACGTCCCTCAGAGAGACCAGCGGAATATGTCTCTGAAAAGACGGGAGAGAGGGGCAGAGATTAGGAAAATGGCATTCAGATTTGGATTGATGATGCCAACCCTGGTGCATTGATTCCACAGTCCGATCCATTTGTACTGAGTGATTTTTGCCCCATTTGTCAGCGAAAAGGTGACCAATTTATCGTGAATGCGATGAAGTTCAAATTGGGGGGATAAAGGCAATAGCGGAGCCGAAGTTGTCGTGGTGGTCGGTGGTTCCGGGTTTGGGTCCAATTTACGACGCAGCTAAAACAACGGAAATTGGGGTGACGTTAACTCAGCCAAATTATCATTCTTGACCTGCAACAGTCGCTCTCGGCGCGCTTCTCGCGGGTCTTTGATCACCCAAAAATGAGCTGTTGTTGTCGCCGGCGTTGTCGTGCTCAATTTCGGCGCCGTTCGCTGTGTCGGCGGAATGCCCTTCTCGTCCAACTTGTTGGCCTTCGCCCATTCGTCCTCTGCGTCTTTTTCCGATGCTTTTCCCTCCGCTTTTCCTTCTGTCCCTTTGTCCTCACTTTGTCTCGCGGGTGCCCTTCGAATTTCGCTTTCTCTCCCCCCTTTGCTTTCACCGGCAAAATCTGTCGCCATTTCTTTGGCCAACGTTTGCTTCTGCGATTGATGCCCCTCTTTGCTCCTTTTGTTGCTAAAATACCGGAAAATAATACCTAATTAACAAAAAACAGCAAATAAATAATTACGGTAGCAAAATGATTGGGGCGGACGAAGTCGCCGCTTTGATGGAAATTGTCGGATGAATTGCCACGGGCGAAGGACTGCTTGAAGAGGGGGCCCTTGAAGAAGCCAAAGAAGTTGCATTGACTGTTGCGATGGCCGGCACACTGATCATCGCTGTTGTTGTTGCTGTTGTTGTTGGAGAGGAGGGCAAAGATGGCACAGAAACAGTGCCATTCGGAGAGGGGACAAATGCCGCCGCGGGGGAGGGCAGAAGCCGCTGGTCATTGTCCAGAATCAATCTGAACACCACAAATCAGAGAAATCAGCCTAATTTGCTTTGACTTGTCACCTTGCATTCTGAATGAGCTGATCTGTCACCGATGTGTTGGATAAGTTCACCTGAATCCGATCGGTCCCCCCAATTGCTCTTTCCCCCAGTGATCAAACTTTGTTCGTAACGACCCCTTCCTTTTTTTGCTGCTGCTGTTTCGGCTCCGTTTTCACCTCGGCTGGCGTCGGCTCCATCAGCAAATGGTCGAATTCGGCTGGCCAATACCCCAGGAATTGCTGCTGCTTCCGCTGGTGCTTTTGGTCGCCCCGTCCGTCCCCCGTCCTCGTCGCCCCTCTCTTCGCTCGCTTCATTTTGTGCCTAGCCGCTGCCGGCGCGTGTGCCATTGTCAGCAGAATGCCGTGCCCGAGCACAACGTTGTCTTTGTCCTCCGTGCGCGGTGGTCCGATCATCATCGCAGTGCAGCTGAAAAGACAACGCCGATCAAATGAGGTGATCAACTCTTTACCCCTGTTCTCGAGGGTTGTGATAGAAGTGGTTGAAGATTATCGAGAATTCGTCGGCCGCGTACACTTCGGCCGACGTCCCTTCGGCCGAATAATGAAGCGCCCCGAGGGGAACTCCGTAGTAGGGGTCGCCCTGCTCCTCTTCCACTGATTGGGAATGGACAGATCGCCAAATTTGAAAAATAAACCCCACCCGACTCAGCCAAAAGAGAAGGGGCAAACGGCAGAGAAACCAGCAAAAATGCCGGGAAAATGTTTTTCATCGTGATTCTTCGTGGTGGGAGTGAAAATGAGAAAGGCAATCGGATGGATGGGTTTAAAGGGGGCGATCAGCAGCTAATCCGGGTCAGACAAAGTGATCGAAGTGCAATGGCATCCGCTAACGACAAACGAAAGCTTTCACTTTCACTGTCAACGCACGAACAAATAACGGAATTTATTATTGCGCAAAAAGGTAAATAAACGGGAAACATTCCGGCGAAAGCGGGAGGAAGGCGAGAATCGGGAGGAGAGGAGTGAGAGGGGAAGGGGGGTGAGAGGGGAAGGGAGGAGGGGGGGGGGGGGGGGGGGAGAGGGGAAGGGAGGAGGGGGGGGGGGGGAAGGGAGGGGGGTGAGAGGGGAAGGGAGGAGGGCATTCTTTGGGATTGGGTGGCATGGAAATGAAAGGAATGAAAGTGAGGGGGGGGGGGGGGGCAAAGAGGGAACTTTTAAAGCATTGTCAGAATTTCCACGCCGGCCTTCTCTCCGCCGCACTTCCGCCGTTTCCCTTCCCATTTTTTCCATTTGCCGACATTTGTCTGACGGGGGACACGCGCCGTTGTTGCGCCACGCCCGGGGAGAGAAGCGATCTGACATTTAGACGAGAATGAAGTCGATAGAATGTGTAGACAATTTGAGATTATTCGAAACCGAGTCCAATGAAAAGGCAAATGACTGACCGTTGGGAAGAGGCGGCGCCGCTTGGGGAAGGTGCTGAGCAATGCACCGGTAATGGCACATCCCGGGGCATCGTCGAGTCCATCCGACTGAGTTGGCCGGACACTTTCCGTGGCTCAAATGTCCGAATTTGGTCCGGTCTAAACGAGGGGAATAAATGAATCCCTATGAATTATAAAATGGATGTACCTTCGGCATTCTTTCTTCTCCTCCTTCGCACTTTCGCTGAATATCTTTTGGCACACCGAAAAGTGTTCGCCGGCAGAGGCAATGCTTTGCTAAATGTTCGTTCCCATTACTAATTAATCATTTAATTGGGCCTAATTCTGCCTACCGATCGTCCCTCCTTGCCCACTGTCGGCTTTTTGACTCGCTTTGCCTCATTGGCCTCATCCAACTCTTGCCTCAACTTCCGAATAAGCTCTTCCTTTTCCTTGGGTGTGTCTCTTAAAGGCGCTTCCCTGTCCATCTCGTCGTCTCCGTCCCAGTCCCAGTCTTCTTCCGTCGTTTGTGTTTCCCCCACCGCCGTTTCCGTCCCCTCTTCCCTTCCGTCGTTTCTCTTTCTCTTCCGCATCTCCTCCAACTTCTCCTCCATCTCTCTTTCTCTCTGCATCATTAGTTCTACGGTCCTTTCGTGCTCTCTATTCAGTGTGTTTATTTTCTCTTCCATTGCCATAATGTGCCGTTCTTCCATGTCCCTGGAAATGATCAGTTTTCAATTTGATCGACTGCCGATCACCACCAACCTGATCAGTCTGTCCATATCAGTCTCCGTTTGTTCCGCCCGCTTTTCTGCCTCTCTCAGTTTCGTCTCCAACTCTGACTGCTCCTTCAGCTCCAATTTCAGTGCCTCCATCTTTTGTATTACCATTATTTTACTGATTTCCCTTCCTTCCTCTTCCTCCCTACCTGCTCTCTCATACGTTCTCTCGCATGTCTGTGTTTCTCTTCCTCCTTTTCATTGTGCTCTTTCTGCCTCTCCAATTCCCTCTCCGTCTCTGTCAGTCTCTTCATCCACACAGTCTCTCCCTCTCCAATTTGTTCCAATCTGTTTTCCATCCTCTTTTTTTCACGCACTATTCCCTCAACACTTTTCTCCAACTGTTCCAACTGAAATGGGAGCAGAGCCTCGCTGGTTTTTCCGTTCGATTGCCTTCAAACCGACCTTTTCTAGCAGTACTTCCACTGAGGGCAGTTCGTCGCCTCCTTTTTCCCCCTCCTCCTCTTCTCCTTCTTCTGCTGTCGTTGTCCGTTTCTCGCGCATTGTGCTCTTTTCCAATTTTTGGATTTCTTCTGCCAATTTCGCCATGCCATCCGTCCGTTCGTTTTGCTATTCAAATTAGCCCAATTAAACGACCACTTTTCTCTAATTGCCTGTGTCAGTTCCTTCTCCAATTCGCCCTTTTCTGCTCTCAGACTTTCGATTTCCTCCCAAAGCTTCTGAAATTTTCCATTTTCCCCTCAGTCAATTCCCTCCCCCAATTTGACCACATTTTCTGGCACAAAGTGTTCAGTGTTCTCCCTTTCCACGTGCTGTCTCAGTCCGTTGTACTGCTCCTCAAGTTCGCCCAATTTCGCTGAAAATTCTCTCCTTAGGGTCAATTCGCGCTCTTCCGCGTCTGCCCTCTCTCTGTCCACCAACTCTTTGCACCGCTGCTCACAGCCATCCTTCTCACTGGTCACTGACTGTAACATCTGAGAAGGGGGGGGGGGGGGAGGTAAATAAATGGGGAGGGGGAGGGGGCGGAGGGGGGGGGGGGGGGGGGGCAACGGCACAATCGTTTAAGGGCCAATGCATTTCGGATCATTTTCCCGCCCTCCGTTTACTGACTGCTTCCAAGGCGGTCACTTGCGAGTCGTGCAGTTGTGCCTTAATTCCGTGTTCTTCCCTTTGTCCGTCTGATCACTCTCTGATCAATCACCTGACTTTCGCATTGTGCCTTCAGTCCGTCCCTCTCCTCCTCCAACAATTCCGCTTTGCTTCTCAGCCCAATCAGTTCCTTGCGCAACTCTCTGACTGTCTCTTCCAAACGCTCTCTCGCCTCCTCTGCCCCATTGAGCCGTTTTGCTCTTTCTCTCTGTGCCGACAGTTCTCGTGTCGCTTCTTCCGCCTCCGACTTGACTTGGTCAAGTTGGTAAATCGTTTCTTCGGTTTTTCGGCGTGCCATTGCCAACTTTTTAAGTTTAAAGCTCATTTCCAAACAATTATTAAATTTCCTCCTTTTCAAATTGTCTCTCACTTCTTTGGACAGCCTTTGTATCTCTTCCGCTTTTTGTCCAAGTGCTTTCTCCAGCTGAGTAATCTCTTCTCTGCAGTGGACAATCTCATCTTTGGACTGTCTCGACTGGAATTGCATCTCGACAACTCTGTCGTGAAATTCCTCCTGCCTCAAATTCTTCCGTTGTTTTTAATTTGTTCAATTTCCCCCCCCCCCCCCCTCTCATTGTTTTTCTTCCTATGCCTTTGCCATTTCTTTTGCTATTTTCTCCCATTTTTTCGGCATTTTCCCTGCCTTGTTCTCTCTTCTTTCATCCCTTCTCTTACCTTGCTGCCAATTCGTCCTTTAATGCTTCTTCGTGTTCTCGAAGTGCTTGCAGTTCGCGCATGTAAAGCATTTTCGCCGCCGTCAATTCCATTTCGAATAAACTCTCCGCTCGGCACAGTTTCCCTTTGAACTCCTCGCCAAGCCTTTCTCTCTCCGTTCTGAGCCCATTCCTTTCCTCCTCCAACTTTTGTATTTCCATGATGTATCTGTAGGATTAATTGCTCCATTTTCCATTCGTTTCAAACTGATTTCGGCACTTTTTCTCGAGGTTCAGCAGCTGCGACTGGGAGAATCGCTGCTCCAATGCCTGAATCTCCCGCTGATGGTCTTGCCGGAGCTTCTCCAATGCCTGCTCCTTCTCTCGCTCGAACTGTTCCTAAGTGTTCGTCGTCATTCCGTGGCATCCCCCGGGGTTGGCCCTTTTTCAAAATCGCTTATCCGTCCCGTCTTTTTGGCCAATGCTTTTGTGAACCAAATTTTGACTTTTCCTTCACCAACTTGCAGCATTTGGAAGCTTTTCATGCGCTCCTCAAAGTGTCTTTTGGCGCCAAGAACTTCCTCGCTGAGGTCGATTATTTTGTGTGAATATTCCGCTTCCAATTGCCTTTCCCTCTCCGAAACTCTTTCCCGAAAGTCCGTGAAAGTGCCCAACACGTTCAGCTTCTGTCGCTCATAGTCCGCCACAATTTCCTCCAACGATTGGATTTTCTGCCTCAGTTCCGTCTCCCTTCCCCAATTGCCAATTGGACTGTCTGCAATTGGCAAAATTCATTTGGATTAAATTGTTTTAGGCGTTACTCGCTCCGGCGGGCGGTGCCGAATTGAAAGAAGCGGCACGGAACATCGTCAAAAGTGGCGAATTTTGGCCGTCGAGCGGAGGAGGAATTGGGGACGGATGGGGCGAAAGGAATGACGGACTTTGAGTTGCATTTGGGGTTTGAAGCTGCAAATGCGAATTGGAGAAGGACTGTTGAGCGGGCACGGCGGAGAGAGCCGAAGAAAAAGCGGACGCCGCGGGGGTCGTCAGAGGAGCGGCGATGGCAGTCGGCTTCAGCTCAGCGCGAGGATTTAGCGGAGGGGCGGGCCACGAACAGATGGCCGGGCACGGGCTGTGCGCGGATGGCCGAACGGAACGCGGTGAATTCGGCCGCATCTGAGGGGACGACGCGACAGTCGCCCTGGGGAAGGCAATGGACGGCAAAGGACTGCTCGAAGAGGACGGGTTGGCCTGCAGACTGAAATTGGACATTTGCGGCACCAATTCGGACGGAATGCGCCCACACTTTTACCTGCTGCCTGGCCGATCAGAGGAGCGATTCATTCAGAGAGTTACGGGCGTGACATTTATATGGAAGGAATACGAAAATGAAAGGATGACTAACGATTTGAGCAGTGATTGGTTGGCTTATTGTTGGTGGTGATCGCATACGGTTAATCTTTGTCTTCCTATTGTACTTCTTCACTTCGAATTGCTTTCGTTTTTGGTTAAATATTCCATCGAATGCAAATGGCATAAAATGAAATGAAACGTGAGGGATTAATAAATGAATTGTTGGGTGATTGGTGAAGCAGCGAAAAATCTATTCAATCACTTAGCTTTTCAACTGACCTTCTCCCGTTGATCAAAACCTTTCTCTGATGTCCATCTTGAGGGAAAAGAAACGGAATCAGAGAAAGAGTTCGCGAGAAGGAGAGAGAGCGACGAGAGAGAAGGAGGAAAAGCGGCAACCTTCGATTATGTGCCAATGGCAAGAAGAAGCATATCCGATTCCAATGTCCGCTAATGCGCCCATTCAATCACTCGTTTTCCTATGTGAGCAGTGGCGAGGTGAGTCAGTTGGCCAAAAACACCGCACGAAGCGATGGGACAAAGGCAAAGTGATTGATTGTGTTTTGTCCTCACTTTGAATGGCTCTCGAGAGGTTAATTTAACTTTTTTTTCTTAATTGCATTACTTTTCAGGCTGATTAAGCTCTTCTGCTCATTTTCTTCCGTGCGTTCGCTTTGCATTTGCTTTTCCCATTCATCCGTCCCCTCCGTTTTTCTTTTTCCTCTTCCTCTTTCTCTCCTTCCTCTTCCACTTTTTCCTCTTCCTCTTTCTCTCCTTCCTCTTCCGCTTTTTCTTTTTCCTCTTCCTCTTTCTCTCCTTCCTCTTCCGCTTTTTTCTCTCCTCTTCTCTCCTTCCCCTCCCCCTTTTTCCCTTTTCCCACTTTCCCATTACTCATCTTCCCCCCCCCCCCTCTCTTTTCTTCCTTTTTCAAATACGGCTTTCCATGAAGCGGCGAATATTACATCCAATTCAATTGGAGAGATCAGCGACCAAGATGGGAATGAAGAAGAAACGCTCGCTGCTCGTCCATTTGTCCCCCGCCGCCGCTTCCCTTTTCTGGGTCACCCATCCGTCGTCCTCCTGAAAAGCGGCAGTCGTTTCTGACTGCCCTTGGAACCCGTCGATTGGTTCGTCCGTCCCCTCCGTCTTCTCCAACCACTCGTCGTCTGCAGCAACACAAATGTACAACTTAACAACCGATTCTTCCCAATAACAACGCCCAAATCCGAGCAGCAGTCACTCACTCATTTTGCTAATTGCCCTTAATTGTCGCTTAATTGCCTTTGCCCTTTCTCCCTCTCCTCCACCTTCACTTATCCCTTCTCCGTCCCTCAGTTCCCTTTTGCCTCCTCCTCCTCCTCCTCCTCATCCTTTTCGTTTGCTTACATTTCAACACAAATGTCGAGAGCGAAAAAGCGGGAAGAACTGCTCCAAAGGGTGGGGCAACTAATGCCGGAGGAACAGAGGACGGACTTCAACATGGACAGGTTAATTAGCGATCAAAGGGAAGCTCCGTAATTGGCCAATTTAAAGATGGTTGGACGCGTACGACGAGGTTGGTCAGCTGCGTATGCCAAAGCATAATTCAATTTAGGACATCGGTCGTTGTGCGGAAGTAATCGTCGACTATTTGAAGAATCGAAGTGCCGTCGGATTCGATGGTCGCACAATTTACAAAGATTTGCGCAACAACTGACAATTGTACGGTGCAAATTCCCACAGATTTGGAAAGCGGCGGAGACTTTTTCGCGCGTCCTTCCGCACGTCATTATTGCGGAGTGTTCACCCAGTCGAAGTAATTAAAATAAACACTGATGAAGTGCTAATTAGCATTTGGAACTTCTTTTGAGGCTTCGAAAGGATTGGGTGAATGCGTATGACAACGCAATTGTTTTCGTCGAGACGGGCGTCGCCGATCCGAACATGGCGGCGCGAGTGACCCGCACCGGCGACTTCCTCCGCGAGTTTTTTGTCCACTGCGAATACTTTTTGCAACTGATCCTTGGCCAAGAGAGGCGCAGTGGACGCAGGTCGTACGCCTTTTGCATTTTTGACATGCAGGTAGGCAAAATGCCAACATTATGGGGTAAAATGGATAAAACTTTTTCAGCACATGTCCATCATCCAATACGCCAATCCACTCGCTCCGATCAACAAAATATTCGAAGTGATTTCATTTTTTGATCGATTCCCCCCCCCCTCTCTCTCTCTCTCTCTCTCTCTCTCTCTCTCTCTCTCTCATGCTCTCTCTCACCCTTTCCTTAATTAGGCTCGTATTGGCGTCTTCATGGCCTATTACATGGAAGTGTTGTCCAGCGTTGTCATTGTCAATCCGCCGCGTCTCCTCAATATCCTTCTCAAAGTTTGATTGAATTCCTTCGGCAATTTGTTCACCATTTTCTTTTCTTTTTTGTCAGATTATGTCCATTTTGGTCCCCGGAAAAATCCTTAGCCGTTTTCACATTGCCCAATCGCTGCAAGAAGTTGAAAAATGGATAGCGCCGGAAGCGATTCCGATCGGATATGGCGGGAAGAGAGTGGTGGAAGGGGCCGACCTTCCGACGGGGTGCAACAGACCGACGGAGTACGGCAAAGGCGACTATCTGGTGAGTGGTGCTGGACGGAAGTGCAATTCAATAAACTCCTAAAAATGGCCAATTCGTCGGTGCTAATTTTGCCATTCATCACAGATGGATGGAATGGTGTGGGAGAGATTTGGAGTGGGCAAAGTGAATTATGAGCAAAGCGTCGTCGGAGTGGGCGACAGTTGGACACGCGAACTGAGGGCCAAAGCTGGCCAAATGCTCGTTTACGAATACTTTGCCAATCGCAACTTCGAAATTACAGTCGAAAATGGTCAGTCCCCCCCCCCCCACCCAATGAAAAGTCCGTCCTCAGAAAATGGCGACTATTTGCTGCCGCACTTTCGCATGAGCACGCCGATGCTGGCGGAAGAGGGCGCCGTGCCGGTGGAAAAAGACATGCGAATTCGGGTGGAGGTGAAGAACCTGAGCAAGCTGATGAAGATGAAGCTGCGGGCGGCCTTTCTTTTAATCGACTGACAAAACGGCACAAAACGCATTTCCTTTTTTTTGTGAATTTTGGCACTTCCATCGATTGCTCTGTCACTTTTCAATTGTTTTTCACTTATTCAGTTCATTTCTTTTGCGACTAATTAATTAATTGTTTGTGCAGCACTTCCTGTAAGTGAACTATTAAAACAAATTCAAACATCAGCAGGCGCCCTTTAATTAATCCGTTAAAATAAACATTTCATTCTCTTTCCCATTTTCCCGTGCCGTCCTAAGACTCCGAAACGAACATCAGTGCCTATTTGCCTATTTTTTGGGTGTGGGGATGGCACTGGCATTCCTTTCATTGCCATTCACTCATCATTATCAAATGCGTTTTATAGTTTTTTAATATTTAATGGTAAATATTTGTCTTTTCGCCTTTGCGCAGAAATGGGAGAATATGAAAAGAAAGCGCAATTTCCATGACAACAAAGTGCCGACATTCCCTTTCCATAAATCGGAGGATGGCACGAGAGAAATTGGAAAAGGAAGGATGGAATAAAAAATAATGAATAATTCAGCGGAAGTGGAAAATGCCTAATGGACGAGGGAGGGAGAAAAAAAACAAATGCCAATGAAATGATAAGTGAATGAATGGCCAAGGGGATGCTTAACTCTTTCTCTTCTTCTTCCTTTTTCCTCTTTCTCTTCCTTTTCCCTCTTCCCCCTTTTTTTCCCTTCCTTTTCCTCTTTTCTTTTCCTTTTTCACTTTTCTCTTCTTCTTCATTATATTTCATTCTTCTGTTCGTCCGTCCGTCCGTTCTCACATTCATTTTCGAAGTATTCATTCATTTTGCATTTTATTCATTCGTTCTTCATGTGTACAATATGGTGCTAGGACGAAGTGTCAAAAGTATCAATGTGGGCGAAGTGTCAAAAGTATCAATGTGGGCGAAGTGTCAAAAGTATCAATGTGGGCGAAGTGTCAAAAGTATCAATGTGGGTGATCAGAAGAGGCGGGTCATTTCAGTACGGAATAAATTATTTTAATTAATTAATAATAATATGATTATTTTAATCTATTAATAGATTTGCTGATCATAATTATAATTTAGATTTATTATTTAATATTTCCCAAACAATATATTTTTTGAGGGAAATACAGTGTTCCAAAAAAGACTTGACCCAAACCTGAAAAACTATCTTATAGTTCATTTAAAAACCTGAAACAATTCATGCTTGCATAACTTTTTGTGCTGATCAAAAAAGGCTCTTACACCAACCTGATCAGATCACTCCTTCCTAGTGACCGGGACACCCAAAATACACTGAAAATCGGGGAAATTTTCGAAATCCCTAGGGGGTTGGGAAATTTTTTATAGAAAAAATGGGCAAGCCCACTGACAAGAGCACAAAAATTGCTACCGAATTGCTTTTGGAATGGTGGTTCTAAGATTTGTACATAGAAAGATATACTTGGTTGAATATTTGATCACCATAAAAACGAGCAATTTTTGATCAGTGCTATAACTTTTTGTAGAAGCATCCAAATTAAATAATTTTGGTATCTTTTGATAGCCCTAAGTGTCCTCTATTTATATCTAAATTTATGTTTAAAAAAAGTTATGGCCAAAAAGGTTTACCAAATCAATTTTTGTAATTTACAAGCCACAACTTTTTTTAAACACAACCAAATTTTTTGAAATTTTACAGGTAAATAGAGGACACCTAGAGCTATCAAAGGATACTAAGATTGTTTAATTTGGATGCTTCTACCAAAAGTTATGGTTCATGAAATTTATCAAAATATTAAATGGTAGTGTCTTTTTTGGTGGTTGTGTAAACTGAAATAGAGCCAAACATATTATTATTATTAGCTATTATCCAATTAAAATTTAAATAATCATATTATTAATTTATTAAAATAATTTATTCCGTACTGAAATGACCCGCCTCTTCTGATCACCCACATTGATACTTTTGACACTTCGCCCACATTGATACTTTTGACACTTCGCCCACATTGATACTTTTGACACTTCGCCACATCGATACTTTTGACACTTCGACTCACCACGGTACAATATCATCACTCACTCACTCATTCATCCCCCAACTCTTTCCTCTTTTTCCTTTCCATTCAGTCGCCCCCCCCCCCTCCCCTCTCCCCCCGTCCCCCGCTCTCACTCCCCTCTCCCCCTTTTCTCGCCATTTTACCATTTCAAATGTTATCAGCCGACTCCCCCCTTTCCCCCCCCCCCCTCCCCTCCCCTCCTCTTTCATCCCTTCAATTCGATTCCTAATTCCAGCGTTGTCTGTCAATTTACTTATTCCTTCCTATTAACGCCTTTCCGCCCTATTCCACGTGAGTTTGCCCCATGTTGTCTTACGCCTTTTTTCCTTCCGCCTTTTTTGCCTCCGGCTATTGCTAATTTATTTCTCGGTGAACGGAAGGGGGACCCTCTCCCTTATGCGCTCCCCCTCACCCCCCCCCCCTCCCTCCCTCTCCCTCCCCTCACCCCCGCCTCTCCCCCTTCCCTACCTCACTCTCCCTCCCTTCCCCCCTACTCTCTCAGTCCCCTTGCCCCCCCCACTCTCTCCCGCTGACCGTTTCCTGCGGCGCTTTCCTTTTAATTACAATTTTTTCGCGCTATTTGTCCATTTTTCTTTTCTTTGCTCTTTTCTTCGTTCCTTCCGCCATTCGGCCATTCTTTTCAAAAAATTACATTTCCATGAAAAGGGAAAGAAAAGCGATGGACGGGCAAAAAGTATAAGGAAAGAAAAGAAAGGCACTGAATTAATGGGGCGGAACGGAAACAAGGAAAGAAACAACGGCACAAAACAACGGCACTTTGGGGGAAAGGGGGGGGGGGGGGAGGGGAACGTCAGTCAGCTGTGTTGTGTTCGCATTCTGTGACGTTGTAAGGACGAACGTATAAAAAGAGGGATATAACAACAACACACAACGCTTTCTTTTTCTCACTCATCACTCCTTTCTCTCATTTTCTCCACTCTCTCCCTTCTCTCTTTCTCTCTCTCCTTACCGTTAAAAGTACACATAAATAAGCACTGTTTGTTGTCGCTGCTTTTTTCTCGTTCGCTTCTTTCAACTTCTAAGTCCGCCTTCTCCCCCCGGGGGCGTGCGTTGCGTTGGGTAAAAGGAAACGAAAAAAAGGGGGGAAATGAAAAATGAATTGGAATTTGCCAAACTCTGAATAAAATTAGTTTGATTCTTTGAATTTAACGAAAAATGACATTAGAAAAAGCAATCTTTGGAATTCGTATCAAAGGGAATGAATGGCGACGGCGTTTGGTCGCCCTTTCCTTCCCGCCGATTTGCCCACCATTTTTAATCATCCTAATCAGTTCATCAGTGAGCATCAGCAATCACCACACCTTTCGCATCGCATCCTCCCTTTTGTTTTTATTTCACTTCCCCCCCCCCCCGGTCTTTGGTTCCCTCTTCTGATCACTTACCAAAATGTCCCTTTCTCTCTCTCTCTCTTTCTCTCTCGAGATTCTTGACCGAATAACTGCGGACATATGAGAACATTTGTATGTCCGTTCATTTTTCGGCCGATAACAAATCTTTTTTTCTAATGTGTGCAATGGTTGAGATGGACGGAGAGAGCCGCAGACAGTGAGGGGAAATGCGGCGGAACGGCGCGAGGGACAGAAAGAGAGACAAAGAGAGAAACAGAGAGATGAGTGATAGTCGGTTGCTTCTCTTGTTCTCTCTTTCTGTTTGTTTTTTTTTTCATCTCTCATCCGCTTCACCCGCTTTTGGTCGTTCGCTTTGAAATACTTTCGGAAAGCTTTTGCGTCTCTTTCCTTCTCCCCTCTCTCTCTCTCTCCCTCTCTCTCTCTCTCTCTCTCTCTCCTCTCTCTCTCCTCTCTCTCTCTCTCTCTCTCTCTCTCTCTCTCTCTCCTCTCTCTCCCTCTCTCTCTCTCTCTCTCTTTCTCTCCTCTCTCTCTCTCTCTCCTCTCTCTCTCCTCTCTCTCTCTCTCTCTCTTTCTCTTTCTCTCTTTCTTTCTCTATTTTCCTTCTTCTTTGTTTCTAATCTCCTTCTCTTCATTTTCCACCAAATTAAATTAATTCCCTTCGGCGCTGTTTCATTTCTTTTGAACCTTTTCGTTCCGCAAAGGGAAAAGTGCAAAAGAAGAAGCGGAATCTCTTGGCTTCCTCTTTTTCCATTGATTTCCCTCCACTGACAATAATAAATAAATAAGTAAATAAATAAATAATAACCTTTGCGTTTTTGAATTTTAAATGTTTTTAACTTTTTAATCGCTTTGACTGTACCAATTAGATTTAATCATTTGAACTCTTTGGTCTTTAATCCACAAGTGTGCGAACATTCTTGACATTGTTTGAACTTGAGTTTGAGGGGGGGGGGGGGGGGGGCAAAGCCAAAGTTTGACGGGACGTGAGTTCCCCCCCCCCCCCCCCCCCCTCTCGCCTCCCCTCGTCCCCTCGCCGTCCCTTTATTTCTCGCGGCGGCCTTCGTTTAATCCGTCCGTCGTCTGCCAGTCCCAATTGGCACTCGTTCAGAGTTCGTTCGCTTCGTCCCCCCCCCCTTTTTATTTTCCCTTCTGCCGTTCGTCCCAATTCCCTTCCCAATTTGTCCCATTTTCGGAATTCGCTTTCCTTTCCATCGCTCATTTTCGTTCTTTTTCCCTATATCTCTCTTCTTACTGACAGCTCTATTTTTATTTTTCCTGTTAATGCTTTCACGTTTCGCGCTCTCTCTTTTCACCAGTTTTTTTTTTCAATTATTGTTCCGTATTATTCCCTCGTCCCTCTCTCTCTCTCTCTCTCTCGCTCCTCTCTCTCTCTCTCTCTCTCTCTCTCGTCCCTCTCTCTCTCTCCCCCTCTGTTCTCTCTCTCTCCCCCCTCTCTCTCTCGCTCACCTCCTCTCTCACCAAATGTTTACTTTCTTTTCCCTTTCCATTCCACCCCCTTAAATTTATGACTTAAAATACTTCCCAATTTAAACCAAAGATCGCCGCTTTTTTTCTTCTTCATTTTCTTTACTCTTTTCCTTTCCATAGAAATGGCAATTTATTAAATTCGAAGCGCCAAATGTCAATTGTTTTTTAACATTAATTATTATTTATTTTATTTCATCGCTTATGTAAAAGGTGAAGAGAATTAAATAATTACACTTCATTTCTTCCTTTCGTCGGCAGATTCCGCAGAAGAAATAACACGGGAAGAAGGGATTAAGCAAAGCGCAGAAGGGGAGAAAGGGAGGGGGAAGGGGAGGAGAAGCGCATCGGGGGGGGGGGGGGGGGGGGGTGCCGCGTTGCCAATTTATGCCATTTTTACATTTGTCATTGGAAATGGGACATTGAGCAAGAAATGTTATGCTATCATTGCTTCATTTTAAAAATGGAATGAAACGGGAAGAAAAGAACCATTGATATTTGGATCGCCGATGCATCATTAAATGGAACCTTTTAAGTGCCTTTCCTTCCTTTCTCTCTCTCTCTCTTTCTCTCTCTCTCTCTCTGAATTTGTTCCCTTTTAAACCACCTCCCCCTTTCCCTTCCTTCTCTGAATCCCCCATCGATCTCCCCCCTCCCCCCCCCCCTTCAAAATTTTCCGTCCCATTTTTGGCTTCCACCTCCCCTCGTCCCTTTCTGCTGAGTTTGCTCCCCTTTGAATTCCCCCCCCCCCTCCAGCAGCAATTCCCCAAATTCTCAGTTTCAATCGAACGAAAGGTTTCCTTCCCTCTTCCCGCCTCTCCTTCTTCTGCTGGTGATTGTGAGCAGCGACCAGTTTTCTCCCTTCCGTCTTCCCCATTTATCACAATTATTCCTTCTCCCCCCCCCCCCCTCCGCTACTTTTGCTGATCATCACTTCACTTCCCTTCCCTTCCCTTCCCTTCCCTTCCCTTCCCCCGTCCCCCTCCTGCCCCCTTCACCTTCTCATTTGTCAATTCACTTCCTGCATCCATCTTTCTTTCGCCTCTCTTTTTCATCCCACGTTTTGTTGTTTATCGACAGTGAATAAAACAGTGGAAAAGGGCAATAACAGAAAATAAATGCTCATAAGCTTCAATCGGTCACCGCTTGTTTAATACCAATTTCGAGAACATTATCACACCAATTAGTCTAATTAAGTGATTGGAAAAATGGACAGATTAATTAATCTGCTGGCTGCTGATCCTCAGATCTGCGGAATTTCCGTAAAATTTTACTTCTTGCTTTTTTAAATTTTGATTTACCATTTAAGGGAATTTTGCGAAAATACCAAAATCAAAATCCCCCCCCCCCGTTCGATTGCCTTTCCTTTGCCGATTATTATTCCCTTGTCTTTTCCAAAACGACTGCGCCGTTGCACAACCCTTCGGCATTTGTCCTTCTCCGCCATTGGCACTTCTCGCTCCGTCCGTCGTCTGTTGACAGTCGCTGTTCTCCATGAGGAGACTGCTCGCCTGGGGCCGTCAAGACCCGCTTTGTCCAGCCGAGGCCGCCAGCCCCCCTCCCCTGAGCGCCTTCTACTCGCCCAGCTCCCTCTTGCCATCTCCGTCCAAACTTTTCTCCGACATTGAGCGACAATTGAGCGCTAGAATAGCGGCTGAACCGCTGTTGCGCTCCGTCCAACCACAGCCGTCGCCGCCGACCGAAACGGCGACCAATGAGCGGACGAGTCCCTTGGAACCAACGCGCATCCATTCGGCAGCAGCGAATGGCACGGCACACCAAAGGGCCGCAACTGCCGACTTTGAGCAGCAACAACAACAAAGTGCGGCCACTAATGGGTCGAATGTGCACCAATCGCAAGAGCAGCCAAAAGGCATTGACGCCTTTTTCGCCGCGCTTGCCAATGCCAGCAGAGACAGCGGAGGAGCAGCTTCGTCTTCAGCCGCCTCTTCTGTTTCATACCAACAACAGCATCAGTCCCAAATGGCATTTTTGGACTCCGAACATTCGAACCCGCGTCGCAACACTTTCCCGCAACATTCTTCTATTGTGGCACGAATGTCCTCCGATTTATGTTCCCCTCTCATTAGCCAACAACAGAAACAACAATTCGTGGCACAGCCTTTGGCCCATAATGTTCAGCAGCAAGTGACGAACACTGAATTGGCCGCTAATTTATTAGTCAACGCAATTGCTGCCCAGCAACAGCAGCAGAACCAAATGGGGCCATCGATGGAACTGTTGGCCAATTTGAACACATCGAATCAATCAACCGCATCTGTTCACCATCCGCTGCCTCAGTTTAACAGTCCTTTGGCCGACTCTCAAAGTTCGTCTTCGATCGATGGGTCGGCGGCACTGAATGCTTTTCAGTTGGTACAGCAGACGGCACAGCTTAATCACCAAAAAATGCTGGTTGAACAGCAACAGCATCAGCTCATTTCCGCTGCAACAATGGCAATCAAATCGCCTTTGAGTCCGCAAAGTGCCGTTTTTGCCGGTTCCGGAGGTGGCATTCCTGCGCTATTTAATCGATTGTCCGCAGTGCCATCAATTTTTCGTTCGATGGGTCCAAGTCACTCCAAGCCAATTCCGGTGATTTTTTAGTGACTATTTAATCTTTCATCTTGGATTCAGTTGCTGGATGAACGAATGGATCTGCTACAGTTTAAGCGAAAGGAACCCCGGGAATGGTCCAGCGACGACGTTGTGGCATGGATTTTGGACGTGGCACGGCGGCATCAAATCCCGTGTATGTTTTTTGGGGCGGAGAGAAGCCGATGGGCTTAATGTTCAAATTTAAAGGTGAAAATTTGAATTTGGCAAAGTTTGCCAATCGCACTGGGCCGCTGCTTATGCTAATGAACGAACAAAGCTTCAAAGAGAACGACCCGAAGTAAGCGAAAGGAACAGACAGATGTGTAAATGGCATAATGCTTCAGTTTCGGTTCTTTGCTGTTCTCCGAATTTTGCAAATTGATCACAGGTAAATTTGGAATTGAAAATTCTGTGCGAAAATCATTTTATAAAGACGAGAATTTCATCGACGAATGGATGAAAGTGAATGGAGCGCCTGTCGCTGGCACTTCTTCGGCATCGAATCGGCCGCTATTAGCAGAAATTGGCTTGAAGAAGCCGGCAGTCCCTTCGCACTTGCTACAACAGACGGCACTGCTTGGCCAATTGGCACTTCAGCAAGAAAAGAAGCAGCGACTTCTGCTAGCCGAGTCCGTCGCCGGCGTCGAGCAGCAAATGCGCGTTGGGGCATCAGCAACAGTCACCGCGGGCACTTCCCCCACCAATATTTTGATCAATGCCGTGGTCGCAGCTGCAAACAGTCAGCAGCAACATAATGCCGTGGCAAGCGGCGGCTGTGCCGCGTTGTCCTCGCTCAATCAGCTGCTTCTCCCGGCACCGCCAGCACCGACGGCGGAAGGCATTCTCCAGCAGCCACTGGAAAAGCCGCAACTTTCGCCCGTCGTTCCACTCCAAGCAGCGCCTTTGATCGGCCAATCAGCTCTCGCCTCACTCTCGCGAATGACCCAGCCTATCCACGGGCAACAACACATCACATCGGCCACAAGCGGAACGGACACGGCACTGATTGGCCAACAGCAACGAGCGCAACAGCACATTTTGAAGCCGAACGCAGGCGAAGGAATGAAACGCGGCGTGGGACGACCCGCGGGGAGCAAAAACAAAGGTGGGAAAGAAATTGACTCACCATTCATTGTCCCACACAAAGGAGGGACCCATCAACTTTATTCTATAATTTAGCAATTTGGGTATTAATTAACTAATTATCCTCTCACTTCGCATTTTCCTTTACAATTGATTAATTAATGCCTACTTTTGATTCTTATCTTCAATATTTCCCTTTCTTTATCATTTCAAAAATGGAAAATATTTTAAGAGAACGAACCAAAACGAACCTAATCAAAGAAATTTAACAGAAGAGAAACGGAGGGGTGTGACTTAATATAAGTAAAGGGAATTTATTTTTTTTTTAAATTTATTTGGTTTTGATTCGTTCGTTTCGTTTTTGGGCCACGGAAGTGGCAAAGAGAAAGAAGAGAATTCAAACACAGAAATGGCCTTTAAAAGGGAAGGAAAAGTGAACAGACATGGGAAAACAATTAATCATAGAAAATGGAGAGAAAATGACAAAAAAAAATTAAATCAGTCGACGGATTAAAATTGGAAAGGGAAAGGGAAAATAGGACAAATCGGAGGAAAAAACCATTCATTGATCAGAAAGAAGAAAGAAAGGGGAAGAGGGACATGAAAAATGGCAAAATAAAAGCAAAAAGGACGAAAAAAAGAAATAAACCCAAAACATTTTCAGTCGAAAAGCAAATCAAACGGAACAAAGACGGAAGGCCGAGGAAGCGATCACAGCACACAAAGGGAAACAAACTATGGGAATTCATCAGAGACGCACTGAAAGACCCGCGCACGTGCCCATCCGTAGTGAGGTGAAAAAGGGGGGAAAGTGCCAATGGAAGGGAGTGCCAATGACCGGCCATCGTTTGCCTGCAGGTGGGAGGACCCGACGGAAGGCGTTTTTCGAATCGTCGAATCGGAACGATTGGCATTTTTGTGGGGTCAAAAGAAGAACAACCAAAAGATGACTTACGAGAAGCTGAGCAGAGCGATGAGGTGACTGACTAATGAATGGTGTCAATGACAACACTCGGACTCAAACTAATCATTGCCACCCCCTTTAAGGACGTATTATGAAAAGCAAATCCTCGTGCCGGTGCCGAAGTCCGGGCTTTATCCCAAGGTGGGCGAGCCTTAGCCTTATGCTTTTTCTATTCCTTCTTCATTCAAGAAATTGGTCTACAAATTCGGCCCAACTGCGCACGGGTGGCGGACCGCCGCGTCCCTCGCGGTCCAATCGCATTTGGCACTGATCGGTGCGCAAGGCATAAGCATGTAAAACTGAAAGCGAAGGGATGCCGAAATTCGGGCCAATGGCCCGCCATTCTCCGGATCAATGATCTCACAATGATTGGCCAACAGCAGCCAAATGAGAAATGCTTATTTGACTTCTAACATTCGACGATAACACAAATTACTCCCCCCCCCCCCCCCCCCCGAAATTTGATTGATTCACCCGGTAGATTTTTTGGAGCGGGATTTGACTAATTATGTCCTTTTCACCGGTTTTATAAACCGATCCGATGCCCCGTCCCTTTCTCTTTGTTCTGTTCTCTCTAATTTAGACCAAATTGGCCATTCCTTCCTTTCCCTTCCCTTTTAAAATTGCGCAATTCTTGCCCTCTTCTTTTCTCTTACGAAAGACTAAAGACTGACCTTTTTTGGTCGTTTCATAAAATAGCCGCAGAATCAGATTCTCTTTGCTTAAATTTATTTGTTTTTTAATTCTTATTTCCTTCATTAATTAATTACAAGTACAATGTTTTACTTTGATTGTCCGGTTCAGGAAACAAAATTTTGCTTCCCATTTCTGTGCTTATTCTCTCAGAATATTTGTGATTTTCTATAGCTATATTCTTTTCCTATTTGTCCATTCGATTCATTCCTTTAAAGACCCGGTTAATTCATAAATTTTACCATTTATACAATTTATCTATTAATTTAAATATGTAAATGTTGACTAAAATGTTTAATACAGAATAAAAAAATGAAACAAAATACATTTGAGAATAGTGAAGGTGTCAAGGCATATGAAGTTGAGAAATGGTTAATCACCACAACAGAGTCAGTCGATGTCATTAAACATTAATTATAGAGAAAATGTATGAAAATGCAAATGTGACACATTAAACTAGAGGAGTTAATAATATCCGTGAGATATTTGGTCAAAATAGGAAATATGTTAACTGTCCATCAATCACATAAAGTTGAATATTAAAGCTGACAATGAGAAAAAAATTAATTTGAAAGAGAGCGATTATGGCGTCGGGGAGAGGTCGAGGATCGAGTGCCAAATGGGGCTGTTGTCCAAATTGGACACCAACGGCTGGACAAGCATCTGAACAGCGAATTTTCTCAAAGTCCCTCTGGAAAGAGAGCAAGAAGGTCATTTTGAGCAATGCCAAAGTCCATTCCGCAACGGCGGAGACGCAGTGAAGATTGTAGCCCTGAAGAACACAACAAATAATGTTCAAGCCAGTCACCACGACGTACGGGGAGAACTCCGTGTTTCCGATTCCATGGCCTCGGAGTGGGGAGGTCCGGATAATAATGGTGGAAAGTGATGGAAGCCATCAGCCCAAAGGAAAATGCTAAAGAAAATGAGCACAGTTTAGCAGTGCTTGAGGCAATCAACGAAGGCGAGAAGACTGACCAGTGACGAAACAAAGAGAAGCAGCAATTGCAATCACCAATCGAATGTAAGCGATTTGAGGGTCGTTGTAAAGCGGACTCATTCTGAGAGTGCACCACGACTGAAGAAGCATGTACATACAGCCGGAGCCGAAGCAGAGAAGGGCGCCGAACAAATGGATTTGAAAAACAGCAGTCTCTTGAACGTTGGCGACGATGAACATGCCGAGGCCAGCCAACATCCCAACGTAAAATGCCAATCGGTTGACCGCTCTCAGTCTCAGATCCGAACTTCGGTTGAGCTCAACAACGAGGCTGTACCTGACAATGAATTGGGCATATTTAATGGCAAATGGGAATAAAAAAACCTAAGAATGATGAGAAGCATCGAAAAAAAGGAGCAAATGTTGAGCAACATCGAGAAAATGCACGACTCGGGGCGAAGATCACCAGAGGCAGAAATGTAAGGGAAGACGGGGTCAACATCACCACGCCAAACGGAGAAAACGTAAGTACAGCCTGAAGGAATAGGAATGGCATTGAAAAAAGTAATGACGACGGATCAATTTAAGGAATAAAAATACCGAGCATAGTGGCGAAACAAACAGCGAAAAGAATGGGCAAATGACCAGCACCAAGCCTAAAACAAAGAATGAGTGTCTTTAAAGTCAAATTCAAACCAACTTTTTCCAGTAAAGAAGTCGCATTTTTGTATTTTTAGCTGTTGGGTCCAAGAAATAAAGAAAGAGACTAAGATTCCCCTAAAAGAAAAGATTATTAGAGCGAGGGTTTTTAGTTAAACTATTTTCTGCAATCTTATTTTGATAACTTGATTTCTAGAAACTCAAAAAATTTGATTTTTGTGGATTTCTATGGCAAAAAGTCTATAAGAAAAAAAATTTTTTAATTGTTTTCAATAGAGACCGGACGGGACCGGGATCCCGCCGGGATTTTGCCGGGACTCCCGGTCCCGGGTTTTTTGGACAAACCACCGGGACCGGGAGTCCCGTTTAAAACGAGAGTCCCGGGTCCCGTCCCGGTCCATTTTCCAAGTCCCGGTCCCGGCCATTTGGACCGGGACTAACAGGACTAAATTTCATCAGTGAAACTGCACCAAATTTGAAAAAAGTTATAATTTTTTTGGCGAAATGTCTTTTATTTAAAATTTTGAAGATGGAATTTGTGATTTTTTACGATTTAAATTCAAAATTCCGGTCTCTAATCATTTTCTGTGTTCTTTAAAAACTTTTCGCCCTCCCCATTTATTTTACTTTTCCTGTTAAATTCCCCTCCCGCTTCTTTCTTTCTTTTGATTTGTGTACTTTTGTTAACAGACCGACCGTTCATTCATTCATTTTCTCCTTTTGTTTGCTTTTTCCTTCTTTTTCACCTCATTAAATCTTTTTTTGGTAATACTGGAGAATCTGGGCTCCACCCAAAATTTTTTTTCTTTCTGTTTGAAAAGACTAATCTTGGGGTTTTCGGAGCTTCTGATCACGAATATGATATCAGATTTGCAAAAATCATTGATTTTTTATCACGATTTCGAAAATTTTAATTTTTCGAAATTTTGATCAACATGATCAAATGCTGCACTTTTTCTAATGAAGCAACCATATATGAGCAGCACTTTTTATTAGCCAATGAGATTATTATAGAACAATCACACAAAACATATACAACACTTATTACACTATCAATAATCAATTTTTTAGGAGCATTTGACCATATTCACACAATTTCGAAAATCTATGATTTTCAAAATCAATGATAGAATCAATGATTTTTGCAAATCTGATATCATATTCGTGATCAGAAGCCCCGAAAACCTCGGGTTAATCTTTTTATAACAAAAACAAAACAAAAAAAATTTTTGGGTGGAGCCCAGATTCTCCAGTATTACCTTTTTTTCAGTTTCATTAAATTCAATATTTGAGTTATCTTAATTTTAAAATGACGAAGAAACAAGTCACCATCGTTGGTTCTGGAAATTGGGCCACGGCAATTGCTCGAATTGTGGGCAAAACAGTGAAAATGCATAACTCAGAATTTGATGATTCGGCGGTCAAAATGTGGGTCTTTGAAGAGGTGAAAACACCCAAAACGAAATATTCTTTTTTTGTTTTGTTTCGTTTAGGTGTTTGAAGGACGGAACCTTAGCGAAATTATCAACGAGAAACACGAAAATGTGAAATATTTGCCCGGAAAGGTTCCGAAACTTTGAATTTGTCATTGTCTTTCCAACTTTTATTGGAATTCAGAAACTGCCCACTAATGTTATCGCTGTCACTGATGTTGTCGAGGCTTCAAAAAATGCGGATGTTCTCATTTTCGTCATGCCTCACCAACACTTGCACAAAGTTTGCGAGCAACTCAAAGGGAACATCAAAAAGAGCGCAATCGCAATTTCGCTGATTAAGGTGAAAAAGATTAAATAAGCAATGATTAAATAAGCAATGATTTATTGTGATAAAATATTTTTAGGGCTTGGCCACTTTTCACGAAAAAGACATTGGGCTGCGACTGATCTCTAATGAAATCTCTACCTCTCTTGGCATTGACACGGCCGTGCTAATGGGTGCTAATCTCGCAAATGAAGTGGCAGAAGACCACGTGAATTCATTCCTCCTTTGTTTTTATAATCATTTATTTTTTTAGTTCTGTGAAGCAACTATTGGTAAACATTTGATTCTTGTTGGTAAAATTCATTTTATTTATTTGCTTGTAGGAACCAAAAACCCACAGCATGGAAACGAGTTGAAGAAGTTGTTCCACACCGACAACTTTCGAATAAATGTGGTCGAAGACGCGGCAACGGTAAATGAATTGCTCTTTTTTTAATGGAAATGCCTTTTTAGGTTGAATTGTGCGGTGCTCTCAAAAACATCGTGGCATGCGGCGCCGGATTCTCAGTTGGGCTCGGTTATGGCGACAACACAATGGTTAGGGGTGAAGGAGAAACTGAGCGAATCATTTTTAACCTTTCAACAGGCGGCCATCATCCGAATCGGTCTCATGGACATGATAAAATGCATCGAACTGTTCTATCCCGGCGCCAACCCGAAGACCTTTTTCGAGTCGTGCGGATTCGCTGATCTTTTGACCACGTGTATGGGCGGACGGAACCGAAGAGTGTGCGAGGCATTCGTCAAATCGAACAGGGTATGCGAATAATCCGTCAAAATAAGAATTTATTTGTTTCTTTTAGCCTTTGGCAGAGGTGGAGAAGGAATTGCTGAATGGACAGAGTGCGCAGGGGCCATTGACAGCGAAAGAAGTGTTCGAAGTGCTGCAAGCGAAGAATCTGACCAAAGAGTGAGTCGAACAAATGTGTAAATACGAGTGATAAACGGCGCTCGTTTAATTTGGTTACACTGTTTCTCCCCAAAAAAAAAAAATTGGAAATGATACGGGGAGAACGAACTCCCATTTAATTTGCTTTATTTAATTTACTTATCCTTCAGGTTTCCGTTCTTTGTGGCGATTCACAAAGTTTGCAGCGGTGAGACGCCGGCCAAGAATTTCCTCGACCTTATTCGTTAATTTATTAGAAGGCCTTAAGACTTTGTTTTAACGAAAATATTAATAGGAACAAATCTATTTCATTAAATGTATTGTTTTATTCATTAAAAAGGACATTTAGCTTCTCGTCCTTGCTATAAAGACTTGCTATTGATTGTCATCATGGGTTTTTCAATTGTTCTTGATTATATTCAGGGATGCCATATTTCTTATTGATATTGTTAATTAGAGCCCGGAATTTTGAAAATGCCGGGACCGGGCTCGGAAAATTGCTTAATATGAATGTAAAAATCTATAAAAAAAAATTCCCACCGGCCCATAAAAATCCTTGTCCTAAAAATTGAGTCAAAATAGCAAAATTTTGTCATTTTTTTTTGGTGTAAATCTGTTAACAAAACACACACAAATTTTCAAAATTTCCCCGTCGGTGCCTATCGGCACCGCCGGACCCCCCCCCCCCCCCCTTAACCCAATTGTTTTGAGAAAAAACGGGAGTCCCGGGATCGGGATCGACCCATTTCCCTATGGCCGTTTCCCTATGAGCCATTTCCCTATGGGCCATTTCCCTATGGCCGTTTCCCTATGGCCGGTTCCCTATTCACGTATTTGGGCCATTTCCCTACCTAGCAAAAACTTTTCTAAGATTTTCGGCGAAAAAAGGGTATTAATGCACTTGACCCGACATAATTTTTTTTTGTCTAAATTCATGTAAAATAGCTTCCGGGGGTTTATAGCATCGCTGATTAAAAATCTGGCGTTAATTTCAACTAATTCCGTACACCAGAACCCGAAATCGAACTTTTTGTCGAACATCGAAAATTTTTCAAAATCCTATTCTAAAAAAGTTCAACAAGATTCAATAGTGAAAAAGCAACGAAAATCAATGCTCGCATGGATACAATTCTGTGACTTGAGACCAAAAATTAAAAAAGACAGAGTCAAAGTCTCCAAACTGTTTTCGCCACAAATGTTCCGTTTGTTGTTCTTCGACTTCTATTCAGCGTTGTAAAACCGATTTTGAAAAATTTTCGATGTTCGACAAAAAGTTCGATTTCGAGTTAAGGTGTACGGAATTAGTTAAAATGAACGCCAGATTCTTAACCAGCGATGCTGAAAACCCCCGGAAGCTATTTTACATGAATTAGACAAAAAAAAATTTATGTCGGGTAAAGTGCATTAGTACCGAAAAAAGGGGATTTTCAACATTTGATGTTTCTCATGCATTACAAGACAATAAATTTATGTTTAATGTTGTAGAGAAGAAAATAGAAATACTTCTAACAAAAAAAGAACCGTACAAAGCTTCAAAACAATGATCATTAGGGCTGCGACTTTTAGTGACCAAAAATCTCGAAATAGTTAACTAAAATAGTGAGTAAAAATGCCGAAATAGTGACAAAATAGTGACAAAAAGTCCAAAATAGTGACGAATAGTGACATAATTTTCAGCCAAAAATTGAGCAAAAATAATTTTTTATTTACTGAATGCAGTTGCAAATGATGTAAATTTCCTTTCTAATATTTTCTTGGCAAATATTGACATTTTTTAAACCAAAAATTTTGTCAAGAAAAAAATTTGGGGGAAAAATTTTTATGAAAATTTTCCAATTCTTAGTGGTATTTTTTGAAAAAAAATTTTAGGTCGATTCTTAGGGGTGCATTTTTTTGAAATTTTTTTGGTCGATTCTTAGGGGTGTATTTTTTGGTTTTATTGCATTTTTGTTAAGGAATTTTCCAAAAAATGCAGAAATAGTGAAAAAATAGTGACAAAACGCCAAAATAGTGATTTTTAACTATTTTAGTGACGAAGTAGCCAAAATAGTGATTTCTAGTGACCGATAGTGACATCAGAATCGAAAATTTTTAATGCAGAAATGCGTTTTTTGAGCTCCTTTCTTCAAATCAATTGAGCAAAAAATTTAGTTAAAACCTAAAAGTCGCAGCCCTAATGATCATTCATCATTTTTCACAAGTAAAAAATTTAAGTATTTTGTCTATTTTACCAGCTTTATCCGGTCCCCGGATTCTTAAATTTGATCGAGAATCTTTTTACAGAATGTTGGTCCAAAAATGTGAAGTTCGAAAATTTGAATTTTCGACTTTTTGTTCGAATTCGGGTCCGAGATTTGGATTGGCCGAAATGGAGGCCGGGTTGTGTGATCTTTGACACCGAAAAGCCCCTAAAACATGTTTTCATGACTTTTGAAAACAAAACAAAAAAATGTTCTTCAAAAAAGGGGGGACCAGCCCTACTATTACTCCTATTTTTGGGTAGGTTCAAAATCCGAAAAATTCAGAGATTTGACACTTCTAACTTTTTTTAAAACGATCGAATCCTGACAAATTTGGTATCATCCGAAAGCTCTCGATGAGCTAAGTCTAAAAAGCAGTGAATAAATTTTCTTTGGTTTTTTAATTTCACTGTCTATTAATATTCATACTTTTGGTAAGGAAATGGCCCAAATACGTGAATAGGGAACCGGCCATATGGAAACGGCTCATAGGGAAATGGCCCATAGGGAAACGGCCATAGGGAATTGACCCCAACCCCCCGGGATCCCGTCCCGGTCGATTTTCCAAGTCCCGGTCCCGGCCATTTCAAAATTTCGGTCTCTACTTTTCATTGCAAGTTACTTTGAAAAAAGTCCGAGGGTTGGAGAGTTTTGAATATTTTGATCAATTTCTTAACAGATTTGTCCAAAAAATGACCAAGCTGTTTTTTTAAAGTTATTTTTAAATAAAGGCTGGTCCGGTGGTTCGACACGCACCGCCGGGAAAATTTTCATAATTTTTGAATGAAATTTGCAATGAAGATGGGGTAAATATTGATCATAGGCCCCAAACTCAAAAATGCTTTAAAACGGTCAGAATCGATGTAAAAAGGTTCGAAATGGGTTGGAAAAATAGAATTAGGGGCGCGCTTGCCCTTTTTCAGGATGAAAAGTGCCGAAAATGGAGTGCCAAACTCAGCTGGGACTCAAGTGGCCATGCTATATAAAGCACTCAAAAGACATTATAAATAATTTTTCTAGAGTAATTTGCAGCGCTGATCACGAATCTGACCTTTATTTTGGAAAATTCCGAACCCCGAACCCTAATTCGAACAAAATTTATAAATTAAATGAAAAACAAATTTTTAGGGGTTTTCGAGGTTGCTGAACACGGTTATGAACATTTTCGCAAAAGGGAGCATGCGAAGACGGAGCAAGTAGTGGGGCGAGACGGAGGGCGGAGGAAGACGTCTGACGAGCGCCACAGGCGGTTGACTGCGGGGGCCCGAAGGGCCCCCGCCAATCAGTCAACCGCCTGCGGGTCACGCGCGGACTTCTTCCGTAGCCCGTAGTCTCGCCCCACCTACTGGCCGCCGTAGTCGAGTGTGCGGCGGTTTTTTAGCGCAATAAGCTAAATTTAATCTTTTATATTTGACGTTCTTTTACCATTTTCTGACTGCTGGTTTAAAAATAGTTTTAACAATTTTGAGGATCTATTAAATAGTCGGTTCGACTTCATAATTAGGGTTCGGGGTTCGGAATTTTGCAAAAGAAAGGTCATATTCGTGATCAGCGCTGCAAATTACCCTAGAAAAATTATTTATAATGTCTTTTGAGTGCTTTATATAGCATGGCCACTTGAGTCCCAGCTGAGTTTGGCACTCCATTTTCGGCACTTTTCATCCTGAAAAAGGGCAAGCGCGCCCCTAATTCTATTTTTCCAACCCATTTCGAACCTTTTTACATCGATTCTGACCGTTTTTAAGCATTTTTGAGTTTGGGGCCTATGATCAATATTTTCCGAAGATGGCTTTACTTAAATAAATATTTGATGGCATTTACATATTTTACCGGTAAATGTTTATCTGAGCTCCCAGACTCAAAAACACCCAAAACCACTTTTATAGGTTTTCTTATGCGCTGAAAACGATAGAAAAATCAAAATTTTGGCGCGCTCTCAACTTTAAGCCGGTTTTTGAACCGGTTTAAAACTCGAAAAATTGAGGAAAAAGGAGGCCTCCTGACCCTTTGAAACGGCCAAATTCTCACAATTTTGGTATCATTCGAAAGCTCTTGACGAGCTAAGTCTATAAATCAAGGAATTAAGTCAAACCGATGCCATCGGAGCAGTGGAAAACTGAGTCCCAATGAAAATCGACACTTCAGTACCGAAAAATAATAAACGGGAAATAACAATTTAAAGCAAAATTCGCAAAAGGGAGCATGCGAAGACGGAGCAAGTAGTGGGGCGAGACGGAGGGCGGAGGAAGACGTCTGACGAGCGCCACAGGCGGTTGACTGCGGGGGCCCGAAGGGCCCCCGCCAATCAGTCAACCGCCTGCGGATCACGCGCGGACTTCTTCCGTAGCCCGTAGTCTCGCCCCACCTACTGGCCGCCGTAGTCGAGTGTGCGGCGGTTTTTTAGCGCAATAAGCAAAAAAAAAAATTTTTTTTAATTGTAGTTGCGCCAAATTTTCATTGATTTTGTACCGTTCAAAAACTTATCATTGTCTGATGGCGTCCGTTTAACTCCATTCCCTGAATTTTAGACTAAGCTCGTCAAGAGCTTTCGAATGATACCAAATTTGTGCGAATTTGACCTTTTAAAAGGTCAGGAGGCCTCCTTTTTCCTCAATTTTTCGAGTTTTAAACCGGTTCAAAAACCGGCTTAAAGTTGAGAGCGCGCCAAAATTTTCATTTTTCTATCGTTTTCAGCGCATAAGAAAACCTATAAAAGTGGTTTTGGGTGTTTTTGAGTCTGGGAGCTCAGATAAACATTTTCCATTTTACCAGATGCTTTTCAGTAATCTCTTAAGCGTTCGACTGCACAATTACCTTTTTTACACTTCAAATGCAGTTTTCTGGGTTCGTTTTATATATGTTTGGTTTGGTTTATTAATGTCTAATTATTCTTAATTACATAGAGTTGCGGTTGGGGCGCATTGGCCGTTGGAATTTGGCTTTACACGCAGAAAAATGTCTACTCAGTATTGGCGCCAACGAGTTATTCGGTTAGTGCCGAATCAATGTATTTTATTTGGAAAATTCATTGGTTTGGATATTTCTGTTGGTTTGAAATTACTCAATGGTTTTAGGCGATGTCAGCGGCTGGTCTTTGTGTGTCAATTGGTGCTATGGTTCGTTTAATTTTCATATGATTAGTGATGGCACTTTGTTAGATTCTGATCATTTCGTTCATTGGTTGTGCAAGTGTTTGGTTGCGGTCAAAGTGTCTTATGATTTCTGTAAGTCAAAATGTACACTTTCGCATTTCCTTCCTTTCGCCTTCAGTTCTTCTGCTTCGTCTCTCTTTTGTTTCTGATCCAATGCATGACTGGCATTATGGGCTTCATGTACGAAGATATCGTCAGAGAGCGTGCAAAAATGGCACTACGACTCACTATTAATGCCACTTACAATAGCGACAATTCGAGGGCAATTCTCTTGTGGGAAACATGGAATAAAATGCAAATTGACGTATGTTCATTAAAAAAATAATTTTGTTTTTGTGAGCCGATAATTTCCCAACATTCACTAATTGCAGTTAAATTTAGCTGAAATGCTGCGGAGTCGACAGTTACGCCGATTGGTTTTTCTTCCCACGTTGGAAGGGCCGTCGATTTGTGCCGGACAGCTGTTGTTTGCCCTCTAAATTCAATGCCACTATGCCAAATTCGATGCTCAACTGTGGCAAAATTGCGCATTCCTTTACGCTTTGGCACCCGCGCGGATGTGCCGAACCTTTCACCGATTGGCTTCTCCAACACCTTCGCATTGTTCGAATGATTGCACTGCTTTTTGGCTTCATTGAGGTCATTCATTACGCACTAATGGCAGACAACTTTTTCAAAAATTAATTAATCGTCAGAGCAGAATTTAACTGACAATGAGTAATAATGGAGTTAGTCTCTTTCCCGTTCTTGGAATTTTTTATTTAAAAAAAATTAGAAATATATTTTTTCCTGGGGTCGTTGACCATTATTTGTCAGGAAAAGGACAACTGTAAGTCAACCGGTTGAAAACGTAAATTTCAAAAATAAAAGTTGTCCTTTTAACAAATTTGTTATAAATTCTAATATTTTCTGTTGTTTCGGCCGAGAAATTCAAAATTTCGAACTTTCATACAAGAAATCATCAATATTTCCTCAAATTTCCCTTAAAACTAATGAAAAATAAACTCTCAAATATCAAAAAATGTCATTTTTTGGACAAATTTGCTAACAAATTGATTCGATTTTCTGCGAAAATCCATAAGAAAAACCGTCGGATGCGTTTTTTCAACTTCGTAAAAGTAATGGTTTTTTAAATGGGGAGCGGGTCTTCGTACAGTCAAAATTGACCCATCCCCTGCAAATGTATGAATTTGGAAAATTTAAATTTCGTCAATTGTCCAAAAAAGACAGGAAACATTTTTTGCCACTTTTAAACAGGGTTTTTCCTCTGTTGTTTTAGCTTATTGTTTTGGCCTCTTCACTGCGTTTATTGTGCAATTTGCACCAAAAAGAGACGTGGCGAAGGCATTCATCCATCGTTTGTGGACCTTCTGACAGAAAAAAGGGAAGCACCGCACGCAATGACGGCTCACTTTTGGCTTTCGAAGTCGAGACCGAATGATTTTCAAAATTGACCAAAGCATTTTAATGTATATTCAATTGGTTTACGAGTTCGCAACTTTTCATGTTCCATTATGACCTCATTTCCATCTCTTGACAAATTATTCAGCCATTTAAACATTTGAGGCCCAAAAAATTGTTTATTCTCACAGGCCATGTAATTTTAAAAGGCAATTGAAAAATAAATTTGTTCTTTTGAAGATGAAAATGTTCAAAACAAATTACGCTCTGTTCCCTCTTCCATTGTTTTCTCCGTTTTCTTTAATGGTTTTGGATGGCCAATTGGGGAAGCGGTGCCTCGACGGTGAGAACGCCGTCAGTACTCAAAGTTGAGCTGGAAAAATTGGAGGGGAAAGTGTGGCCAGATGAGATTGTTGGGATGATTCTGCCCACCTGATCTGTTCAGGGTTGGTGCCGCGGGGGAGCATAAATTCCTGCAAATTGGCAAATTGTTTTGGCATTCCGTTTACCCTCTTCCTCGTGGGCTTTTCCCGGGTTAAATCCAATTGTTTTCCTATTACTTTGTCCCCGTTCCGTTCCCGGTTTCATTACAACTCATACAAAGGCATCTTGTACGTAGGCTTAGGCTAGGCCTAAGCTTTTGGCCTAGGCTTTGTACGGGTTGCCATTGCTTCTCCTCTCCCACGCCGTCCCTCCGTTTCTTTTTTGACTGTTCATGGCGTTTTGTCCCCTCCACAATTCCCCCCCCTCTATCTCTTCCGTCTTTCACCTGATTGTATTCCCGATAGACCGTGCGGCTTGGCGTTTTCTCCTCGTGTTTGGCATGGACCAACAAACGGTTGTCCACCGTTTTCACCGTCACTTCCTCGGGTCTGTATTGGGCGACGTCGAATCTGACCATTTGGGGAGGGAAGGGTAATTAATTGCAAATTACGTCCATTTTTATTTGTACCTGAGCCTCAACGTTTTCCCGTCACTTTCGTCTTTGATCAGTGGGCTCTTTAGGTTTTCCAAGTACGGGTCGTAAGTCGGCGAGTGGCGCGCCATCGCCCCGCCGCCCGCGCCATTGCTCAGTGAACTTCCTCCACCTTGGGGGGCACAAGTTGAGTCGGGGTGACTTTTCTGTGTTCCAAAATTGCCATTTTCTTCCCTTCCTTTTCCACTTTTGGTTGTTTTTAAGAATTTTTGAAGATTGACGAGCGGAAATATTCGAAAGTTTAATTTCGCTTTCATTTTTAAGCCGCCAAAAATAAATGTTTGTGGTTAATTTTAAAAATGCGGGGAATGGCCGAATGAATTTGTGCAGAGCAAATCCCCGAGGGGACAGGCGAAAAGCCATGCCAAGGGAAGGGGCCGGGGGAGGGGAGAGAAGTGAATGCCCTCCCTCCCGGCCACTCTTTCCCTCCTTGGGCTGTGTTGTTTAGTGCCCGCGGGAATTTACTTTTGGCATCGCTTCCCCCCCCCCTCCCACCTTTAACCCACCACAACATTTAGTCAATTTACCATAAATGGGCTGAGCGCCCGCCGTCGAATAGGGCGAAGAACGCGAAGCGGCGGGGCGGTACCCCTCGAATTCGTGGCGAAGACGCTGAAATGAGGGGCCGTTGCTTATCGTCAGAATGGCACAAATTGTTCAAATGATAGCAATGGCATTTCCTCCCCCCCCCCCCAAATTGACCTGCATTTCATCGTCCACTCGGCGCATTTCCTTCTCAAAGCGTTCACGCATAGAATCAAATTCGGAGTCAACCACTGAATAATTAGTCCGATTCACGTCAATTTTACGCTCTGCCGATGACATTTTGTGGTGAAACTGCTGAAATGAAAGAGGAATTTTAAGGGCAGAGCACCGGTTCCAGCAGTACGACAACAATTGGTGGACAAATTATGCAAATCATTGAGCATTTGGTTGGAGCGGGGAAAGGACGACGTAGCGGAAGAGGGGGGGGGGGCGTGATTCATCCGATTCGATCGAATTCGCCCCATCAACATTCTTTGCTGTTCATTCTGTTGTTATGTATGAGAAGCCCCGCCAGAATGAAGTAAAGGTTTTGGGGATATTTAGGCGAAAAGAAAGGCGGGCGGTGGTGGTGAAATCGATCAAGGAAAACGAAAATCAAGGTTAGTGGCAGTCAAAAGTTTGAGTGTTTGAAGAGAATAAACAACGAGCGACGGAGGGGAGAGAACGGAAGGGAGTGGGGGGGGGGAGGTGAGGAGGTTGTGAGGGGAGGGGAAGGGAGTGGGGGGGGAGGTGAGGAGGTTGTGAGGGGAGGGGAAGGGAGTGGGGGGGGGAGGTGAGGAGGTTGTGAGGGGAGGGGAAGGGAGGGGGGGGGGGAAGAAGAGGGAGGGTGTGAGGGGGGGGGGGAGAGGGAAGGTGTGGGAGGGGAGTGCCTCCGGCTGGCAGAAATGGGCGAATGGGACGAAAGAATGCGAAAAGCGTTTGGGTAAAGGAATGGGAAGAGTGAGGACGTAAGAAAGGTTTGCTCAAGGGGGAAGGGAAAGTCGTTTAATGGGGGTGGGAAGACAGAAACGGAAATGTGAGGGGAATGAGAAAACGGAATCGAATCGAGCGGAGAGAGAGAGAGAGGGGAGAGGGGGGGGGGGGGAGAGTAAACACAACGGCGCAACAGCAGAGCAACACTCATTTGTCAGCACAATTTGCACTAATTGTCGTTGCACACTAATTGTTGTTGCCTTTTAGTTGAGCTAAACAATGTGTGAATTTGTTGCCTCCGCTGCTCGTCGTGTGAAAAAGCCGAGAGATGAAGCGGAGAGGCGGGGGGGGGGGGGGGGGGAGAAACGCAAATTGGGCCCATGGGGTGGCAATTTGATAGGTAATGGAGACGGAATTGCCTTGGAAAGAGGGATATTCTGTCATTCAATATCTCCGTTTTGTCCATTAGCTAATTATGAAAGCATACGAGCGGGGAGAGCGAAGCTAAACTAATTACGTAATCGGAGGAAATGTTTGTTAATATTCTTCAAATGGAAAAAAATAATGTCCATGGGAACGCGTGGGCTGGGCCAAGGTTTTTAAGCGGAAAAGCTCGGAAAAAGAGAATATAAGCAAACATTTGAAGCATAGAGATATATTATATATATACATACAAATGAATATGATTTCCTTTTTATTCATTTTGAAAGAACGAACCGCCAAAAACATATTGCGCGTCAAAATGGGATAATGGGGTTAATTTGAGATTATTAATGGCTTCGGATGGTTTTTCTGTCGGCTCTTCCGCTGCGTTTTCTTCTGCTGCACCAATCTTCACAGTTTTTACATTCGTCAATTCCTTTCTTTCTTTTTCTGCTCGCTTTTGCTTCGATCGGTCCAATTAATTCCAATTGTTCAAAGGCGGCAACAACGCATACATTTTTCTGATTCTCCGTGCCCTTATCCGCCGTCCTTCGTCCGTCCGTCTGGCCAATGGTCCAAAATCTGCCAACGACGCTCGTTTTCCTTCAAAATGCCTTGCTCAGTCCCAATCCTTCCCCCCTCGTGCCATCAAACCCGGCCTTAGCTGCCATCGTCCGTTGGCCAACGATCGGATGTCTCTGCTGCTTCCGCCGCTCACCGTTTGCTTTTCGTTCAGCGGAGAGCCCACAAACAATCCAAATTCTTCGCTCGCTTTTGTTTGGCCGATCATTTGCAGTGCCACGAGAAGGGAGAAGAGAATGCGTAGGGGACACAAAGGCATTGGGCAGGGAACGGAGGGATGGGCCGGATTTTGTGGGTGGAATTGGATTTGAAAATGAAATGGAAATGGACCGGGAAGAGTGGGCACGGACGGTGATGATGGAGCTGAGGGCCATTCATCCCCTCATCATTGCCAAAGGAAGGAAGAATGGCATTTAGCAGGGCGAATGGCTGATGTAAGCAATGGCACGAGCAGATTGACCCTTCCCAATCCCAGCCCATTTCGGCACTCAAATTGGCTTCCAAATGGAAAATGATGGGCGGATGATGAAGACAAGCTGAAAGGAAGCAAATGGAGAAGCAACGGGGTTATGGGAGAAGCATTGGGGGACATACAGTGATAAGGAAAAGCTTCCTCTGCTGCTGAAATGTGATACGACGTGGAGAGAAGTGGGCAATGGCGTACTTTTGAGGTTGCGGAAACGCCATGGACGAAATTGGCACAGATTGGAGGGGGGGGGGGGGGAAGGATGACGGAACGGAAGGAGCGAGGGGAAGGGATGGGATAATTAATTATGAGAAAAACAACAATTAATTAATTAATTATTTTAATTACTTTCTTAGTTTTTTTCTTTTCATTTTCCATCTTATTGTACTTTCTTTGCTTTGATTGGCTTTTTCAGAGTTTCATCTTTCAAATTACCTTCTAAATAATATAGGTATATATTTTTTGCTTTAAAAAATGGAATATTTTATTAATTTTTATTAATAATTCTTTTTGCTTTATTATTTTTTCAATATTTTTTATTTTTATTTTAATTCATAATACATTTTTCAAGTTTAAATGTTTTTTGCATTCATTCATTTCGCTTTTGTAATTCTTTTTCCGAGGTTTTGATTCATTCGATTCTCTCCGATTTAATTCCTTTCTCTTCCCACCCTTTGGCATTCATTCGACCGACTAAAAAAAATACTCTCCGCCAATTGAGCAATTCGCATTTAAATGCAAAGTTGTAAAAAGAAAAGCAACATTGTGGAGATGGTCAACCGATAAACGACAGATGGGAAAGCGTTTTTTAGAAAATAATTCCGTGGAAGGGCACGGGGAGAGAAAGGGAAAGGGGGGGGGGGGAGGGGGGGGGGGGGTATTTAACCGCAAATGGGAGGGGGGGGGGGAACTTTTAATTTTCGTCTCTGTACGGGTGGAGGAGCGGCGGGGGGGGGGGAGTGATCGGAGGACTTCATCCCCCCCCCGGCCCGCCCCCCTTTCCCTTTCCATTCCCACGGCTTCGACTGTAACCGATGAAGCAGCTTCACCCTTTTGAAGCTGAAAAATCGATGTCTGACAAATTTGGACGAAAGAAGAAAGATGAAGCTGATCAATCAAATGAACAGTTCGCTCGCCGATTTTGCCGATTAGCCAAATGGAATCAATTACACTCCGCGGCAGCAGACACCCGCCCCCCCCCCCCCTCCCCCGGAATATCAGTTTAGTCTCTGCTATCCTCCTCCAATCATCTCATCCTTCACCCCCCCCCCCCGCTTCCTTAACCATTCTATTTCATCATTTGGCATTCACAAGAATATCGCCACCTCTCCCCCCCCCCTTTTTCCTTTTCTCCCCCTTCGTTTCCCCCCCCCCCCCCCCTCTCTCCCTCCCCCTTTTCGCCCAACCTTTCATGATTTTCCATTTTGTCAAGGCCATTTCCCATCAGCCCCTTCACCCATTCATTATTCCGCAATTTATGGTTGTGAAGATTGATTGGAGACGACGTTTGAACGAATAATGGGCGAGAATGGGAAAAGCAACAAAAAGAAAGGACCACCAGCACAACAAACAGTCGCGACGATTCATTTATTTCACTGAATGCGTTCAAATTTCGGGTTTTAGGGTGTTTTTTATTTTTTCCTCAATGCCCCGGCCAATCAATCCACGTCACCCCCCCCCCCCCCTCCCCATTCTCGACGCTTTCCCGCCCCAAAAAAAAAATTCACTTGGGCACTTCGTCAAAAATGACTCCCCCGGGGTTTGGTTCGTTGTTTTTGTTCAGAAGAATATTTTTATTTTTTCTTGGCACAAAAGCCTATTCTCCGACCGTTTCTGTATCTTCGATCGTTCTATCTGTCCTCCTTTTCTCCTCTCTCTCATCTTTTCCCTTTTCTTCCCTCCCTCTCTTTTTCTTTTCTCCCCCCTTGTCAATTCTATTGTATTATCCCACTATTTCCTTCCCTTTTCCCCCTCTTCTTTTCTCCTCTCTCTCATCCTTTCCCTTTTCTTCCCTCCCTCTCTTTTTCTTTTCTCCCCCCTTGTTTCTTCTATTGTATTATCCCACTATTTCCCTCCCTTTTCCCCCTCTCCTTTTCTCCTCTTTCATTTGTTTTCATTTTTCCCCCTTTTCTCTGTTTTGCTCCCATTTTCGCCACCATTTCCTCTGCTCCTCCCATTCATTCATTTGGCCAGCAATTATCCCTTTTGGCTGGAGAAAGAAGCCAATGTTTGTGCTTCGCTTTTGGAGTTGTTGGGACATCGGTTGGGTAACAAACAAACGAAAATGATGACGAAAACTGAGAGAGAGAGACGAAGAAACGGGTGGAAGGCGCGAAGGTTTAATTAGCAATGAAACGGAGGAAGGGCAGCAAAGCCAATGAATGAATAAAGGGGAGGGGGGAAGGAGAGGGTTGAAATAGCAAATGAAGAGACTGAAGACTAAGAGAGAGAGAGAGAGAGGGGGGGGGGGGGAAAGCCGAAGGGAAAGCAGCGGAAAGGCCAAATTTGGCAATTGCGGAAAAGGGAAGGAGCAACAAACGAAGCGCCGGTGGAAGGGCACCCCAATCCCTGAGGAGGTAATCCGTCTTTTTCCACTGTAACCTCCACTTTCTCAACCACAAAAAAGGCATTACTCATTCTTTTCAAAAGGCAACAAATGGAAAAAAGCCTCAGAAAAAATGACAGTGGACGGAACGAAAGATTGGGGAGAGAGGGGGGGGGGGGGGTAAAAAAGAGGGGGGGGGTAAAAAAGAGGGGGGGGGGGGGGGAAAAAAGAGGGGGGGGGGGGGAGGGGGAGCGGCGTGGGGTGTCACTTCGCAGCGCAGCCCAAATTAAGAAAAAATCACTGCAATTGGCAACCAACAGCGAGCGCACCACCATTCTCTTCTGCTGCTGTTCGTTCACACCATTCATTGATATTTCTACAGCAGAAAAGAGCACAAAAAACAAAACAAATCAAATGTATCTTTTGATTTGTACAATTTTTAACCAATAAAATTTTAAAAAAATTCCAAATTCTTTTTTCTCCGCCCAAATTGGCATTTGATATTTTTATTCAACGGCCAATAAAAATAATTGTGTCCACAAATCGCTCTTTCGCAGCCAATGCAGCGAAAGACACGGATTAATCATCAAATTCTTCGTCTCCATTTTACAGTTTTTGCTTTCGGAAGCTTTGAGAGGCAACCAAACTAAAAATGTTTCAGAAATGCTATTCATATGGTGGGGGCGGTAATTGACGACAAAATGTGAAAAGTCGGACAAAGCGAAGCGGGGGGGGGGGGGGCAATGGGACGGACGGACAGCGCAGGTGGCTAATGAGTGGGGGGGGGGGTTGGCCTAATGAACGGCGGATGGGCCGAGCAGCGGTGACCACTGATGAGCAGACACCGTTCACTAATTACTAATAATACAAAAGGCAAATGCCAATCTTTCGCCTTCCATTCCCAATTTGTGCTCTTTTCTAAGCAAATATTCGAAACAAAAGCCTAAAAAGGTTTATTTTGGCCAAATTGAAAAAGGAAGTGCTGCCCATTTCGCTGCTCGTCCTCCGCTGGTTCGTTGTCCCATTACATTTAAATGCGAGTATGTTTTGCTGATTTATATTTATTAATCGCTTTTCCATCCGATTTGCCCCTCCTCCCCCCCCCCTCCCTAATGATTGGTCTTTCGCCCCCTTCCCCTATTAAAGGCTTTATTTTTCGCTCAGAAAAGGGATGGCTTCTCCTCTTACTCCACACAAATGATCCTTCTTCACTTTTCCCTATTGGTTTCGTTTATTTCCCTTTTTACCCCCTCTCCTCCTTCCACCGCTTGGCCAATTGTGAAAATTGGAGGAAAATAATCGCGCAGAGCGGGAGAAATGGGGGGAAGGGAGGGGGCGAGTGGGGGAGGGGGAGAAGCGCGAAAGCATTGGGCTGAAGAGGATAATCTTTGGCAGAAGAGTCGACATTCGTTTTGTGTTATTAGCGGGGGAGTGAAGAGGAAGGCCAAAGAATTGCAGCAAAAACAAAAAAAAGCGCAGTTGGCGAACGATTCAAAGAATTTTGGGGGAGAAGCACTTCTGAGGGGAAGAAGAAGAAGCACTTCTGGGACCATTATTCTCGTGTTTTTCCTTCACTCTTTTCCTTAAAGGGAAGGCATTTGGCCATCTTCCATCAGCACACCCATTTTTTGCCGAATTTTCCACTGAATTTAAATTCCTTTTTCATTTTGCTTTTTTCCCTCTCAAATTGCCCCCCCCCCCTCTTTTTCCCATTTTCCTTAACCGTTCCGAGTTTCGTCCTCAACTTCTCCCACCATTCTTCATCTTCTTGCTCAATTTGTCTCTTCTCTCTCATCTCCGCCGACTTCAATTGATTTCTGTGCCTTTTTCCGTTCCTTCCCATAAAAAATGACTTTCTTTCTTTTGCTCATTTTTTTACGCTACCATTTTATGCGTTTATTTACAAACAAAACAAAACTTTTCCCTTTCCACAATATTTTTTAAAATATTCGTTTCATTTTATTTCATTTAATTTTATTTAATTTTTCAAAATATTTCCATTTTCAAATAATTTTCAGTTAATATAATTCATTTTAAGGAATTATTTTCCGCCAATGGTCCGTTTTTCCTCCTCAAATTCCCTCCGTTTCCTCCCAATTTTCTTTCTCTTTTTTCTTCTTCTCCCAATTTTTTGCGGCACAGCACAAAAAACAGCGAATGGTGCGGAGAAAGAGTCGGAGATGGACCAGCACGAGTTGGAGGAGGGCAGCGGCGACCTTTTCAACCCGGACGACGAGGACGACATTGGGGTGAATGGGCAATTAACGCATTTAGGGTTGGTCATTCATTAGCCAATCGGTTAAAGGGGTCCGGAATGACGCCCCCGGCGGAGGAGACGGACCACCAAATCGTTCGCCACCCTTCCGACTCCGCCACCCCAACGCCGTCCATTTCTCGGCATCATTCATTGGCCGACACTTCGGCACCAACGCATTCCCAGCAAACTTTCACTGTGCCCAGCCCAAGTGAAAAGCCGCGCTTTTCGGCCATTCCGCCGACGGAGGACGAAGAGGAGGGTCCGCTCAGAGAACATTTTCATATGGCACTTCTCTTCTCCGTCGTGGTACTTGTCATAGCAGTCGGAATTGCCTCCGTGGCGTTGTGTTTCTGTTACCGACGGAGGAGACGACGGACGAGTGAGTCCCAGGGGATTTCGGACCAAAAAGCCAAAGATGGACATAACGCACGGCCCAAATAAAACATTTAAAAATGGAATTAAAAAAAGATTTTCAGGGCAAAACCATTCGGAGGATTATTCTGCAGGGAGAGAGCAGTCGCGGCATTATTTGTGAAACAACAGCTGATCAGAAGCAGAGGCAGCTCTCGACCAATGATCGCCTTGGCCAACGATTAACTGTCCGTCCCATTGCCAAATCCCACAGTTCCCTTTTCACTTCGACGCACTGCAAAACCTATGAATGGCACACAGCAAAAGATCGAATGCCAAAAATTGCCAAATCACTAGGACTCGGTTTGGTGCCCACATCAGCTGATCACCATTCATTTCCGCCCATTTGCTTATCATTCGCAAAATAATTGTCACCCATTTCTATCCATTCAGAACAATCGGGTCGTTTTCCCCATTAATTTCACCCAATTTCCGTTTTTTTTAATCTCACCTCGTCTTTTTTTGAATTCGGCACTTTGTGGTGGTGAGTAAACTTTTGGTCTGCTGAACATCTAAAAAAGGACCACAATTTTTGAAGCTTAGCAATCGTTTTTATTTTTCGCTAAAGAGAAATTTGGTGCCATTGAAAAAGTTTAAATTCGCCTTTTTACTCACCAATTGCTCTTTGTCAGCCTAAATTTTAATGAATAAATTCTTTAATTTTTTAATTTTCCTTTTTCTTTTTGTCTCTTCTAATTGTGCTTCATTCTTATGTTTAATTTTATTTTTTATTTGTCGCCATAATTTCCTTTTTAAATTTATTTATTTATTCATTCAAAAAAGAGAATTTATTGTATAAAATCATTTTTTAATTAATTTTTAGCTAAAAAATGTGATTGAATGTCCGTTAGTCATTGGTAATTGAGAAACACAAAAGAGCAAAGGTCCCCGCCCTTCCGCCCTTTGATTCATCCGCCAAATGCTTACAATTAGCTTCAGTAGCAATTGTACAAATATTGAAAAACCTTAAAATGTTGCTGCCCTCCTTCGGTTGGCGATTCCCTTTTTTCCCAATTTTTCCCATTCTTTTTTCGCTCGGTTCGCCGCCCCGTCAAATTAAAGTGCCAATTAAAGTGCCGGAAGTGCACCATTTGAAAGGCTACCGTAGTCCGCTGGATGAAGGCATTTTGTGAAGGGTTTCTTCTCCCATAAATCAGTCCTTTTCCTCTCTTTCTGAAGGCATTTCTCTGCCTGACTCCGATTATTTCACCAGTGGTGAAAAGCCCCATATTGGTCCGGCCGAATTTCCCGAGGAGGGAATGGAAGGGCTTTTTCTGCCGGGAATTGGGGGGAAGGAAGTGCCGTTGTGTCAGAAGGAGTGCCTGTCGAAGTTTAACGAAGCGGTGAAAATGGCGATGAAATCGGGCAACAATTTCGACCGCTTTAAGGGCGTCTGTCGGTATGGAAAATGGGGGGGGGGGGAAATTGTTTTGAGTAATTCAGAAATTACAATGAGACGGTAAATTGCATGGACAAATTGGAGGGCGTACGATGCTCCAACCAGGAGACATTCCACGTGTTTACCAGCGGTACGACAGAGAAAAAAAGGGGAGGGGGAGAGAGAATGGCATTTTAATGGGCCAAAATCAAACGATGGAGGAAAACCAATTAATTATGGCGTTCAAATTTGATGTGTTAATTGGGTTCACGCATAATAATTTACAATGAATGGCCACGTAAATAAAGAAAGTGCCGTCCACTTTCTTTGGCACTTTCGCTATTTAATAAACAAATGCTGCAGGTATTCGATACATTTGCATTGAGCAGAGGAAAGGTCAGTGGTCTGCTGGTCATTAACTAATTGACATGAAACGACCATTTTGAAGCATTTGAAGCGGTGATCGAATGCATTGACGCGCAGTCGACAGAAGTTGAGAAAGGTGAGAAGGGAAAGGGACGGACGAAAAGCAAAATTAATGATTGACAAAAGAATGCGAAGAAGTGTGCCATGTGAAGGAGAGATTGGCACATTGGGCAGTGCAAAGTGGCATCATGGACAACTTCATGCAGGGTAAAGCGAGCCAATTAAGCACAAAGCTGAAGGATTTCCCAAAATGAAGGGGCCTTGAGCAGTTTGGCCAACGGAGAGAGTGTCGCGGCAAAATTATTCGGCGGAAGGGGCGAAAACATCGCAAATTTGGGGAGCATTCAGCACAGAAGCGGAAAAGTAGTGAAGCTAATCACTCATATCAGTCTGAACATTTAAGTTGAGCAAAGCGAACATCGCAAGAAAAAGCGAAGGGATCGAAACAGCGGAGAAAGGCAGCGGAATGACCGTAAGTGCGCACTCGGGGCATACTGTACCATATAAAAATAAATGTAAAAAATGCCGAAATACCGTAACCCGGACAACCAAAAAAGCAAAAATATAACAGTAATTAATTCCCGCATGAGCAGAACAGAGGAGAAAAAATGTTGGATGGAATTTCGATGCAAAAGCCTCTGAAGGCGCCGCTGTCCAGGCGAATAACGCCCGATTTTTTGCGTGCTGTGGTGCAAGACGGGTGCGAGCTGACGCGTTGCCAATTGATTTGGTAATTCGGCACAATGCCAAACGATGGGAAAAGCCTTTCCACTTTTGAACAAATTCACAAGAAACAAATAATAAATGGCCTAAATTTGTAAAGAAATGCCGGGGAATGCTTTTTCCGCGCTTTCATTGTGAAAATTCAGTTCGCTTTTCTTCAGTTATCGCGTCAAATTCGATGCAAAATGCGGCGGAAGTGCGGGCGCTTTGCTCTCCGAAGCGTTTGTCCGGCCGATTTCCCAGGCGCAGGAATTTCTCACCTACGGACACATCGCCCCTTTTATGGGCGCTTTTCTCCCCCATCAGTCCGTTTTTGGGGAGTTAATCCAAAGGCATCATTCACCGATTGGTGCTCATTTGTCAGATGCGACTTTATGGTGAAGAAGGAAGTGCTGAACGAATTCCGAATTCCGCCCGAATTGGACGACGCACTCAACCGAAAATACAATGGGCAAAAGGGGGAGGGAGGAGGAGAAAGGGAGGAAAAGGCAGTCTCGAGAAAGGCACCAATGGTCGAGAAAGGCCAACAGCAGCAGGGGGAGGGAGAAGGTGAGCACAGCCGAAGAGCAAAAGCAACGGCTAACTATGGCTATCAGTTTATACTCCACATTTGGGTCGAAAAGGTTAGTGATCAGAAACTCCGAAAACCTATTAATTGACGTTTTTTTAAAAGTGTTAAAAAATTTGGGGCGTAAACTGTATAAAGGGGAAGCCGTTTCTAATTGCCAATCACACACAAAGAAACAGAATCAGCCGATGAGAAGCAGTCAAATGGAAAAGAAAAAGTGACCAAAGAAACTGGGAGAAGCGGTGAAAGCAAACGCCAGCAACAAAAAGCGAAAAATGTTAGCGCAACGAACCCGGGGGATCGGAGCAAAGTCAGACACGTAGTGGGAAGCACAAAACAAAAGTAATCATTGATTAGACAAACAATCAACTGACAAACATTTATTTGAATTGGAATTATTTTGCATTTAAAACGCAAAAGAAAATTCGAGTGAAAAACGCATGTGTTCATGATAAATCCCAAAACAATTTGTTGTTTATTTTTTAAATTTTTTATTGAGACAACCAATTAAAATACTCATCCATCAAAGTTTTGTCATCAAAGATACAATGCAGAAAACGAATCTTTTTATTAAGTGCAATTTGAATTAAGACACAGGTATTATTATCGGGGAGGGATTTGATTAAAAGTGGGAAAGTACAAACAGAAAGAGAGAGCAGCTTGACTATGTCATCTGATTGATTAGGCTGAATACACGTGAGAACCCACCACCAAAGATATAATTACAGCGTATAAAAACGAACGCCGCCATTTGTCGTCATTTTTTTTTGGTCTGTCCATTTGCTATGTCTCCGAATTGGGCGGAATGGCAGCAGAAATTTCATCGCCTCTGTTGGTGCGACGATGGCACGGCACAATGTCGGAATGTGAGTAGGACGAAGAGGGCAACTCATTGCAGTCGAACCAACGGACTGCAGTCGTCGGATCGTTGTCAGCCAAAACATTTGCAGTTTCGCCCTCCTCTCCAAACGACCCATTTTCTTGATGGCCGGACTCGGAATGGTATTGTCGCAACCGATTTTCATAGCATAAATCGCAAACTCGAACCTAAGACAAAGGTGAGAAAGAAAAATGGTTAAAAATTGATTTCATAAAACACCCATAAAAACCCTTTCTTTTAAAATAATGTGTAAATGGTGGGGGGGGGGGGGAAAGGAGAAGGTGTAAGACGAACAACAAACCCTTCTGTCATAGCCAAGCTCAGGAATAGCGATTGCATTGGTGGAACATTGACCGCTGAAAAAGGGCAATAAATAAATTTATAAATATATTTTTTATTGTACCAAAATATTCGACCACAGTTTCTGCAGTGATGCCGACGTCTGACCAAAGTGAACGGACTGAAAGACAAAATTATTCAAATTGAAATAAATATGTACAAAAATAAAATTAAATATTATTACCTCGAACAAGATGTACATTGGTCACAATCCGAATCGGGGACCCATCGAACACCGACAAATGCCGGGAGAGGCAAAGTCTCACGCACTTCGATCCCCGTCTCCTCCTCATTTTCGGGCACTGAAGCAGCTTTTCCACTAACCTAAAAGTGAATTGAAACAGAATTAAATAAACTCAATTAATTAACAAAAAAAAATACAAATTTAAATAGAAAAGTAATAATCATAAATACCTCGTAGATTGGAACTGCTTCGATTGGCTGAAGAACCATTTTGAGCACTTTTCGTATGTCAGCGGAATAATTTGACTGCAATTGATCAGCAATGCTTGCAATGCAAACAAACAGACGATGGATCAGATTTTCAGAACTTCCATATGCAAAGCGATCAATAGAATTTTCCCTTCTCAAGCAAATAAATATTCAAATGTATTTTAATGTATAAACCAGTGATATCAGCGAAACCTAAACCCCAAAAAATGGCACGTCGACCCAAAATATCTTTTCTTTTTCTTCCAACGAATTTAATCTTGAATTTAACCTAACTAATGTACTAATAGCTGCATAAACATTTTTTGTTTTTCGTGTTTTTTAGAATTTAGGGAGGATTCGGCTGACGTCACTGAATAAAACCAACTTTCTGTCTGTTTCATAATCAGTGCATGGAATTGAAATTAAATGTGCGTTGTGCTGAGAATTTCTCATGAGAGAAATAGAGTCAGAAAAATCATTCGGCCCATATTCATATTTTTCAATGAGTTTCTGCTGCTCGTGACGGTTTAACGACCGTCCTGAGAAAGGCTCTTAAGGAAATGATGAAAGTTAAAAAATACGAAATAATAAAACCAATTTGTTGTTCCAAGGCACGCACTGATGAGCAAGATTCGCCAAGTCCGTCGTGTTCCCCAACCAATTTTTGCTCGAGTTTGGAAAGTTCACTGGGTTCGAGAGTTTGAAGAAGGTTACGGACAAGAATGAGCACTTTGTGGAAATGCCGAAACATTTCAGATATGTCTTCTTTGGGCACATTAACATTAAGAGCACCGCCAGGATAAAAAAGGAGGCCCCTGAACCATTTGACAATAGACAGCTAAACAAAAGAACACACACAAACCAAACAATGGCAAGCCTTGGCAAAGAAATGATCACGTTCGGGTCACAATCATCAATCTGTTCTTTGGTGATGTAGCCCATTTTGATGGCCCTTTTAAATTGATATTTGAAAATATTGTTATGTCCAATTGGGTTTGCGGATTTTGTACCTAGTCAAACATTCGGAAAAGAGCACTGCTACGTCAAGTTGACGGTCATATTCCTTGGCGGATTTGACGGGAACCATCGCACTAACGTAACTAAGAATATCTGACCAATTATGGCATTCTTTTGAATAAACTTACGCAAATTCAAAGTCAGCAAAAAGTTGATCGAAGACCTTCAAAGAAGTTTTTATCCCATCGGGATAATAGGTCGGGTCTTTAAGTGCCTGCTCCTTCAACATTTCGCGAAGCTTTTCCAAGTGTCTTGTGAATGATTTAGCCATCGGTCGAATTGCCTCACTTTCTGTTTCATGGTCAACCTAACAAACGAATTACGGGCATGTTTTTTCACATTAAATCAATTACAATGTTGGAACCAGCTGCCAAACATTCTGCTCCAAACCAAAGTTGACCAGGGAGATTATCATGCATTATTTCGTCAGGAAATTTAACGCGGAAGTCACGAGTTGCACGTTCAGACTCGAGTGGAAAGATGAGCATTAACATCTCAGCTAAAGTATTTGTAGTGCATATTTTTCAGACTATGAGTTTATTTTGAGGTTTCATGTATTTAAAGCCTTAATGTTTTCTAACCTGCAAAAACAATGTTTTTTTTCAACAAAACCCAGAATTACTTATTTTCTTCCATTAAAAATCAAACGCAACGCACAGATGATATGTAAGACTCTGTCCTGCGCTTGTCGTAACTTGTTAACAAGCTGATTGCAGCGCTCTGGATCCCTCCGACCATCAAAAGAGTCCAATTCGTTAGCAATAGCATTTAATGTATCATCAGCATAATACTTAAATGGCAATTAGAAAGATTAATTAATAATTGTTCGGGTAACTTACAAATTTTGCCAATGGACTCCAATCATCAATGCGAGGTTTGTTTATAAGGCGCCAGAAACTTTGCATTATTATTAATGCTAAATGTAATGCAAATAAATTTATTAATCAATTGAAACAAAAAAATATGTAAAAGTAAGCAAAACATATTAATTTAACAAGGCAGGTAAAGAAATATTCAAGGAAAACAGTTGAGAAAATAATAATTCATAAAAATAATTAATACATTTATAAAAATTTGAGTTTGATTATCAAACAACTTTTAGAACCCTAGCCCAAAAACATTCGTAAAAAATAATCAGGAAGGGTTAGACCGGTGTCGAAACTTTTGGAAATTTGAAACTGAGTACTAATGAAAATATGTAAATCAGTATAAATCAATGCGCCCGGAAAGAAAAATTAACGAATACTGTCGATGGTACCCCCTTTTTTGAAATAAGAAATATTGTTTCAAAAGGCAGTAGAAAGATTTTCATAGGATTTGCGGATCGCTGATCACAATTCGCATCTATTCCGACCAATCCGAACCTCGAGGCCTGATTAGAACCAAAGTTCGAATTAAATTTTCGAATTGGTATTTTCGTTCAAAACCGGCTAAATACACTGAATCAATTAGGAACTCATTAATGTACTTTAATAAAAAATTATTAAACCATTTAGGAATCAAAATGCGAAAATCGACAAAATATTTAATTCTCGAACTTTGGTTACGAATTCAGGTACGGGTTAGGCAGTGTTAACTTTTGGAAATTTGATACTGATTGTGAGTCCTAATGAAAATACGTTCAATGCGCCCGGAAAGATTAAAAAAAATTAACAAAGCCCATCGTTTACCCAAATTCGATTATTTTAAATATGAGGAATAAGCCTATTCGATCCAACGATTGACTTTTCGTTAATGTTCACATTTCACGACCATTCTTTTTTGTTCTCTTTTCAAGACCACTTCTAACCAAAGGCATTAACTATCCCTTGTCTATTCTCAATTTGGTTTTTAACCAATCCCTGAGTTTAAGACATGATCGGAGGTCTTTTTGTTTATAATCACAAGGGTGAGGTGCTTATTTCAAGAATTTATCGCGATGACGTGAATCGGAATGCCGTTGACGCCTTTAGAGTTTCAGTTATACATGCAAGGCAACAGGTAATTTCTTCAAACTTCAAAATATTTTTTGGTTTTGCTATTCAGATTCGTTCACCAGTGACAAATATTGCAAGGACTTCCTTTTTTCACATCAAAAGAGGAAATGTTTGGATGTGCGCTGTTAGCAGACGAAATATTAATGCATCGATGGTCTTCGAATTTCTCAATCGCTTTGCCGACACAATGCAATCTTATTTTGGAAAATTGAATGAGGAAAATGTGAAAAACAATTTCGTCCTCATATACGAAATTCTTGATGGTAAATTTTAAAAACATTTAATCTGTTCAATTTAGGTTTTTTTTTGCTTTTAGAGATCCTTGATTTTGGTTATCCCCAGAATACCGACCCAGGAGTATTGAAAACATTTATAACACAACAAGGCGTCCGAACAGCGGTGAGAAAATTATTTTTATATTGATAAAATATACGTAAATCGTATTACTCTTACTTTGTTATTACAGAGTAAAGAAGAACAGGCACAAATCACTTCCCAAGTAACAGGACAAATCGGTTGGCGCCGAGAAGGCATAAAGTACAGACGCAATGAACTCTTTTTGGATGTCATTGAATATGTTAACCTCCTCATGTCGCAGCAGGGTCCTATCAATTAATTTGCTAAAATAAATAATTATGTGTAGGTCAGGTGCTTTCATCTCATGTTGCGGGAAAGGTGGCCATGAAGTCTTATCTCAGCGGAATGCCGGAATGCAAATTTGGGATTAATGACAAATTGACGATCGAAGGCAAAGGCAGGACTGGCACTGACGACCCCTCTAAAACGTATAGTGTCAATAATTTTGTTTTTGTAATTTTTTGTTAAGATCCCGCGCTTCAGGTTGCAATTGATGATTGTCAATTCCACCAATGCGTGAAGTTGACCAAATTTGACACCGAACATGCCATAAGCTTTATCCCACCGGATGGCGAGTACGAATTGATGAGGTTTCTGCACTTTTTTGTTATAAAGCAAAGCATCATTTGTTATTCAGATACCGCACCACGAAGGACATTCAATTGCCATTCAGAGTCATTCCTTTAGTGCGCGAGGTGTCAAGGAACAAAATGGAAGTTAAGGTCTGGTATTTATTATTATTATTTTAAAAAACATTCTTTTGCTTAGGTTGTGATCAAATCGAACTTCAAGCCGTCGTTATTAGCACAAAAGATTGAGGTCATTAATTATGCTACTGATTATATTATATTTCAATACTTCTCTCTTTCATAGGTCATCATTCCAACGCCTCCAAATACAAGCGGAGTTCAGCTCATTTGTATGAAAGGAAAAGCCAAATACAAGGCTGGCGAGAATTGCATTTGCTGGAAGTAGAGTTTTTTTGTTTGTTTGTTTTTTATTTCACTGTGCTTTGAAAGGATTAAGCGTATGGGAGGGATGAAAGAGTCACAGATTTCTGCAGAAGTCGATTTGCTGAACACCGGAAATGCCGAGAAAAAGAAATGGAACCGTCCGCCCGTCTCAATGAACTTTGAGGTAGTTTCCGTTAAAAAGCCTTTTTGAGTTAATTTGGAAATGGGAAATTTTGAAGGTAAATTAGGTTTTAAAACAAAAAATATTTCATTTTTTTGCAATCCAAATTTGAACGACCCCCTTTCAAAATCAATCACTTTTTAATTATTGGGCCCCCACCAGGCTTAAGGCAATAACCATATATCATTCATTTTCCATTTATTTTGTTTTTAGGTACCATTTGCACCTTCTGGACTAAAAGTGCGATATCTCAAAGTATTCGAACCGAAGCTGAACTACTCGGACCACGACGTTGTAAAATGGGTGCGTTATATCGGACGCTCTGGATTATACGAAACGAGATGTTAAGCTAGCAATAAATGTGACTCTTGTCGAATTAATTAATGCATTCCCATAATTTGAAAATTAATAATTTCACAGTATGATTTGTTTTTTATCCTTTGTAATAAACCAAAGAAGGAACTTTAATCAGGGGTCAATTTTTCCAATAGGATCTCAGAATTTGTTTTCCCAAAAAGCCATTGTAGATTTTTGAGCAAGTTTTAAAAATATAAATTTGGGTCTGATTTACCGGTAGAGCATTGTCAAGACAAATTCAGAATTTTGAGTCGGTTTATGGAAAATGTATCAAGAAAGGAATAGATCTAATCCCTTTAATTAAATTGTATAGTTTGGACATATTGGTCAATGGTATTTGCTCCTTTCAGTCAATATATAATATGTGTAATTTTCACTCGTCCATGTTACTGCCATCATTGGGAGTTTCGTTGCTGCTTTCGTTCTCCACCGGTGCATTTTCATTCGTTGAATTTGTTCCTCTACCCGTGTCCACGACATTTGATGTACCCGCCGCGTTTCTTTCTTCTGAATTTCCATCCGAAAAAGACAGTCCATGACTAAATATAGGAAGTTTTCAAACTTCGTGACTAAATTCCCAAGTTGGGCCAAGACTTGCCTGCTCGACAATTGCCTGAACCCTTTTTTCGTATTCACGTCGATTCTCCTGATAAAGCTGCGCTGCTAATGAATTTGCAGGACTGTTCGGGTTGGGTTCGTCCAGCAGTGATTGGATGGAGGTCAAAATTGCAGCCACGTCATAAGTTGGTGACCATTGGTTCTTAAAAACAAATTTAAAAAATTCCATTAAAAGAGATTAACCTGTAAAATATCCAGACAAATACTTCCATCGGCGTAAACATTTGGATGAAACATTTTCGACACAAATTTGACGGTTGGCGGCTTGTTAGGGTATTCTTCAGTAAATTCGAGTGTCAATTTGAAAGTTCCGTCTTCAAATGGTGTGTCTTGAGGTCCAAAAATGACTGCTTCCCAGCGCATGATCGATTCCTAAAAGTTGGATGGAGTCTTCCTCATTTCGGGGGATGGCAAAGGCAAAGGCAACCTCTGTCGGTGCTCCGCAAACTCCGGCAGGGGGATCATCCTGGAAAGAGAATAAAGTTATTAAACTTAAGTAAGTTGCAGATGAGCAGTTTAATTATTATAAAAAACAAATCACCTGCAATTTCTTAAAATCGCGCATTAAACGGCGTCTCGACGGAGTTGTCATTGCATTTGTTATTAAATGATCTCAAATCAGCTTAATAAAAAATTAAAATTATTCTAAGAATATAAGAGGATGATTTTTAGAGATCGACATTTTGAAAAAAGCCTGGACCTGGACCTTGATTTCCTGGACAAAAATCCAGGAAAATCCAGGTCCAGGAAAAATACAGGCTCCTCGAGACCTGGATCCAGGCCTGGTAATTATTTGCTTAGAAGCATCTAAAAATATCTAATTAATAATAATAATGTGTTTTTAAATTTATTTAATCTGTTTTTGAAAACTTGAAAAAACATCAGTCACTTGAAAAAATAAATTCTAAAATTTTGTCCAGGAAAATCCAGGTTTTTCTTGTTTTGCCTGGACCTGGATTTTTTTTCACATTTGACCTGGACCTTGATTTCCTGGACAAAAATCCAGGAAAATCCAGGTCCAGGAAAAATCCAGGTTGCCGAAAAATGGCCTGGACCTGGACCTGGATCCAGGAAAAATCCAGGCCTGGATCCAGGTCCAGGTCGATCTCTAATGATTTTTTTATTTTCTTTTTTAGTTCACCAATCCGTAATTAAATGAAGTGAAGGTTTTTATTTTGTTTATAAATTTCTTTTTTTTAGTTACATTAAATTCATCATTTATTTTTATTAAATAATTAGAAAAATGTATTTTTTATTGGTTCGGCGACTGTTAAGGCGATCCTCAAGAGCATTTTTTGCTTTATCGGTAAAATTTTACATTATGAATTTTTGTCTTTGTAAAATAAATTTTGTTTGATTTTAGCTCATCTTTTTCGTTTTTTGTCTTTTGTACATGTCACTTTCCCCAACATTGGAAAACAAACAAATCCAAATGGGAAGCAACAATAAAAATGAGGCAAAAACTGAGGAAAAAGCAGCAAAAGTTGAAGACACAAATCAAAGGCGTGGATTTCTGAAATATGCCAAATGGAATGTTCACTCTGTGCGCGGGATTTACGGCAAAAAGAACAATTCTTTTTTGGTCACATTGGGCGACTCCGAATCGGCGATGCATTCCATTGAGGTCGGCGCATTATCGATTTAAAAATTGGCATTAAATTTTGTTAAAGTTTTTGGCGATTGTCGAATTTGCCCCTCTCCCCCCTTCTTTCCCCACCATTAAAAAAAAATATTTGCTTTTAAAGTAGTGCTTGAATCTACAAAAAACCCAAATAAGTACCATATTTATCATGATTTTACTGGACCAAAAATTCTTAGGAAAATGAATTACAAAATGCAATGAAAATGACCTAATTAAGCTTACAATTTTGAAGGGGACATTCTCAATTGAAACTATTCAAATCACTTTAAATCCACTTTTATCATTACTTAAATAGCTCAAATTGCAAATTTTTTCGACAAAACTGTTGACAAATCGCATTAAAAATTACAAAAAATTTCCGCGGACCTTCCTATTGGCGCCGATGGACCCTTTATTTCCCCAAAATTTTTTAAAAAGGCGCGCCGCAAAAAAAAAACGGTTTGAAAAAAAGTTAATCCTTTTACATGGACCGACCCTTTGCAAAAAAATTTCGGTTGATCACCTCCCCTCTTTTTTTCATGTATATTATGCACCGCCGGACTCAGAATCCTATAATTATGAATTCATTTGAAGTAGGAATTTAACCAATTTAAGCATTTCCTTTTCTTCTTTAAAGTTTCTGAACAAACACCAAGAAGTATTCAATTTGGCGAACTTTGGCCAACTCAACCACCAAAGTGTCGATTTTGTGCTGATTGTTCAGGTTTATTCGTTGATGATTGCTTTTTTCATTTGGTGTTAGGTTCACAACAGAATTGACTATTTGAATTATTTGGTCGGCTCTCTGTCGCGTGCCAAGGGAATCGAACGTGTTCTGTTGATTTTCAGTTACGATAAACATTCAGAACCGATAAACAAACTGATCAGAAGCATTGACTTTTGCAGAGTAAAATTCCAACTTAATTCATGAAAAAATATCTTTGTTTTTAGGTCACGCAAATTTTCTTTCCTTACAATATCCAACTTTTTCCAAATTCTTTTCCCGGCCTTGGGCCAAAGGATTGTCCGGAAGGAACCAAAAAGTTTTTCGATTTTTAATGATTTGTTGTTTATATTTGATTAAGGAAAGAAGGTCTCGAATGTGCAAATGCGGCATTTCCCGACACACATGGAAATTTTAGACTGCCGAAATTTACGCAGATTAAACACCATTGGTGGTGGAAGGTCAGCTGAAGGGAGTTAATTCAGTACCGAAAAATTAACAATTAGGCGAATTACGCATTCGATGAAATAATGCCGAAGTATGGTTTGGAGAATAAGACGTTGCTTTTCCTTGAGGAAGATCATATTGTGGCGCCGGACTTTCTCCATTCGCTGAAACTGATGGACGAAGAGCGGAAAAGGTTGGCTTCTTTCAATGTTTAAATAAATATTATATAATATTTTTTAAATACGACCTTTTTGCTTTTTACGCGCACTTTTTTTTTGCGGTATATGCCTCGTTGGGAAATTTTAATCTGATTCCTTAACTGATTTTAATTTAAAAATGATCATTTCTTGATTTTGTTTTTGCAAATGCCTCCTGGGGAATGTTTAATTAAATTTCTTACAAGGGAAATGGCCTAAATAACTTGGAAAATGCTTATGTATTATATAACGTTGGATAGAGAAGGGTCGACTTCTATTACTCCTCATAGGAAGAAATCAAAAAGTTAGGGCCTCAAAAACTGAAATTTTGACTGTATTTTCCCTTCAGTGACGGAATTTTAATTAAGATTATAATGAAATTAAACAATTAAAAGTCATTTTTCAAAGAAAAAATATATAATAATTTATCTTTCGTGAAAATAAATTAATAGAAAGTGAACAAAGCTGGAAATGGGACCTAGGGCACTAAATTTCGCTTTTTGAGGCCTCATAACTTTTTTATTTTTCGCTATCGGCCCTTAAAATTAAAATTCGCAATAGAAGTGACCATTCTCTCTATCCATTTATATATGGATGGTCCCCCTTTGTCCTTGGTTACGGACACCTGCCGAGGATGTACGTATTTTAACACCAATTATTTAAGGGTTTGTCCTGCATGTGAGCTCATTTGTCTTGGTACGTATCCAAAAAAGTTCGACAAATATGAAAAAGATATCGCCAAATTGGGCCTCGAATTTTGGTACAGCAGCAAATTCAACATGGGAATGGCCGTCGACAGAACACTTTGGAAGGCGGTGCAGAACTGTTCAAAAGTTGTCTTGGTTTCATATTTTAAATTAATTAATTTAATAATTACATTTTGCAGTTGTTTTGCTCCTACGACGATTACAATTGGGATTGGACTTTGCTCCAACTCAGTGTCAAATGTATGGCTTCGAAAATGCGCGTCATTTACACCAAAGCACCGAGGTGACAAATGACAACGACTGATTTGAACAAAATGGGCTCATTCCTCCGCTACCCATCTTCCACTTCCTCTGATTCTTCTTCCTCTGTTTAGAGTTCTCCATATCGGCGATTGTGGCGTTCACACCCATCGATGCAAAGCCGAACGTGCTGCAAATGATGCTTTGTTTGTTCCTTTATTTTTAATTTGTATTTTTAAAAATGGATTGGGGGATGGATTCACTAACGGTTAGACAATTTTTCCCTTTGAATTCAATAGGCGTCAACGAGAAAATAGATGGAATTTTGACAGAATTGCACACATTTTCGAAATTTGCCTGCTTTAATCACTGCTTAATTTCTTTTCTTCAAATTTGCATTTTTATTTTTAAACTTTTTTAGGAAACTTTTCGAACGCGTAAATTCCTCCTTTTTTCCCGCCTCAATGCGCGTCTTGGAAATTGGCAAGCGAATGTTAAAGCCGGCGAAACCGAACGGAGGGTGGGGCGACCCGCGGGACATTCGTTTGTGTGAACTGAACACGCACCCAACGGAGTCGAACACGGCGACGGTGCTCAAAGAAGCGCGGCACGCACTCCCAACGAACGAATTGTGACGGATGGATGAGACTGAAGTGGCCGCAATGGGAGCGAAGGACGACAAAACGGCACCAGCGGAGGGAATTAGGCCATTTTGCCGTAAATTTGTCTCATTGTCAATGCATTTTCCTCCAATCTTTTAGCAAAATCTCTCCTCTTACGCTTGTAACTTTTCCCATATTTCTCTTTGCTTCTTTTCTTTCACTTTTTCTTTCTTTCCATTTCAAAGCCTTTTCCGTTTTCTCTCTCTCTCCATTCATTACGGGTTTTATTTGTTTAATTATTTATTTCCTATTATTATTGTTGATTAAACGGCATTACAAAATTCATGTGACATACCTATACTAACAATACACACTGCCTTTTACACATTTGAATTTGTTAGTCTGTTAAAATAAACTCAGAAATTTGTGCTTTTTTATTGCGGTAAAAAATATCAACAACAATTAAAAATTTACTTTATGTCAAAAAAAGTCTAAATAACCAAACAAATCGTCAATTATTTACTTTACTAAACAAAAATCAGTCTTAAAAACACCACTCAAAAAAGTTTGAGGATGAAAGAACATTTGGTAGGGACGACGCAAACGGAAGGGAGGGGGAGGGAGCCAAAGTCGCGTTCGGCAACTGTCCGCCCCTCCCCCACTCTTTGGGCTCACTTAGCTTCATCTTCCACCCACCAATTCTTGGCTTTATCCATTCTTTCAGCGTTGGAATTGTGGGAGGAATGGGCCGGCGGCGGGGGAGGAAGTCGTCAGATCAGTAAATCCCATCCCTTTATCCCTTCATTCATTCGCTGTTTATCGCTTCGGCTCCCTTTGGGATTTGCCGGGGTTTCTCTCTTTCTCTGCTGACTCGGCTTTGTGTTTGCCTAGGCATTTGTGTGCTGTTTGGAGCTGAAAAATGATCAAATGAGAAATCTGCAGGGAATGAGTTAAAGCGATTGGGAGGGAGCGGAAGAGCAAATGGCGAATCGATCGGAAACGGAGAGGACGGCTCACAATCAGCGGGGGAGGGGGGGGGGGGATGAGTTTGGCCAGACTCACTGCCCCCCCCCCCCCCTCCCGTCATTGAGCTGATCCACCGCTTTTCCCCTCACTCACTCCCTTCGGACTGCTTTTCGCCGAACCGATCGGAAGGCTTCACCCGACAGAGAAGCATTTGCCCCGTCTCTCGCTTTCGCCCACTCTCTCGCCCTCTTCAGATATCCGCCTTTGCTTTGGCTTTACCTCCCCCCTCCCCTCCCCCGCCCTTTCGATCCGCCCCTTTCCTCCACTCATTCCAACACATTTTCTTCTCACCAAAGCCTTCTCCGCATTTGTTAAGCCGCCGTTCTCCTCAACAAATAACACACAACCATCATGGTAAGTCTTATTTCTGCTATTATTACTTTGTATTATAATCTGATTGTTTGACACTAATTAACATTTATATTAATTATCAAATGATCTGCACTTTTTTTCATTTCCAATCGTTTATTTATTTCTTTTCCATTTAGTCGGAAAAGAAGGTCAAAAAGGTGAAGAAGAAGTCCAGGACCGGATCCGAGGCGAGCTCCTTCGACCAGAAGACCATCCAGGAGTTCAAAGAAGCATTTGGCATTATGGACCAGGACAAAGACGGAGTGATCAGCAAGCAGGACCTGAAGGACTTGTACGCCACACTCGGAGTTGTGGCGAGCGACTCGCAGATGGACAACATGCTCAAGGAGGCACCGGGGCCAATCAATTTCACCGTTTTCCTGACACTGTTCGGAGAACGACTGACTGGTAAAAACAACTACAATATTGGAAATAAAATAAGGGAAGAGGGCACTTCGGAAATCGCATTTGTATTTAATTATTCATTTTGAATAATTAATTAAGGCACTGACCCCGAGGCGACAATTATCGGCGCCTTTCAAATGTTCGACAAAACTGACGTAAAAAACAATTAAAAAATGGCCCTTCTGCTAATCACTTGTTGACCACATTCAGTGTGGCGAAATCACAGAAGAGACATTGATGAAAATTCTGAAGAACAAACGGGGGGAGCCATTGACGGAGGACGAAGTGCAAGGGATGTACAAAGGGAACCCTCCAATTAGTGGAGGTCGGTGAGGGGACGGGGATGGCATTTTGGGAGGTGGTGCCATTAAGGGGATAATCGGATCTTACTAATTTGGAATGTAAATGTTGTTCCCAATCAGGCAAAGTGGACTACAAGGCATTCGCGCATTTGATCACGACAGGCGCAGCGGAGGAATTGGCCAAAGTGGGCTAAGCGGGGCCATGGACGGACGGGGGAGGAAGGAGTGGCGGCGCCGAGGCCAACGAGTGACCTGCCGATTCGGGGGGAAACCGATCATCCATCCCGTCGTTCTGTCCATCCTTACGATCGATCACCCTTTTCCCCCTCGCCCATTGTCTATCCTTTTGTTCTCTTTCTATCGCTCCCTCTCCAAAATGTGTGTCCCGGCTGGCGAGAATGGCAGCACCTTTTCTAATTCTATAAAATGCATCGTTTGTTTTCGCTTCACACAGTGCACTTCCAAATAAAATCGAATGGATGGGTTGCAAAATCCAATGGGAAACAAACAAACGAAGGAATGAAAATGCTCTGCCAATGGCACGGCATTTGGCCATTAATCAGCCGAAACCAAATCGAACTGCCTTTGTTGTCAATTGAATAATAAATAAAAATAGTTTTAAATATATTTAGAATACTGAGGCAATTTCAAGCTAATAACGTCAACAGAACTGATTGCTAATTCGTTTTTTGCTTTACCTTCGGTCTTTTTTTAATTTTCGCTTTTTCTCCGACTTTAACTAAGCTGCTCTTCATCACTCCAACTGCTCCGATCATTTAAGCCAACTCCAATTCGTTTCCGCTGCGAAAGCGTTTTTTTTTCTTGCACCGAAAATTGGGAGGGCGGGAAAGACTCAAAGAAAATGTGAGGGTTGGAGAGGAAAGGTTGGAAAGAGAGTGAGGCTGAGAAACAAAGAAAAAAGACAGGTGAGGAGGGGGAGGGTTCTTGACGAGCGGGTGATGTTAGCCGAAACGGACAATTCTCCCGGAGGAACCATCTCAGAAAAAATCCCATCTTCCGCTGGGGGTGGGCTCCACCCCCCTCCCAGCAGCAGGAGCCCACCTCCCCTCCCCCTTTCCCTTCTCCCCTAAACCCTCCTCTCTCCCCCTTTTCTCACTTCCCCTTCCCCTCCCCTTCTCCCCTAAACCCTCCTCTCTCCCCCTTTTCTCACTTCCCCTTCCACCCTCCCCTTTCCTCCCTCTCTCTCTCTCCCTCTCCACCGCCCCCACTTTCATTCTCACATCGCTTCTCCCTTCGTTGACCCATCTCTGAATTTACAAATCAATTTGTCTTTTACAAGGAAATAACGGCTGATCTACGCCTGCTATCACTCACTTTTGTTCCATTGCAATAAATGGGCACTTCCGATCAAATCGGCCGGACAATGCGCACCGATCAGTCGCCAGAACCCATCGACTTTTACCCTTTTGCCTACGCACTTTTTGACGAAAATTTAGGAAAGCACTGTTGGTATTGCCTTGACGATGAGAAAACGCACAAGTGAATGGGACATTTAGCAAATGTTTGCTCATTTTGATCACTGAATTCCCTTCCAATCAGTCAGGCGATGCATGGGATGCCACAGAGCGATGTTTTGTGACCAAAACTGCCAAATGCTTGCATGGAAGGATCACAAATTCGAATGCCGTGGAATCAGGGCGAACAGTGGAAATGTGCCGAACATCGAAGTGCGATTGTTGGGCCGAATTGTGACGAGGCACAAAGTCAGAAGAGAAAGGACAAAATGGAAAATAAAAAAATAAATGCCCTAGGCAATCGCAAAAGGAATGGACAGAAAGGATCAGAACTTTTACAAGGACAGACAATCGAGACGGAATATCATGGACATTTGGGCACACACAAAAAACATCGAGAAAGACAGCTTCGCAATGGGAAAATTTGAGGGTAAGCGAATGGGCTGGGGGAATTGGGACATTTTGACAAAGAACGGACACTCACAGAAATATTCGGCCGACTCATCCGATTTTACGAGCCAAAAGCATTGTTGCCGAAAGACGTGGTGTTTGAGCTGCACTGCCGCGATTTCATCAATCGGCATGCCATCAGCGACAAGCATTACTTAAGGGTGAGTGGGTAGGCAATGGCACGGAAAGAACGGCGAAAAAGTTAAAAATTGAAAATTTAAGGAAATTGGCAAAGGATTGTATTTGGACCTGTGCGCATACGGTGGGTCATTGGCGAGTACGGTAGTCACTCGCCGATTGTACAGACCACAGTTGTCGTCCTAATACGGTGTACAGTTGTCGCTCATTTGTGGCCACTCTCCGCCCCCTCCACGCCAATGTGAAAATGCTCGACCGATCGACAACATCTTATTCGTACATTGATCTGTTATGGTTGATCCTCAAACACTCAATGATTTTTGAACATTTTGTAATTTGACAGTGCCAAACAGGACAGACGCAAATTGCTGAAGGGTCAGTCGCCGGGGCATAGGCACGGCCATTGCCCTAAAATTTGACATTGGCACCGGCCATTGCCCTAAAATTTGACATTGGCACGGCCATTGCCCTAAAATTTGACATTGGCACCGGCCATTGCCCTAAAATTTGACATTGGCACGGCCATTGCCCTAAAATTTGACATTGGCACGGCCATTGCCCTAAAATTTGACATTGGCACGGCCATTGCCCTAAAATTTGACATTGGCACGGCCATTGCCCTAAAATTGACATTGGCACGGCCATTGCCCTAAAATTTGACATTGGCACGGCCATTGCCCTAAAATTGACATTGGCACGGCCATTGCCCAAAACATTGACAATGGCTTTTTATAATATCCATTGTTAATTTAAATTTTAGACACGTGGTATTTTCACTGCCAATGTGAACGATGCGCCGATGATTCGGAAAACATTCTGACTTCGATGTTCTGTCCGCAGTGTCCGCGCGACGTTCGCCGCCCACCAAAAATTTTAAAAATCCAAACGAACTTTTTTTTTCTGCAGAATGCCGCGTGCCTTTGTCCGTTTGGCCCAAGTGATCACAAAGACGAGCAAAGTCAGCTGCTGACGTGTCCAAAGTGTGGCACAACGCTTAAGCCGGAGGAAGTGATGGAGGCGATCGCGGCAATGCGATTTATCAACGAAGTGAGGACAATTGGGGGGGGGGGCGATTAAAGGGATAAAGCAGCAAAGGGATGGCCATGAAGGGAATCTCTCTTCCTTTGCCAGATTTTGGACAAAACGGACTTTGAGCGGATGGGACGTCCGAAGGCACTTTCTCTGCTCGAGGGAATGGCCATTCGCTTTCGGCACGTGCTGCCCCCGACCAACGTTTACTTCTGCAAAATTGTGCAGGCAAGCAAAACCATGGTCAAATAGCCTTTTCATTTATGCCTTTTGTCATTTTCTTTCTTTTTGTGTTTGGTTCTGTCATTTTCTGTGCCATTCATTGGCTTCTTCTTAAGTTAAAAAGTGCCAATTAATCGCCCAATTAGGCACTTTTGCCGCACATTGACCAATCGGACAACGGCCGTCTGTTGGAATTGCATTTGCTAGTGGAGCCGTGCATTCGCCAGTGCTACCCACACAATCATCCCGCATTGGCATTCCATCTTCGAAACATTGGCATTTTTGCCAAAGAGTAAAAATTTAATCGAAATTTTGATTATTTCCTTTTCTTAAGGCAAAATGAGCTGCAAATTGCCGAAAAATATCTGACCGAAGCACTTCGAATGTTTCAATTTGTGATGGGACCTCAGCATTCATTAACCACATTAACAGCAGCGATTTTGGAAGAGATAATAAAGGGAGAAGGAGAAAAAGAGATACGCCGAGAGATAGGGTGGGACCAGAAGAAAGAGGAAGAGGAAAAGAAGGAAGGAAAAATGGAAGAGGAAGAGAAACAGATGGAAGGGAAAACGGAAGAGGAAGAGCAAAAGATGGAAGAGGAAAGGAAGGAAGAGAAAAGGGAACATGAAGAGAAAAAGATGGACGAAGAAAAGAATGAAGGGAAAACGGAAAAGGGAGAGCTAAAGATGGAAGAGGAAGTGAAAACTGAAGAAGAATATGGACTGGGAAGAAAAGAAAACAAAAAATACGAAGAACGGAAAGATGAAGGGAAAAAAGAGAAGAAAAAAGAAAGGGAAATGAGAAAACAAAAAGAGGAGGGAAGAGGGGAAAAGAGAGGGGAAGGAGGAAAAAGAAAAGGGAACCGAGAGAAGGAGGAAAAGAGCATTGAAGAAGCTCAAAAAGGGAGAGGAAGAGAATGTGACGGGACGAAAATTGTTCTAAACATAGTGCCACCAGCAGAAGAGGAAGAAAAGCAACAAAATGGAGGAGAAAAGCCCGCGGAAGAGAAGGAGGAGGAACTGATCAACTCATTGGTGAGGATGAGCATAAGCAGAGCGACTGGCGGAGAGCAGGCGGAAGAGACACAAAGAATGCCAATGCCAACGGAAGGCGAGGAACAGCGAATTGGCACTTCCGTTGTGCCGTCGAGTCGTCCTGGAAGTGGCCAAAGCGGAGCAGCACTTAGTCCACATTATTATTCGTCATCGGACGGTGGGGGAGCGAAGAAGAAGTTGAAGCTGAAGAAGGGCACACGGAGAAAAAGGACGCCGTTGCCACCGAAGCCGACGGCGGATGAGACGGAAGAGGAGGAGGAGGAAAAGTCGGAAGCGAGCACAATGGAAGAAGTGCAGCAGCATGGAAGGGAAAGGACAAAGAGAAAAAGCAGGGAGGAGGAGCATAGAATAGAGAGTGGAAGGGAATGAGAGAGGGGGAAAAAGGAGAGGAAACGTGAGAGGAGGAGGAAAGATAGTGAATGAGGGAGGAGAGGAAAAGGAAGAGGAACGAATGAAAGGGTGGGAAGAGGAGGAGTGGGGGAAAAGAATAATAAGAAAAAGAGAAAAGCAGAAGGAAATTGGAGAAGGAAGAGAAGAGGAAAGGGATGGAGAAAGATGAAGAGAGGAGGAAGAGAAGAAAAGACAAATTGACAGGAAAAGGAAGGGAGGGGGAGAACAAAGAAAATGGATAAACAAACGTAAGAAGAATGATCACAAGCTGCTTTTTGACATTGACGGAATTCATAATTTTGATTAATAAATTAATATTGCACTTCTTGGCATTTAAAATAAATTTAAAAGTCATTTTGGTTGAAATGGCTTCTCTTTTTTGCTTCTATATACCAATCTGTCCATTTGTTGTATTTTTCGTAAATTATTTGTCGGGATTATTCTCCTCACATTTGTGTGCCACCCTTTCCCTTTGGCAATTGCCAAAATGCCAATCATTTCTATCGCTCCCCCCCACCCCTCCCCCTTCAATTCCTCCTGTCTTCTGTCCCCCCCCCCCAAATGCTTCATTTCTTTATCATTGTTTTTTCTTCCTTTTTCGCTTCCTCATCGTCACATTAGTTGTGGGAATTTGAGCTTTTTCTCTAATTTCAATGCAAAATTCATCATTTTATTTCACATCCCATTTTTGGTTCAAAGTTGCGAAGGGAAAAGGGAAAAAAAGGGGGGAAAAAGGGGGAGAAAGTGACGCATTCCGAAAAAAAAAGAAAAGTTTCACAATTTTGGCCACTATTAAAACTTAATTGTGAAGGATGTTCAAACTTTAAAATGATATTCCAAAGCTCTCTTTGCACCCCTCCGCCTTTTTCCTTTTCTCTTTTCCCTGGCATTTTTCTCCCATTATTTTCATGCGTCAGTTTTTGGCTAAAAATGATTGATGAATGATGCCAAATGCCATTTAGGAATTAGGCAGAAGCCAATGATAATTTGCAAAATTTTGTGATGCGTAATTTATAATTAACAAAAAAAACTTATAATATTAGTACGGTGGCATATTTTTATTTTTATTTGATCAAAAGTATAAAAATAAATATTTAAAATTTCACTTTAAATTTTTGAGCCAAAGTTTGGCCCATTCGTGCCGAATTTGGCCTCCTTTTGGTTTTTTCTCTTCTCATTCCAATTTGCTGCTGCTGGTCCGTCCTTTTTTGGCTTTTCGAGCAAATGTAATATTATGGTGAAAATAAAGGAAAAAAAGAAGGGATAACAAATGGAAAGGGAAGGAATGATGAGGAAGAGTGCCTTCTAATTGGGGAGGCGGGCAAAGGCCAACGGTTGTTTTGTGCCCCCCCCCCTTCCCCTGCTTCATCTCCCTCCGGCCTACCCCTCCCCCTTCCTCTTGCTTCATCCTCCCTCCCTTCTCTCCACTCCCCCTTCCTCCTTCTCCACTGCACCTTTCTGTTGTTTCATCTTCCCTCCCCCTCGCCCTCGCCCTCTCCATTCAGTTCTTCTCCTGCTTCATCTTCCCTCCCCTCCCGCTTCATCCCTCTCCACCACTGCCCCTTCCTCTTGCTTCACCCTCCATCCCTCTCCCCTTCCGTCATCATTGCCCATTTATTGGCACTCCAAATTTTATTTTTTGTTCGGCATACTTATCACTTTCCGTTCCCATTTGTGCCTCCCTTTCACTCATTAGTATGCTTTTGTCCGCCCTCCCATCCCTCGCTGGGCTTCCTTTCATTCCCTAATTAATCTTCTTTCTCTTCCTTCTCAACAGCAACACTTTGATTTTGGTTTTTGACCAGATCGTTTTTTAATAAATTCTTAACTTCAACCTAAAATTGATTCACATTCCATTAATTAGGAAATAAAGCTTTTCATTGGATGAATGAGTGCCGTGGTATCACATGCCCCCGCCCAATTGGTCTTTCTGATCAATTTAAAATGATCATTTTTCTGGCATTTCTTTTGCCACGCCCAAAAGCATTCCTTCACTGCTCTTTGTCATTTCGCTTTTCTTTTCAATGCTTTTCTTTCTTTTCTCGCTTTTCCCCTTTTAGCGTCAATTTTGACATGCCAATGTCGCCGATTTTGCCAATTCTTTTTTTTTCAATGCCACCACATTTTTCAACTGTTTTATGAATGAAATTCCCCCCCCCCCGCGGTTCTCTCGTCGTAATGAGGTGAACAGTGGCACTTTTCAATGAATGAGTGGGTGAGTAATTGTCCATTTTCGACAAATGGACACATTTGGGCCCATTGAGGAGAATTATTTAGCAGGGCAAAGGACTGCTGGGCGGGCACTCGTTCATACATTGTTTATTCGGTGCCATAGAACGAAGCAGACGCAAAAAGTGTTGGCAAAATGAGTGGGAGGAGGGGAAGGAAAGCAAAGAATGGCAAAGTTGCATTTAAATTTAACAATTTCGAAATCGATCAATTTAATTTAATGAAAACGAACATTAACTTGGACGACTGTTTCCAAATTTGTGAGGATAAGCCACGGGGAAAAGCATAGCAAATGGAGGAGGGGGGAGGGGTTAAGATCAAAGTAAATTACATGGAAAAGCCATGTCCAAGAAAAAAGCCACGGACTATGGCCAAAGGAAAAGCCATAGCCAATTAAGCACACATATGACTTACACCGATGCTATTGATGGAAAATAAAGTGCAAATAAAAATGTGGCTTAATTAGCCCACTTCAGTGTTTTTGCCTCGCCTCTCATTTCCCCCCCCCCCCCCCCCCCCCTCCTCCTCCATCAGTGCCAATGGACCGAAACTTTTTAATTGGCCAATTTCGTTTTGGCCCTCACTCCCCCCCCCCCCTTCTGCGTCAATTTTCTTTTATTTCTTCAAAACCACTTTTTCACTCTCTTTTTAATAAGTGCGGCTTTGTTTCTTTCGTCATATTTTTCGTCTCACTTTTAATTACAAAAGGCATTTCCCCCGAGGGGCTTCTTTCCTTCTTTCTTTCTAAGCCACAAATGGCCAAAATGCCAAAACTGTTGCTTTTGCCCCAGCCCCTCCCTAATTCACTGATTTTTTGTGATTCCTTTTTCCTTTCAATTCTCTTTTTTATTCAGTTAGGCTAATATTAAAATGTCCACCGACGGAGTGACCAACGGAACGGCGGCAAAAGATGAGGGGGATCAGCAGCAGCAAAAGTGCGAACAGTTGGTCACGCTTTTCGAGGGGATGAACAAGTTCTTCCGGGAGGAGGCGATCATCCAGGGCTCGGAACATTCGTCCGTTTTGGTCAGTCGTCCCAAATGGATTTTTGAATTTCCCGTGTTCAGTTTGGCATTTTGATTCTGTCCGCCTATGTTTTGGTCATCGCTTTTGGCGCCGTTGGCAATATTTTGACTATTTTTGTGGTTCTTCGCAACAAACAGATGGTCTGTTTCATGGCAATTTTCAATTATTCCGTACGAATTTGACTTTCAGCGATCAGTGCGCAACTTTTTCATTCTCAATTTGGCCATGTCCGATTTTTTTGTGTGCACAGTGACCGGTGGGATTTTTTTTTAGAAATTTCGCTTCCCCCGGGCGATTAACCATTAAATGCTGATTGGTATCGGTCAGCTGCTGCTGATCAGTCCGTGATCAATCAGCAACTACTCTTTCAGCACCCACCACTTTGTACACCGTTCTCTACGTGTTTTGGCCCTTTGGGACGACGTTGTGCAAAATTGCGGGTAGTCTCCAGGGATTCAACATTTTCCTCTCAACTTTTTCAATCACTGCAATTGCTCTCGACAGGTGAAATTTTATCATTGTCTTTCTCTAAATAAATATTCCGATCAACTCTGATCACTCTTCAATTTTAAACAATTGATTTACTTTCCATTTGGTCATATTTTTCAATTTTACACATACTTTGGACCATAAAAGGGAAGAAGCTTTGGTTGGACGGTTAAAAGCCATAAGGCGGGGGTTGAAAAGACTCATTAGGAGAGATGGCTAATGCGCCGTTCAGTCGGCGGGAGAGATCCCACGACCTCCGCCGGTGCGGCGATTGCTCTCACCCAAAAGCAATGCCATGGCCTTCCATCTCTCTTAGGTCTCTCTTAATGAGCATTTTAAAACCCAAAAAAGGTATTTTCTCGTCATTTTCCCGACACGGCGTCAGTGTCAGCAACGCCTTTCGCTGCTGTTCTTTTCAATGATTTGGTTGGCCTCCGTTCTGTTGGCCGCCCCTTTGTTTCTTGCGGCCGACTTGCGACCCGTTTTCCAGCAAAAAAGCTGCCAAATCGAATTGAATCTGTGCAGTGAGCAGAACGAACGGTGGAAGGAGGTCAGAAAAAGCAATTACAATGGAAAATCAATAAATCCATGGAAAAGCAATCAATAATTAATCAATACAATGAATACCGTATCTTTCGTTCATTATTAACACTTTCAAGCTGTCCCTGAGCAAAGAGTCGTACACTTTGGGCGTGATCATTCTTCAATATGCTTTTCCACTTGCAGGTCTTTTGGCTCATTAAAAACAAAACATTTGATGTAAAAGAATGCCAATTAAGCTATCGCTTTTGCTTATTCTCGAATTGCGCGTCGAATGGGCGCCCGAAGGGCGCGGGGCGAAAGTGGCGGAGGGACGGCACAACCGAACACAATTCGAAAGGACAGCGGAACAGCGGTGAGAGGGGACAGAAGAAGCCGAAATACCAGAGACAATGGGAGGGGAGAAGGACGAACTGTGGGGAGAGAGTGGGGGGATTTAAGAGGGGCGGGGAATCTGAGAGAGAGAGAGAGAGAGAGAGAGAGAGAGAGAGAGAGAGAGAGAGAGGGCGACATGCTGAGGATGGATAGAATGAGGGGGGGGGGGGAGTGGCCGGGGGTGCAGTAATTAAAATACTTAATTTGCCTATTTTTAAAGAGCATTCAAATATTGGCGAAGAATGACGGGAATCCATCGGAAATATCCAAAAAACATTCAATCGGACTCAATCATGCATCTTCCCAAACTCAAAATGCCATCTCGACTAATCCGTCGATCATTTCGAATGGAAAAGCACAAAATGCGGCCGAAGCACTGATAAATCAACGAAGAAAGTGGGAAATAAGTCAATTTTTGTCTTTGACTTGGCATTCCGTCTCCGATCACCAGATCCGTTGCTGATCGGCACCGGCGTACCAATCTTTTGCTGGTCACTCTCGTGGCGGTGTTCGCCTGCGCTTGGCTTCCGCTGAACATTTTCCACCTGATCAACGCCTTCTCCCGCTCCCTCTCCTTCTCCGTTCCAATCTTCGCCTTGTGCCATTTGGTCGCCATGTGTTCCGCTTGTCTTAATCCGTGCTGTTACGCCTTTTTCAACCAAAGCTTCCGCCAAGAATTCATGTCGATCTATCGTAAACTCGGCCTGATGTTCGTCTCCGACCTTCTGCTGGGGTTTAAGTCCTGTTCTCTTAAGTTGGCCTTTTCTTAATTCGTGCCAATGTTTCCGTGTCCATTCCCCTTCCCTCCCCCCTCTCTTTTTCACTTCTTCTGATCGCGTCCCGCCCCCATCTCCCGTTCAGTTGGCTTTACCGGCGTTGCTTCTTTTTTGCCAAACTGATCGGCTTTTGCGGCGATTCTCCTGACAAAAATTGCCCTCCGTCGATCGATGCGCCGCATTCGTCGACAAAAATTCCGCAAACGCAAAAGACCGAACTGACGGCACTGTCAGTGAAGAAGAAATTGTCGTACAATTTTGCGAATGAAACGGCACTTTTGAGCAGTAACTCACAGAAAAATGGGCGAAGATTTTCCGAGGCACCGACGGAAAAGAGAAAAAGGGCCTTTTGAAAAGAACCGACATAATTTATTCACAATAATACATACATAAATATGCTGATATTTTATTTACCTGTTCCAAAAATGATAAATTCGATTAATTATTCTCTCCTTTTGCCCTTATTCGTCCATATTTTTGGCCGGCTTTCCCCCCCCCCCCCCCCACCCCCACTTTTTCCCTTTTTCCGAATTGCCATTCCCCCATTTTTTTCCCCTTTCACTTTCCGCTGCAATTTCCTTCCGATCATCTTCCCTTCCTCCCTTTCTTCCTCCTTCCATTTCCAGTTCGTTTCATTTCGTTCGTTCTGTCCCCCCCCCTTTCCCTCTTTTCCCCTCGGGCAATCATTACAAAAACAAATGGCCGATAATCCCCCGCCCGTCCTTCCCCAAAATCCAGTATTTCTTTTTCCTTTTCCTTTTTTTCTCTCTTTTCACTGTTTCTCTTTTTCTTCGCGCAGTAAATAAATCGCACAAAGAATCAGCTGCTAAGGAGGGGACAAAGGTTCACTTTTTCGGCTTTTCTTCTGCCGATGACTCATCTCTCATCTTCCGCCCTTTCTTCGATCGCTTTTTCTCTTTTCTCTCCTTTCCCTTTTTCTGTTCATTTTTTGCTCATTGTCTGTCCATAATTCAACTGTTTTTCGCGCTTTCTTCCCAATGATCAAAGGGATTTTTAGGGATTTTCATTGGACTGAACGGCGAGTGAATGAATGTCTGCGCCGTGGGCTTCTCCGCCGCTTAATCTCTGCCGCCCTTTTTCACTAATTCCCCAATCCTTAAATGTCCACAATATTCGCTTTCTTTCCCTTAACGGTCCATTTTCTGCTTCTTCAATTTGCGCTTCTCCTATTGTCTGTTCTCATCTCCGTCAAAATGCCCAAAATGGATGAATTTCAATCACTTTTTCCCTCTCTTTGCCTTATGCCCCCCCCATTGTCACCTGCCGTCTGTCGGTCACTCACTCGCCCCTCTTAAAAATCCTATTAACGTCCCCTGGGGGGAGGTTTCGCTGAATCGCATCGTCGCCTTTCACTTTTTCAATCATTTCATTTCAGTTAGAGCGACACCAAAGCGCAGTCGAATTGTGGTGACCGCCACCCCAATCCCCCCCCCCCCCTCCCCCCTCCGGCGGAGGTTCCAATTTGTTTGGTGATGATCACAAACCCAGCCAATCTTCCCATCCCACCCCAACAAACACCTTCGCCGCCGCCCAATTGCCCGACCATTCTCATTTATTCATCCCAAAAGCTTTCTTCGCTTAGTCATGACGCAAAATCGGCCGATTGGATTGGATGGACCCGTCCGTCTGCGACAGAAACAGGAATTGAATTGTCCTGGGAAAGCCTGGGCCTGGCGTCACATCCTTTTCGTCCGGACCAGCGAAAGCGTATAAAACCGAAGAGGGAAATGGAAAATGGCAGTGGCGCCCATCCAAAACTTTCAAAACGCAACGCATCTTTTCGCTTCGCCCATCGCCCGGGGTTTTGCCATTGTGTCAATTCAATTTCGGCTTTGCTCACCCATTCATTCGCATTTGCCCAAAGTCCCAAAAATGCAAATCTTTCCCTAAGTCTGGCTCTATTTCATCCGCGCATTGTCCACAGCAAATGCGCTAATACCCCCCCCCCCCCCCTTTCCCCCGCCCCCCGCCGCTTTCCCCGTCCCCCAAAACTCGTTTGTGTCGTTGTTCGGCATGTTGATCTGCTGACCATCGTCCATTATTTGCATGTTTCCGTCTCATTCTTTCGATTCATCCTCCGCCCTTCCCTTTGCTCCGATTCCCTTCGGCAAGGCAATTTCGCCACTTCATTCACTTCGTTCTCCGCATTCCTCCTTCATCTTCAATTTCTGCTTCATCTTCCCCACCAACTTTCTCTCTTCCTTTCCTCCCTTTTTTCTTCCTTCCCTTTTCATTTTCCTTTTTGCTTTATTCCCCTCCCCTCCCCTTTTATTTCTCTCTTCCGATCACTAATTACTCATCCATTAATTTGGTTTTATATCCTAATTACCCCCCCCCCCCCAGATTTTCTTTCCCAAATTCCACAATGACTCCGTTGGCTTTTCTTCTCTTCTCCTTTTTGTTGGTTGCTTTTGTCCCCCGATCAGATGCCTGTTTTGCGTCCGGCATTTGCGGTGGAGGTGGTTTTGCCAAAGTTTGTTTATTTCAAATCGGCTCCTCGCCTTTCTTAGGCTGTCTTCCGCCGCCTCCTCCTCCGTGCGTTCCGTCCCAATGCGGGCAGGGTTATGGTAATTTGGCACGTTAGACTTTGGCATACAACCCCTAATTTGTTCAGGCTGTGGACAGTACGGCTGTTACCGTCTCAGAGCACGAGTGGCCTCCTCAAAGACACTGAAACTCTCATCCAAAGACTTGGACGGAATTGAGGTCGTTAATTAACCACACAAATTGTAAGCAATAAACGCATAAATTTGGACAGTCGCCGGAAGAGCGTCGCTTGGACACTCCCGACGCGCGCTTCTTGGCATGTTGCCAAGCTCGTCAGTTGCCCGACCCATGCCTTAACAAATGCTCATTCACCGCTTTCACTCGCCAATCCCTCCAGGCAATGCCTTTGTCTTTTATCCACCGATTGTTCCCCCATTGGCACTTTTTCCCCAATTGACCCCCCAATTCTCTGATTAGAATATGTACTTCCGTGCCGACTCGTGCCCAATGCAAGCGGCTGCCGACATGCAATTCTGTGCCGCCCAAGGCCGCGACCACCGCGAGTGCTGCACGCGCAACGGAGTCGGCTCGACTTTGGCCGGTGCCAAGTAATGTTTTTACGTTCTTTTTGGTCATAGTTGTGCCATTTTCTTCCTCCGTCAGATGTCTCACTTTTTGCAACCAAATCCCCGGCAATGTCACCCAATTGGACATGAGTTACCTCAGCTGCTACGACCGCTTTGAGAATATGAAGGGATGCTTTTGGCACGACTTGCAGCGCCGTATGAGCCGCGAACATCGGAGTCGGAAGTGAAAAAGGACGAAACGAAGGAAAAGCGAAGGACAATTGGGAATGGACGGATCAGTCCGGGAGGAGAGGAAAAAAGCAACAAATGGCCAATTCCTCCTCCTCTTCCTCCGGTCACTTTGGCAATTTTCGTCGTCCGATTTATTTTTGATCATTATTCACTTGCCTATCGTTTTTCTTATCTTAATTTTCTTTCGCTTTCCATTCCATTTTAAAATATAATTTGCAATTTTGTCCTTTTTTGCCAATAACCTAAATAAAGCTGCTCTTTTATTTGGCAGTCCAATTGAAAATTAATTTGAAGCCGCTTTTCGTCTCATTTGGACGGCACTCTCCGCGAAAGGGCAGCGGTGGCGGCGGAGGAGGAGGAAGAACCGGTTTTCTTTTCTTCCTTTTTTTCTTCCTTTTCTTTTCTTCTTTTTCTCCTGCTTCTCTTCTCCCTTCTCCTCCTTTTCTCCTCCTCCTCTTCTGCTCCTTCTTCTCTTCTCTCTTTTTCCAGTGATTTTTTTCCCCTCATAAAACCCATCTCTCAGCTGAATGGCCTCAAAAGCCAATTTGTCCTTTCCATTGGCTAAATTTGCCGCTTTTGAGCTGCCCATTTGTCGCTCAGCAAAATTAATTTTCCTTGAGGCCATTTTTTTCAAAATTTCTCAAATGAATGATGAAATTTATTCCTTCCAATTTTTTATCATTCACATAAAATTTCTTTTTTGTGTGTTTGAAAATGCCATTGGCAAATTTAGTTCAAAATGCTTAACTCCCCTCAAGATCTTGAAATGCCACGCCGATTTTCACCCGCTAAATGCCATATTCATAAGTGCCAATTAGGACAAACTTTGCTCAATATTTACTTTTACCTCAACAAATGGCCACCATTACATAAAAGCCTTAAAGGCACTTTCGTCATCAATTGGCAAAAGTTAAATTGAGCGTAATTTTCAAAACAATAAATCTTGGGAAATTAAGCTTCGGCGGAGGGATCGCCAAAAGATATCGTAGTCAAAGAAAGCAAAGGATGGAAGAAAGAAAGAAAAGACAAAGCCGAGGGGGAAAAGAAGAAGCCGAAGAGGAGAGAAAAGAGGTGAAGCAAAAGGGAATGAGATGAAGCGGAGGGATGAAGCCAAGGGGAGGAGGGAGAAGACAATGAATGGCATTTGTATACAAAATAATGGAACAATTTGGGGAGGGGGGGAGGGCGAGAACGATACGTCAAATTCCTCTAATTTTTGGGCGTTTGGCCAATGTTACCCTTACGCTTGTAATTTCATAGTTCCCAAAGGGTTTGGTGTCCACTGAGTGTCCCCGGAAGTGCCCAATGCCACCCCCTCCCCCCCCATATCTCTCCCCCAATGTCTCCCCTTTTCCCCCAATTTGTCCCTATCCTTCCGCCCATTCTTTCGTCCCTTTTCGTTGTTTGCCTTCCCAGCACATTAATTAATTCACTTCCATTCTTCACTTTGTCCGTCGGATGGATATAAATGAATGGGATGAGTGAGTGTCCATTTCCCCCCCCCCCCCCCCCGCCTTTTTCGCTTCGCTTTCCCATCGGTTGTTTCTCATTGCTTAATTAGCCAATAAAGGGCCAATTTTGGGGGAAGAGGTCATTCAGTGGACAGACAGTATGCATTGTTATGAGTGCATGTTAAGCCAATACGAAGCGTAACAAAACTTATTTTATTTGGGTTTCAGTGACTTTGTCGGTGAAAAGGGGCGGGGGGGCGGCCACGGCACAGCCCAAATGCCCTCCCGCCCCTTAATCCACTTATTACTTCGCTTATTAGGCAAGTCCTCTGACGCGGGTGCGCCCGACAAGAAGACACAAAGTTATGATGATAAGGAGGAGTTTGTGCTGATTCCTTCGTTGACAAATAATGGCCGACCATTCGCTACCGTATTACCATAAAATTGACAATTTAATTCCCGCCCCCCACCAATCCCCAAGAATAGTCACAAAATTAGTTTCTTTTAACTCAATATTCTTAAAATATTTTATTTTGTTTTTAATTTGGCCTTTTTGTTTCTTTCTCTTCCGCCCTCTTTACTTTGTTAACTTTTTCTTTCCTTTTCCTTTTTCCCTTTTTCCTCTTTCTCTGTCTTTGCTTTTTCCGCCCCATTCTTCAATTTTACAAGCACTGAGAGAATATTGGGACAAGACAAAAAGCTTAAAAGCGGCACAACAGAGTGTGGAAAGGACACTCCGTCAACAAGGGATCATTAAAGATCATTAATCAATGGGGAGGGGGCCCAGGGGAAAGGGAAATGGTAAAGGAAAAGGGAAAACGGAGAGAACAGCAGAAAAAGAAAAAGAAGGAAAGAGAAAACTCAGCCCACAACTCATAAGTGCATTCCAAAATCACTGTTAATCTTTTAAAATCTGACCAGAAATCCGATATCGTTTTTCCCTCTTCCGCCGTCGGTTTGACAATGGCACTTTTGCCAAATTTCTTTTTAATTAAAGGGCTCTGATGCATTTGCCATGCTTTTGTCAACTCCTCCGCTGAACTGTTCGTCCTTTCATTAGCCTCTTCTGCTGGGTTTCGCCATTTACCCTTCCTAAAAATGGTGTCCAATTAACTTTCTTTTTTCTCTATTGATAATTCCATTTGGTTCCGCACCTATTCCTTTTTCCAAGATCGAGAATGGCATGGCAAAGGTAATTATCGTCGTTCATTTACCCGAGAAGTCCCCCCCCCCCTCGGCCATCAAACTCAATCCCATCACCCCCCCCGCTCCTTCCCCCTCTCCCCGGTTCGCTTGCATTGCATTATTCACTCCCTCCCCCCCCCCCCCCCCTCGCCTCGAATGAATGTCCGTGTCAATTTCGTGGATTGGCACTTTCCACTCACTTCTTAGCTTCCGGGAAGTATCAATTAGGAGGATTGGATTTAAGTAAAGCCCATGAAAAGACGGGTATTGGTCGGATTAGGCGCGTTGTGAGCAGACGGATCCCTCCCTCCCTTAATTTGGCAGCTTTCTGTGCCCTCCCTATGGCACTAATTCCGTCACTACCATTTCCATCATCCATCATAATCCACGGGTATTTATTCCACGCCTTTCCCCTGCCATGGCACAGCAATTGCATAACTCATTCAGCTGTTCATCCTACAAAAACTGATGCTCACTTGGCCACATCTCTGCTCTGTGCTTTGTGCATTTCGGTAGGATTATGAAAAAACATCGGCACCCTCCCCCCTCCCCCCCCCCACTCGTTTTTTATCCCATGCCCTTTTTAGCGTTCCCCCTTTTACCCCTTACCCCTTTTTACCCCCCTTTTGCCCCCCCCCCCATTTTAACACTTCGCCAACTTATTTTTCTCTTTTTTATTCATTATTCTTTCAAATTAATGAACTAATTTCACTTGAGTGGTTGATCGTGCGCAGAATGACTACAAGAGATTAACACATAAATAAGAACAGAACAGAACAGAAAAGTGACATTTTGGTGGGATTATTTAAAGAATAGAAACCACACCACGGGGGAGGGGAGGGATTGTGCCAATTTATAAAAGAAGAACGAATTGTGGACGGATTGGCGTTAGAGAATTGTTGGATTTGGCACGGAGGGGGATGCCAATAAAAGCACAAAAAATTATGAATTGGCGGAAAATCCATCGCATTAACAATTATTTTGGCATTTTCTTCTTTGCGAATATTCAAAAAATAAAAATTATACTTTCTTAGAAAAAATCTTTAGAAATTAAGAAGAAAAAAAGTCAAATAAAGGGATTTTTGAATAGGTTTTTTTATCACTTTACTTCAATTTCATATTTTTGTGTTTTTTGTGTCCTTTTCCTTACATTTTTCTTCCATTTTCCATCCTCTTTTTCATCAAAATATATTTTTCTTTTGGAATTATTTTGGCTTTTTTGTGCTTTTTAGAACCCATAAAATAAATTGGCCAAATGAGAGAGGATTAAAGGGAAAATAGATTAAAAGTGACGACATTTGGGATGATCTGTACACATGAAGCTTGTGCTATCACAAGAAAGATAAAATATATTAGAAAATAATAAAAGCGCAATTAATTTGTAAATCTGCCGATCAATCAAAATCAATGGCATGGAATTTCCGAAAAGGATTTCGGAAGATTTTCAAAAAGTTTTTTCTTAAAAAGGGAAATGTTTTTTGACACGGATTTTGATTTTTGTGCATTTTAAGCCGACTCTTTTTTCTTCCCCTTTTCTCTTTTCCCTCTTTTCTAATAATTCCCATTAATTTTCTGCTGTTCTGTTGCATTTTACCTGCTCTTTTCATTCCAATTTTTAATTTAATTAATTATAATTAATTGCCATAATTGCACTTTAAAAGTGGCCATTCATGATTCACTTTTTTATCCGTTAATGCCTTTTCAATTTCCCCATTTGCAAATTGCGTTAGCGACTGAATGAGTGCGAAAATCCCAAATGAATCCTCCCAAATCTCTTTTCGCACTGATGGAAAAGAGAGCACACTTAGCGATCGGCAAAGGGCGTTTCGTTTGGTTGACTGGAGGCGTTTAACCGTCCAACCTCGACCCCCCCCCCCCCCCCGGCGTTAATTCGTTGCATTGCCCCGATTAAACGCCCTTTCCAGCCAGCCTAATGACAGCCTAATGGACTCCCGATTCAGCCCATTTATGGCGGGGTTGTTGTTAATGACTGTTAATGTGCTGCTGCTGAGTCAAGGAGAATAAATATTGCTTCGGGGTGTTTATACATTTAAACCAAACAAAAAATTCCGACAAAAGGCCGTTGAAAGGCATAGAAAAGTGATAAGACGAGGAAAGTTTTGGAGAAGGAATTGGAACATAATAAAGGCAAAAAATAAAGAAATTAGGACAATATTTATATTTTCTTAAGCAAATTTACATAAAGCGAATTTAATTATAAAAAATAAAAATAAATAAAATTACTTTTATTATGTGACGACGATTTTTTTTTCTTCCATAAAGGCAAGGATACCGTAGGTTTTCGTCAATTGGTTGGCGATGGATGGGCGGGGGGGGGGAGGGGGGGGGGGGGGGGAAAGGGGGGAATGCCTCCGTCGGGGGAATGTCCACCGCCCCCCCCCCCTTCTCCTCCCCCGCCACTCTTTCAGCCAATATTTATTCCACCGGGAGAACCCTTCCTTCCTTCCAACATTCATTCTTCCTTGGGATATGCTCAAGAATGAATTTGGCTATGGCTCTGCTGCTTCTGCTGGGCGTGTTCGTCGCCGCAGTTTTCGGGAGTTAATTAAGGGGCAAATGGGCGGTTGGTTGTGGTGGGGTGAAAAGAGAATTACTCCTCCCCCTTGCGCCTCCCTCCCCCCCCCCCCCGTCGTATGTCCGGCACCGCCCGAATTACTTTCCGAAGAAAGGCACAAATTAGCGGAACTTGCTGGTACGGACAATGATGTTCACAATGTTCATTCATCTCATCAATTCCATCCCAAACGCACTCATTCATTGCGGAATGACAGAAAAATTACCCAAAGAACGGACGGATGGAATCGGCGAGAGCATAAAAGTGACCGTCCTCCCCTCCCCCGCCCATTCATTGGGCGGCACTTTTTGCCCTTTCAGTTGCTTTTTTCTGCAAATTTATTAGTGTTTGTCCCCCTAATGATTTGCTCCGGTGCTTTTCCTATCGTTTTCCATTTTTGGCTTTCTTAATACGTGTAAATTCGGCCATATTTGGCACACTTTCCCCACATGGAATTCGCTTTTCACTGGTGGTGCTATATTTATCATCGAAGCGAAAGATTTGCTAAATTTTAATCTCTTTTAATGGCTTTCTCCCCATCCGTTCGCATTTCCCCTAAAACTTTTCTCGCCAATCCCAAAGTGTTTCTCTTTATTGAGATGCTCCTTTTTGCTACTTAATATTATTGCATCGGAAAGTGCACAAATTATTTCGTTGCTTTGAATTTCCTTTTAATTATACGTCATTAATTGCCATTAAATGTCAATATTCCCGAAGATGAAGCTTGGCCAAATTGAAATGCAATCTGCTGAAATGCGTTCCAACAAAGTGCCGGCGGCGCCGACTTCCGCCGCCATTTGTCCGATGGGTCCGTCCGTCCTTCACCCGGTGTTTCTCTGCGCAACAAAAGTCATTTTCTTCACCTTTTCAACATTGTTTGACTATGAATTTGACTTCTTTTAGCCACTTGCAAAAGCAAATTTCGTAGCAATGCAAAATTCGACAACGAATGAAAGGGCACGAAAAAGAGAAAGCGGCACAGACAAAGAGGGGACGGAGGGGAAAGAAGCAGCGGAAGAAGGCGAGTCGGAGGGGGCGAAAGCGGCACAGAAAATGGCACCCACAGCGGGACACGGCTTTTCAATTGAGGTGAATTGGGTGTGTGGGGAAGAATGATCAGCAGCAGACACTCCCGGGGGGGGGGGGATAAAAGATAAAAGAGGGACGAGGAAAGATAGTATCATTTTGAATTGCCGTAATCAGAACATTCTGACGGAAGAAAGGCGGCGACGACGGAAGAAAAACGATGGAAATGGAGCAAACGCTGAGGAAAAAGAAGAGGAGGAAGAAGAGGGAGAAGAAGGGAAGAGACCGCGGAAAATGATCAAAAGAGAAAGCGAACAAAATGAAGAGAAACAACAGCAGAAGGACACAGAGAAGAAGAAGCAAAAGCGGGAGGAGGAAGAGGAGGAGGAAAAATGGTATTGGAAAAGCTTTGAGCGACTCACCTAAATTGAGTGCTTATGACAGGTTTTCGTCCCCCTCCGGGCACCAATCGCCCACCCCAATCCGCCAAACTGCGCCTCCGGCAGCCATCGCTCCCGCGTCTCTTGTTAACGTCACGGCTTGGCAACAGTTGCACGCCGCGCTACTGCTGCAACACCCGGGGGCAGTGGAACACTTTTTGGCAATGGCCCGGGCTCGGGAGAGTGTGGCCACTGCAGAACAAACACAACAGCAACAACAACATCAAAGTGAATCATGGAGAGGGGCGGGGGAGGGGGCCCTCGAGGGGATTTGGACGAAACGAATGAATCAACAAAAGGGCCATTGGACGGGGGAGGGGGGGGGGGGGGGGGTGTTGTCCCTCCGTCCGTCCGTTCTTTTGACATTTGCCACTCGACGGAAAGTCTCATTCTCGGAAAGAAGAAAAGCAAAGGTTTCATTTCGCACCCAAATCCCTCCCTTTTCACTTATTCCGCTAATTAAGCAAAGCGAATTCATTTCATGGCCCTCCTTCACCTGCTTCTGAGCCTTTTGACCGTTTCATTCCTCCCCCCCCCCCACAATTCCAACCCTTTGCCGTTCCGTCCCAAAATATTTGCATAATGCCCTCCCCCTTTCCCCCCCCCCCCCCTCCAATTTTCCATTATTTCTCCCCATTTATTCGATTGTCTTTTCTCTGCTCCATCAGCAGATGCGTTTTGTTGGTGCGGTTTCCTCTCCTTTCTTCACAAATTGACTAATCACTCTCCTCAATCGCTCATTGGCGGTTTCTCCCCCAAAGGGATGGGCCGACTAATTGGACGGACTTCGTGTGGCCGAAATTAAACCAATTTTGTCGGCAAAACATTGTTCGATGAATGGTTGAGAACAAAGAGACACAACGAACGAAGGGACGGACCAATGGGCACAGCGGGGGGGGGGGGGGGGATGAGGGGAGAAGCATTGGGAACACACTTTTTGATATTTTAGGGGAATTTGGGGGGTCCAATCGGTAAAAATTATGGATGGAAAATGGGTAAAAAAAAATAATTTAATTAATAAAATGATAACATACAGTAGACCAAAAGAGGAAGGAGTCGGAAGTGTTAAGAAGAAGTGAATGATTGGTACTGAATTGGGCTGTGTTCGGTGCCAAAACTGAAAGGCAAAAGCATTTGTATTAGACCTAAGCAGCATAAAGCAGCTTTTTAACAAAAAAAAAAACCTTTTTCAGCAGAGTTTAAGCCACCGCCTTCGTTCAATTTGCCCCACTTTTTGGTCGACCCCAACCAAAGCCACGCGAATCCGTTCATTGAAATTGGCCTTCTCAGTGGCCAGGTCATTTGGGCACACAATGATTTCTTCCCAATTACCCGCTTTTCTCTTCAGATTCCGCTTATCCATCCCTCCGCCGCTGATTCGCCATTTTCACATCGCAATTCGCTGCAGGGCGAAGATGGCAGTCCGGCGGAAGAGTTCGAATCAGAAAATGAGGAGAATAACGCGAAAGAGGTGCCCAAATGAATGAACGAATGGCCAAAGACCGTCCCTTAAATTTTGTGAGTTAAGGTGAGCGACGAAGAGGGAACGGCGGACGCGGGGGACAATTCGCCGAACGGAGCGGACGATTCGCTGTCGGGAAAAAAGAAAAAAACGCGGACGGTTTTCTCGAGGAACCAAGTCAATTTAAACAAATAACAAATCAGCAGCGACTGATTGAATTGAGTTGACATTCGTTAAGGTCAGTCTGCTGGAACAAACATTTGGGGCCAACAAATATTTGAGCGCACAGCAAAGGGCGGACTTGGCCAACAGCCTCAAACTGACGGAGACCCAAGTGAAGATTTGGTTCCAGAACAGACGGAACAAATGGTGAGCATATCAAATGGGACGGAGTGCCAAATTCGAATTCGAACTCTAAGCTACACCCTCCCCTAGCATTTAAATGCTAAATTGAAATAAGCAATGCCAAAAGTAAATTGCTTTAGGAAACGTATGGGCCAAGACGATCAAATGGTGGCGGGCCATTCCCTAGCCACCAACAGCGGATGTGCCGCGGTGTCCGCTCTGCCGCTTCACCACGCTGTTCCGCCTCCGTTCTCCTCGCCGCTGGTCGTGCAGCAGTTCAACCAACATCGCCATCAGCTGGCACTTTCGCTGGCAGGCATCAATGCCAATGTTAGGCATTTTTTGATTACATTGGCTGATCATTATGGACCAATTAGAAATTCTATCGTTTGTCCTTCATTATCTCATTTAATTTTAAAATAGCTGTTTTCTGTTTTCCAGGCACATAATTCCAATGCCTTTGACGCCGCCACCGCCGCAGTGCCATTTCACCAACAGTCGAACCAAAAGCATGAACAGAGTTATTCTACCGAAGGTCCAGCGGTACAACAGCAAATTATGAGCACAGAGTCGAAACAAAGGCAGCCAAATTCAATTGGAAACGTGGTAATTAAATAACAAAACGTTTCGCCCTTTGAAAATGAATCGGTCGTTTTTCTGTTAAACAGCAAAAGACGGAGCAGCAGCAGCACTTCTTCGCCTCCTCGCCGTGCAATTCCTCGTCGACTCCGCCAAATTCGTCCTCCGCCTCTTCCACCGCTTCTCTCACTCGCTTAATCCTTTCTTTCCTTCCAAACACCGTTTTTCCGCCGCCACCGTCCTCTCATGCTTAATAAAATACGGATTGAAATGGCCAGACAATGCAACTTAATTGTTCAATTAAATAACTTTTCATTTTGTTATTACGCAATTTTTTCGCGCGCAATTGCCTCGAATGGATAAAATGGTACATATATAAAGTAATACTCGCGAATTTCGTTTTTTCTGTGTTTTTTTCTTAATGTAAGTATTTGCTCTTTTCTTGCATTTATATTCCCGAGAATTTAAGCTTCCGATTGATACCAAAAAAAACAATTATTAAAAATATGTGGTCCGCAACTCCCCGCACCCTCATATTATGGTATTACCTAAACTTTATCAAGCCCCCCCCCCCCTTGAGTGGATGAATAAAGTCTCCCCTTTATTTCACATCGCCAGAATTTCACGTTGATATGTATCCGCATTAAATTACTCGAAAATGAAAAGAAAACCCCATAATATTAAGATTTAGTAATATGAATTAGGGACTTGAATTGAAATGAAGTAAATTCTGCTTTTATTATTTAATATATTTATGGATTAGTGGTTAGTGCTTCAACACTAACAGTATTTTTTGTTATGAGTTCGATAATAACGGTTGACGTTTTCTTTTGAATTTATTTTTTTATGATTAATAGACGAAAATACCCATAAAAATTGACCAATCTTGGCATAATTTGTTAACAAATTGAACTCAACTTTTCAAAAAAAAATTTCCGGTGGCGCCGATAGGCGCCGCCTGATGAAAATTTCATTGGAATTAAAAAGTTCAATTTTTTGAGTAAATCAGGAAAATTTATATATTTTAAAATATTTTTACAAACCGAAAAAAAAAAACTATTTTTTTCTTAAAAAATTAACCCAAAATCCCTAAATTTGATTATTTTTTAGACAAAATCTGTGCAATTTGTGCCAAAAGGAATTGAATCGAGGCGATATATCGACAAATGAATATGGAGCCAAATATATCATTCATAAAAATTAATTTTTTGTGAGATTTTTGAGCTAATACTCCCCGGGGGCGAGACATTTGCTCACCCCCGCCCACGGGGCACACAACAACCCTGGTTAAAAATTAAAAATTTAATAATTTAATTTTCTGAATTTATTGGTTTAAAAAAGTACCAATCTTTTCAAAGGTACCGGTAAAACTTGGAATTTTCTGAGTCCCAAAATTTCTGGAATTTTTTACAATAAAAATAAATTGACAACTCTTAATTTTTTTTGCTTTTAAATTTCTTTTTTTGTGGCGCTGTTTTTTCAAAAAACTTTTTGGGAACATTGGGGGAGGGAGTCCGGCGGTGCCTTGCCGATAGGCGCGACCGGAAAAATTTGAATTTGCCAAAAAATGACGAAATATTTGCTTAATTTGTGGTTTTTTTCGGCTGTTTAAAAACTAAAAATAAATAAAAATTGGAATATTTTTTTATTAATTAAAATCAATTACATCAAAATGGTCAAGAAAATATGAAAAATATTCTATCCCAGCGGGGAATTGAACCCAAGCGAATTAGCCGCCAGACCACATTTGAATGTGAATAATGCTTTAAACAAATAAATAATTTAATTTTTTTCTCAAAAATTTCTCCTCCACCAATTTCCTTCTCTTTTCTCACCCAGACCCCCATTCTTACGTGCTTATTTAGTCCCGCCGGGACCGGGACTGGTAAAACCGGGACCGGGATTTCAATGTTTCCAAAAACCAGGACCGGGACCTGAAAAACCGGGAATTCCCGTCCCGGTCCCGTGCAACTCTAAATTAAAAATTAAATATTTATTTATGTATTGTAGAATAAATTAATGACTTCTCAAGTGATTGGCCCTGCTTTGTTCGTTTTGCATGGAAAAACTGAAGCTTTAATTTGGTTACCGAGAAAGGAACAACATTTTTTCATTAATGATGAAAATGTTGGCAGCTACAAATTGGGCGATTGGGTTCTCTTCGACTACAACAGGGAAAAAATCATTGAAAAACAGAAAGAGACTCCGTATGAAACGAAAGTGTTGTATTCGAAAGTTGTGAAGCAAAGGTTCGTCCAGGTACAGAGCAATTTTCAATGAATTTTAATTATTTTCAATTAAATTAACAATTTTAGATTAAAGTTCCACTTGTTTTTTTCTCGGATAAACAATCCTCAGAAGTTGTCGCCTATTCTCCTGGCTTTGGACGTGTTGGTGCCTTTGTTCCGAATTTGGCGATGGATACAATGTGTTTCGCTTGGATTGCTTTGTATGTTGATTTTTCAGCTCATAATTCGCAAATTTTGTACTATGTATGGGTGCCAAATAATTGAATCAAAGTACAAATTAAAACCATTTTAAATTAAGCGCTGGCTTTTTCAAAAATGCCGAATTGCGCTCCCTCATGGCTACCTTGGAGTTGAAATGGCTCATAGCAGAAGTTGATCGTCTTATGACCAAATCGGAAATAGTACAACTAAAATATTCATTCATTTTTGCGTTCGGCTCTTTTCATTTTCATTTAGATTGAGTTTCCTGGAAAATTGGGACTCAGCAACTCTTTCAACCGCTGTTTTGGCATTGTTATCGGTCGCGAGTTTCGGGATGGAAAACAGAATAATCTTGTAGTCAAATTCTTCACTGCATCCAATGGGCTGTGTGAGTATTGTATGCCAATCGCAAATGATCAACAACCGAATTTTCATATCGGAAGCTGGGCACGTTTTCTGCCAATGTGAGTCTCGAATAAAATTTAAAAGGATTATACCTTTCTTATGGGTTGGTAATTGTCAGCTTTTATTTCTATTTCCTAAATTCAGAAGAAATTACTCCAATCAATTCACTGCGGTAAATGCGTCGACTATTAACACACCAAATGGCATTTCTTTGATTGAGAAGGAACCGCAAATTAAGGTTAATTGTTACTTCTCTGACATAAATAATTGAGTAAAGATCTTTCTTAGTTGTCTTTGTTTCACGATCTCTTCCACCTTGACCAAGACCCATACAAAAACATAATCCATGCACAATTTCTGGGAGAATTGCATTCCACTGATGATTTTGTTTGGGAGTTACGAAAAAAGCGCCAAAAATATGCATTATTTCGGCCACGGCTTTTTGTTACGTTCGATTCGACTACAAACCGTTGGGTTCCAACTCACTTCGATGACCAAGAAAGTGTTCCGCTCCCATCGACGAGTCAAGCCACAGAAACTGCCGAAGTCCGACCCCAGAACAAAAACTCAGAGGGAGTTCTTGGAAAGCCTCGGCTAAACGATGGTAATCTTTGTTTCCCATTGGTCATATTAGTACTTTAAAAGTCAAATTTGTTCACCAACAAATAGGTGCTGATTTTGGCGACGGACCGAAGAATTTTCAGCCGTCCAACAGAGAAAATGAAAAGAAGAAATCCTTCGTGGCGCCCGTGGAAAAGTCATTATACCAAAGTGGGATAATTATTATCAATTAAAGTTTTTTTTAGTCGGCCGCGTACCTGGGCTCCGGCAGGTGGAAAAAAGGACTTCAAAGCGAGAAACAGTCTGCCTAACGATAACAGAAAGGTAATTTGTTGAAAATGGACAATTGAATTTAGGGATAAGAGACAAAGAATTTAAGGGTTTGCTTACATTAGCTTCAATTTTTTAAATTTCTTTTCGCTTAAGGTTAATGGTCGTTTTGCATCTTCTGTTGCCCAGAGACCGACTTTACATCAGAATTTGCAAGGGCTGGTTGTATCAGTTTCAAGCAACTCCAACGTTTTGTTTGTGTGCGTTTACTCTTTCTTGGCCCCTCAACTTTTCCTAAAAATGAGGGGGGGGGGGGGAGGACTTCATTGTTACCGTTCTCAGTGGTTACGATTCTACTTGTGCTTTGGTATTTTTGATTTACACTTTCATTCCAATTGATCTTTTTAGTTACACCTGCCAATTTCCATCAGATGAGTTTTCCATAAACAGAAGTGAAGTTTCAATTCCTGAGGGGGTTCGACATGGAAGTTGGGTCACTTTTGATTTGTGAGTATTTGTATTTTAATTTTGAATGTCGTTTTTTTAAAGGAAAACTGAGAGTAATGGAGAAAAAAAGGTCATTCGTTGCGACTTGGACAAGTCACCGCCAAATTGGGCAGTGACGCCAATCAGAAACACCGTCCAGGCAGTTGAACAAAGTTTGCACAAAATCCTATCTGCATTGTTCAAGATCGAACTGACTGCCTTTGTCCCGAGGAAATGGCGTCCCGAGATAATTGCACCCGAAAGTCGTATTGTACCGACAAATTGGTTTGATGAAATGTTGGATTTCGGAATGCTACTGACCGAGGACATGGCGGACAAAAGTGTTAAGGTTCTGGCGGAAAGGAACCAGGTTAAGAACGCTATTGTGAGACTGACGTTACTTTTACTTTTTATTTAAGCATTCCTCAGGCAAAACCTGGCACCTGGTGAAAGTATTGGGAGTTTTGTGAGAAGGGTCGATCGAGAAAACTTATTTCTAATATATTATTATTGTTTCTACATTCACTCTTACACACTTTCATTTTTAAAAATTATTTCTTTTCGCTTTATAATATTTGAAAAAAATTTCATTTCAATGAATAAAGAATGAAACTTCAACAACTCAATCTGATTTGTCATAACGGTGGGGTTGATAATGTGGAAATTGGTTGGCCAATCCCACTGCAACAGTTGTGGCTCGTGTAACGATGGTAAAAACCACTAATGGACAAGTTCCTCCGTGGTCTTCGACTCGTTCTTCGACGCCTCCTCAAAATCGCCAATCAAATCTAAACAAAGTGGGGGAAGAGTAAAAGAATGAAAACTCTGTGCTAGGTTTATACCCGGCACATCGTCGTCCTCAGCCGATGGTTTGAATTGCGTGGTCTGTAATTATAAAGACAATCCAAAAAAGTTTGAACAAACAAAATGAACCACGTTGTTGGCAAGCTTCTTCAGATGAGTAAGAGACTCCGCCCCGAGTTGGTTAAGAATCCCCGGCAACATGTCCGTGATTTCTGAAGAGAGAAAAGAATAAAAAAGGGTCTTTTAAATTTGAAATTTGGTTTCCTTAAATGTCATTGAAATTAAGCGACTTACGCTTGTTCTCCGCTGTCCCAGTGATCGAGAAGGTGCTTAAGTTCAAGAAATATTAATGCTTTATACCGCAAGAGAACAGTTGGCACTGTTTGTTTTGCTTGTGTTTGGCATATTAAAAAGAGCGAGGAAACGAAGTTTAATTGAATTGATGGAACCAAATTTAACTCAAAAAAGGCAAACAAACAGCGCAACTTTTGTTTTGTTTTTATTTACTTTGCCGGTACCGAAGCCTGAACCTTCGGGTTGTTAAAGTGTATCACTGTCCCGTCGTCTTTGATCATATTGACCTCTTCGATGCCAGGAATGTTAGTCACCGAAAGCTTTTTCAGATTCGTCTGTAACTTTTTGTCGTCCATTGCCGTAGTTTTGTGCACGACTTTCTTCTTCCTTCTTGCAGTACCCTAAAAGGGAAATGTCAATTTCAGTTTATAAAAAACCTAAAAACAAAAAATTAATCAACGAAAAATTAGGTAAGTTTTACGATGAAATTATACCTTTCCACCTGTGCGCACATGTTCTGCATTTTGTTGCAGTTTCTTTATTTTTTCTGCATTCATTGCCGAATAAATGAAATAAAACAATTAACGTATACTAAATTTGACAGATATTTAAAAAAAAACAAAAAATGCTAAAGGAACAAAAAATTGAACATTTTCTTCTAATTGAAATATCAATACAAAAAATGCACTAAAAAAATAATCGCTCAATGTCGTAAGGGCGGTTGACTGTCGGGGCCCGTGCCCCTACTCTGATTTTTGTCGACCCCTACTCCGATTTTTTGAACCATAAAAGCTCTCCCCTTTGGGTTCCGACCTATACTCTGGGTTTTTGTCGACCGCTATTTTATGGAAGTGCCAGGATTTTTTAGCACATTTAGCGGGGCGCTGCCGTTCGGGCGCCAGCGAAGTTCGACCGCACTAACTTTTTCTTTATAAATCCAATAAACTTTGTATTAGATAATAGCAGGGCGTGGATCTCTCCAGATTTGTCAGAAATGTACTGATTTAGGTAGTGACCCAATTTTGTCCTGATTTCTTAACCTACCTACTCACAATTTTGAAATTTTATGGCAGAATGTACTATTTTATCAAGAAAATATACATAAGATTTGTGGCAAAATTTGGTCATTTTTTGGACTATAAAATCTGTTAACAAATTCCCAACGATCCGCCAAAGTTTTTTGGAAAAACGCGCCGCAAAAAAAAAAAAAGCGTTTTTAAAAGCAAAAAAAAAGTATCGCTTGGCTTTTAATTGCAAAATTGGCCTATTTGATGAAAATCTGTTAACAAATCAGCAAAAAAAAAAGAAAATTACCGGCCCGACCCTCTCCCCTAGCCCATTTCCCAAAAGTTTTTTGGAAAAATGCGCCGCAAAAAATTTCAAATATCTGGTTTTTTGATCCCGAATGCACTAAATTTACGATTTGCTATTAATTTGGCAGAAGCATATAACTAGGGTGAGGATTTTTGATCCCCCACCCATTTTTCAAAAAAAAAAAAAAAAAAAAAAAATTTTTTAAGTGCTCAAGATATGTTTCTGGGGGGTTTTCGGTTCATTCATTTTTGGTATAAAACTACTTAACTTATCTTTTATTGCAAAATTGGTGGTTTTGGTAATACTGTAGTTTGTCCCCCCCCCCCTTTTGGAAAAAAAAATTTTCAAAAATTTTGCCCAAAAAAAGCTTCCAGGGGTTTTTAGGGTCGCTGATCACGAATCCGGCATCCATTCGTTCCAATTTCGAATCCCGGACCCGAATTCGAACAAAAAATCGAAAATTCAAATTTTCGAATTTCGCATTTTTGATTCAATTTTTTTCCAAAAAGGGGGGGGGGGGGCAAACTACAGTATTTGGAGCTTTGCCACTAAAAAAACTATTTTGGAAGTTGGCCACTAAAATAATTTTTGCCAAATTTTTTCTTGACAAAATTTGATTTAAAAAATGTCAATACTTGCTAAGAAAATATTATAAGGAAGTGATAACCTCATTTGCAACAGCAACTTTTTGCTAGATTTTTGGCTGAAAATTATGTCACTATTCGTCATTATTAGGGCCGCAACTTTTAGTGACGAAAAATCTCGAAATAGTTAACTAAAATAGTGAGTAAAAATGCCAAAATAGTGAAGAAATAGTGACAAATAGTCCGAAATAGTGAGAAATAGTGACATAATTTTCAGCCAAAAATTGAGCAAAAATAATTTTTATTCACTGATTGCAGTTGCAAATGAGTAGGACTGGGATTTTTAAGACCAAAAAACCCAAAATAGTTACCTAAAAATTTTTAAAATTAAAAATTTTTGCCAAGAATGTAAATTTTTGAGAAAATTTTTTTCATTTCATAGTAGTATATTTTGAAAAATTTTAGCTCGATTCTTAGGGGTGTATTTTTTTGAAATTTTTTTGGTCGATTCTTAGGGGGTGTATTTTTTGGTTTTTATTGCATTTTTGTTAAGGAATTTTCCAGAAAATGTCGAAATAGTGAAAAAATAGTGACGAAACGCCAAAATAGTGATTTTTAACTATTTTAGTGACGGAGTCGCCAAAATAGTGATTTCTAGTGACTGATAATTAGAGACCGGACAAGAGGGTCGGTCGAACGGTTTCGGTTAAAAACCGAAAAAAAACCGAAACCGAAAAAAACCGAAAAACCCAAAAAATTCTCGGTCGAACGGTTTCGGTTAAAAAACCGAAAAAAACCGAACCGAAAAAAACCGAAGAAAAATTTTCGGTATATCGTTTCGGTTTCGGTTTTTTTTGAATTTTTATATTTTTTCCAAAAAAAGCAATAAAACATTTTTATTAACAGAAAAAGCTAAAGATCACCTCTGAACTAAATTGTAAAGCTATTGAAGCTCTATTGAATGGTGTACTAAAGTTTGGAAAATGACAGAAAAGGCAGTCAAAAAACATGTTTTTGCTCCTTGATTCTAAAAAAAACCACAGATTAGTTTTAGCGATTTGGTGCCCTTTTTGACGTTTTTTTCCCGAAAAATTCAAAATTCAAAAAAATCTCAAAAATACACCCCTAAGAAATAATCTAAAAAAATTCAGAGAATATACCTTTATGAATTGAAAAATTTTCACAAAAATTGTTCGCCAAAATTCATTTTTTTCGGGACCCACGCGTTTGGGCGCGGCCGTTTGGGCGCGGCCGTTTGGGCGCTGGCCTATAAACATATTAAGATTTCGAATGTTACCAAAAATTTGGATTTGGATGACATAGAAAAAAGTTATAGAAAGTTATAGTTGAAAAACATGCTGGCGCCCAAACGGCCGCGCCCAAACGCCAGCGCCCAAAATAAGTTTTTTGAATTAGTTTTACGTGTTTTGCTCCCTAAAAATCATTATAAAAAAAATTTAAATGCCTTTTTTCGTGCCTTATTCGTGATGTTTGTGCCTTTTTTCAGTGCCATTTTGCGCTTTTTGGTGCCTTAATTGCCGGCTCTAGCCATAACTTTAGGGCCTGCGGTGCTGTTAAGCGCCTCCGGGAAATTTTTTGTAATTTTAATGCTATTTGTTAGCAGATTTGTCTAAAAATACCAAATTTTGAGATTTTGCACTAATTTTTTAAGAAAAGATAGCTTTTTGGGGGGCTCGGCGGTGCCGATAGGCACCGCCGGAGGAAAATTTTAAGAATTTTTAATGAATTTTGTTAAAAAATGGCCAATTGATTTGTCAAAAAAGTCGGTCGATTGTTTCGGTTTTTTAATTATTTCGGTCGAACGGTTTCGGTTAAAAACCGAAAAAAACCGAAACCGAAAAAAACCGAAAAACTCAAAAATTTCTCGGTCGGTTTTTTCGGTTAAAAACCGAACCGAAAATCGAAAATACCGAAAAAAACCACCGCCAAAATAGTGATTTCTAGTACTGATAATGACATCAGAATCGAAAAATTTTAATGCAGAAATGCGTTTTTTGAGCTCCTTTCTTCAAATCAATTGAGCAAAAAAAAAGTTTTTTCACTAAAAGTTGCGGCCCTAGTCATTATTTTGGACTTTTTGTGCCACTATTTTGGCATTTTCCTATCACTATTTAGTTAATTATTTTGGGATTTTTTTTGCAACTAAAAATCCTCACCCTATTTATAAGCTTTTATAAGCGAATAAAAAATTTATAAAAAGATGCAACAAGAAAACCGTAAATTAGAATTTTTTTTTTCTTTGGGTCATCCGGTATTACTTAATGATATTCTTGGCGGAATTCTTTGAATATGACGGTGCACCAGCGCTTTCGCTTCTAAATCTTCATGGCAAGATTAAACCTGCCATTACCATCCTCACAGGGGTGGATTCTGCCCTAAAATTTAAAAATTCCATAATTGTAATATAATAATTAGGGTTTGGTTGTATGATTTTGCATTTTTTCTGCGCATATGCTATGAAGAAAGGGGCTCAAAAATAGCATTTCTACGTTAAAAGTTTTTGGTTTGGTGAAGGTTTTTAGTGCATATAAAGCATATTTTGTGGGTTTTCAAGAATAAATGAAAAATTTTAACTTTTTATAAGAACTTTTGGAAAACATTTATTTATATTTATATAAAAATATAATAGTTTTATTGGTAGTCAACGAAATGCTTTTATCATCCAATTTTCATTTCTTGGCATCTTAGAATGCTTTTATAATGAAACCACCATTTTTTGCATTCTTCCATTGCCTTGGGCACTTCATTCGCGGGATTGCTGGGCCGGTTCCCACTAACACATTCACCATGCGGGTTGCCAGTCGCGTATGATTTTTGTCTACCAAAAGCACGTGGTGCGGTGCCATAAACATCTAAAAAAAGGTTCTTATCCTTTTTGTCACCCCCCCTGAAAATTTTTTTAAAATATTTTTTTCTAGGGTAATTTTAGGCGCTGAACGCGAATCTAACATTAGTTTTGGCCAATTCCGAATCCCGGACCCGAACTCGAACAAAAAATCCAAATTCAAATTTTTTAAAAATTACATTTATGTTAGAATCGGTGCAAAATGACCATAACCTGTATAGAATGACTATTTTTTAATGTTTCAATGATTTGTGACTTATTTTATCAGTTTTAATCAATTTTAGGGCAATAATGAAAAATTTTTAAAATTTTGAATTTAATTTTTGTTCGAGTTCGGGTTCAGGGTTCGGAATTAATATAAATGAATGTCAGATTAGTGATCAGCGACCTCACAAACCCCCCAGGGAAGGTGTTTTATACGACTTTTTTAAATTTTTTACTTTTTTCGAAAAATGGGGGGGGGCAAAGTACATTATTACCGACGAAATACTGTAGTTGACTGGTAAAAAAATTTCACGTAACACACCTAAAAAACCTAAGAGCTAAAAATAAACGTCATATACGTGTTCAGCGCATAAAGTTACCCTAAAAAAATTATTTAAAAAAAATTTTCAGGGGGGGGTGACAAAAAGGATAAGAACCTAAAAAAATAGGTTTTCGAAGATAATTCAGTATTTCACATGTTCATTATCATTACGAGAGGATGAATTGGAGAAAAATGAGACAAAATGCACCTGTTCTGTTATTAGCGGTTGCGACATAACCGGCTGTTTTAAGGTATGCAGAAATTTTTGGTTGTCTTCGAATTTGCTGGTTGGCCATCGTTTTGTTATTCTCCACTTTTAAAATTTTCAAAAAAGGTGTGGTACCATCTAAACTATTACCGACAAATTTTTCATGTTTTTAATGAACTTTGCTAAGAAATTAGACCAGCAGATTTGTGTGGAAATTTCGGCAAAAGGTGCAGAATTGTGGTCCCGACGGAAAAAATAGTAAAATTTCAAAAAGCAAACCGAACTCAGATTTTGAAAAATCATTGATTTTGTCTATGATTTTTCATCAAGTACTTGATTTTTTCAAAATTTAATTTTTTTTTTTCTAACATTTTCTTTTCAATGAATTTGGGGTAAAAAAAGTGCAGATCACGACTATTAGCTCTAATTTAGAAAGAGCCTTCATTATGTCTATGACTTTTCATCAAGTATCACAAAAAAATAAACCGCAGCCAAGCGGATTCGAACCGGCGACCCCCCCCCCCCCCTCTCCACCTTCAAGGGAGATAAACAAACAGTCTCAACTGACTCAACGTCATTTGTTTTTTTTGTTTATTTATGTAAATATGTTGATTGGTGGACATATTCGTTCGTAGGACGGGGTATTATTACTCATTCTGTTAAAAAATATTTGCTTGCAATCCTGAATGGACCTTTTTGAACTTTTTCCCCAAATTGACACTAGTGAAAATGCCATACAATTCCTACGAGAGAGAGGGATTCTCTGATCGGTGCCACTTCGGTGTCCTCTCCAAGCTTGTCTGAGACAAATGATGGAAGTAAGCACGGGAAGACGTCGACAAAGCGGAGGTGATGACAAAGTCTGGAGATGCCCGTCACACGAAAATAAAAAATTGTCTATCAGATACGGTAGATATTGACTTTTTAGTGAAAATAAAAACAAAAACAGGGTTATTTGTCGACCAAATCAATCTGCCACCAAGAAAGTTTGTTTTGTTCGTCTATCTCTGGTCACAGGAGTGTCGTCAGCTTGTCTTGAACGCTTTGCAATGTCAGCCATCATATCGCAATTGATTGGTGTCAGTTTCTCCGCGACATTTGTTCAAGGCAACTTTTGAGTCAGCCTGTGAATTAGGAGGGCCAGGGGTTGTTCAAATTGGTTAGTGGTCTCAATTATATGAAGCAATTATGCTGTCATGTAGATGAGTCGCTTATGGCCAAAAGGAAATATCATGTTGGCCATAGAATTGATGAACGCTCGGTATTCGGAATGTTTGACACGCAACAAAGGGTGGGAGTGCTTGAATTTGTCGAAGATAGGCGTCAGGAGACACTGTTTCCGCTGATCAGAAAGTACGTGAGAGGGTTCTATTATACACTCCGATTCGGCGTCAATGTATGTAAATCTCCGCGCCAATCCACCATGCAGTCACATTGTTAACATCCCAACTATTCCAATGCCTCCTTATCGCCATGTTTGGGTCAATCATACAGAGAACTTTATCGACCCTGCGACCGGTGCATGTACAAATATGGTAGAGGGTTTTTGGAAGAATGCCAAGCAAAAAAAAAACAAGGCAATGAGTGGAACATCAGCTGAACTTTTGCCGGGCTATTTGGATGAATTCCAATGGCATCAATTCTATGGGAAGAAGACTGCTAAAGTGTTTAATAATATTTTGACACAAATTGCGCATTTTTACCCCGTTAATGCTTAGAATTGGTTGTATTTTTCAATCAATAAATTTTGTCCTTGAAGGTGGAGAGGGGGGGGGGGGGGGAACCGCCCAACTCGCCGCGGCCAACTCGCTGCGGCCATCTCGCCGCGAGAAACTCGCCTCGGGGCCAACTCGCCGCGGCGCTATCTCGCCGCCGTGCAACTCGCCGCGGCCAACTCGCGCGCCTTGTTTTTTGGCTATCTCGCCGCCAGATTTTTTCGTTAAAAAATTTTTGAGATCGAAGCCCTGATTTAAGCGGGCTTTTCCAACAATTTGCTTATAAAATAGATTCCTTATCAGTGTTACCCTACAAATGGCGCTTCATCGACGTTCTTCGAATGGATCAGCGTTCGCGTGACGCCGATTATGTAAGCTGCGGTGAATGGCGAAGAACTACCGATGAAGAAAAAGCAGTTTTGGAAGGCGGAAAGCGAATTTTGAACATTATTGAAAATTTTCATACCCGAAATATTATTGAGTTTCTTTGTGGAATTTTAAATAATTGTGTTATGGACCCGTGATTTTTGTTATTTAATGACTTTTTAAAATAAAAATCAGAATTTTATAATTAAAATATTGAAATATGACTACTTTTTAATGAAAAAAAAAATTGGCGGCGAGATGGCCAAAAAACAAGGCGCGGCGAGTTGGACGGCGGCGAGATAGCGCCGCGGCGAGTTGGCCCCGCGGCGAGTTTCTCGCGGCGAGATGGCCGCGGCGAGATGGCCGCGGCGAAGTGACCCCGACCCGAGGGGGGGGGGGGGGGGGTCGCCGGTTCGAATCCGCTTGGCTGCGGTTTATTTTTTGTGATACTTGATGAAAAGTCATAGACATAATGAAGGCTCTTTCTAAAGAGCTAATAGTCGTGATCTGCACTTTTTTTTACCCCAAATTCATTGAAAAGAAAATGTTAGAAAAAAAATCAAGTACTTGGTGAAAATCATAGACAAAATCAATGATTTTTCATAATCTGAGTTCGGATTCGTGATCAGCGCATTTTTTAAGCCCAGAAAAATTGCTTTTTGAAATTTACTATTTTTCCGTCGTGACCACAATTCTGCACGTTTGTCGAAATTTCAAAAAAAAAAAAAAGTGAGAAAAAAGGAACTCAATTTCATCTGTTTCAAAAAAAAAAAAAAAGTGAGAAAAAGGAACTCAATTTCATCTGTTTCAAAAAATAAATGAAAATATAACAAAATATATGAACATCAGTCAAAAACTTGATTTTTTCCATGATGTCATATCTCTGATGCAATTATAATTGAGGACTGTTATGAGACAATTCTCTGATCGATGTCACATCAGCAATACGATATGACGGGAAAAAAACATGGGATCTCGTGGGATTAATGCACGCAAATCCAGCATTTTAAAATTTGCTATTCAGCGCGGGATCTTAATTTCAAAAAAAAAATTAATTTAAATTTAGCTATATATTTCAAAAAACAATAAAAATAACCATTTTATCAAGCTTATTTGCCAAACTAAATTTAAAAAGATTGAATCCCCTCCCCTTTTTTATGATAAAATTTGTTTTCCAGGGTATTCGGGGTCGCTGACCACGAATATGACCTCCATTTCGACTAATTGCGAACCCCGGACCGAATTCGAACAAATGTCGGAAATTGATTTTTCACAAATCCTCCTTTATTGTCAAAAATGGATTCAAATGCATGAAATGCCCACGGATCCTTATTTTCTATTCAATTCAGTGCATTTGAATCCATTTTTGACAATAAAGGAGGATTTGTGAAAAATCATTTTTCGACATTTGTTCGAATTCGGGTCCGGGGTTCGAAATTGGTCAAAATGGAGGTCATATTCGTGATCAGTGACCCCGAATACCCCTGAAAACACATTTTTAACCTTTTAAATGTCGGCTTTCACATGTTAAACCCTCAATGCCAACTATAACTTTTTATTATTAATAATGTTTTTTAATATTTCGTTAATTATTTTGAATTTAATTTATAATAGAAATTATTTTTTATACAAAATTAACTGTCAAATTAAAAAAGTCAAATGAAAAGAATAAAAGTAAAAGCTTTTCTTCCATTATGTATGTTTTAAGTCAATGTGGGGACAGATAATCGGTGTGTCGTCTTCTCGCTTTAATTCTTAGTCCGTCCGCTCGCAGTCACTCGAGCCCCGAGCAATATCCATCCTCAGAGAGCAGCAACCGCTGGCCGTCGGATTTCCGATTTTTGCCCGGGTTTCCATTTGATTTTCGACCAACGATGTCCATTATTTTAGCCTGTGGTCATAGGAAATTATATAAGAATAAAAAGGCAAAGTTTCATGAAAATTTTGGCTTTTTCGCTATTTCTAAAATTTGGGCATTTTTTGTAAAAATTGTTTTCCTGGTTATAAATAGGGATATTATTATATTTTTATTTTTAAAAATGGCTACATTTTTGAAAAATAAAAAGTATGAAAATGTTATAATTATGTAATTCAAAATTTTGGTTAAAAAAATATTTTAATAGATAAATTTTGAAAATATTTTTTTATTTTTGAATTACATATTCTGGTATTAATTGTTTTGTCAGTTATTGTGTCCTGAAAAATCATAATAAAAAATAAATATTTCCGGAATAATTTATGATTATTCCTATTAAAATAAAATATTTTCGGTGTTAGAAGGCAAATCAAATATTTAAAAAACAAGAAATAAAAATATTTTAGCTTATTTCTTTATATTTTCAAAATTTATTTCTTAAATTTAAAAAAATAATTAAAATTTCCTAATTTTGATAATGATTTACAGTTAAAATGGTTAAAAATAGTGAAAATTGATGAATTTTGGGTGAAAAATCATAAAAAATATATAAATTTCAACTCGTTTTTTGTGCAAATTTTGCCAAGCAAATCGGCAGGGAAAAGTATTTGACTAAAATACCGGGCCTAGTTATCATTTGGTTGATTGTCACTTCGTTTGTTGTTAATGGGTTGGTGTTCGTTTGGGTTTTGTGATTGTTTGGGTTGGTGGTCAATTGGATCGAAATGGTCATTTGGGTTGGTGGTGATTTGGCCACCTGTTTCCGCAACTTCGCCAACACCGCCCCCTCCTGCTGCTGCTGGCGAACATCCGTCGCCGTTCTTTCCTCCTTATTCCTCACAATGTTTTTGTCGTTTGTTGGAGTTCGCATTGAAGAAAACGGAGTCGGCGTCGTATTGGAACGATTCATCGGAGGAGAAAAGGCGGAGGAGCGGTGGGAATTGGACGACGGACGAACGTTCAATTTTTCACGGACCTATCGAAGTGTAAAAGGCATTTGTACTGAAGAATGAATGTGTTGTGGTGGAAAAGCATTGGGCAAATAACATTTCCTAAAGCGTATTCTCCAAAATGCCACCTTTTGAAGTGCCCCTGCAAAATTCGGCCGACTTTTGCGACTTCCGTCCGAAATGCCATCGCATAATCGGTTCCTCTCCCCAAAATTCTGCTGATGGTCCGCAATTCGTCCTCCTTTCGCATTTTCTCCGCCTTCGATTTCCGTGGGTCTTAAAAAAGGAAGAATGAAATGTGCTCTCAGAATAAATGCCGAACTCAAAGTCATTTTTGGACGGTTCGGTGTCAAAATTTAGTCGAGGCTCCGAAACTGAAAGGCCAAGTCGTCCCTTTCTCTTTCCCGGCAAAAGCGCAGAGAGAAAGCGTTTTCCGCCGCCTTTGGCCGTTCCGTTGCTTTTCCCTTTGCTTAAAGCGGTCACTTCTGACGACGGTCCATTTCCACTGGCCTTTTCTTCCACAAAGCTTTTATTCTGCTTCCTGCAAAATCAAACTCATTGTTACGAGTTGGTTGTCGTCCGACTATGAATTGGGCTTCGTTTTCTTTCCTTTTTTTTATTGCCATAACATTTTGTTCATTTATTATAATAATTCATCCTTTTTTGTCATTTTATTTCATATTTATTGGTCATTCATTCATTTCCTCTCACCCCGTCCCATTCGCTTTTCCGTTTCCTTCCGTTGCGCTGTTTTGTCCGTGTCGCATTTCAGCACTGTTGTTGCTCAGCACCAATCCGAGTTCAACCCGTGGCGAATTCGTCGCCGGCATCATTCCGTTGTTCGTTGTTTCGTCGTTGTGCTGTTTGTCACCCGTCGCTTCGTCAGATGCGAAAATGCTGGCGGAATTTGACGTATGTCTGAGTTTTTTGAACTGAACATTGCCATTGCCCGGCCGAGGGAGCAACCGATTGAACACGTCCATCAAATGAAGAAATCGGCGAGAGTCGGAGGAGGGGAGGGGAAAGTTTGAGAAAGACTACGGATGGAAACCTTGTTGAAATAGTGATGATGCATTATTTGAAAATTTAAAAATAGCAAATTATGTAATTTAAAAATTGAGGGAATCATTGGCCGATGGGACGAGGAAAAAGCGCATTGAGCAGCGAGCGCTGAAGTCTTCAAATTGATGGGCCCGTTAAATGTACATATATATGTGAATGTATCTTAAGCACTCTCTTCGCAAATGGATTTTCTTTTCCTTTTCTCGGATTGCGGCGACACAAATTGTAATAAAGCATAAGCATTTTATTTGTATGGGTTTTCCTAACCCAACAAATTATTTATGAATAATATTGATCGGATAAATAAAGTAAATTGCGTTAATACATAAAATTTCCATTCGATTTGTTTTGCGGTTAGCGCGCTAATTCTGCTGAAGTAAGGACACTGCTACTACTGCTGCTGCTGCTGGTTGTGCTGTTGTGGCGAGTATGGCAGAATTAAGGGGGATGGAGGAGAAAGGGAAGGGAGGGAGAGGAAAGGAAAAAGGAAAGCTGCTTCCATTGGACTTGAACACCAATGCGGACCGGGGGGGGGGGGAAAGGGGGAGATGGGAAGGGAGGGGGTGGGAATAGGGAGGGGATGGGACGGATGGATGAGGGAAGGGAGGAGGATGAGCAATGGCGAAAGAACGGAGAGCAGAGAGTCATTTGTATGCGTTGTGTTGTCCATCACATACTTCGGACGATCGATTTGCTGCGGAAAATGGAGAAAAAAAGGGGGAGGGATGGGCAGACAAAGTCGAGGATGGATCAGAACGAACAGCAGGAGAAAGAGTAATTGAAGCAGTGATTGGGCAGGGAGGGGGGGGGGGAAGAACAAATGCGCATCCGATGCGATTGTCAATCGGAGAAAGTGAACAGTCATTCAGTTTTCCATTTTACTCATAATTCTCGAAAAGCATACATTAGGAAATTCGTAAAGCCCCAAGTGCTTTTCAGTCCAACCAATTTTGTGCACAGCTCGAGACAAATCCCTTCCCAGGAATATGGAAAAGCCGACTGAGAATTCCCAATTAAAAACGTACATTTTTAAAAGCACAGAAAGTGGTCGTTGTCAGGAAGAGAGAAAGTGGACACGGGTGGCGGGGAGAGGCCGGCGCCGGATTTTGCAGATGTCTGCTGCTTCTGTTGGCAGTTTCCCCCCCCCCCCCCCCACTGCCACCATTTGCTCCTCCGTCCGCTTCATTGATCGATCATCGTTTGGCAGATGAAAAGCGGCGGGGGATTGGCTGCTGCTGTTTTATGTGTGGTATCGCTGTCTCTGCACTTCTCCGATCATTTCTCTCCCTTTTCCTTCTCTCTAATTCTCTGCGGATTTTCATCCGATCAGAAATTGCATCATAAAATGGCAATCAAATAATAATGACAATTGCATTTTATGAAAATTGATTTGATCAGTAGCGAAGCCAACCAACGCCACTAATTGTCAGAAAACCACCGACGGAAATGCGAGTGATCAGCAGAAAGGGAATGCCAATCGTTGGTGGCAAAACGGTGGTGAGTGGCAATGGCACAAAGGCGAATGGCTGCCCGCTCTTCAGATGCTTTCAAAGCCGCGTCCCCTTCCGATGACCGACCTCACTTTGTTTGGAGGAGGAATTGGGCCAAGACGCTATTATAAAAGTGCCAAAAATAAGCTAATTAAGGAAACGAACTGTTTTAGAAGAAAAGGAAAGCATTCCCGAATTCACCAGCGAAGTGGAGGACCAATGGCAAAGTGCGGGCGATAATATTGCGATAAAAATTTGGTATAAGGGAAACCCGGAGCCAATGGTACAATGGTAAGAGAGAGAAGAGAGAGACGCAAAGAGAGCACAAAGGCGGTGCCATTCATTATCAGGTTCAAAGGAGAGGAGCCGCTGCAAAGTTCGAGAAGAGTGGTGATCACAGCGGACGGAGCATATTCAGAGGTGCAAATGGGGAGGGGGGAATAGGACGGGAGAGATAGGGAATGGGGGAGGGGTGAGAGAGTAATAGGGAAGGGAGGGGGATGAAGCATTGATCAGTAGCGGGACAATTGGGGGGAGGCGGGGACACAAATGGGAGAAAGATCACACAAATTCAGTTGGCCATTTTTGATGCGCAGCGAACGGATGGAGGCTTCTACAATTGTCGGATCGAAAATGCGATGGGAGTCCAAGAAAGGGGCTGCCACGTGTTCATTCGCGAAGGGGGACCGTCGGGAACGGCCGGGAGCGGAGCTCTGAGGCAATTCTGACTGATTTTGGAGTGTCGAAAATGCACGAAGCAATTTTTAAGGGCTTATCGTTCGGTGCTTTACACTCCGACCCAACGATATTCGCGATTCTGACAGAGAAAGAGAATAGAGAGAGAGGAAGAGAGAGAGATAGAGAGAGAGGGAGAGAGAGAGGAAGAGAGAGAGAGAGGAAGAGGAAGAGAGAGAGAGAGAGGAAGAGAGAGAGAGAGAGGAAGAGAGAGAGGAAGAGAGAGAGAGAGAGAGAGAGGAAGAGAGAGAGGAAGAGAGAGAGAGAGAGAGAGAGAGAGAGGAAGAGAGAGAGAGGAAGAGAGAGAGAGAGAGGAAGAGAGAGAGAGAGAGAGAGAGGAAGAGAGAGAGAGAGAGAGGGAGGAACACTTTCATTAATAAGGAAAAGACAATTAATTAATGTTGTCAATATATTAACAAAGAATAAATAAACATGAAGAAGTTATTATGCATTGCTGCGGGTTTTCTGCAAAAAGTTAACAAAATGTCGACTTAAAACACAGATGGAAAATGGAATTGGTGAAGGCGGGGGGAAGGGAAGAAAGATTGATCATCACAATGCGGGAGGGAAGTGAATTCGTTGGGCAAGGGTCGGTCGGTCCGTCGTTCGTTTGCGTTGCGCGGTGTTCGTTTCGTCCGTCCGTTCCGTTCGTTCATCCATCACTGTTCCGTCCGTTCCGTTTCGCCCTCCGCCGTCCTTTTCGCTCCGTCTTCGACGGTGTTCAGCATAAATTCGACCATTTTTTGCACCTAAAATGCCATTGTCAATTCATTCATTCATTCGTTCGTTGGTTTTGTCGTTCTCTCTTTTCCATCGCTTTACCTCACTTTCCAACTGCGTCTTCTGCTGACTTTCGCCGCTTTGTCGGCGTTCGCTTCCGCCGCCGCTTTTCGCCGGACTTCCGCCGTTTTGCCCCAATGACTTTTTGCTTTTTGTCCTTAGCAAATTTCTCTCCTTCACCTTAAATCAAAAATGTCTTCACTTTGCCCCCCCCTCCCCTTTTTTGCCTTATATTCGAGCGTCGAATGCGGCACACCGTAAAAAGAGCCGGCGCGATGAACGGACATTTCGCCACTGAAATTGGCATTGTTTTTTAAATTTTGAAATGAATGGAAAATAGTCACCTTCGGACTGATGCCACCGCCTTGTCCAACGCTTCTTTTTCGTACTTTCTAAACCCAAATTTTATTTCCAAAAATGTCCGGAAATTCCTTCAGTAAATTTTAATGTTTTTTCAAATAAATTTTTTAAAATAAATTATTTATTGTTATTTGTTGAAGTTTTACAATAAATCAATTTAAATTAATTTTTTGCATTATTTTTTCCGTTTCGTTTTAAAAATAAATTTTGGTGACTGATTGTCGTCCATTTCTAACGGATTTTCTACAGATGGATTTATCAGCTAAACGATTGACCGGGAGCCTTCTCAAACGTGCTGAGACGAAGCACGAAAAAGTGCAAGTGATCAAATTAAAGCAAAATAATTATTTAAAAAATTAAAAGAAAAATAATTATTGTAAATAAATTAACTTAAATTTTATATCAACAATATATAAAATGAACATAAAAGATAAATATGTGAATTGGAAGAAATTAAAATGTAAATTCAGGAAAATTAGTGACTATAATTGCCTAGGTTCAAGAATTACCTCAAAATGATTATTTGAATTATAAATAAAAATAGTTAACAAAAATTGAGAAAAAAAGTGTAAGTTTTATTGAGATTTAAAAATATTATAAAATAAACGCATTTATTAAGTAGCTAATATTAAACATATACATATTATTATTATTATTATTATTAAAATTTATTTACAATAATTATTTTGCTTTTAATTTTAAATAATTATTTTGTTTAATTTGATCACTTGCACTTTTCGTGCTTCGACATAGCACCCTTCTCAAATCCCTTTCATCCCCGCTTCATCCCATGCCATCTCCCTCATCCTTTTCGCCTCGTAGTCCTCAATTTTCTTCTCCCCACCATTTGTTGGGCCGTTGTCTCCTCCCGTCCCACACCTTATTTGGTCACTCTTCCGTGTGTGTCTCCTCCACCCACTTTCGGTCCCGTGGGTCACAATCGCCCCCTCCCCATTGCCGCCCTTTCCCGCAATTGTCCCTCTTTTCTTTTCCCCTCTCCCCCCCCCCCCACTATTCCTCTTTTCTTTCCCACCTGTATTGGCCTCGCTTGGGTCGTCTGATTTGGTTGCCGTTGTTCTGGTGCTCCCTTCTCTCCGTCTTCATCGTGTTCTGCTGCTGTTGGTTCTGTTTCTGCTTTCCCTCCTCCGTCTCGTCAATTTTGTCGCTCTCTCCCTCAACCTTTTCAACCGATTTTGGCATGCTTTTTTGCTGATTCTGCTGAACGATTGTCGAGAATTCTTTGAGCAATTGTTCTGCACTTCCCACACCGGCACCCAAAAAAGGAAAAGCCGGCACTGAATTGATGCAATTTTGGCATTTTAAATATTGTTAAAAAGCTTACGACTTTTTTGGCGCATTAATACTACAGGCATTTGGGCAACCATTGGCGCCTGCTCACAAAATTGCTCCTCAGCTTCTTCCGCTGCTGGGGATTCCGCCTCTCTTTTGCCCGTCCCTTCACTTTCTTCGGCCCCGCGGTCCTCGCCTTCGGCAAATGAACTGTCCCCCGAGGCGCTTTCGATCATCGATCGATGTGCCAACAATCTGACCAAATTCAAATGCCGAATGGAGACATAGTCAAAATGCCGTACTTTTGTTCCCTTTTGTGAATTGCAAATGCAGTCAAACGCCTTTTCTTGCATGTGCCGTCTCCGTTGTCTTCGGCTGCCTCCAATTTGTAAATTTTGTTGCGAAGTGTCGAGCGTGGGATGCCATAAACGACGGATGCCCGCCGCGTTCCAAGACGGCCCATACGAATGTCCTGAACTGTTCAAATGGTTGTTTTCACGGGGATTTCCGTGGAATGACCGTCACCGCGGCGTCCAAATCGGCCTGGGAGTACGTGCGCTTTGTGCCGAGTTTGGGGCTTCCCGCCTCGCTGCTATCCTCGTCGCCGATGCCGTCGCTGCCAGCCAAAAGAAGCGGCGGTGCCGACGCATTCCCTTCGCTTTCTTCGTCTTTGTTGGCACTTTGCTGTCGCTGTCCTTTTGCCAATTGGTCCCCTCTTCTGCTGCCAATGAATGATTGATTCTGTGTATTTTTGAATTTACAAAATTTTTCACTTTTTCTCCGGGAGTCTCTTCTCCTTTCTAATGGGTGTCGTTTGCTTCAACGACCCGGCAGATTTGGTCAGATCAAGCGGCTGCTGCTGCTCCCCATTTTCCGTGGGGGTTTTTGTCCTTGTGCCATTGCCAAATGCAGCCAGAAATGCCAATGTTTCATCCTCCTGCGTTTGGTCCCGATGGAAGCCGGCGGAGGTTGGAGGAGAGCAAAAGCCATTGAGAGAGTTCATCAGATTGAGAGCGAATAGTTGAGACTGCCAAGCCATGGTCAATTGTTGGTGAACTGAACGGATGGGAAAGAATCGGAAAGGAAAACGAATCGCAATTACTGTCGAAAAAGTTGGGAGCGGAAGTTGGAGGAGTTGAGGGCGAAGTTGCGGAAGAGCCATTGTTGGGAAGAGAGGCGAACGGCGGGGGGAAGGACAGATGAGGCGCAATAAGTGGGGGCCAAGCACAGAAGCCTAACAAAAATGGAAAACGAATTGAAAAGAGAGCGACCAGAAAAGGCACCGACCAGAGGAAAAAAGTGCCGCAGGAAAAAAGGCGGGCGCTGAGGGCGGTGAAAGCATTGGGACTGACCCTCCGCTCGAAGAAGTGCCGTTTAGACCGCCCGACGAGGACAGTGAGGCACTCAAAAAATGCATCGTGGCAGCCATTGCCAATCGTTCGGCTCCGCTCATTGCCTCCGTGGAACCCATTAGCAGTTGCTGCTGATGAAGGGCGAATAGTCGCATTGGATCAAGCGCGGAATTGGGCGCTGAAGAAGCGTCGGAAGGTGACGGTGGCACTTCCAACGGAGACGGAGGAACTCTTTTGGGGGAATTAGACGGAAGTTGAGAAGAAGAAGCAGCGGAGGAAAAGCAGGAGGAAGAGGAACAGTGGAGGGACGAGGACGAAGAGAGGGAGGCGGAGGACGAGGCGGACGGAGGGGACGAAGGGCCGGGGACGGTCATCAGAGGGGCCAGCAGACGGGGGGAGGACATAAGCGAGGAGGAAGGGTTGTCCAGCAAAGCATCGTTCATTGCCTGAAGGGGTTTCAAAGGGTAAAGGGACGCAAATGAAGGGAAAAGCCAAAGCTAAGGGGGCACAAAAGGGCCAACCCAAGCAAAAGCATTGCCAAACCCACTTTTGGGCCGAGCGACAATTTTTCTCTACTGCCAAGGCACCAATTGCAATTTTTGGACAATTCCAATTCGAAGTCGCTGCTGCACGCTTTGGAGGAAGCTGAAAAGTGAAAAGTACGGAATAAAAAATTAATCTTTTGGGAAAGGATAAATGAGCAACTTCAGTGATTTAATATTCACAACACTGATGAAATTGAATGTTAAGTGTGGTGAATTTCCTACGGCTTTTTTATGTGGTCACAATGACTTTTTTTGTTCATTCCCTCCCTTTTTGACTCCCTTTTATTATCGTTTCTATCAGTCGACCAAAATGTGAAATGGGAGAAGCAAAAAAGGGGAGAAGGAAAATTGGTCAAAGGGTGGGGAAGAGAATAGGGCGAACAGAAACGGGGGAGAGGGAGGGGAGGGAGGGAGGGGGAGTGTGTAAGATTGCTGAATGAATGGCGGGAGAGGGGGGGGGGGGGGCATCGCCCAAAAGGGAAGGGAATGAATGAATTGACTACGGTACGGCGGGGGCAAAGGGGGGAGGGGAGGGGCGATGAACTGCGGCCGACCAAAACCAACTTGCGGCGGAATGTGGTGCTTACTCAACCAATTCAATCATTTTGTTAGCTTTAGATCAAAAAGTATAAAATTTTCTGTTCGCCTTTTTGTCTGACAAGAGAATCGAATTTTGATGGCCAATTTCTGATTGGACAGCCAAAAAGCATCGAATTGGCTGGGATGGGTGAGGGATTGGGTAAGAGAAGACAAAGATGGCAAACAGAGATTAGAACGGTCAATCGAATTGCGGGGAGGGGGGGGGGGGAAGTTGAAAATGGGCACGGGAAAACAGCGAAAAGTAAAAAATAGGAAAAAAAGGGAGACAAATGGGAAGAAACAGAACGGAACTGAACATTATGATGGAAGGATGGAGGAGCTTCCCACTCCCAAAGCATTGCATTTTAAATCTCGAAAAGTGAACGAAAGAAATACGACGAAAAAGGCAAAAGCAGCGGCGAAGACGGAGAAATAAAAAGCAAAGCGATCAAAACCATTGGAGAGACGAACAGGGGGATCGGGGGGTGGGGGGACGGAGGGATCATCACCCCCCCCCCCCCCCCTCTCCCCCGCCCCCTCCGTTTATCTTTGCAATTGCCCATCTGATCAACACTCAATGTAGGGATTACATTTTCTTTTATTGGTCGAAGATGAGCTGAGAAAGTGGCTGAGAACACAAATAGGTGATCAAAAGGACAGCAAAGGATCACTCACTCGGACAGTGATTTGCATGTAATGCTGTGCATGTTGCAACCACTGAACGTACACACCCATTGAGATTATCCGTATCCCCCCCCCCCTCCCCCCCCCCTTTCCCTCTACATTTTCCCTCACTCATTGTCCATCGTCGACCTTTTTGACGTTTCGTTCAAAGTTGGAGCAATGTGATGGAAATGGGAGATGACAATGGGCGGATGGCCTTTTTGAAGTTTTAAAAATGCGTAGAAAGTGGCGGCAGGCGAAAAATAGGCATTTTTGAGAACCGACCAATTCGGAAGGCATTTGGGGAAAATATTCGATGGGAAAGGGAAAGAACAGAGCAAAGGAAACATTCAATTAATTACTAAGTTTAGCTGATAGCTATTTCATCCACTTTGCTTTAAATGGTCAAAATGTGATCAAATTCCAAGCAGTCAAATTGGTACCATGAAAAAGGAAAAAAGAAAAGAATTGCGGGGAAGCGACGGAAAGTAATACAAAACGAGAGAGAAAAAGGGGGAGAGGGAAAGAGGGGGGAAGAAGAGAGATGGAGGGAAAGACGGGGAAGAAGAGAGAGGGGGGGGGGGAAAGAGGGGGAAGAGAGGGGGGGGGGGGGGCCAAAAGAAAAGGGCGAATTGGCCGAATTGGGGTGCGGAGCTTTGAAGCGTCCGACGATCGGTGGCAGCACTGTCGGAAGAAGAATGAATAAATGAATGAATGGGAAGGGAGGGATTGGGGAGCAATTGGGGGAGACGGGGAGGGGGGGGGGACGACGATTTTACGAAGAATGGACGACGAATTTTAAATTGGAAAGGCGGGAGGAAATTTAAGTGCAAAAAACTCTCTCCCGCCCCCCCCCCCCATTTTTTCCCTTTTGAAGGATATTACCAAAACAAAACGCCAATCATCTTTTATACTTAAAATAGTCAATTTCAAATGAAAAACAGAGAAAGGAAACCAAAGGCATGCCAAATGTTCAACTCTTTTTTTCTCAATTATTAACCTAAAACGCTTTAATACTCTTTTTTGGGCTCATCCTTTGCTAAGTTTGGTTACTTTTTCTGCCTTTTGTCTCCCAATTTCTCTCTTTTTTCTCTTTCATTCGCTTTTTTTGCGCCCAAATATTTGCGGGGGGGGGGGAAATGAAAGGCGCAGCCGACGAAACTTTGTGTTGGCCAACAGCAGCAGCAAATCATACCGATTTTTGTGCTCCTTTTATCCCATCCTTTCCCAAACCGAGTAAAAGTGAAAGTTGGCCGAGGAAGGGATAAAATGAATAAAAAGCGGAGAATTTGAAAAGAAAGATTCATAGGGGGGAAAGGGGGAAAAAGGGGGGAGGGAAGGGTGATCGATCGGTGATCATCCAATTGAGTTGGAGGGCGCTGAAATTTGAATTTGGTGGAACGTTTACAGCCAAAGGAATGCTTCGTGCCCTTTCCCTTTTCCATTCACTGCCATTTTTCATTCGGTTCATTAAGGAAAAACAAATTTCATTCTTCCCACAATTTGTCATCACTTTGAGCAGAAAAGACGGGGATTTTTAATGAGTTAAGCATTTCATTAATTAGACAAATACAATAAAATGTATTTGTGGAAAACGAAAAAAAGACTGCTTAAAATACATAGACATTTTTGTTCAGCAAAAAGCATTTTGGACAAAGTTTAGGCCCTTCCAAAACTCAATCTTTGTGGCCATTTTGACGAATTATTCATCCTTCCAATTTGCACATCGCTAAACAATTGGCCCTTTGCATAATGCGAAGGGTGAGGGAGGAGGGAACGACGGGGGGGGGGAGAGGGGGGGGGGGTAGGTTAGAAGAGGAGGCGGGGGGGGGGGGAGGCCAATGGTGGGGGGGGGGGGTGACTGGGGAGGATTGAAGGTGAGCCGAGGGGCGGAAGGGGTGAAATTATTCCGTCTAAATTAATCATTAGCGGTGGCCAATCCGACATTTCGGCCTTCGAAATGATTGACTCAATCGCGGCGGACGGAACGATGACGCGGCAAAAAAAAAACAAATTTGATGAACCTTTTTTTCTCCAATGGTGCGGAGGAAACGCATTGGAAGAAAAGCGAATCGAAGGGGGGAAATTTGGGGGGAAAATCAGAAAAAATGGACAAAGTGAGGGGAAAATGAGGATAAAGTGGGAACGATCAGCTCAAAACGACCAAAATATGGATATAACTCAGCGTTTACCACTCATTCCGGCGAAACTGACAGATGGAATTTCGAGAATCATTTTATGATTTTTTGTGTGTGGCTTCAGTCCCTTGGCGCTTTATTCGAATTTATTGCTCATCAAAACGCCAATGGATTTGATGGTTTGAAATCACTAAATTTTGGAGGGAATGCGACGGGGCGGCGGGGGGGGGGAAATCTTTAAATTTCGACACGGAGCCAAAAAGAGAATGCCAATGTTTTATCATGCTCATCAGTCAGAAGGCTTTGTTCTGCTGATCAATTTAAAATATTTGTTCTCCTCACTGTTTTTTCTTCTCCAATTCCCCCCCCCCCCACTCACTTTGAATTGTTTTGCCGAATTTGCGCCATTGGCCGCTACCCAAGGCACGCTGAAACACATTCTCTAAGCCTGAAAGTTAAAAGCAGAAATTCGTAAAACAATATTAATGGAGATTTGGAGAGAAGGCGAAAAGGGACAAACGAAATGAAACGAAACGAAACGAAACGAAACAGCCCAATGGGAAGAGAGGGGGGGGGGGGGGGGGGGCAAAAATGAGTGGAAGAGAGAGTCAGTCACTCCCATAAAAGGACAGTACGCCCCCCCCCCCCCCCCCCAAATAAAGTGTAGTGAATTCGAAACCACCTTTCTAAATTTTGAATTTTGAAATTTTTTTTTAGATAGGATCGAAAATGATGATGAAGCTGAACAGAAAGGGGCAAAAGCGAATAGGGAGGGGAGAGAAGGGAGAAGGAATAAATAATTATTTTTCGGCGCTAATGGGTCCCGGGAGGGAAGAAGAATCCGAGAGTGACAAAATGGAGATTTAGTGGAATGAAAGTGGGCATTCAAACACCGAATAATTCCCACTGGTTAAAATGAATTCTTAAATGGATTTTGCCCAAAAACGAGATTATATCAGAGAAGGTAAATTGCTAATAAAAGAAGGGAAAAAGGGGTGAGAAAGAGAGAGGGAAAGGAGAGAGAGAGAGAGATGGAGAGAGAGGACAGAGAGAGAGAGAGCACAGAGAGAGAGAGGACAGAGAGAGAGAGGAAGAGAGAGAGGCAGAGAGAGAGAGGGAGAGAGAGTTGAGAGAGAGAGGGGGGGGGGAAGATAAAGGGAAAAAAAGCAGAAAGAAAATAAGTAAGGTAAAAAAAAAAGAGAAGGAAAAAGTGGAAGAGAAGGCGAGAGAAAAGAAGTGGAAAAGAAATGAGATGAAAAATGGAGAAAACGAAATATTGGCAAATTAAGGGAAAGTGCAAAACAGACAGTGAAATTCCCACAGCCCAGCAGAAACCGAAGAGAGAAAGAAACGGAAAAAGGGAGAGAGGCTTCTTATTAATTCCCTCCGTCCCTGCCTTTGCAATTGACACTTTCCGCTTGCCCTTGGGGCATTTCTCCATGCGCTTGGCAACTTATTCCTTGGCCTTCCCCTCCCCCCGTTTCCCCTCTTGGCACTGCCCCCCCCCCTTCCCCTCTCCCCTTTTTACCCCCTTTAATTCGTCTCCTTTTTCCCTCTTCCCTTCCATTCTTTCTCTTCCCTCCTTTTCTGATGGTCGGCTCTTCCTACTTTTATCCCCCAAATTGCTTCTCTTCTGCTTCATGAAAATTTGTTGCCATTTCCCTCTTTCTCCTTCTTATCTTCAAATTCCCTTTCCCCCCCCCCAATTTTCTCTTCGCGCCCGGGCCTATAAATTGCTAAAAATTGGGCTTTTAATTTTAATTAAGCTTTTCTCATCGGATGAACAGAGAAAAGAAAATGGAAAAGAGAAAGAGAAGAGAAACAATGGATAAGAAAAATAAAATTTAAAAAAGCGAACGAAAAAACCGATGGAGTTAAATTTTGACAAAATGATAATAATATTGCCTAAATGCCAGATAATTGAACGGAGGGAACAGAAATATCGGCCCAATTTTCTGCTTATGGTCCAATTGGGGCAATGAAATGGTGGTAATTGCAATTTCCGAACAGCAGAGATCGGATGGACCAGCAATTGGCAATTCTCACAACAAATCTGCATCACAGGTGAGGACGAAGGGGGGGGGGGGGAAAGGAGAGAAGGGCATGGCCAATGCCAATGGCCAAATGACCTAATTAACGGAAATAGCCCATCAATTGTAATGCAGCAAACAAAAGGTCTTTCCAAGTATTTTTTACCAAAAATGACTTGCTTGCGCCATTTCTCACTTCTTCCTCCTCAGCGCTTTTCTCTCTCCGCTTTTATTACGCCCTTTTCGATAATTATTTATATTAAATTTGGACCTTTGCCCACATTTGATGTGTCTTCGTCGTTCAGGGCAACCGCCAGCGCCAAATTGGGATGGATAACAGAAAGGCCATTCCGATCCGGGGCAGGGGGAGCGCGAGGAGCGAGGTGAAGCCGACTCGGATGAAGCATCATTCACTGGGATGCTTAATCTCCGAGGGAGAGGAAGGAAACGGGCGGTGGGAGTGGGCTTTCATTTTGGCAGAGACTAAGCCAAAAGCAAAACGAAGTGACCACAGCCGACGGCACGGCAAAATGGGGAGGAGAAAACACGGCATTGTGGACAGTCAGTGGTCGTTCGCTTAATTGGGCCAATAATTCTTAGAGTTGTCCTCAAATTCCGTCCCCCGTCGCCAATTTTCAAAATGCCAAATCCGCACGACCTTAACATCCGAAGGGCTAAATCCTTCCAAATTTTAATTGCTTGCGAACTGAGAAGAGAGTTTAGCCGCCCTCCCACCCGACGACACTTCCCACTTCAATTATATTCCCCCGCCTCTTCCTTTCTCTTTTGGGGTGGTTTGTCGCACCAAAAGCGACCAATGGACCGACCGACGGACAACCGCCGGGCGTAGAAATTAATTAAGTGCCGCACCGAAAGAAATTTTGGCCTGTCGCGGGTGGAAAAAGTAAGGAGGGCCTCGAGAAGGAGGGCACTCGCGCCACGGCACAAAATGGGGGGGGGGACAAAAGATAAGAGACAGAGACAACCCATCTCAGTTCAGATGATTGCCTGTCATGGAAACGTAAGAAATTCGGAAATTTTTTGGGCGGGTAAAACGGAAACCAAATTAAATTCGATGCTAAAGGGTAAAACATCGGAGCACTAATTTTACTGAAAATTGTTTAAACAATAATCATGAAGAATAATTGGGAGTATTATGAGAGTCCATCCGAATCCGCTTAAATTTGTTTGGTTTCGGTCCCTTTTCTTTTTTGGCACTCCACTAAAACCCCACAAATTTACACCGAAATATATCACTTCCCGTGACTCAAAACCATAGATGTTCGTTCGTCCATCGTTAAATTCCCCCCCCCCCCATTTTCCTTTTTTTGTGCCACCATTTTTGAGCCCCCCCCCCCCCCCCCCCTCCGCTCAGTGCCAACCCTTCACTCTTTTCACCCAGGCAACCCACAGCGGCACACTTTTGAGAATTGACGGTGGCCGCCAGTGGCGCTGCCAAATAATTGGTGCCGACGGCGATATTTCTCGGACGGAGACACCCCACGGGGAAAAACAATTTTGGCGGCGGACTTTGCCCGCCGCCCCACTAATACCGTAATTCCTCCTCGTAAATTCATTTTGGGGAGTCTCAACTGACTGACTACACATTCCAAGTGCAAAATTCCATTCGATTTTTCGATGCGATCAAAATCCATCCATTTTTCGCTTTGCCTTTCGCCCTAATCCATTAGGAATTTTCCCATCATTATCCCCGACGGATAAGTGACTTAATCATCCGAGGAATCTTTTCAAGCGTTTCTATCGCGGCCGATGATCATTTGGCCATTAAAAGGAAATGCTTTTCAGCGATCAATGCCTAAGTTGGGCATTGGGAACATTTTACATAAATGAATGTTTGTGCAAACGCTTTGGGGGACAGATTAAAGTTGAATTTAAATAAAAAAAAATAAAAATGCAAAAAAAGTGTGGCAAAATGTAAACAAAGATTGCAATGCGAGGGATGGCTTAGGGTGAAGGCTCATGCAATGCGAGGGATGGCTTAGTCAGAGAGTCCTCTCATCTCCAATTCCAACCCCCGGCGCCCTTTGCCCGACACTCAAAGGGCCGACTAATTAATGCCCGAGGCGAAGGTCGGGGGGGGGGGGGCGAGAAGAGATCAATTTGCATCGTTTGTAAGTTGTGCAACTGATGGCCACCACCATCAGCAGATGGATGACCCGGTGGTAACCAACCGACGAGTGTCGTCAGTTGCCGTCCCCATTTGGCCAATTCGCGGCAGTGAATCCGTCGCTCGGCCGAACAGCGGCCATTGCACAAATCCGCGGAAGGGAGCTTCTTCTTGGAGTCGGAAGCACAATTCGCCTTCATTTTCCTGAAAATAAATCCTTTAAAAAAAGAAGCGATAAATGAAAAGGAATTTTATTGTGGAAAAAGGGGGGGGACGACGGTGGTCAAATGGACATTAAATTGAAAAGATTGTCGGGAATGGGGGGGGGGGGAAAGTGAATCGACGTGAGAAAAGAGACTGAACGGATGAGAAGTGAAGACCAAAGAGAAAACACTTCCCAAATCACTTTTCTCTGTTAGCAATCAAAAAAGGCTTTTGTCGGCTAATTTTCGTTTTGCCTCCGCCGACGGAGTGCCAATGCCAAAGTCTTTTTGGGCCAATTGAAAGGAGCGAATGTAATGGCTGCGGGAGAGGCTTTGCCGCATCGGTGGTACAATTTGGCCGATGTGTGGGCACCACAACGAGACGTGAGGAAGAGGAGGGCGAAGGCCGGCGACCGTCGAAAGTGCGCCGTGGCAGCAGAGAGTTGGGCGAGGGCCGCCCGTAACACTGCGCCGGTTGGCCCTCGGGGGAAGGGCCATCCCCCCCGGCGATGCCAACGCCCGAGGGAGGGGGGGGGCATTGGCCCAATGGGGCGGGCGGACGGCGCCCAATCCAAACGAAGGGACTCAAAAAAGAAGGGAGGGGGGGGGGGAGGACCAACCAAAGCATTGGGCGGGGGGGGGGGGGGGCACGGCTAATCGCCCAGCCAAAGATCGCCGGAATTTGTTCAAAAAGCCCTTTTTCGCTTTAATAGTATGCAAAGGACCTTAATTGTTTTAATAAACCATTTCTCCAACAATTTGTAAATGTATAATATCAACCAAACTTAAGAATAAGTATTCTAACGCTGAAATCCGCATGTTTCTAATCCGACAACGAAATACTGGCAATGAGGAAGAATAGTCGGTGATACCGGAAGACCAAATTTCAGCTAGTAGCCTAACTTTTTAGCGTTGATTAAAATCGTATATATTATGACAAAATGTAGGATTAATTTAATATTTGTAATCAAATTTTTGAGGATTGAATTAATAAACAATTTAACGTTCCAATGGTGCCAATCCCAATTTCTTTCTCAGTGCGTTACTCTCCTCAATTTCCCTTTCGGTGTCTTTCGCGGCACTTCGTCCTCCCCGACGGTCTAAATCCAATTGGCAATTTGTCCTTAGGGTTGATTTGATACCATCCGTGGAAAGTGATCGGCGTCTCCGTTCTCTCGATTTGCTCCGACTTCGGCCACGACTGCGCGAACGACTTCGGCGCCGAGAAACAATCTGTCATTTAATTATAATTAGTCGTCCCAAAAAAAGGCTCTTCGATTCTCACATTTGGCCGTGCTTTCCGCGTCTCCTGCTCATCTTCGGAGTCGGTGGAAAGACGCTCTAAGTCTTCGTCCAAGGCGGAAGCGTACAACTCGAGTTGGTCCTTTTCTTCGAGTGCTTGCCGTTTCTTAATTGTTATTATGCAAAATTGCTTTGTTTTATTCATTTCGTGAAAATTCAAACGGAAAGAAATATTCCTAGGAAATTTTGCAGCCAATCCATTCCCCCCAGCACTACTCATTTTTGGCCAAGATAAAAAGAAATTTTCCATGGTTTATAATGATCTCAAACATTTTTGCGTTATTTGTCAATTTTTTAATTTAGTTTTGGGTGTAATTTTTGATAACAGATTTTCACCAAAAATGGCCAATTTTTGAGAATTTAAGCCATAAGAAAAAGTATGAACCCCGAAATTCGGATTAAATTGTCCATGAAAAAGACAAAAATAGAAATCAGACAAATTCAAAACAGGATACTTCTCACCCCTTCCAAAGTTGTACAAGGTGACTTATGTAAAGTTTGAAGAAAATCCCCCAAAGAACGGTGCCGAAAGACGCAATCGGCAAAAAAAATTTAAAACCTGCAGACGAGGCAGCTGTATATCACAATAATGGTCTTCTCTTAACAAATTGTCGACAAATTCATCCATGTATAGCAACTCGAATTCTAAATTGAAGTGATAAAAAAACACATTCGGATGGGGAATAAACGGCGAAGAAGGGAGGAACACATAGTTCACTCTTTTCCGATTATTATTTACAAAAAAATTGTTTTTTAAGTTTCTGCAGTCGAAGAAATTGAAACCCATTTCCTTTGAAGCTCATACATATTTGTATAGAATGCAAAATTGGGTTGGTAAAAACTTATCGTGAATTTAATGAAAATCAATGGGGCGATCTTTGTAAGTAGTGCCAATAAGCAATTGTTTTACTCACTTCCCATTCTGTTCATGTAACGCAGTTTTCGGTAATCGTTGTACAGCGGTTCCAAATATTTGAAGACTTCTACGGAATTAAATACCAAACGGATATACATGGCTCCCAATGCACGGACATACCTGATTAAAAAAGGATTTGAATAAAAATTACAAACGAGTATTATTTAACTTGAAGTCGTCTTGTCTTATAAATTCAATTATTATGTCTTTGTCGGGTTGCAATTGGAGCAATTTGAGTGTAAGACAGAGAAACTGAGCCGGCTTTATGTTCCCAGCATATATTCCACCAATGTAACGCAATTCAGTGGCACGGTCGACGACTGTTTCAGCTGAAAAAAGTTAAAAAATTAAAGGATTATCAGTTGTGACCTTTTTTAATGTGATTGTTTAACCTGAGAGTCCAAAACACTGTTCCTTCCAGTAAAGAGAATCGTAGATGCGAGTCCGGATGATCTTTTCAATTAAATATTGAGGATTTGTGCCTTTTATGGTATGTGCGTCTCGAGCTGTGCGATTTGCCATAACAAAATGAACTAAATTTTGCCTAAATTCTCATCTTGATTAAAATTTTGCGGACATCTGTTGGGGTTAGGGATTCTTTTGGTATTTGCAGCAATGGTTGGTTGGTACAAAAAATTTTTAGAATAAATTATGGCATAGTGTTTATTGATTGAATTTCAAAATATTTTCTGTCTTCTCTAACTTGAACAAGAGTAAGTGCAATCCAACTGTAATTAGACACGTGCTGCATATATTCCTTTTTTCTATGGATATATTGGAATAGAAGCAATATGACCGTTAGAATATCACTTTTATATCTTTATTAGGTTTTACCTAATTATTTTATTTACACAGCACACTGCTTTCATACGTTAAGCATGCTCATAATTAGATAGATGTTCATATACAATAGTTGAGTTGGTTACCTTCACGCACATGCTGCAATCAATTGTTCCAACTCGTTTCCATGGAGTGGTTCTGTGTCGGGTGTGGCTTGACTTTGTCGGGGACGCTGAGCAATCGAAGGAAAGGGACCAACTTCCACCCATAACCATATGTAAACCAAAACTAGCCACTGAAGGACGGCGAATCTCAAACGAAGGGGGCGCAATACTCACAATCAACTTGTGGCCAACAATCGATGGGATGTTGAAGGGGACCGGAATACCCTCGCTCACTTCTCTCATAACTCGGAAGAGCATCGAATTTCATTTCAATTTTCCATTTCTTACCTAATATGGTTGTCCATTGCGAGAGTCGTCTGCTTGACTTATGCTGGCCAGTCTGCACTCATTTTGGAAATAGGTAAACAAAAATAAATTACAAAAATGTTTTTTTAATTTAGGTTTAAGGCGTTTTGCTTTGTTTGGTGGTGACCACCTGCAGCTCACTAAAAGCGTAAAATTTTAAAAACTGGAAAGGTCAGCTTTTCAAGCTCGGCTCATTCGCAGCACAACCGAATTCTTCTTAATTTCCTATAAAGGTTCGTTTTTTTCTTTTATTGTAAAATACTTAAAAAATGTTTTTAGCTTCCTCAAATCATTCAGCGACATTATTTCGAAATGACTGCAAATTTGGCAATGGCATTGGACGAAATCATCAAAACCCAGGTCAAAGCACCTCGTGCTTCTGTTGCTGGTAGAGGTGTTGGTTCTGGACGCCGTCTTGCCGGTGCGACTACAAACCCTCGTTCTCGTTTTCTTCAGAGAGGATTTGTTTCGGGGGTTAGTTATTCTATCTAGTTAAGCATCACAAGCCTGACCTAAATTAGGATGTTCCTGCCGGACAATGGAAGCATGACAAGTTTGCAGAGCTCTATGGAGGTGGCAAAAAGCGCATGGGTGGAGCTAGCCTGGGATCTCTCAAGGCGGTAAAGGGCGGTGCGGGGAGTTCCATTGGAGCACGCATTGCACGGAATGCAATCGAGCGGAATTCTGGCGGTATGGTGAAGCTCCAAGTTTCTAACTTGCCCGGATCGGTGGTCACTTTGGATTTGGAGGTTTGGTTATTCTAACTGGTAAGTCTCATGTTAACCTTCAGGAACTTTTCCAAGACTTCAATGTTTTCGGAGTCGCTGTTCATTATGATGAGATGGGCAATCATTTGGGAACTGCTGACTTGTTCACAGACCAACAATCTGCCACCAACATCCTTAACGAATTCAAAAACATCGCTATCGATGGTTGTTCTTAATTTAAGAATTTCTGATTAAAATCAATTTTAAGGCCAAGAAATCAAATTTTGTTTGGTTACTGAAGGCGCTGATTCTGTTGGAGGTAAAAGAGGGAACATTCGCGACCGTCTTCAACGAATTAGCGGAGGACCTAATCCGATAAGAAAAAAGCCCATTGTTCGTAAACGAATTTCTGGAGGACCAATCAGAAAAGTGTCGCGCACTGTTGGAGGACGACGTAAAGGTTAATAGCATATTTTGAATGGCCCACACTAAATTTGTTTATATTTATTAGTTGCTGGAGCTGGGACTAGCAAAGCGGCACCTAAGGCAAAAACTGCTGATGAATTGGACAAGGAGCTGGAAGCGTACATGAAGAAGCTGTAGAAGGAAGTCACTTTTCTGATGATGAGGAATTTCATTTGGGTCTTCCTTTGTTTCTGTCCTTACCAATTCACATTTTATTTCATTTATTCGCATTTGGATGCTCTTTTCCAGTATGAGAAGATGTTACCAAAAAGATCCCTCTCATTATCTATTTCAAGCATAACAATGTTTGTCATTTCCATCTGTTGAATGGGGGGAAACAATGATTGTGAGATATGTGTGGTGTGTTCTTTTCGCTATTTTTCTCAGTTGCATAAATTCCTTCATTTCTTCCTATTCAGTCAGTGTATCATAAAATGGTGATAGTTTAATAGGAAAGTCACCGGAAGATTGGAAATTGGGTCAAAGGTGTGCGAGGGAGGAGTAATTGAAGAGGAGGGGATGGAAGATACGCTGGTGGAGATGATCAGATCAATTGGGTAGGGGGGAGAGAGTCGCTCGGGGGTGGGGTGGGGGGTGTGCACTTTGGCGGTTACTCAAACCGCTTATTGAATGACGGCGGGCTACGGATCCGCGCCTGTGTTAAAAGCACTCCTTCCCCGGAAATGACTTTCGCTGTTGAGGAAGGGGAGTCCCTTTTGCTTGGCGAGGACCTTTCTCAATTGGCTCGAAATGACGCCGAAACCATTCACGGTTCGATTTGTGCCCGGTACGAACGGAAGAAGCGCTTTTACGTAAGTTTTAAAAGGGCAGCCGCGGTGTCACAAATTCCCGATTGGCAGAGTCGCATTGGCTTCTCCGATTTGCTGGCATTGACCACCGAAGGGCAATCCCCGACTTTGGCCTTCTCTGACCCTTCCCTTTTTGCCCCCTTTTTGTCTTCCGATCGCTCCAACGCCCACATTTTTGCGACAGCTTCCCAAACACTAAATGAAATCAGCGGAGATGGAAAAGAAGCGGCCATTGTCTTCTGTGGAGAGGCGGGCGCGGGAAAAACGACGAATTTATTCAACGCAATTCGATTTTTGGCATTTGCGGAGGAAAAGAGGGAAAAATTGGGCAAAGGTAAAATATGAGGGGATTAAATGAATAAATCGAGCAATTGGCAGAAATGGGGGACTAATGGAAAGGAACATTCAGTAAAAATACTTGGAGAATAATCAGAGAATTTGGGAGGAGAGGGGAAGAGAACTTTTGCCATCGGACCCTAAGTTTGGCAATTTAATTTTAAACGAGGAATTGTAGACCTATTACGTGTTCAAGCCGATGTTATTGGCCTTTCTTTAATCACGTACAGTATATCAGCAAATCCTTTTACAGTATGTGGTGACCCACAAAAATTGACCAGATTAAATTGCCAAAATGAATTACCTATTCGAGAAAAACTGTAAATTATAACGGGCATTTTATTTCACAGGAAGCAACAACAGAAATGACACAAATGTTATGCGCAATTTATTGACAGTTAAAACAATAAATGCCTTAGAGAAAATTTTGGGCGCCTTCGGCACAGCAAAAACACTGAAAAATGAGCAGTCGAATTTGCACGGATATGCGATTGAATTGCATTACGAAGGGTAATAAAGCAGAAAATGCTAAATCAGAATGGCAAAAACAAACACAGGAAAGCATTGGTCGGTCTCTCTTTTATGGATTCGCCGGTTCCATTGGAATTGTCGAGAATTATTGGCCAGCGAAAGGGCGAAGGCAATTTCAACGTTTTCTACCAATTGTGCGAAGGAATAAACCCTAAGCAAAGAGAAATGTTGGGACTGAGCGGAGTGGAGAAATATTTCTATCTGAACCAAGTCGGACGATTGTCAAATTTTATGCCTTTTTTAAATTTTAAGGGCAATTGCCGGAGGGGCGTTGGTGAAAAAGCCGACTTTGCCAAATTGGCCGACGCACTTTCGCAAGTCGGCTTCTCTGACCATCAGAAGACACTGATTTGGCGTCTGCTCGCCACCATTTTACACATCGGAAACCTTTTCTTTGTGCCTCAAAAAGTGGAAAATCAACAAAAGAAAAATTGGAATAAAAACGGACCTTTTAAGAATGCCGAAGGGGAGGAAAATTTGGCGGAAATTGCCAATGGGACGGAGCTTCAATGGGCAGCAGTGCTTCTTCAAATTGACTTTTATCAGCTCGAGAGGCTTTTCACTCACTCGGAAAAAGGTGCAAATCGCAACAGAACTTCCGATAGCTCATTAAGAAATCATTAATTAATTTACGAAGACCAACGACTGACAGTGGAGGCGGCGTTGGATATGCGAGATGCTTTCGCCAAAATGCTTTACGATGGGCTCTTCCAGTGGATTTTGTCCCGTATTTCGCTGTTTCTTCGACCGGCTTCATCGAAAGAAAAAAATCCGGAATTCGTTGGTGTTTCGCGAGGCAAAATCCTTTTATTGGACTTGCCAGGACCGAGACGATACAATGCCAATGGCTTTGAAGAGTTTTGCATTAATTTGGTCGCCAATTCATTGCTAATTTTGAAAGGGTTTGGCCAAATTTAAGGCGAACGAACGGCTCGAACTGTTCTTCCAACAGCAACGGTTTGGCCACTTCAAAGAAGAGCAACTGCAGAATGGTGGGCCATCAGCAGCAGAAGAGCGATTGATGGCTTAAAATGCGCTTTTTCAGTGTTCGCATCGCGCGGAGGCGATTTTGGCCTACGCAATTGGCCAAATAGTGAGCGGACGATGGAATTGTTGGTGAAAAGGCCGATGGGCATTGTGCCGTTGTTGGACGACGAGTGCAAATTCCCCAGGGGCGCGGAGGAGTCATTCCTGCAGCACTGCAACCTCAACCACTTGGACAACCCCATCTACGCAAAAGTAAGTGTCGCTTGGCATTCCGCCCTGTCGCTGCTCAATCGTCGCTCCGTTTCCCTTTTCAGGCTCGGGTAAAGGGCCGTCTCGAGTTCGGCATTCGCCACTATTTCGGCTTCTCCTTTTACTCTGTCAGTGGCATTTTGAACAAAAACAGATTCATCCAACCGCCCTCCATTTTGGCCGTTCTTTCACATTCCAAAGACACTTCTATGGCCTCGATTTTTGAAGAAATGACGGCAAAACTAACGACCGACCGATGGGAATCTGTGGCCAACGAATGGCACAAAGGCATAGTCAAACTGTGCGAACAGATCAAAAAGTATGGAGAAGCACCGACCATCCAAATATAAATGATTTATTAAGAATTTCCTTTGATTAGGGCTGCTAAATGCTTTTCCTCCCTTTTCCCACAGTTTTCGCCTGCATTTCGTCCGTTGTATTCGTGCCGAAATGACTGACGGCAAATTGAATCCGAAGGCCCTGCAACGCCAACTTCGCATTCTCTCCGTTTCGGACCATTGCCTCGCCGTTCGCCACGGATTCCAACACAAAATTCCAATCAAAAAATTCGCCGATTTGTTTCACGTCCTTTTGCCAGAAGAAGTGTTGTTTTCGATATTATATTTTTAAATTTAAGTTCTTTGAGGTCGTCCATGGCCAAAATTCACACCAAATTGCCAAGGATATTTTGGATGCCCAGGGCATTCGTTGTGCCGGCCTATTTGAATTCATCCCGGGTCATCTCTTTCTGATGGAGTCTCTTTTCGCTAAATTATGCCAACTGAAACAGTCCACGCTCACTTTGGCCGCCTTAATCATCCAAAAGAATTTCCGAAAATTTCTCGCGCGTCAGCATTTTCTTCTGAAACGGACGGCTGCCATTCAGATCCAAGCGGCTTTTAGAGGATGGAAATTCCGAAAAATGTGTGGGAGAAAGGCATGGACAGAGAAAAAAATGAAATCACTGATGGAAGAGAGACTGAGAGGAGGGGCAAAGAAAGAGGAGCAAAGAGAGATAACGGAGGACGAAGAGAGCGATGAGGGAGGAAAAGACATGATGAGAACAATGATGAAGATGGAGGACATGGAAGAGGAGAGGCGGCGAGAGATCAGTGCGATGCTGAACAGAACTGATTATGCCGGAAGGAAGGCCAAAGCCGAGCACACCAAATGGGCTCTCTTCCGGGAGTGCTCCGACTACGTCCGATCGACTTGGCCACCGCCCAAAGCAAAGGGCCCCTCCTTCGGTCCAACAATCACTTTGGAACAATTCGCCGAGCAAATCAAAGTAAATCAGCATAAGTGAAAGACAATGAAAAAACATCATTTGTTAAAGTAGAAAGTGCCATTTTCGTTTTGCCTTTGCCATTTCATTTCCTTCAGACAGTGCCAATTGGCGCCCGCCGTGAGCCCATCATCGCGCCCTTTTTGGCCACAGATTCTGAGGAAGAATTTGTGCAGTCGCTGGACATGTTCAAATTGATCCTCAGCTACCAATTCCAACCCGAGGGCATTGATCCCCGTCGATTGGCCCTTTTGGCCAAAGTCATCGTTCGGCATGGCATTCTGTTCCCATCATTGCGAGATGAACTGTTTCTGCAACTCATCAACCAAACGCACAATTCAAAGTGCAGAATGGCATTGGGCCGTGCCTGGACCTTGCTGACTTGTGCCATCAATGCCTTTTTCCCCTCCGAAGCTATCATTGGCCTTTTGAACGGGTGGGCGGAGGAGGAGGGATTAAGCAATGCTTCCCAACTTTGCCATCCTTTAGCCTCGTTCTCGAAAGTGCCCTTCCGTCCCTTTCATTTTCCGCCGCTTTTCTCAAATTTCGCTCCCTTTCCCCGTCCGCCAATGTTCGCCATTTTGCGCCTTCCCTTTTTGAATATTTCGCTTTTGTCCAACGGCGACCGTTCGCTCTTTTGGCACAATTTGTCACCGGCGAATCGCTCTTTTTGGAAACGGACGCGTGGAAAACGGCGGAAGAAATGGCGCAAACGATGCTCAGAAAAAAGTGAGACCAAATCGAAAGGGAACGGAGCTAAGCAAATCAACACAAAATGCCAAAACGCATTCCCAGGGGAATTGGTGACTCATTCGGATGGTGCTTTGAACTCGACGATGGAACTTGCTGCATTTGGGCCCACTCTTCTCTCTTTCTCTTCGATGCCATTGCCCAAATTGAGGAAAACCGACACATTTTTCCCGACAAATTCGGCACGAAGCCGCCATTATTTGTTTCTTTACTCTCGCCAAAATCATTGTTTGGAGAAAAATGCGAAAAGGAAACAAATGACCAAAATTGGCCAAAAGAAATGCCAACGGATTGGAGGTAAAAATAATTCAAAAATGACGAAAAAATGAAATTCAGAAATGGGACAAATCCCCAAAAAGTGCCACAAAATAACTTCACAGAAAGCGGCGGATTCAATCATTTGTACCCTTATAATGCCATTAATTGTCCCACGCAATCCGAACGAATTGAGCGTCTTTTCTGCAAGCCCTCGGCCGGTAATTCAAACTCGGCTGGACGACAGTGTCCATCTGAGAAGATCATCAAACACGAAATGCATGTCAAGAATAACGGAACGAGAAGAGGACGACGGCATGTCGACCAATGGCACCGAAATGGGAGCAGAAAAGCAACAGCAGCAGCAGAGACAGCGACAGAATGCCAACCGATCACGTAAAAAAGAGGAGGGGGAGGGGGCTTTCGGAAAATTTGACACTTTAGCAATGGAAAGGATATTTTATACGGGACGGCGCTCCGTTATCCTCCCCCCATGAAAATTTAAATGGGTTAATTCCAATTCATAATGTGATTTTTGTTCTTTGAGGTGATGGCACATTGGGTCTGATCCGAAATATGCCCGTGCCGACGTCCGACGGCGGCGTCGACCGTTTCCTCGACGATGTGTTCGAACGGGCGTTGCCTCCGGTGGACTACGACTTGGAGGACAACACGGACGAAGTGGAGAATGAGTTCCCAAAAATTGGGACAAATGGTCGAGAAAATGCAATGGGAAAATTGGCGGAGAGACAAAATGCCAATTTGAATGGGAGGACAAAACGATTCGTATACAAAACAGGCGAAGGAATATTTGAAGATCGGAGAGAACGACGAGAAGAAGACGGACCAGGGACAAATGGGAAACAGCAAAATGACAAAACGTACCAAACGAATGGACAATTGGTTGAGGGCGGACAACGGCCAATGGCAAACGGTGCCGGAGAAAAGAAAACACTCGCGCGGCCAACGGCGGCGATGCTGCGGAAAATGGCCGAAATTGGCTTCGGAATTGAAGCGTCTTCTCAACACATTCGGAGTGAAGAAGGACGATACGAGGAAATATTCAACAAAAATTGGAGACAATTCGGTCAATTGGAAAGGCAATTCGAAAACGAAATGAAAACGGACGAAGAAAGAGAGGGGACGGAAGAGGACGAAATGGAAGAAAGCGCAACGGACGACGACGAAATGCCATTGGACACGCATTCGGAAGAAACGGCACTTAGCGTCACTTCTGCCAACGAATGGGTCGCGGACTCGGAATTCACTCTCAATGATTTACTGTTCAATTCTTGGACCCAAACGGCGAGGAGAACTTTCTCTGCCGGAGAAAAATCGCATTCTTCGATGGGCAAAATGCCAAAAACAGAAGAAACTGACAACCAAAGTGATCTGCTGGACAACCACACCAAGAAAATGCCAAAAAGCATTGCTGCTCTATCATACGCTGAACAGCCATTTAGGTAGGGCATCGGCAGAGAGGGATAGGGAGAGATAAGAGAGAAAGAGAGAGAGGGGGAGAGAGAGGAGAGAGAGAGAGAGGGAGGGAGAGGAGGAAGAGAGAGACACAAAGAGAGAGGGAGAGAGAGAGAAAGGGGGGGGGAGAGAGAGAAAGGAGAGATAGGGAGAGGTAGAGAGAGGGAGGGAGAGAGAGACACAGAGAGATAGAGAGAGAGAGAGAGAGAAGAGAAAGAGAGAGAAGAGAGAGAGATAGGGAGAGGTAGAGAGAGGGAGGGAGAGGAGGAAGAGAGACACAGAGATAGAGAGAGAGAGAGAGAAGAGAGAGAGAGAGAGAGCCAAAGGAAAGGGCAATAAAGTCTAAATAACATTGATCATTTTCACTTTAATTTTGAGTTTGGTTCTGTGCCGTGATTTGTTCGTGCCGGGCGAAGTGTTAGACGATGCTTCTGAGGTTGATCTAGTTTTTGCCCAGGTCAGGCCATTTTCTTTGTTGCCAAATGATCGTTCGCTTTCCTTCAGATCATCCGCGACTGTCGTCGTCAGTTGGGACAGCTTCGAATTCGTCGGTACGAGCGTGAAGCTGTTCAACAATTGCTTCGTTTGTCAAATTGGAAATGGGCGGCAAATTCAAAAAAAAACGTAAAAACCCACAGGCAGTTTCAATGTTCCGCCAAATGCTTTGGACAAACCCGCGACAATCCCAGCAAATGTAAAGTTGGAACTGATCGACATCGTCCGCAAATGGCCTCTTTACTTTTGCCGGTTTTTCCCCGTCGTTGAGGAAAGGCCAAGTGGGCGGTGAGTTCAGTTGCTTGACCAAACAGTCACTCCGTTCTTTTGTTTTGTCAGTTTTCCTCAGCTTTTGGGCATTTCCGAGTCCGGCATCCGCCTGATCTCCGTCCATTCGAGTCCCAATGTAAACAACGAGGAGCTCAAAATGACCATCCAGGATCACTTCGAGTGGTGTGACATTGCCGAATTTGTGCTTGAGAATGGCGACAACGCATTGCGAATAGTCACTCGCCAAAACATTGCCATTCTGATCAGTGGACAACAAATGGCCATCGTCAAAAAACTGATCGAGAACTTTGTGATCGGTGGGGCAAAGGTAAAAAAATGAGAGGGACATAATCAAAAAAAGAGACAGCGGTTGGAGAAAGCAATTAACTAATTATTCGTTTAGCGGCGTCGTTTTGTGGTTGCAGTTTCCTCCTACGGCACTCGCCAGCCCAACATTCTCAGTTTCGAGGCGGGGGATTACATTCAGCTGATCGACCAACCCCACTCGGAAATGCCTTCGATCGGCGGCCAATGGCTTTTTGGAAAGGTGGGCCAAAAGGAAATGATGAAAAGCGGGTCAATCAATCAATCTAATTGGTTCTAAACTCTGTTAATTCGTTGTAATTATGGTATTTTCCAAGTTGGATGGTCGCTTCGGCTGGTTTCCGGCAGATTATGTGTCGGATGCCGAAGTACGGGGCGGGGGAGAAGCAAATGATCCGAAAGAATACTTTTTGAAGGAGCACTGCCCGGAGGGCATGGGAGAAGCGATGACGGGGGGAAGTGCCTTCGCGCCGTTTGGCGGGTCCCTCGGCGGTGCCGCGGCGTTCGATTACCCTTTCGCTGGTGGCATTCCGCAAGCATTGGAAGCGGTGGGCCTTTCATTTTTTATTGCATTTTTCTTTCGTTTTTTCCAATGCTTTCCTTTTTCTCTTTCTTCCTTTGTTTATTTTTAATTTCTGTCATTCTTCACGGCTTTTGGAAGAATGGTCACAACATTCATTCAATTCATAATGTAATAATGGGAATGTGTGGGGGGGGGGGAAATGGAGGCGAAATAATAAAATAATGAATTGGGGGGGGGGAAGGGACAAGGTCAAGCAACGGTTGGGAAATGATCACAAAAGGTCGAACACAGCCGACGGAAGCTGGGAATTTAGTCAAAATGCGCTGAAAAAGCGTAAAATGGGAAAAATTGGAGAGGAAAAGCGCAAATTTATGGGAAAAGCGGCGAAAGATTTTGAGCAAAAAGTGAAAAACCGAACGGTTGGGGCACAAAAGGAGTGAGTGAAGTGAGTGAGTGAGTGCATTGGTCCCTCTTCCGGAGGGTCATCTTCCGCTTGTCTTTCCTTTCCGTCTTCCGTTTGTCTTTCCGTCATTACCATCTTCCGCGTGCCGTTCCGTTCGTTCTGCTCCTTTCGTTATTTCGCATGCATTTCCCGTTCCCTCCGCCCCCATTTGCCGGGAGTGCCCTCCTCCTCCGTCGGATGTCGCATTCGCTGATCGGTCCCTTCTTGGCCACGGAATTGATCGACGTTCCTCCGTCGATGGTCATCAATCTCTTTACTCCTTCTCAATTCATCGAATGGCATTTGTGCCGCGTGTCCGTCTCTTTCGATCGGTTCCCTTCGTTCGTCGTAAGTTCGGAGTTCGATGGGGACATTCCGCTCATAAGTTCGTTGGTTTTGTGAACTTCCATTTCCATACCTGCATTTAATTGATCAATTTATATTTTTTGGCTGATCGAACATTGGCCTCGGCGGTTCACTCGGAACGATTGCCCACGGGGGCCAAATCAAATTGAAGCAGCAGCAACGGACCCTCCGGTAGCGCTTTGGCGAGTCGTACTCTTTCGGCACGCGATGAGAGGAGCCCCAATGCGAGCTCAGTGGGCCTTTTCCAATTTTCATTCTGCTGTCATCTTCGAAATGTCCTCTTCCATAACTGAAATTGGATTTGACGGGCACTTCCTTTCAAAATCCATTTCTCACCCTCTTTCCGCGTAATGATGCGCCGACTCGCCGCCCCACCCATTTGAGTACTCGGCCTGTCCGCTTCCGCCCCGTCCCATTCTGCGCATGTCCCTCTCCTCCCGGAATCGCTGCTGATAGTACCCCGCCCTCCCTGCTGCTGTCCCCTCTTTCTCTCTTCCATAGTGTTGATACTGTTCCGTGCCATTCCGCCTTGTGCCGTAATGGTCGTTTTCTGCTCCCGAGTGCCATTCTCGATGTGCTCGGTGGTGCCGTTGTTGGTGTCCATTTTGGAAATGTTCTCTGTACGCCGCATCGCTTCCCGTCTAATATTTTTTTGGTTTGCTTAATTCTTGTTTTGCCTTCCACCTGATGGCTTTTCCTCGACGAATATTCCGCTGTTGCCGAGTCCGGGTAGTAAAGGTTGCCGCTGACCCTCCGCGGTGCCCCCGCCATTTCCATTCCCTCCGTTTTTCTGCCGTATCCAAAAGGGCCCCTGGGGGGCGGTGGCCAAACTGTTCGCTGATGGTTGTAGCGGACAGCGCGGTCAAAACTGGTGAACTCTTCGCCTTCCTTTTTACTGTCCTCAAATTGGCTTATGTTTGGACTCCGCGATTTCCATTCGGCCGTTCTCCACTCGGAGCGACGAGTTGGGAGAGTGAAGTCGCGACGAATTGGCACGACGGTGACACCTGCCGATGGTGAATTACGAGAATGGCACTTTAGGGGTGGGGCGCTAATTTGGCTAATCATTTGAATGTCTTAACCTAAAAAGGCATGTGGCCATAAAACCAATAATTAATGAATGCTTTTTGCCCTTAACTCAATTAACAAGCATTTAAAATCTTAAACTAAGTTCTCCTTTCTCCCATTTGTCATAATTAACTGATTCTTTGGCATTTAATTACCCGCTCGCTCTGCCGAATTGCTTCTGTAAGCATCCGAATTCATTTGTGAAAGCCGTGGCTGCACTTGTGGCTTTTGCTCCCTTTTGCCGCTCTCTCTGAATAATTCCGCTTTCTGTTGGGACGCGGACGGGGCGTACGCTCTTCCGCCACCTCCTCCCGGCTTAGAAGCGTAATAAGTGCGGCTGAGGCCGCCACGCGTTTCGGTGTCAAAATTGGAGAATCGACGATGGTCGAGAGAGCGCGAGCGGAACGCGGGGCCCAGCGAAGCGGTCGAATGAGGCAATTGTCGCAAGACGGACAAATGTTGCGACGGAGCGTGGGCATCCGTCGGAGGGGCGACGTCGCTGAAGCGGGGCCGAGAACGGTGATAAGCGGCGATTGTGTCCATTCGGACCGCGTAATTAGCGGAATTGAGACTTAAAAACGGCACATATTTTGGCAAAAGCACTCAGAAAAACTTTCACCCCCATTAAGCCCCCCCCCCTTTTTTTATAAATTCAATACAAAAAATGATTTGGCGCCTTAACTTTTGCACTAAAATTGGAGTTTTGTTTGGGAGTCAATCATTTCCGTGGCGAATGGCTCAAATATTTGCGAGCATTCGCTCGTTTATTTCACTTTTTTCGATGCCCCAGGCGAAAACCACCCAAAATGCAATTGGCGGAAGAGAAAGGGCAATTGGGAGAGGAAATGACACAACAAAACACTAATTGACTGACTGATTAATTAATTGTGATGATACAAAACTGACCAATTGGCCTAATTTTACAAAACGTAAAAGAAAATAAAAGAAAGAAAGAGCGGGAAAAGAGAAAGAGTTAGAAATGAGAGAGAAAGGAAGAGAAAAAGAAAGTGATAGAAAAGAACGAAGCAAAAACGGATAGAAAATAAAAATAATCGGAAGATTAAAAAATATATATAGGTACAGAGAAGGTAAAAGAGAGTTTTGATCGGAAGAGAAAAAAGAGAAGGATGAGAAAAAGAGAAAAGTGAGAGAGAGAGGGGCGGGGGGGGGGGGGAATTGGGAAATTCCGTTAAACAGTGGTCGGTCCGTTGTGTATGCCTCTCTTCTGTCTCGACTTCGACGAATCTCGAGAGTGTGCTGATGTGGTGCGCAGTAGCAAGAATATTTGTGTGGCGATTTTCCCCCGGGCGATTGTGTTGATTAGGGCGGAAAGAGGGACAAAGAAAGGGGGAGGAAAGGGGTAAAAGGGGGGGGGGAGGGTAAAGGGAGAAAAGGGAGGGGGAGGAAGACTCAGAGAGGAAGGGGGATGAATTGGTTAATAATGATGTGACGGCAAAAGGCAAAAGGAAGGAAGAAGCACAGATAATAAGGCAAGGCAGCAAAGGAGGAAGACGAAAAGGTTAGAAGGGGGGGGGGGGGGGAAGACCGGTTCATCCAGCAAAGGATGGGAGGGCATTCGGCTAAACGGGGAAAGAAACGCGTTGCCGGCGGGAGGGGTTTGCGATGTGCAGCAGAAGTGAAGAAACAGTAGCTGTAAGCGCGGAGAATTGTGGGACTTTGAATGCGGGGAATCGGGGCATGGGTGGCTGAATGATTGTGGGTTTTGTGGGGGGGGGGGAGGGGAGACATCGGCGGAAGAATGCGGAGAATGGCTGCGGGAGGGGAGGGGAAGGCCCCTTTCAGCCTTTGATTTGATCCCATTTTGGGATTGGGAAAATGAGGAAGGTACGGACGGACGGAAGAAAGGCGTGCAAAATTGATGGTTGCATTTGTTGGTTTGTCACGGGGGGAGGGGCGGGGGAAATAAACCAAAAATGGAGGAAAAGCATGGCAAAAGGGAAGCACCGCTCAAAAGTGGGAAACGGGGAATTATTAGCGGAATGAGAAGGCAATTAATTGCCCTTTTCATTTTATCATTCATTTGGTCCAATTTTCTCTTTAATTGCCTAATTCAAATGGTTGTCATTAAATGATTAGTTTCTTCTCTCATATTCATTTTCAGCTCCTTCCATCACTTTTCAGCTCTTTGTCGACTTCGATCCCAATTCGCTGTTTCTTCTGCCGGGCTCCGATCGTTTCACTCTCTTCGAATTTGCCTCCCATTTCTTTCGGTGTCCAAAAAACACTGGAGCAAAAAGTGACAAAAAAAAAATTGATAAAAACGATTTGTCATTTCGGATGGTCGATCAGATGCTCGGCTTTTTGGGGATTGGAAGGAATTGGCCATTCGTGTCACATTTTCTAATCGTCCGATCGCTCATTCGCTCCTTCGACTGGAAAGTCACGAAGCTGATCGGGTGGCCCAGCAGAGCTTCTTAATTATAATGCGCTTCATGGGAGACGAGTAAAAAAATGGCCAACCGAAGCATTGGCCACGAGATTAGCAATTTAAACTGTTCAGACAATTGAAGCGCCATCAATCGTTCACTGATTGTGTGTACGAATTGTTGTCATTGTGTCACATTTATGTGCCAATTCGTGACGAAATTTACTGTCAAATACTTAAACAAATCACTGAAAACAAAAGCGAAAAGTGTGCGCACAGTGCGGTCAGTCATTGGCCATATAATTAATTTAACGCAATTAGTTATTAATTGATTCAATTAATAGTTGATTTCAGCTTCGAGGCTGGCGTCTGCTGAGCATTCTCTGCGCGTACTTTCCGTGCTCCGATGCGTTTAAGCCCTTTTTGGTCAAATTCCTTGGCGACGTCGCTTTTAACGCGAAATTCAAATTCACTGGTGGGAAAAAAGGCAAAATTGTGGCCAAATAAAAACAAATGATTATCAGAAACGGCAAAAGTTGCGCTTTATAATTTGGCACAAACTTATCGTTTCGGAGGGCGTCGGCTGATTCTTTCCGCCTCCGAAGTCGAAGCGGTCGCTGTGAGTTTGGCATTTTTTCAATGCCAAAAGCCACGGGTTCAGAACGGAAGGAATGTCCGACGGCAATGGTACCATTTGCCCGGAGGGCACCGACGACGGATAAACACGCGACAAGTGACAGTGGCGGAAGAAATTGTGAAGGCACTCTGTGGGGAGATGAACATCCGAAGTGTGGCGGAACAGCAGGAGTTTTCACTTTGCTACATTCTGCTAAAAGGCACAAAAAATAGGAAAATGCAAAACGAAAGAGAAAACCCAATTGAAAATTAATTGCGGAAAAGCCATTAAATGCAATTAGCGAATCTTTGGTCCTTCCCTAACAATTAGCTTAAGACAATTCGATGCACACTCTGCTGAACGATGAGTACGTGATGGACGTCTGCACGGAGTTGGAGACGCGCGGCGATGACTTTGTGCTGATTCTGACTCGCAGTGTAAGTGAGACTGACTCTGACCACCCTCGCGATCCCGACCAATGCTATGCCATCCATTCCTTGAGTTTCTATTCCATGCTTTTCACATAATGCCATGCCATTGCAATTGCAATTCCATTGCATTTCCAATTTTTTTCCGTTTCGCTTTTCATTTTCCCGCTTTATCTAAGGTTTGGCTTCATCCGATTCGCCGTGAGAGTGACTTGTGCACCGATGCACTGTTCTTCCAACTGTTGCCCAATTATCTCGCCGGTCTCCCCGTTTCTCTTCGTGCGAATGGTTCCGCAACTGCGGCACTTTTGGTGCACTCGTCGAAAATTCCTTTGATTTTTCATTGTTTTAGGAGGACATGGCAATTCTTGGTGCTTTGCTTGTGTTAAGTGCTCACCAAAATGATGTGAAAAAGTCATAAATAATTTTCAAATGTTTTAAATTATTTCGAGTGATTTTTAGGAATGATTTGTCTCTTTTCGTCCCAAAAAATGTTTTGAACAGTGCCAATCGAATTCTTTCACACGACCAATGGCTTAAGCGCATTTCCGGCCGTGTCCAAAGGCTGAGCTGCTCGAACTTCGCGTGTTTATCCCCGGCGAAAGCGCGGCAACGATTTTTGGGTTTGAAATGAAAAAAAACGAAGGAAATAATGCCAAAAAAAGAAATCATCGAACGATGGCATTTATTCGGCGCCGCCTTTTATTTTGTGCGTCGCGTTTATTGGGGTAAGCGGAAGAACGAATGAAGCGCATTTAATTACCAAAGTTAAATCCGAAATTCGCAAAAGGGAGAAATGAGTCCAATTCGACGCCGGGGGCGGCGATTCTTGCGGAAAATTGTGTGTTGGCGGTAAATAAATTCGGACTTCGAGTTTTATCCAGCGGAACGCATCATATTTTGGCCGAATTTGCATTGGACGGGGTAAAAACTAATTACTAATTAATAATTCATTAATTAATGACTTTGTCTTCAAAAAAAGATCGGCGAGATGGCCAAATATTCAATTTCTGACACAAATTTCTTCGAAATTCGTTTCACAACTCAGTCCAATGGAAATGACAACAAAAAGTCAGTGACCGTGGAGACCGATTTGGTAACGATAAAAAAGGACACCGATCAGAAAACATTTTGTTGTTTATTAAGGGCAATGAAATCAGTCGACTGATCGGTCATTACATTTTCTTAAACGGCGGAGCGGCAAAATTTAACTAAAAAAGAGAAAAAAAAGAAGGAAAAGTTAAAAATAAAAAAGAAAGAATTATTTTATAATGAGAAAAATCAAAAATAAACATTCATACACAATAATTAACAGAATAAATTCCAAAATATTTGGAAATTTTCATTTTTTACTCTCTCCGAATCATTCGCAAAAACTCGTCGAAAGTGAGCCGTCCGTCGTTGTCCAAGTCGCAATGTTCGAACATTTGGCCAATTGTGTCGTCGTCGTGCAAATTGGCAATATTCGCCAGCATATTTTTCAATTCTCCTGCAAATTGTTTTTGTATTTTTTTTTGACATTTTCCATTCATTTGTCTGTTTTTTACTTTTGTTATTTGTTTTATTATTATTTTAATTATTTTTCTGTTCTGTTTTTACCTCTGCTGATTGTACCGTTTCCATTTGTATCGTATGACGAAAAATGGTCGCGCAACTCTTTGACAGTAATTCGGTTGATGGGAGGACAACGCAGATAAGATACTGTAACGCAAGGTAAAGGGAGGGGGGGGAGAGAATTTCGTACAAAATGCCAAAAACTTACCAAAAGACTCTCTGTTGATTTTGCCAGACTCTTAATGAATGGAAATAAAAAAAGCAAAAAAGGGGGAAGTGGAAAAGCAAGCATTTTTCTGTTTTCCTTGAAAGTCCCGACTCGAGAAAAGTCTCGGGTTTTCTTGAGTCTCGGGAGAAAAATTCTCGGTCTCGAGCACTACAAAACGTCAAATGCCTATCATACTGTACAGGATTCTCCCATATGAATGGGACTTGCTTAAACAGTCAATGGCACTTACTGTCCTTGTCCATCTCCTGGAAAAGGAAGTCCAACTCCTTGCGCGTTGGTTCCACGTTCGCAGTGCGCAGCAGTGCGGCGATTTCCGCGCGACTCAGTCGTCCGTCTTTGTCCATGTCCAACATGTCGAAAGTGTCGGACACTTCTGAAGAAGAGCCGGTCATTAGAGTTCATTACACAATTTGCCAACTCTTAATCCTAATTTATCATTAAAGTTTTCCAACTTATTTTTAACTTTTCACCTTCCAAAATGACTCCATTTCAAATCACTTACCGTCGTCATTAAGCAAATACCGACGACAAACAAAGGAACCGCCGGTGGCAGCCATCGGTGCCAAGAGAATTGGGGTCAAAATTCGAACTTTTTTTCTACGAAAGTGTGGGCGATGAGCTGCTGACGTGGAAAAGGGGGGGAGGCAAATGAATGGAAAAAATGGGAGCACCGGGGGATGGGGAGAGGGGAGGGAACACTTGGAAAAGTGGGAGAGGGCGTTGGACCGTTTGGCGGGGGCTCCCCCGGGGCCAAATTGCCGTGTGACTGCCCCCCGCCCCCGCCTCCTAAGTGCTTCGTTGGTGAAATAAAAGCAACTATCGATAAAAAATGCTTCACCCCCCCCCCCGTTTTTCACCCGCTTTTCATTTTCGTTCGTCACAATTAAATGAGTCAAATTGATGGAATGGCAAAACAACAAAACCAAAAAAAATGTAGAAAAGAATGCCCGGGAGAGAATTTGAAAATAGTGGAGAAAAAACAACAAAAGGCGAAGGGTTTCAAAAAGACACTCCGAGCGGAGAGAAGCGACGGCGGAAAGTGCTCCTTAAGCAGCCAAACATTCGATTTTTGCCTGATGGCATTCTCTTCGTGGGTTTCATTCTTCTTTTTTCTGTTTGGAAACGATAACAAAAAATATAAAAATGATTATTTGAAAAATTTAAATAAAACAAATTTAACAAAAATTAATAATAAAGAGATGGGAAAGAGAAAAGGTCACCAATAAATATTTAACAGAATGCTTTTTAAGTGTTTGACCAGCATCGATTTGTGGTGTTGGTAAAGCATCTCTCCCCCCCCCCCCCCCCTCCCCAAGGTCAGCGGAATGGGGAGACGGACGGACGGACGGACGATGGATATTACAAATCGGACTGAAGGGGGTCGGAGGGAGTTCAATCTTTGAGAGGGGGGGGGGGGGGGGGCTTTGGGAGTTTATCCGCCGCTGACCGAAAATCGCCGCCGCATTTGCTGCTCAAAATCTGTGCCTGCTTCCATCGGTTTCTTCATCGCTGCTGACTTTCAAGAACTATTTTTTGACATTTTGCTGTTCACTCTTCGTCCCATTTCCCAAAATTCTCTCAAAGATTTCTCTCCCCCCATTTTTTCAATGCCGCCCAATTCCCCCCCCCCCCCGAAATTGTCGTTCCTCTCATTCCAATCACATCATCATCCCCCACCCGGGGCTCATCACCACTGCTGACGATCATTATGCTGGTGATGGGCGAGTGATTGAGTGAATTGTTCAACCTGTCCCCCTCCCCCCCCCCCCCCCGTCCTTTCCGTCCGTCTTCGCCCCCAAAGGGTGGGCCAAGACTCACTCCCATTACTTTACAGCATTATCAGCACCAAAACACAAACAAACAAAGGCCAATTGCAAAAAAGGGCGATGTACAAATACGGCAATTAGTGCTGAGCAAATAAATAAATATTTATGCTATGATTTGTCTATTCTATCAAATGTTTCATTTGCAATTTCTCCTCCGTTTGTTATCACTTTTATCATTTATTGCTTTGTTAAAATATTTTTCATTCTGTCGTGGGCGATGGGTTTGATCACCAAAGCAAATACGGAAGGTCACTCAAAAGATAATGCCATTGTTCAATAAGCAATTTGATCCAAGGAAAAAATGACGGAGAAAAAGAGAGAGACAGGGGAAAAGGAGAGAGAGAGTGGGAAAGAGAGAGAAGGGAAAAGGAGAGAGAGAGAGAGAGAGAGCGGAAAAGAGAGAGAAGGAAAAAGGAGAGAGACAGCGCAAAAGAGAGGAGCGATGATAAACATTGGCAGCATGATCAGTGATGCTGGTGGCGATCTGAGTTTTTCAAAAGACAACCGTCAGCAGTGCAGCGATACCATCACACCCCCCCCCCCCCTTCCCCCTCTCGTTCTCCTTCCGCCCCCGCCCGCACCCCCCCCCCCCCCCGCTCCGCCATTCCGTCCGTCGATCCGCCAACACCCAACCACCCATTCGCCGTCTTAGGTTAGTCTTTGACGGATGCAACGACGACCGACCCAAATTTGCGCTTCTCCCCCCCCCCCCCCCATTTTTCCTCCCCATTTTTTCTCCCCACTTTTCTCCCCTTTTCTTCTTTTATCCCCCATCCTACCATCATAAATTCTTCTTCACACAATGTTCCTTTAGCCACTTTTATTCTTCTCACCGCCAAATTTGTCTCAACAAAAGATCTCTTCATCCCCTCCCCCCCCCCCCCAATACCACGAATTTATTCTCTTTCCATTCTTTGCTAATTCGTCGGTTTTGTAATCCCATTAAATCTTTTGAGTGTTCACAAATATGGCACACTGAATAAAATAAGGTCATTCGCTGCAGTTTATGCTGCCTCTTTGTCTTTTTGCTTCTTTTGATTTTCGTTCCTTATTAAATATTTTTATGCTAAAAAAAGCCGAAAAAGGGCGGCTTATTTAAGCAAAAAAATGCTCAACAGAGCAAAACTCCGTCAGCCCCCGGCCATTCGCTGGGAATGACCTTGGGAAGAGAGGGGGGGGGGGGGGGAAGAGGAGGGTCACCAACACAAAGCAAATCGAAAGGAATCCCCCGCTCACAAATCAGCCACCAAAAGCAGTAGCAGAACAGACAGTTTGCTGATCATTTTGAGAAGGATGGCGACCGAAAGAGAAAGCTGAAAATTGCGCGAAAGAGAGACACTTCCCACAAAACGTTCCTCGTTTTGATTAACGCAATTTGTCAGAAAAAATTGGCTAATAAATAAGAGAAAACTCTCGTTGCCCCTCGCCCTCTCCTCTCTCTCTCTCTCTCTCTCTCTCTCTCTCTCTCTCTCTCTCTCTCTCTCTCTCTCTCTCTCTCTCTCTCTCTCTCTCTCTCTCTCTCTTCTCCCTTCTCTCTTCTCTCTTCTCTCTCTGTCTATGCTTCCCTTCCTTCTCTCATTCGTTTCTTCTCTTTTCTCCTCCGTTCTCTTCCGCCCTTCCCTTTTCATCCGTCATCACATTTTTCTTCTTCCTCCACCATATTTGAAGAATTCCGTTTTCGGCTCCTTTCACCCCCCCCCCCCCCGCCCCCGCTTCTTCCGAATTTGGGAGTGATTGACCTCCCCTTCCTCCTCCCCCTCCTCTTCGCCCTCCCCTTCCTCCTCCCCTTTTTCTCCGCATCAATTTCCATTCCATAAAATATTTCTTCTGTGAAGGTCCCACAAATTGTCAGTCCTTTTTTCTTAAACAACTAATCGTTTTGATACGTTTAGAACTATCAATCATCCGCTGTTCCAAAAGCGGCACCACAAAATTACAGAAAATGTGGCGTAATTCGAAAAAAAAATTGCCTTATTTATAAACCCCAGCCAAAAAATAAATTATGCAATAAAATTTTCCATATTCATTTTTGGGTATATTATGGATATATACTAATCGCAAACAGAAGAGTGCCACTTTCAGTTTCTAGTCATTTTATTTACCGTAAACTCAAAATCCGCGACTAAAAAAAGAAATTCCATTGTTTAAAAGAGCTAAAAGAACAAACAAAACACAAAACCTAATTAAAGACCTAATAATCCACACAAAGTGCCCTTCTCTTTTCAACTGTTTCCTTTTCTCAATTCCAATTTCGCATTTTGCCTTTGGAACACCAACACATATTAATTCTCTGCGCATCATTTGCTTATCGCAATGCTTTTCCTCCCCCCCCCCCCCACCAAAATCAAATCCATTCCATTAGCCCCTTAGCCCCCCCCCCCCCGTCGTCCATCGTCCATTTTTTGTTCATTTCATCCGTCCTCCCATCCCAACCAATCCCTTCCTCTATCCTTTGCTTTGTCACCACCATCCACTGTTTCTGCCTTCTTTTGCCTCCCCTGCTTTTCATTCCATTCACATAAATGCTTCTTTGTATTCCCTCCCCCCCCCCCCTCTTATTGCTCCTCCCTCTCCTCTTCTTTTTCCCTCGGTTTCCCCTCCTTCCTCTCCCTCTTCCCCTCCCCTTCCGCTCTCTCTCTCTCTTTCTTCTTTTCTCTCTATCTCTCTCTTTTCGCTCTCTCCCTCTTCCCCTCCCCTCCCGCTCTCTCGCTCTCTCCCTCCTTTCTCCTCATCTACACACTATCTCAGTCCCTCCTCTTTTTCTCTCTTCTGCTTTTCTCTCTTCTTTCCATTGGTTGCCACGGGCTACGGAAATTTATTCAGGAAAATGAAAATGGACAACGATGACCATCAACAGCACCAGCACTCAGCAGCAGTTGGGAGCAAAATTTACTCAAGCGCTGAATTCATTCGGCTCCAATTTTCTTGCGCTGATAATTCATTTGATCCGTTAATTTGCATTTGAGAATATTTCGGACCAAATACCAACTCAAATCCTTCATTTATCATCAAAAATAATTCATTTATTTAAAGCATTTTTTGAAAATGTCTAAAAATTAAATCATTGCAATTTAAAAGTCAAATTACCATACATTTGCACTAATCTCCGATTCCTTCTCCAAATGTTTTCCACTTCTGTGCTTTTTCCTCGCAGAGAAAGAGAGAGAGAAGCGAGAGAGGAGAGAGCGAGAGAAAAAGAGAGAGAGGGAGAGAGAAAAGCGAGAGAGAGAGAGAGATACTGAAAAAGAGGGAGAGAGAGAGAGAGGTGGAGAGGGTGGGGTGGAGGTTAAGTGCAATTTTGGAGTGTTTTGCGCAGCGGGCGAATTATGATACCCTTCTCTTCCCTTTCTCTCCTTTTAGCTTCTCTCTGTTCCTTTCCGTTCCTCCTTTTGCCTTTTCCCCTAGTTCTCTTCCGCTCCTCCTTTTCCCCCTTTCAATTTTATCTCTTCTATTTCTCCTTTTTTCCTCTTTCCCCCTCCCTCTTCCTTTTTCCCCTTGTTCTTTTCTTCTCCTCCTTTTCCCCCTTTTTCTTTTATCTCTTCTATCTCTCCTTTTTTCCTCTTTCCCCCTCCCTCTTCCGTTTTTCCCCTTGTTCTTTTCTTCTCCTCCTTTTCCCCTTTTCTCTTTATCTCTTCTATCTCTCCTTTTTTCCTCTTTCCCCCTCCCTCTTCCTTTTTCCCCTTGTTCTTTTCTTCTCCTCCTTTTCCCCTTTTCTCTTTTATCTCTTCTATCTCTCCTTTTTTCCTCTTTCCCCCTCCCTCTTCCTTTTTCCCCTTGTTCTTTTCTTCTCCTCCTTTTCCTCCTTTTCCCCTTTTCTCTTTTATCTCTTCTATCTCTCCTTTTTTCCTTTTCCTCTTTCCCCCTCCCTCTTCCTTTTTCCCCTTGTTCTTTTCTTCTCCTCCTTTTCCCCCTTTTCTCTTTTATCTCTTCTATCTCTCCTTTTTTCCTTTTTCCCCCCTTCGTTTCCCTTGTTCTTTCTTCTCCTCCTTTTCCCCTGTCTCTTCTCTCTCTGTCCCTCCTTTTTCCTCTGTTCCGTCTCTCCTCACTTTACCCTCCCCTTTCTTTGTCCACTTCCTCAGCAATATCAAATGCTTTCCTTTCCAAATAGCCTCCACTTCGGCCAATAAAATTCGTCTGACCAATTGGCTATTTTTTCCGCTTGCCTTCCCTTTTTTGACATTTCTCTTCCGCCGTATTTATCCCTTTCAATTCAATTCGCTTTTTCTTTTCTTTTTTTCTCGCCGCTTTATCCGTTGTCTCTTCCATCAATTCGCTTTCATTTCCTTTTCCTCTGACAGATGCAAAACCGGAAATTCGCTTTCGTTGTGCTCGATTTCCCCCCAATGTTTCCCATTTCGCTCTTTTCACTGGCAAATGTCATTTGAAAAGGTGAACACGATCAGAATGTACCGGTGGTTTTATGGAAGTGATCCTCCGCCGCCATAAATGGTTTATGGGGGGGGGGAGGGGAGAGAATCCAAATGCCCAACCGACGCGTTCTGCTGCTGCTGCTGTGCTTCTTCTTTTCTCCCTATTTTTCTTTTCTTTCTCTCATTTTCTTTTCCTTTTCTGTCTTTCTCTCTTCTCTTCCTCCCCTTTATTGTTTCCTCCCTTTTTTTCTCTTTTCTCTTCCTCCCCATATCTTTTGCTCTCCTTTTTTCTCTTTTCTCTTCCTCCCCATATCTTTTGCTCTCCTTTTTTCTCTTTTCTCTTCCTCCCTTATCTTTTGCTCTCCTTTTTTCTCTTTTCTCTTCCTCCCCTTATCTTTTGCTCTCCTTTTTCTCTTTTCTTCCTTCTTTCCCTTCCTCTCCTTTTCGTCTTCCTTTTGCTTCTTCTTTCTTCTTCTTCTTCTGTATTATTCCGCTTTTTGTGCCATCTTTCACCAATCTCTCCTCCGCTTTTGATCATTCGCTGTTTTCCCATTCTTTTCCGACTCCGTCGCGCAACGATTGTCGCCCATTCATTCGTTCGTTTTTCTTTTCGCGCGATAAGACAACACATTGGGCAATGTTTCTTTTATTATGAGTGATCTGATCAGAGCAGCAGAAGGGGCGGACGAAGAACGGATTGAAAAGAATGAATGAATGGAAAAAAAGGGGGGGGGGGCGATCAAAGCCATTAATCCAATTAATCCATTCATTCATTCCCATTCATAAATTATTGATTGGAAAGGGCAATTAGCGATAATTATTAAGCGACTGCGGTGGCATTTATTGTTTCGTTAGTGTCACTTTCTTTGTATTTTTAATGGGCAACTGATTGATATTGGTATTTTAATATGGTTCTGTTTTAAGCCTTCTTTGTCAATAATTTTATTAATGCCATCCTACAGATAATTCAGCCATTTTTTGTGTTCGTTGTGCCTTTTAACCCTAAATCCCCGGGGCGATGGTTGCCCATCGACCGGCCGGTGGCATTCGCCAAAATGCGACCGGCCGAGCGGCAAATGCCGAACAAACGGCGAGAAAAGCGGGCGAAATAGCCATCAAAATTGGAGGTGAAGCAATGAAATAAAATGGGGAACGATTGTGAATCCATTGGTACTTTTGAGGACCGACGAGAAATGGACAGCGAATGGCACCACGGCGGGGGGAAAAGCCGCGCCAGGAAATCTGTGGGCCCCTGAAATGGCTTTGTTTCGCCGTCAATTTTTTCATTTTTGTGAGTTTGACTTTTTGTTTTTGTTCACATTTTGGCTTACTTTGTTAGAAAATTGGCACAGAAAATGCACCCAAAACACTCAAATGAAAATGATATTTTTCCTTTTTCATTTGCTCATCCATAATTAGCATTTGTCCTTGAAATGGACAGTAAATAATTAATGGGTTTTCTCTTCCCAAATGGACACTGACGACAAATCTTCACCAAATCCTCCTAATCCCCAATTATCCCCCCCCCCCCCTCTCTGATGGCCTTAATTTTCCTCCCCAAGGCAAAGGATTTTGATTGATAAGCGATGTTAACGCGAGCAGCAGGAACAAATAGATATATGACAAAATGACAATCAGAGCCAATCAGCGGATGAATGATTAATTAACATAATTTGGGGCGCTGGGAGGGAAATGACTGAAGGATTAATTCCAGCAGAGAAAAGTGACATCTTCTGCATTAATTGTAATAATAATTTTATATCCCAAATTTTATCTGACACTCTCTTCCCGTTGGAATTAGTGTGGCAAAAAATGGGATAACGGATAAAAAGTGGGATAAATGGGATAAAGGATATGGGGGGGGGGGCTCTAAAAGGGACGGCCTTAGCTCAGTCAGTCGCACAATCTTTTACGATATCCCTGGTCATCATAATCCCCAAGTTCTTGCCAGCTCGCTTCCGTCGCTTGCCTTGCGCTTGGCGTTTATCTCTTTCTGACCGACCCTCGTCCCATCGATGAGTTTGTCGACGTTTTGCTCAACCCGGCGGTGCTGCTCACTTCCGCCGGTCTCTTCTCGGGCACCGTCGCCCTTTTCGGCCTTTTCGGCGCCCTCAGGGACAACGTTTGTCTCCTCAAATTGGTTCGCTTTTCCCCTCCCCCCCCCTTTTTTGCCCGGCTTTTCCCCTCCAAATTCACCCCTTCCCCTCGTTCAGTTCGCTCTGTTCGTCTTCCTCTCTTACCTCGTCCTGGTGGTGTTCACCTGTGTTCTATTCCTCCTTTTTTATTCCGACGCCTCCGGGGACGAAAAAGGCAAAATAATGAAATAATTGGCTGTTGTTTTAGTTAATGACCGATCTGATCAGATTGGGCAAATGCCCGTCCTTTTTATCCGATTACCCATCGTACGTTAAGGCATTTCCGCTCAGTTTCTTCTCCGTTATTCCATCCGCCGTTATCACATCAATCGAAACATCGCGGATTTCGTGGATTATATGCAGGAACAGGTGAAATGGCAGCTGAATTTCCTCCGAAGCATCATTCTTTTGACATTTGTTTAGCTTGAGTGTTGTGGCAGCACATCCTTCAGAGATTGGAACATCAGCGAGCAGTTCAAATGCAATTCCTCCAATCCGTATCCCGAACGGTGGGTGTTTGTTTTGCACATTGCTTTCCCTTGCCATTTTGATCATTGGCCATTGCTTTTCCCATTTTCCGCTCGTTTTCCGTCTCTTCTATTTGACGTCCATTTCCTTTTTTGGTTTATTGCTCTTTGTCCCTCTGATCAGTTGCGGTGTCCCTTTTTCGTGCTGTCGCCGTTCGGTCGCCGGCGGTGCCAATGGTGGTCAGAATCCGCTTGCGCCTGCCATTCGATCGCTTCAATGTTGGCAAAATGCACAGAAGAAGCGTGAGCAACAGCTCGACTCGGTTGGCCGTTTCTCTATGCTGACTAAGACTAATCATTAAAGTGATTAATTCGTTTTGAGGACATTTACGTCGCCGGATGTCTCCAACCGCTCCGAACGCTTTTCGACGACCACGCGTTTCATATCGGATTTGGCGTTGTGTCGGTGGTTTTGCCCGTGGTCAGTCAAATTTAATTCGTTCTTCTCTTCTCGAGAGTCTTAATGATTTGTCAGTCACTGACGTTGTTTTGTGCATTCCAACGCTTAGTTTTGTTCAGTGTATGGCCGTGTTTCTCTCCCAATGTTTGGCCCGTCAAATCGATTATCAGCGATTTTTACTCCGAAGGGAAGAACGACGAATTGCGCGAGCGGAACGGAGGGAAAGGCGTTTTCGAGAGCAACAACAGAACCAATCCACGGGTCAATTAGCAACGCAAATGGGGGACCATTTGGCGCCGAATTTTGGGTAATTAATTAGTGAAAATTTGTGGATGTTCGCTGATTTCAGCGGCAATGGGAAAGAGGAAAAGCGACGCAGAAATAACCAGCAAAAGGAGAGGAGGAAAAGCCGGACCAAAAGTTCGTCACCATTGAGAACAGCAGCAAAAGTGGCGAAAAGACTTTCGGTGAATTTGGAAAATGGGACGGCGACGAGAGAGGAAGGACGACGGAAGAACAAAATGGAGACGACGAGAGAGGAAGGGAGGAAAAACAGAGTGGGGACGAGTGAGGACAAGCAGACGACGAGAGAGGGCGCGAGGGACAACGGGAGGCGGGGAGGGGCGCCGGCGAGGGGCGCGAGAGAAGCGGCGGAGGCCAATTGGCGGAGCAGCGCGTCACCGCGGAAGAATGTGCCGCGGGGCACGCGGGAAGAGACAAAGGCCCAGCGGAAGACATCCGCCGCGGAACCGACGGCACCCGCTTTCTTCACACTTCAGCAAACGCATTTCAATTGACAAATCGGCTGACATTCCTCGGGAAATAATTGCCATTTTGGGTTTGTCTCGTTATGGTATTGTCCCATTGGCATTTTCCATTATTTTTTACATTTCTTATTACACTTCCAATGCCATTCCGTCAAATCACTCACTTAATTAACTCTTTCGTCATTTATCCTTCATTAATTTAATTGGTTCACCCCCCTCTTCTGTCACTTTTCGCTCTGTCGGGTTTGAACTTTCCCATTTCTCTTCACTTATTGAATCATTACGACGGCATTCGATCTGTTTCGGGCCTCTGGTTTCCCGGGTCTGTAAGTTCGAATCCGGGAAATTGCCAGGCAACACTCATTTTATTTGCTTTTTTAATTTTACAATTGTAAATATGTGCAAATTTATTATGATGAAAAAAAAACAATAAAATTGAGTAAAATTTAAATTTTTCATTTAAATATTATAATGATTTAGAATATTGAGATCGTCACATGCTAATTTGTACTGTCATTTTGTTATTATTTGTCGCCACGGGGGGGGGGAGGGATTGGCAGCGGAGGAAAAGCATCGCATTTAAATTTCTTCATTTTGGTAGAAGAAAACGCCGACGATGGAAAACACGAAGACAAAGCAAGTGGCCAAATTTACCTTAAAAAATGAAAATTTAATTTTGCATAAATGCCTTAAACCCTTCCGACTTTTTACACATAAATTCGGACTGTCCAAATGAATCTTTCTGATCAATTACAATGAATCCCTTTGTCCAATTTGCGTAATCATTTCATTTTCTTTCATTTCCCTTACAAATTGTGCCGTGCCAAATCCCATCGAATTGATCAGCTGATGCTTTTGCTGCTTTTGGTCTTCCGTTTCGGACAAAGACTTTTCGCTGCTGTTGCGTTTCCGCTGAATTTGACGCGACGGGCGGCGATGGATTCGCCGCACAAAAAATTGCATTTTACGATGGGATTTACAAGTGATAATTGGGGGCGGAGGAACAGTGCCGACGAAACATTTCGACGTTTTTAGAATTTAAAAAGAACGGAAAGAGTCGAATTTGGGGTAATTTAAAAGGAAATGAGAGAAAATAATGGGAAATTGAATAATGATTTGATGGGAAAGAATTGGAGCATGAGAAATTGGGGGGGGGGGGGACACATGGGACAAAATTAGGGGGGGGGGGAGAGGGCGATTAGCGATTATTTCAACCCAATGAAAATGTCGCGTCCATTTATTCTTCAATTTTTCTCTTTTTCCATTTGTGTCGTTTTTGACAAATTATTGTTCATTCGATAGATAAATGAAAATAAAAAAGAAGAACATTGAATTAACAAAAAGTTTACAAAATATCATTAACTTAATTAATTAATTGGATAATTAATCAATGCATTTTTTCTCTCTTTTAATTATTATTTTTTAATTATTTTTCATTATCTTTTTTCATTTTTTCTTTTCCATTTTTATCCCATCTTTGTTCGCTATTAGGCATTTCATTTGTTAAAATTATTATTTCAACGAAATGGCGACAAAATGACATTGATCAGTGACCGATCTTTTCGTTAATTGCTTTGATCATGCGAATGTGACAATTAACAATTAATGAATGACAGTTTTAAGAATTGCCTTTTCACATTTAATCTCTGAAACAAAAAAAAAACAATAATATTATCTCTTTTATGCATGTCTTTTTTTTAATTTTTCGCCTTTTTCTGCACTTTTGCCACAAATTTAAAAACTGCAAAAAGTAGCGAATGAATGAAAAATTGGAAAAATTCATTTCATTTTCTTTTATTATTCTGCCATTTCGATTTGAAGCAGTTGTCATTCATCAAAATGAAAAGCAAAAGCGAAAGCACAGCTGGGAAAAGGGGGGAGGGGCGTTGAAATGCGACCCTTTCGCCGTCCGTCCGTCCGTTTGATCGCCTCGCCACTCCGTCAAATCACTTATTTCGTCTATTAATAATATAATTTATTTATTTTCATTGCTTTCATTATTAAATGTTTTTTTTGCTTTTATTTTTCGTTTTTGCCGAATGAATGGGCCCAGCGGGGCCAACAGAAACGGCGGGGGAAGAAGAAGCGGAAGACCGACTGCGCAAATTGCTCTCCTCCATCGGTCAGCTGTCCGAACACGGCGAAGTGCCCGGTCAGAAGGAATTTTGAGGGAAAAGCCTACGCGGTGCAAATTTAGCATATGCATTCGCCACTTTGATAAGCAGCGCACCGCCGCAGGCGATTGCGGAACATTTGCATCAGGTGGAAAAAGACAAGCCGAGTCAATTAGCAGGAGGGTCCTCTGCCAAATCCCAACCACCTTCATAAGTCTGTCCATGCCAAAGCCCTTATTGTATTAATGGTCCATACAAATCCACCCCCCCCCCCCCACCCATTCCCCAAATTACCTTCCCCCATTTTTATTAGCGATGGCTCTCCGACTCGCATTTTGCCAAAATCACTCCAAAAATTATTGCCCACATGAGCACGGTATAACATTGACAAATGCTTGGCACTATGCCTGTCCCAACTTCAGAATGTGAAGGTGTATTCCCAAGTTCTCGCTTTGGTTTTGCGCGACTACAATTTTCGGCACGAAATTCGCGCCCAAAGTCGGGGAATGTTTCGAAATTACGTCCGAACTTTGACTGAACTGTACCCGGTGTACAGGTGAGGTGGTCACTTTTTGTTGGGTAACAAAATGCCACTTTTGACCACCAATTGTTTCCTCTGGTCAGACAAATCGATAAGTCGTTGAGTGCTTGTCTGGTCGACCCTTTATTCCGCTGCTTGCAAATGCTGTCGGAGAATGGGCCGGATGACAGTGACATGTTGGTACGGTACCGACGATGACGGCATGACGCTCCCCCCCCCCCCTCCAATTTGAGTGTTTCGGCACTTTGTTCGCTGAGTTTGGCCATAAGTTGCAACAGCTGAACCCTTCGGAGTGCGATCGGATGGTTCTCGCGTGCCGCTTTTGGCTCTGTTCCAATCAATTGGCCCTTGAGGAGAAAACGCGACGGCACTTAATGAAAGTGACTGAGAAAAAGTCCTTTTGTCGGAGCAGATGGCCACTCTTTGTTCTTCTAGGCCATTGACCTTTGGACCTATTCTTGGGACCCCAAATTGTTTCCCGACTGTTTGCGACGGCACGATTCCGAAACAGAGGCCGAGACGAAGGGAAAGTGCCAACGGATGGAAAGGCAAAGCAGTTCCGGCGGTTTGATCACTTTGTCTGGACCAAAAAGACAATCATAATTCAGTGTCTCCATTTACAAAACATCAGCAGCATTTTCTCCGTTCCAAACTGAGCGAGTCGCCCTCTTTGTCCTTTCCGCCAAACGGCACAATGCCAATGGAAATGCCAAATTCAAATTCTCATCAGCCAAATTCCATCCCCAAAGGTTCGATTCTTCACAAACTTAGGACGGATTATCAATTTAATATCTGATCAGAAGCAAACCATGCACAAAGTTTGAGTTCCCTGGCACAACACACAAAAGCAAAAAATGGCAATGTGAAGGAAAAGGCGAAAATTGAGCGAAAGAAAGGGACGACGGAAAGAGTGCCAAAGGGGGAAAAGGAATCGACGATCTGAAAAAGATCAAAAATACAAAAATGGAGAATGTTTATTGTTGTCAAAAGTCTGATCCGACATAAATATAAGGAGAATTAGACGGAATTCAAAAGTTTAACATTTAAATTGCCAATTATTTCTTTAATTAGTGTTTATTTTGTCCTTTTTTCCAAAAAACAACAAAGCGCGACGGTAACACAAGGCCAAACGAAAAGTGCCAAAGCGAATAAAACGAAGAAAAGGCCGGCAGAGATAAACTGAAAAAGGGGAAAAGGAAAAGCAAATTATGCAATTAGACCCACGAATTTATAATTGACAGCTGCTGAAGGAGCCGAAAGATGTGAATAATCAGCCGATCGATTGGACTTATCAAAGTGATCAAAGGACTGATCAGAGGAAGGGAATGTTGCCAAAGGGGAAAAGAGGCAAAAGAAAAGAAAATGGAGAAGCATTTTGAGGAATATTTGGCAAAAAATGGAAAAAAGGGGGGGGGGAATGAGCAAGCGAAGCTTAATCAGCAGCAGAGCCACTCACATCTTCAGCAGCCGACAAATCGTCAGTCAATTCGCAATTCACTCGCCCTCAAGCAAAGGCGATGAGTAATGATGCTTCAAATGGCAAAGCCATGGTAAATTCAAATGCAAGTGCGAATATCGCTTTGACTGGGACTGAGGCTCTCTATTCTCTCATCTCTTTCTCTCCTTCTTCCTCTCCCCATTTCTCTCTCTTTCTCCTCTATTCTCTCTCTATTCTTTCCCCTCTCTCCCTCTCTCTCTATCTCTCTCTCTCCTTTATTTCTTTGCTCTCTCACAACCTTCTCCATCTCTTTAAACTCATCTTGTTCTCTCCTTGCTTTGTTCTTTCCCCCCCCCCCCCCTACCCTCCTTAACCAGCAGGATTATTGTAGTTTTTCTTTTTTCCAAAATAACTAAAAAATTGAATGTGAATCCTATTAATCTGAGAAATGCCTACTCTTCCGTTCGTACTCATTAAATAATGATCACACTTTGCCATCCAGACTTTTGCCATCCTCTTCTCCTTCTGATCACTTTTGCCACGGCCTTCTCCTTCTGATCACTTTTGTCAAGTCCTTCTCCTTCTGATCACTTTTGTCAAGCTCTTCTCCTTCTGATCACTTTTGCCATGCTCTTCTCCTTCTGATCACTTTTGCCACGGTCTTCTCCTTCTGATCACTTTTGTCAAGCTCTTCTCCTTCTGATCACTTTTGCCATCCTCTTCTCCTTCTGATCACTTTTGCCACGGCCTTCTCCTTCTGATCACTTTTGTCAAGTCCTTCTCCTTCTGATCACTTTTGTCAAGCTCTTCTCCTTCTGATCACTTTTGCCATGCTCTTCTCCTTCTGATCACTTTTGCCACGGTCTTCTCCTTCTGATCACTTTTCCATGTCCTTCTCCTTATGATCACTTTTGCCATGCTCTTCTCCTTCTGATCATTTTTCCATGTCCTTCTCCTTATGATCACTTTTGCCACGGCCTTCTCCTTCTGATCACTTTTGCCATCCTCTTCTCCTTCTGATCACTTTTGCCATGCTCTTCTCCTTCTGATCACTTTTGCCACGGCCTTCTCCTTCTGATCACTTTTGTCATGCTCTTCTCGTTCTTATCACTTTTTCCATGTCCTTCTCGTTCTGATCATTTTTCCATGTCCTTCTCCTTCTGATCATTTTTCCATGTCCTTCTCCTTATGATCACTTTTGCCATCCTCTTCTCCTTCTGATCATTTTTCCATGTCCTTCTCCTTCTGATCATTTTTCCATGTCCTTCTCCTTATGATCACTTTTGCCATCCTCTTCTCCTTCTGATCACTTTTTCCATGTCCTTCTACTTCTGATCACTTTTGTCATGCTCTTCTCCTTCTGATCACTTTTGCCACGGCCTTCTCCTTCTGATCACTTTTGCCATCCTCTTCTCCTTCTGATCACTTTTTCCATGTCCTTCTACTTCTGATCACTTTTGTCATGCTCTTCTCCTTCTGATCACTTTTGCCACGGCCTTCTCCTTCTGATCACTTTTGCCATGCCCTTCTCCTTCTGATCACATATTTGCCACGGCCTTCTCCTTCTGTGCCGATCACTGATCACAAATTCCCTCCCTTTCGTTTGTCCGTTATCGCCTCACTTTTACTCCGTTGGATTGTTGAGTCGACCCATCCGTTTTGCCTTTATACATTGGGGAGATTGTCGTCTTTTTGGCCACTTACGTACTGACAATTGCCGAATATTGCGGAATGCTTCTCCGATGGCTTCCCCCACCGCCGCCGAGTGAGCCTAAACTCGGCCCATCAATCGCACTTTATCAAATCCCATCGTATTTTGGCTTTCTCACTTGAAATTTCACTTTGCCGTCTTTCCTTCACCGCGGGAAGCCAAGCGAAGCAATACAGGAAAATCTCATTGAATTCGTGCCGAAAATTGGTGTTCAAAAAGCCGTACAGAAAGGGATTGACGCAAATTGAGGTGATGGACAACTGAAGGAGAAGAGAAGCGGAAACCCAACTGATCAGAGTCAGCGAATGCCCACCAATTTGCAAGTTTGATCAATGCGTTCGACAATTGGAGAGCCACTCTCCTGAAAAGTGTTCTGTTAATCGGTCACTTTTTGAAGCAAAGGGACGGACCACGCCAAGCCAATCCAAGTCGATCAGAATGGAAACGAGCGTGAAGGGAAGCCAAAGGACGGCGTAGAAGCCGGCCATGGCGATCAGAAGCACCTCAAAGAGGGGGGGAGGGATGGCATGCCAATTTGGCATTGGCATTTGCTCACTGTCGTTCGGTTCCTGCGCTTTTCCGCTGCCCTCGTCGAAGTTCCGACCGTAACAATGGACACTTGCCGGGGCAGCATCAAATCGGCAGTGGCGATGCTGGACTGAACAAACGAAACCATGAAGTTCGAACTTCTCTTTGCAAATCGCTTCACCTTGACCAATTGTCCTCATTTGTCTAATTAATTGCCTCTCCCTAATTACCCCTTTCAACTTTGGTTTTCCCGTTTCCTTTCCCCATTCTCCTCATTTGGCTAATTAATCCTCCCGTTCGTCTGTTGTACCCGTTGAGTGACTCCCCCCATTGACGACGTCTTCGACCCGCCCCTCTGTCGTCGTTCCGTCGTCACAATTACGCTGTCCCCTTCTCTTTCCGTGTTGTGTTTCAGCTGTTTGGTGTTCATCTTCAGGAATCGCGTCAGTTTCATCTTCATTGTAAGGGTTTTTCAAAAATTCCAAACACAAAAAGACATTGAAAATGGAAAGGACGACAAGCGGAACAGCGTAAAGCATCGCCGCTTGCATTGCGGCCATGCCAAGTTGGACCATGCGATCGTCGACAGCGATCAGAGAAGACGAATTTTGTGCATTTGCTGGGGAAGCCTTTAAGGGTTTAATTGACGACGATAAGATAACGAACCAATACCCTAATGGGTTAATAAAGTGATTAATAGCCAAACCAAACCAAAGCCAAACTGTTAATTAAGGGAAAAGACAATGCCCAAACCAATGCCCGAGGGGTAATTATAATATTTGAAAGGACACCCCAGCCTTCCTCCCTTCGACCATTTCAATTTGTGCTTTTCCCTCCTCAAATTGGCCGGTACTGAGCCGACACTGTCGCCACCCGTAACTGCGCAATACAATCAAATCGGCATTCGTTTCCTTTGCCCACGCGATTTCTTCGTGCACATAAATATCCTTAATTGTCAAATTTATTAAATTCGGATTAATTAAAAATTTTGTAATTAATGTACTTTAATCACATAGAGCACATGGACCCGATAATAAACAAGCAGAGGAAATGAGAGCAAAAAGGAGAAAAGCTGAAAGAGAAAAGTTAATGAAAGAAGGGCGGAAGCAATTAAACAAATGCCAACCCAAATGAGCAGGGAAATGAGCACGGCACGAAGGCATTGGCCCGATCGGCCGGAAGGGGAATTGATGTTGAGGGAACGGACGGAGTAATAGCGATCAATGGCCATGACCTGAAGAAAGGAGGGGGGGGGAAGGTGATGGACAAAGTGCCGAAAAGGAAAAGCCAAGCGAAGCAATGCCAACCGAAATGGTAAGCGTTGAGCAGTAAATATTGGAGCCGGGCAGCGCATTTGCGAATTTGCAGAAGAAATCGGAGTAGGGAAAGTCGAAATCGATGGATGGCAGCCAAAGGAATGGCACCTCAAAGGGAGGAAAAGCATTAAAAGTGAAGGAAATGATCAGAAACAGCCGATCAGCAACTGACCGTTGTCAGTGCCAACATCAGATTGGACAGTGCCAAGTTTACGATCAGAACATTTCGCGCGGTTCGCATGCCGCGCTTACGAATCACCGCAAGAATAACCATTCCATTGCCGAGCAGAGCGAGCGCAGAGATCAGCGTGTACATGACAGTGTAGAACCACTCTTCCCAGGGCTCATAACGACGCAATTGGGCACTCAGTCCGAGGAAGAAAGACTGAACGAATAATGAGGAGAGAATAAAATGTGATAAGAGAGAGAGAGAGAGGGGAATGAAAAGAGATGAAATAGAGGAATGAAAAAAGATAAGCGGATAAAGCGGATGAGAGTGAGTGAGAGAGAGAGAGAGAGAGAGAGAGAGAAGAGAGAGAGAGAGAGAGAAGAGAAAGGAGTGAAAAGGGTTAAATAGAGGGAGAGGAATGAAAAAGGATAATAGGATAAAGAGGATGAGAGAGAGAGAGAGAGAGAGAGAGATGAAGCGTGAAAAGGGATGAGAGAGAGAGAGCGAGAGAGAGAGAGAGAGAAGTGAAAAGGGACGAAATAGAGGGAGGAAAAGGATAAGCGGATAAAGTGGATTAGAGAGAGAGAGAGAGAGATGGATTAAAAAAGAGCTTCATATGATCAAAGCATGAGCATAATCAATCGCTGGGTTTCCTTCCCCTTCTCCCACCCTAATGCAAGTGTCGTCGAACGGTTGGTTCAGCCACCGTCGTTGCTCCTCCGTTGTGCTGCCGTTGCCATTTTTGGCAAATGGTGCCATTGCCAATCCCTCCCGGGGGCATTTTCTGTTGAGTTCGTCCACAGTGAGAAAACGCATCTTTGAAAAGAGAAAACAAATTAGAAAGAGCCAAATGGGAACATTCTGAAAAGTGTCCATTTTGAGATAATTCTCAGAAATTTAAATTTATTTTGGGGCGTGGAGATATCGCAAAAGCGTTTATTTATTTATTTGCACGCAATTTGAGATGGCCGCTAATTTTCTTCCCCTAATGGCTCTATATTTTATTCTGGGATTTCATTTGGATTTCCATGCCGTAGGCATAATAAGCGAAATAATGCAATTTGAGGGAGGGGGGGGGGGGAGAATGTTTGCCCTTTCTCATCAGAGACTTAAACTTTTTATGCACTTAAATGGAAATGGTGGGCCAAAGTGAAATTAAATTAGCGAAAAAAAAAATTAAAATGAGAGAAAAAGCGAAAAATGAAACCGATCGGAACAGGCAAAAGAAATATTAGAAAAAGCAAACGGAGAGAAGGAAAAGGCACTGAAATGGAAATATCGGCACAGAGTCAATGAATGGCAAAAAGAAAAAAGAGGAAGACGAAGGGGAGGAGGAGGAGGAGGAAAAAGCGAACAAAAAAGGCAGCCGAATGGAATGGCATTGGCACAACAGCCAATTGTTTCATTTGTTCGCCGCCGCCTTTATTAATATTAAATCCGCTCCTTTGTCCATAAATCAAAAATGAGTTTTAAGGGAAAACCCTTCCCCAAAGGGCAATAAAATGTTCCCCAATTGTTGCAATGTTTTCTATTTTTCCCTATTTATTGTCAACCCGAAATTCATTAGTGAAGAGATTAATGAGAAACTGCGCACAAATGCAAAAAGCATTGGACGTTTGCCCTTCGGCAGCAGAGAATGCTAATGGATAAAAGGGATGAGAAGCATTTAATGAGACGGAGAAGGGAAAAGGGGAAAAGCAAGGGGGGGGGGGAATTTCAGCTCAGTCCATCACTCCGTCTTCCGGCATTTGCTTTTCCAATGCCAATGCCATTCGCTTTACCCCCCCCCCTCCTCCCGTCATCTGTCGCTTCCCCCCCGTCCCTTTGGCTCGGCTTTCTCCGTTCCTTTTCGATTTTGTCCTTTCCATTTTTGGCACTTTTTCCTTGTATGTGTGGCCTCTAATCATTTTGACAATGAACGAAATTTAAAGGAAAAGTAAAGGAATTTAACGGAGGAATTGACGTAATGAAGCGAAGGGAAGAGGAAAAGCGGCGAATGCCATGCCAAAGTTTGTTTTTAGGGTCAAAAGTCGAAGAGAGGGAACAAACAAAAAACTTTCCCATTTCCGCTTAATATTTCCAATGCCGAACATTGGCTGGGCCTCTGCTTAAGAAGAACCACTTTGGCGCCACTCCGTGTGGCCCTAAGAGTGCCTTGGCATTGGCACCCCCCAAGAAAATGCCATTTTACCATTTGTCAAGTAAATTTGATAATGAAAAACAAAGGCAAAGTTTGCCGCTGAAAAATGAATTGAGTCCAGAAGGAAAAGAAAGTCGAGAAAAAAAAGCTTTCTCCTTTTTTACTTTTGACTCCTTTTACTCGCAAATTAGTGACTTTTGTTTTTTATGGCGAAAACAAAAGTGGCACTTTTGGGGTGAAAGACAGTGGAAAAACAAAGAGAGCGGACAGACAAAAAAGGCACTTATGTACTGAGGTAAAAACAGGTGGAAGATGATTGAATGGGGTAAAAGGAGAGGATGAAAGAGGAAAATGAAAGGACGGACGAAAAGAGAGAGAGAGAGAGAGAAGAGGGGAAAGAGTGGAGAGAGAGAGAAGTAAGAGAGAGAGAGAGGGGGAGAGAAGAGAGAGAGAGTGAGAGAGAGGGGAAAGAGTGGAGAGAGAGAGAAGAAAGAGAAGAGGGGGGGGGGGGGGACAAATTGGCACTTTGGGGAGGGAAAGGAGGGGTGAAATGAAATTGGAAAAGCATTATGAAAAACATAGAAACGAGCATAAACGAAGTTAAAAGTAAGCAGATAGAGACAATATCGACAGGAAGCGGACAAAATGGACGATAAAAAGGGAGATAAAAAGGGGGGAAAGAAATAATGGGACGAAAAGCGGGGGGGGGGGGGGGGGGGGGAAAGCATTCGGTTGAATTGCGGCCTTTTGGAATGGGAATTCATTCGTCTTTTTTGATCAATTTTCATCGCATTGACAGACCAAAGGATGGCGCTGAAATTTGATATAAGGCGCTGATTTCTTTAGAGAATTGCTAAAATTTCCGGTGTGTGTCCATTCGTTCCTTCACTAAAATTACAGCAAAATGCCAAAGTTGAACATTTGAAGTGTTTATGGAGAAAGTATTACGGAAGATTTGTTCAAAGCAAACAATGGCACTTTGATTGGCAGGGAGTGCCAAAGTTGGCAAAAGTTTGGCCAAAAAGACGCTCAAAATGGCATTTGAAAGGAAAAGCAATGGGTGCTAAGCGGAGAGGAAATGAAAAAGCAATAAAAATATATGAAAAGAAAAATTAGGGGAGAGAAAGCAATTAGAAAAAAATTAATAAATTAACATAAAGTTAGAATTTGTGTTTTCACTTTTTGCTGAAAAATATGTTGGAAATAAAATGAATCTGTTTGGCCACCTTTAACAAAATCTCCCCTTTTTGGAAAATTTTTTCGAAATAAAGGCACCAAAGAAATTTTGCCGATTCCAACCCGAAATTCCCCCCCCCCCCCCCTCCCCCAAACGGGAGGAGTGTCCCCCCTCCCTCTTTCCCTATGCTTATTGTAATTTGGGTTGACATTTCTGGCATCATCTCATAAATTTGCTCAGTGCCATCTCCGCCGGTGTCGAAATGTTCAAATGATGAGAGATAGAGAAGAGGATGAAGCCGACCGAATCAAATTAACACACAGCCTTAACGATTCATTTGGCATTATTTTTAAATGCCATTTAAATTCGAATCCCTCCGCCCTTTTCGAGCGCCCATTGTTCTTCAGCCTTTAGAAGCAGGCAGCAGGTGTTGACAACAATGAAGAATGAATGGTTAAGCGAAAACACTTTGCCAACGGTCTTTTGGGCGGAGATTGCCAATTGAAAATGCAAATTGCCTTTGTTGGTGTTTTGTTGTTGTGCCAAAAAAGCCAACGAGCAATGGCACTAGCAAATTGTGAAGGTGGCAGCAGACCCTCCCCTTTCACAATGGTGTCCCCTGCTGCTGCTGATGTGCCCAAATTTGGGCGTCGGGGTGCGGTATACGGTATTAGGAAAAGCGGAAACGGAAGGCCAAAAAAACAAAAACAAATATTCAAAAACTGATAAAAACAGCCAAATGTGTAATCAGCAGCAGCAGCAAGCAATAATCCGGTAATTAGTGCATCCAATGTGATGAATTGGATTCATAATGAAAAGTGTGGGGGGCGGGAGGATTTTCGTCATCACTGTGTAATGAGCAAAAAATGTGGAAAAGATTATTGAAGCAAAGCAAGAAAAGGAAACGGGGAAATCGAGAAAAAAAGGGAAGAGAAAAGGGGAGGAAAAGGAAAAAGGGATAAAGGGAGGGAAGAGAGGAGGGGAAGAGAGAGGAGGGAGGAAAAGTTAAAAGGGAGGGAAGAGAGCAGAGGGAAGAGAGAGGAGGGAGGAAAAGGAAAAAGGGAGGGAAGAAAGGAGAGGGAAGAGAGAGGAGGGAGGAAAAGGAAAAAGGGATAAAGGGAGGGAAGAGAGGAGGGGAAGAGAGAGGAACGAGGAAAAGGAAAAAGGGAGGGAAGAGAGCAGAGGGAAGAGAGAGGAGGGAGGAAAAGGAAAAAGGGAGGGAAGAGAGGAGAGGGAAGAGAGAGGAGGGAGGAAAAGGAAAAAGGGAGGGAAGAGAGGAGGGGAAGAGAGAGGAACGAGCAAAAGGAAAAAGGGAGGGAAGAGAGGAGGGGAAGAGAGAGGAACGAGGAAAAGGAAAAAGGGAGGGAAGAGAGCAGAGGGAAGAGAGAGGAGGGAGGAAAAGGAAAAAGGGAGGGAAGAAAGGAGAGGGAAGAGAGAGGAGGGAGGAAAAGGAAAAAGGGATAAAGGGAGGGAAGAGAGGAGGGGAAGAGAGAGGAACGAGGAAAAGGAAAAAGGGAGGGAAGAGAGCAGAGGGAAGAGAGAGGAGGGAGGAAAAGGAAAAAGGGAGGGAAGAGAGGAGAGGGAAGAGAGAGGAGGGAGGAAAAGGAAAAAGGGAGGGAAGAGAGGAGGGGAAGAGAGAGGAACGAGCAAAAGGAAAAAGGGAGGGAAGAGAGGAGGGGAAGAGAGAGGAACGAGGAAAAGGAAAAAGGGAGGGAAGAGAGCAGAGGGAAGAGAGAGGAGGGAGGAAAAGGAAAAAGGGAGGGAAGAGAGGAGAGGGAAGAGAGAGGAGGGAGGAAAAGGAAAAAGGGAGGGAAGAGAGGAGGGGAAGAGAGAGGAACGAGGAAAAGGAAAAAGGGAGGGAAGAGAGGAGAGGGAAGAGAGAGGAGGGAGGAAAAGGAAAAAGGGAAGGAGTGGAGTGGAAGGGGAGGGTGGGAAGGGAATGGAGGTAGGCATTAATTGCTCTTTTTGCCTTGCGGGGTTAGCCAATGCTTCTTCTTCCCTCCCCCCATTTCTTCTTATTCTTCTTCCCTCCATTTGCTCAGTTTCGCAGATTTTGCCAGCTGAACTCCGTCCGCTTCTACTTTTTTTCAGCTGCTTTTTCTTAATTACTATTATGGAGAAAATGGGACGAATGAACGGACCACACAGAAAATGGGGAGGGAGAGGGGGAAATGGAGATGAAAAGGGACGGACGGTCAAATGGGACGAGCGGAAATGGGAGAAGGGCGACGGGTGGGAAAGTTTGTCCAAATCGTGCCGTCGGGAGAGGGGGGGAGAGTTTGGCCCTCTAAAAGCCCAAATTTCTCAAATAAACGTTTAATTCTCCGCCCATTTGACCATTGTTTTCATTTGATTTGTCGTAATGTTCTCTTCTCTCTTCTTCTCTTCCTTTTTCATTTGTCCCTTTTCTTTTCCTCTTCTTCGTTCACCACAATATTTGTCCACCCAATTTTCGGCCGTTGTGCCGAACTTTTCCCGCCACAACACACCGCCACTTTGGTCACTTTATTCGGCAAGTGCGGCAATTTGCGCATTCCGTGCCGCACTTCGCAAATGTCGCGTCTTTTGGTCTCCGGTAAATTGAAAAACAAAAAGAGAAGAGCGATCAAAATGGGCTGAATTGCTTTCACGGTTATTTTCACTTTTAATTTTTGCTTTTTTTAATGACTGACCGTAACAAAAAGCAAAAAGTAAGCGGAGGCAACGCCAATGGAAGCGCGGAGGGGGAGGAAAATAGCGAGAAGAAAGGCACGACTGATCAGAGGGGAAACCGAAGTGATCGGAAGTGGACAGAAATACCTGATCATTTGGCAGAGATTAGCCCACCCTTGGGCAGCCGAACGCGCACTTTGCTCGACGAGTTCAGAGGCCAAAAAGTAACAGATGGGACCGGGGCCAAAGGCAAAAGCGACGGTGAAAAGCGAAATGGCCACGATCAGACAGAGGCCGAGCCAACTCAGCTGATCGGAAACAATTTGATCAGAAATCCGGCGGCATTTAATTTATTTGATATTCCTTTTTCAATTGCCCCGGCGATGGCTTCCCTTCCCACCAACTTCCGTTTTCGCATAAGCATACATAAGGCCACTGATTACGATGTTCATCAAGAGAATGGCCGTTAACGTGACAAGAAGCAGACGACGTCGTCCAAAACGGTCGATCAGAAGGGCGGAGGCGATGTTGGAGATCTAATGAGGATAATAATGTGGTAATTAGCGGGGAAGGAATCAAAAGAATTGGTTCGTATATACCAAACTGAGCAGGGCAAGGCCAACATTGTCAATAGAAGCCCAATACTCAGAGACACCAGTGGTACGGAAAAGCTCCACAGCAAAAGCATTGATCACTAACGGAAGGGGAAAAGGCATTAAAAGCAAGGCAAATTTAAGACCGGCAATTCCGCTGAATGCCATGGACAATGAGACGACGCTGCCAATTCTGAAAATGAAAAACCCAAATGAGATTGACACTTAAAATGGAAGACTTAAAAAGTGCCCTTTCGGTTGGCCCCCTTTTGCTTTGCCAGCCGAAAAAGTCCGATGGAACGGTGCCGAACACTTCGCAGAGTTTCTCTTCTCAGTTCGCCCATTCGCTCTTCCAAAATTTGGCCCGAACAATTGTGATAAAATGCCAAAGAATGTCGCGCGAGTGTTTCATTATTACGAAGCAAAAGAAAACTGAACTCAAAAAGAGTTTTATTGGAATGTGAATTGACAAACCTCGGACTTTCTTCTGCCACCATTGTCAAAATGATTGTTGTGGCCAAAAGTTGAGTGCCTTCGATTGTGAACATTACCCACCACAAATTTGAAGAGCCCAAAACGCGCGGAATTGCCACGAAAGAGCCAAAAACAGTGCCGAGCTGAAGCAATGCGCCGGTGCTCATCGAAACAAAACCACGGCAATATTTGGGACTTAAAATTCGAAAAGGGATGCCATTGACAGAACCACGGGAAAGCACCTGCACTCGGCCAAGAAAATGCCAGCCAGCCCGAGACATAAAGCCAATGAAAAGCCAATGCCAAAACGAGAAAGGCAAAGCAATTCGAACCGATTCAACTTAAAGGCAAACAAAAAAATGAATAAAAGGCATTGGCATACAAAATAGGAAAAGGCACTGCAGAAAAGGCCGAAGGTGCACAACAAATTGCTGAAGAAAAGAACTCGAAGACGCCCAAAGCGATCAGCCAACGGACGGATGGAAAGAGAGCCAAAGATGGCACCGAGGAAAAGCATTGAGACGATCAAACTCCAAAAGACCTTTTGCGGAAAGAGGGGGGGGGGGGGGGGATAATTGTGGGTCACTACTAAAGGAGAAAAAAAGAAATCCCTCTGGAAAATATGCCAAATTTCGATTTCGTACCTCCAATTGTTTTGTGTCCATTCTCTTCCCATAATTTATGCGAAGCGATGAGTTGAGAAACAAAAGAAAGGTTTGTTGGGACGGATTTGTGATGGTAATTTGAATGCCAAAGTGAAAGGCACCGGAGAGACCGACCAAAAGGGCGACCAGCGAAAGGCGCAAAGACGGCATAGAGGAAGAGGAAGGAGAAGCGGACGAAGGAGGAGGAGGAGGAGGAGGAGAAGCTGATGAAGGGGGAGGAGGAGGAGAAGAAGCGGGGGAAGAGGAAGGACGAAAAGCGGATGGAAGAGGAGGATGGACGGAAGAAGCGGCAGAGGAAAAGCGACAGTTATTCATTAGAAAGATGGAAAAGCAAATGAGGAAGAGCAGAATAGATTGATGAGGAGGAGGAAGAGAAGAGAAGAAAAAGGATGGAATTGGAAGAGGAAAAAGAGAAAGGTAATTTGATGGGAGGATGGAAGTAGGAACCGAAGAAAAGTGCGCGAACAAATGTTGCGAATGCATTGAAAAAGAGCCATAAATGGGAATTCGACTCTTCCATTGTTGAAAACATCGGCAAATATTTGTTTTTTAATTGAAAATGAATTGAGGGAAAGTTAAATACTATGTATAACGGGATAAATTTGTTAATAAAAAATATCTTTCAAATTTTAAATTGTGCCTTTGCCATTTACACAACAAAAAGTCTATAAATTCATAACTTTTATTCTTTTTTTAATGTTTCAATTCTCTGAGATCATTAGCGTGTCTGTCTCGCATTAATAAATTAGCAAATGATGAGTAATAATTAGTTAATTGCTCAATTAATGGTCTTTTGACTCTCTCCGTCTCTTCGCTCACTTTGGCACTTTCTCTCCCCCTTTTTCTGCTCTCTCCTCCCTATTTTCTGCTGCTGATTCCGTCGTGTCCTTCTGTTGGCTGTTGCTCCTCTGCTTGTGGTAACGGTACACAGTGTATTTCCGATTGGCATTTATATTAACGGATGTGCTGTGGCATTTGCGAAGCATTGAAATCGGAGGGGACGAATTGGACAAAGGCGAGTGAGGAGGGGAGAAAGAGTCGCGGAATCGCCTGCTAAAGAGCACAAATTGGGCAATTAGTGACGGACCAAACGGACGAAAGCATTGGGAAAAGCCAAAAAGACAGTCAAAGCACCTTTTGTTGAGCAATATGCTTCGGTTGGAGCGAAAGCTGGACTGATTGTAGGCGGATGAAAACTGATTGGTTCTGCTAATTCGTCTAATTAGCGTCGTCGTTTGTGCTCCGCAAATTGCCGGCAGTGTGCCGCTGTCGCCGAATGCCAACGTTGTCCGTTTGCGACAATCGCCGCGACTTTTGAAAATGCCGAATCGGTAGAGAAAGGGGTTGATGCAAGTGCTGACGGATGACTCATCAGAAATTAGGCCATGGATAATTAGTAATTACCTGGCCAGCAGAATGGACTGAAGCCAATTGAAATTTGAGGCCAACTGTTCGCACTTTGACTCGGGCTCACAGACCACGCGAAGAAGTGCCATCACCTGAGAAGCATTGAATGATTGATTCAATGGGCAAAAACAAAGAATGGCCGGGGAGGGGAAACACCTGATAAGGCAGCCAACTGAGCACGAAAGTGCACACAATTGCCGCGGTTGCCTTCAGAAAGCGCAGTTTTGTGTTTTGCTGAAGCCGTTTGTGCTGGTCGGTGTTGGCCAAACAATTGGACTGACGCAGCGAAGCGCCCTGATGGCGAAGGGACAAGCCGATGGAGACGTAGCAGAACAAAATGACACCCAGAGGGATGTAGAAGGTGGTGATCACATGGAAGAAGTGGAAACTGAAGCGGCAATAAGGTGGATAAGAGGAAAAAGGAGAGAGAAAATCACACATGGGCGAATGAGGAGGGGGGGGGGGATCAATGGGGGATAAGCGGCACAAGAAAGGGGGATGAGGAGGAGGGATAACAAAGGGGGATGGGGAATCAAAAGGGACGAGAAAGGAGGGGGGGGGGGGGTAAGGGGGAGAGTGCCAGCAATAGAAAAGTGACCCAGGAAAAAGTGCCAAAAGGAAAAAGACACTGAACGGGAAATCAAAATGGAGAAGAACTTACACAATGATATGACTGGCGTTGAACCCTTGAAGATGGTAGCATTGGACGAACGGCGTGTGAGGGATGGGCCGAGTGCCGCGGAAGACGGTCATCGGAAGAGCGCAGAGAATGGCTAGCAGCCATGCAATTGCGATCAGCCAAGTGACACGGCGGTTTCCGTTTGGGACACTACCCAATGGCACTCTGAGAAAGGCACGGGTCAATTTGAGAATGAAATTGACAAAAGATGGCAGAGAGAAGCCGAAACGAAAGCCAACGAGTTACCGACCGAATACAGTATAACATGTCGATGGCAATTGCGGCGACCATATTGGACCAGAGATGGAAAGGAAGTGCGGAGAGAAAGGAATACATTTTGCAAAGGCCGTTCCCTTGGGTCCAGTGAATGTTCTGAAGGGGTCAATGGTCATTTCAGGTTTTTATTGTTAATTGATCACCCAAATCCAATGCGTTCTCCACAGACAGTAAATGCACAGTACCATCAGATGGGCGATCAGCAGCTGCCGGGACAGGCGAATCAGTCGCATTTCACCCGAATGACTTTTGGAGCGCCTAAAGGGAGGGCAAAGGCAAAATGTGACAAATGCCAAGAAAAAACACTGACTTTTTGTAAAAGTTTTTCAGCGCAAAGGCATTAAGCGGAGCTCCGATAGCAAAAAAGAACATTTGGTAAAGCATTTCCACCACTTCTGAGGTGGAATGGACGGACCAAAGATGGGACTCATCGAGAGAATCGGCAGGCAAAACGGAGGACAAATTGGTGAGCAGCGGAAAAGGAAAAGACAATGGCAGAAGAGAGTCGGGGCCGGGGGATTGGCCAATCGGAAGAAGACTGATCAGATCATCAGCAGAGGTAGACATTGACGGATCTGAAAAGAGAAGTGATCGGATGAGAAAGGAAGTGATCGGATGAAAAGGGAAGTGATCGGATGAGAAGGGAAGTGATCGGATAAAGCAATGGAATAAACTGAGAAAAATGGGGGGTAAAGGCAAATGAGGGCAAATGATTCCCATTTGGAAAACAATTAAACAAAACAAATTCTTTCAAACACTGCCATGAAAAGCAGTAATTGTAACAGAATGAAAAAGGAAAACGATGCCGCGGCGAAAGAATGAAAAAGAAAGCCTCTGGGGGATTTGACGGATAAATTGGGGGGGGGGGGAGGGAGGGGAATGGGGGCGGGGGGAATAAATCATATTCAAAAAGCAATTTTCATACAAAAAATTTAAGTTTTTTTTTTGTGATTAAAAGGAATGAGGAGGAAAAGCGGAAGTAAAAGATAAATGGCACAAAAGTGAGAAGGACGGATAAACAGAAGCAAACAGCTTAATCAATCAGATGAAGGATTTGGAATACAATTTTGTGTTAATTAATTGGGAAATATTTAACGAAATCAAATAAATGCGTATTAAAATCAATCCGAATTTTCCGTTTGTTTTTGTTTAGTTCAGCAGTTTCACGAAATAAAAAGCGCTTGGCGAGAACTGATGAAGCATTTAATGTAAAAAGGGTAAACTGACAAAGGGAGGGGGCGAACGATGGACGGAGTGTCCAATTTCATTCACCTTTTGCCTCCCAATTATCCATTCGTTTTTCTCACTTTTTGTTAAAGCAAATTATTTATTGAGAGAGTGTTTTAAGGAAATAAATTTTATCAGTTTAATAAAAGAGACCAAAATATTTTTAAGGAAATCTCTGCTCGCAATGAATGGCATCGCTTTTTTTGGGTTGGCATTGGCAATGAATGCCTTGGGAAGGAATGGGCGTGAACGGGCACAGTTTGGAGCTCATTTAGCGGACAAATGAACAAAGTTTGGGAAATGATGTGAAGGTCTTGCGGTGAGAAGGGTTAAATTTGGCCGATGAGAGCATTTTCATGGGGAAAAGGCGGGAATTTGTCCGAGAGGGAGGTGACGAGTTGAAATTTAAATGGGAACTAATGGGGGAGGGGGGGAGGGGGGGAGGGAAGGGCGAACATGGGAAAAGGGGGAGGGGAGGGCACGGGGAGAATTTGAAGGGGGGGGGGAAAGGGAGGGCATTTGGAGGGGGGGGGGGGGAACGGCAGGCGGCACAACCAAAAGTGGCGGTGAGAAGCAAATTAATGAGAAAATGGAATAAAAATGAGCAGCAGAACACAGTGCCGTTGTGCCTGCTTAAAGTGCGTGTGATGAGCAGCAATTATTGGACCGATCAACTGACAACGAACGAGGGGATTACGGATTAAATTCATTGGCATTTGGCCATTATTATTATATATTTTTTTGCGACGACTTTTATCCCTCCCACGTAAATTGCGAATATTCATTCAAATATTCATCCCTTTCTTTTCTCATCAGTGCCAATAATGGTCTTTTGCCTTTGCGCCATTCTCCGAATTCGCCGTTTTTGCGCTTTTTTCTTATTAAACCGACAAAAGAAATACTAAAAAAGACAAAAGGAAAAGGTAAAATAATTCCTAAAAAAAGGTGATGTTTTTATTTATTTATTTTTATTATTGAGAATCGGAAAAAGCCAATTTAATTCCTTTGGGCGTAATGGACAGAAAGTTTGCCGCCATTGGCACGGATTATGCAATTATGGCGGAGATTGAGCTACTGGGAAGACATAATAAGAAATGAAGATAATTTTATAATTAATTATTTAATGGCACATATGTTATGACAACGGCATTTATCAGCCAATTTTGTTAATTAAATAATAGTAAAAATGCAAAAATAGACAAAAAAAAAAACGGGACCAGCAGAAAAGAGAGTCAAATGAAAATGACCCCCCCCCCCCACCAGAAAAAAACGACGCCAATTCCCCGAGGGATTGAAAGGCCAAAACGTGACCAATCAGACGAAAATGAACGAATGATTGAATGACTTCTGCTAATGATAGCTGCATTAGTTATATTGATGCTCTTGCTCATCATTCTCATCGCCATTAGCTCAATTTATTAGGTTTTAACATTTTGCATTTGACATATCCCCTCAAAAAGCACCAAAAAAGGTATAAATACCTAAAAAAAGAGAGAGAGAGAAAAAGGGGGGAGGGGATAAGAAAATGGGTTTGACCGGACGGATAATGGCGAAGAAGGATTAGAAAATGGCGCGGGCAAAGTCGGATAAAGGGCAAGCGGAGAATAGTTAAGTGGGACGGCAAACGGGGAAACAGAGAAGCCGGCTGCACTTTCGGCACATTTTGCATGGTGGCATGGCATTAAAAATGGTTGAGCCGACAAAGGCGCAAAGGGGCCATTTAACCGTTCAATGCTCATTTAACCAACCGATGCTTTTTCTTTGATTGTCAGAGCTTTGGGTCGATTTGCTTTACACTTAAATTAAGTGAATTCTTTCCTTTAATTTTCTTCCTCAATTTTTTGCTTAAAAAATTTCGATGGAAAACACAGCCAATTATTAATTACTTATTAAGCAATTGAGTGTTTTGAAGCGAAGAATTGGACAATAAGCGCACAAATGAAGCTAATGGGCGAAAAAACATGAAATTGGCAGTCAATTGGGCCAACTTAATGAAATTCATACGAACTTCTCAACTCCTACAAATACAAAATGAGCAATGGGAAAATGCACAGAGAATGAAAAAATGTGAGAAAATCGAAGAAATTGCTTAATTGTTTTGAATATTAAATTATCATTCAACGAAGTGAAAAGGGCAAACAAAAGCAAAAAAGAAAAAAAAGAGAGGGGGGGGGGGGGGAAATGGGAAAAGCGGGGGGGGGGGGGGGGGGGGGGAAAGCATTTTAATCTTTACAAAAAAAGTGCAGAGAAATTGGCATGGGAAGGGAGGGATAAGGAGAGACGGACAGATGAGCAGCTGCTTTTCTGACTTTTTGATTGACAAAAAGAAAAATGTGATGATAATATTAAAAATCACCGAAAATAAAAACGGGGGGAGGGAAAGAAAGGGAGGGAAAGTGCCGGGGGAGGGAAAAGCCCCGAGGGGAGAGCGAGTGCCATTGCCCATAAGCATTTTGAAAGGGCAGCTGAAATTCGGCCTGCCGAGGGGAAAAAGAGAATTATTCCCCGTTATGCAAATGCAATTTAAAAATGGATGAAAATGAAGAGAAAAGAGAGAGAAACAAGAAGAAATTCAAAGGGATAAGAAAGAAAGAAAAATGAAAGAAAGAATAAAATGCCAAAAGAAATTAAGAAAAACTAAAAAAGTAGGGACCAATGATCGAATTGACCAACAGCCAAACCAACAGCACCCTCCCTCTCCACCCCCCCCCCCCCTAATGACACCCACACACATTAAAAATGGTGCCCAATAATTAATGCCGAATTGTCATGGCTATTTTAAACATCGCTTCTTCCAAAAGCAGTAAGTGTCACGCATCCAGGAAAATTTCTTAAAACTGTGATGTAATTTGGGAAAATGGTCTTAATGGCTGGAATTAATTAGTAAGGCAGAAAGGGGGCACGGCAATGGGCAAGAGAATAGGGAAAAAGAGGAGGGCGGACGGGGGGAAGGAAAGGAAAAGGGGGGACTGAGAAAGCGTGGAGAGGGAGGAGGGGGAGGGGGAGAGGCAGGGCGGAGGGGGAGGGGGAGGGAGGATGACGCATGAGGAAGGGGGAGTGGAGGGTGGAAGGGAGAGAAAAAAGGGGATTGAGAAGGCGTGGAGAGGGAAGGTGGGGGGGGGGGGAGGGTCGAGAGGATCTGTTGGGGAGGGGGGGGGGGGGGGTCGTTTGAGTCTGGCGCAGTTTGACACTTTATAAATCCTCTTAGAAATGACCAAACTCAACATTCTTCGTATCATTCGATAGCTCTTAGTATCCTATATTATCTACAAAATTTCAAAAAATTTCGTTAGGTCTCAAAAAAGTTATAGCCAGAAGAATTCAAAAAACCTAGTTGTTCGAAAGTTTTGGGCCATAACTTTTTTCGTTTAATTCAGGGGAGGGGGGGGGGGGGGGGTGGTTGAGTGACCGTGGGAGAGACAAAGACTCGGGAAAAGGGATTTTGGCCATTAGCAGAATAAAACGGCGCCCAGCAGAACATCGGCAACAGAAAAAGAACATTGGAAGAATATTCGATGTGTAATTTATCCGCTATTATGAAATTCTTTGGAAAAAAAACGAAAAGCGAAGTTTGAGCAAATAAATTTAAATTCAAAAAATAAAGTGAACGGGCAAAATAATTGAAAGTGACAAAAAGTAATTTCAAATTGGAATAGAAAAGCCTCACCAATGGCATAAACTTTTAATTAATTGTTTCGACTACTCATCGACCACATACGCGCATTGCCAATGTCATTGAGCCCAACTTCTTCATTAATGAGAATCATCTGTAGGGGATTAAGCTATTTGGGGAGGGCAGCCAAAAGATTGGTGACGCTGGGCGAGATGAAGCATTCATTGTGAAAAGCAATGAGGTGGAAAAGTGCCACCATCGGACCGAAGCACAAAAAAAAACATATTACCATAAGCATCACAGCATCACTCCATCTTTTGTGGTCAATTAACTTTAAAAATAACGGAGATAAAAGACGGGAAGGGGCGATCAAATTCAATGGAATTGACGGGGTTGGCATGGAACCGCGGGGGAAGGCACACGGACACATAATTAGGGCATTGGATGGCCAATTAACAACAACGCCCTCCCATTGACGTAAATTTATATTAAAATTTAAACGAAAGACGGGGGAAAGCGCAAAAATAAACGAAGTGAAAGAAAAATAAGAAGCACAAAATGGGGCATGAAAAGAGCAGACGAGACGGACGGACAAAGCAATTCGGAGCGAATTAAAAGACATAAAAATTAATCATAATTAAAAATCCTACAAGAAATTTAAGCGAAAAATGCGCCAAACCCCCGCCCCCCCCCCTTTCCCCTCCCCGTGAGTGAGTGATGAGTGATAAGCTGTTAGCTGCTGATAAGCCCATTATCATTTTGCTGCTGCTTTGGTCCCTTTGCTTTTTTTTTGCTTTTAACTGATAAGCGAATAATTAGTCAGAAAGTGTCGTTTCATTTGTACAATATTTCACTTAATTTGTTTGTACTTTCCTTCTCCTTCTCCGTTTGTCCGTTGTCCATTCCCACCCAATTTGCCCCCCCTCCAAAAAAAAGTCCATTTGTCCCATTTCTCTTTCATTTCCCACAAAATGTTTTTTTCCATCATTTCCTTCATCATTTTCTTTTATTCGGTTTCCTCTGATCAGCAACAAAATGTGTCGCCGTTGCGCAATGTACGGGCACATTACGACGCCAAAATGGACACAATTTTGGTGGATTGGGAATGGAGTGAAATTGGACGGAAGGAAATTGAGGGTGAAAGGGCGGGAGAGGCAGGGAAGAGGGTAGGGGGAGGAATAGAGAAAGAGTGGGACAGGGAGGGGGAGGAAGAGAGGGAAGGAGAGAGGAGGAAGAGAGAGAGGTGGACAGGGAGGGGGAGGAATAGAAGGAGAAGAGAGAGAGAATGGGACAGCGAGGGGAGGGAAGAGAGGGAGGAAGAGAGAGAGAATGGGACAGTGAGGGGAGGAAAGAGGGAGGAAGAGAGAGAGAATGGACAGGTGAGGGGAGGACAGAGAAGGGAGGAAGAGTGGGAGCAGGGATGGGGAGAAGTAGAAGGGAGGAAGAGAGTAGAGAAATGTGACAGCGAGGGGAGGAGAGAGAGAGAGAGAATGGGGAACAGTGAGCCGGGAGGAGAGAGGGAAGGAAGAGGAGAAGTGGACATGGGGGAGTAGGGAAGTGAGAGGGAAGAAGAGAGGATGGACAGCGAGGGGAGAAGAGAGGAGAGAGAGAGAGGGGAGGAAGAGAGGGAGGAAGAGAGAGAGAGAATGGGACAGCGAGGGGAGGAAGAGAGAGAGGAGAGAGGGAGGAAGAGAGAGAGGGAATGGGAGAGGAGGAGAGGAGAGAGGGGACAGGGAGGAAGAGAGAAGAGAATGGGACAGCGAGGGGAGGAAGAGAGGGGAGGAAGGAGAGAAGAATGGGACAGTGAGGGGAGGGAAGAGAGAGAGAATGGGACAGCGAGGGGAGGAAGAGAGGGAGGAAGAGAAGAGAGAATGGGACAGTGAGGGGAGGAAGAGAGAGAGAATGGGACAGCGAGGGAAGGAAGAGAGGGAGGGGGAGAATTACTGGGGGTCAAAACCCGGTTCAGATTACAAATTGTTTGTCCACTACAAAGTGTCGAATCAGCACAGACACAGAGGGCTCAATGAATGGCATCGCGTGTCATCCGAAGACGACTCTCTCGGGGCAAAGATTCCGTTGGGCCAAGCGTTGAACAATGGCGACGAAATCACTGTTCAGGTTATTAACTCAATTAATTGCTTACGCTTTGTCCTAATTACTTCGGTGTTTTCGAAGCCATTTCCGCTTAGGTATTTGCTGAACCCATTGAACGGGGCTTTGCAACTGAACAGAGCGATCCGCTGGTAATTTGGATAGCGAGAAAGTCGCAGGACAAAGGCAATGAAAGCGGCGAAAATTCGGAGAATGGGTAAGTTGGCGGACTTCTGTTTGTTTGATGCATGCATGGTCTTTGTTTTGTGCCGGTTTTCAGCGCGATTTCCATGGCTGATGAGCTTCTTCCGCCGTACAATTTCACCGCCAACATTCTCAGTCCCGGCAAAGTGCGTCTCGAGTGGAGAACGCCTCCGCTGCCCTCGCCTTCGTCCGTCCCTTTTTACATTGTGAATGTCCGTCAGCTAAGTGCCAATACAGGCGATCGCTTCCCTCCCCAACAGGTGGACATTTACTTGGCATTTCCTTGGCGTTTGCCGCATTTCCTTGGGATTTCGTCTAATCTTCGTTTTTTCCTTTTCGCTTCGCGTCGATGGCACTCATTTTTTGCTCGGCAATTTGGTCGCTGGAGAAAACTTTGAGTTCACAATTCGGACCGCGTTGGATGCCGAACGCATTTCGTCGGCAGCTGCCATTGTGGAAATTGCCATTCCATCAGGTGAAATGGAGCAGAAGGAAACACTGACCTTACCGGTCAAAATCATTGACTAACTGATCAGATAGTGATTTGGTGGAGGTGGGCAAACTGATCGTGACTTCGCGCTTTCGTCCGGACGGAAACGGAGTGGTGAACCTCACTTGGGAAGTGCCGCAGCATTTGCTGGGAAAGATTCAATGTGACAACATTTAAGAATGCTTCGAATAATCTAAGAGTTTGGTTTTAGCCTATGAAATGCGTTATTTGGAAGCGGATCGGGCGCAATCAGTGGCGATGCCATTTTGGGAAAGGCTTTTCTTTCCCGGCACAGCGCCAACCGCCGAAATTTACAACATGAGACCGTTGGGCTGACCTCAAAACATATTGGTCTGATAATGAATTTTCTGCTGCTGTTAAGGGACACTGAGTACGTCCTGCGAATTCGGACGACGATGGAATCGCGGGTCCAAGTGGAAAGTGCCGAATTTCGCTTCAGGTAAATTAGCCATTTCGTTGATCCCCCCTCCCCTCCGTCAGAACGCCAAAATCGGCCGGTGCCAATCCGATCGCCCGTTTGGACGTCCTTTACTCCAGCGAAACCCCCGCAGTGCGTCTCCAATGGATTCTCGCCCCGTTCGAATGCAATTTAAGTCCCGAAACTCACTTTTTCCAAAGTGCAGGCACATAAACGCCGTGTTGGTCGGCGGTTTCGATGTGTTTTTCACTGATCGCTACGACCTCCCCGAAAGCGAATGGACCCATCGACGAATCCACGGAAATGACCCCCAATTGTCGTTGGACTCGCTCAGCCCTTCGACCACTTATTTTGTTCGAATCGATGTCCGAAATTCGGACGGAACTGTCGTAAAAAGTCAGTCAGCTTATCGCTTCACGACATTCGGTTGGTTCGGAAAAATTTGCTTTAATCGTCGATTAATTCATTAAAAAGAGACTTTGCCGCTTCGAAGAGATTTTCGGCACATCGACACATTGGCATACCAACAAATTGGGCCTGGCCGAGTGCAAATTCAGTGGGAATTGCCGGAAGCAGTAAAAATGGGATCAAAGGGTAATTTTGAAAAGGGAAACGGAAATCAAAGCACCATTTAGGGATCGTCATCTTCTACAAGTACGCGTTCGTTTTCCTTCTTTCTTTTTGGTTTTTTGCACTCACTTTCTCAGTTCGGACACTCGCGAACCTTTGGACCGATGGCACCGAATTGACTTGGACAATTCCGAAACGGTTCAGATCATTGGACACATTGGAAACTATGAAGAGATAAACCAATTAAGCGATCACTTGAATTAATTGGCCTGAGAGAGAACGCGGAATACCAAGTGCAAATTGTACCGAAGAGCATGGACGGAATGCCAATGTGGACACACGCACAACGAATACAGCTGAGGACAAAGGAGACGGAAGAAGACGAAAGACGAATGGAGGAGATGAAGCGGAGGATGAGGCGGATGAGGGGATGAAGAGAAAGAGAGATTGGAAGGAAGAGAGAATGAGGGATGAGAGGGAAAAAAGATTGGAAGGAAGAGAGAATGAGAGGGAAGAGAGATTGCAAGAAAAGGATAAAGAGAAGGAAGAGAGATTGGAAGGAAGAGACCAAGAGAGAATGAATTAGAGATTGGGATGGAAAAGAGAAACGAGACGATGAGAGACGGAAGAGAACGATGAACGAAGAGAGGACGAAGAATGAGTGAAAAGGAAGATGGAACGTGAAGGGGGGAGAGGATGGCATTTTATGTCATACATATCGAAATTGAATGTATAAACTATTGTAAAGCAAATGCCTTTCTTGGGCCAATTAACTAATCCGCTGCCCAATTAGGCCATTAATTACCCCCCCCCCCCCCTCTGCTTTTTTAATCTTTCCCTGTTTTTTCTTATCAGAACGGTGCACAAACAATCTCAGATACATTCATTCACCTTTTCAAGAGGAACAAACAAAGCAAATTATTTTTGTATTAATTATTATTTTTATTTTGATTGACTTTGCGCTTTTTCCGTCCCTTCGAATTGCCAATCTCTCCCGCGTCCCTTCCAAATGGATGCCCTTCCCGCTGAACTCATCTTGGCCATTTTGGCACGCCTTTCATGCCCCGAGGACATTCTCAATTGCAAATTCGTCTCACAAAAATTCCATCGGCTGATTAATACCAATGGCAAAAATTAAAAATTTTGCTATGCTTTACTTCATCATTTAGCAGCGAATTTGGCCCGTCCTTTGATCGATTGTTCCATAAAACAAATTGGAAATTGTTGTGAAATTGAAATTAATGGAAAAGGGCAAAAAAGGAAATGGCAAATTGAGGGGGAGGAAGAGCAATCACAACAGAAACAATGGCACCAAATTGTTAATGATGTCGGCACTTTAAAATAGTACCAAACAATTGTTGATCTGATTTGAGGAAGATGCCGTTGCCCTTCGGCCTTTTCGGCGCTTTGAATTCGGCACAATCGCTCTTTTCGGTCCGTTCTCTGCCGATGGCATTTCTCTTCTCATTCGTTGGCTTCAATTCTCCCGTCAAACAAAAATTCGGGCAATTTTGGTGGAAAATGTTTGTTAAATATTTAAATTTATTTTCCAATTTTGGCAATTTCAGTTTAATTTTGACAATGTTCAAAGCACGCAAAGACTTTTTGGGCAGATGATGCAGCAAAAATGCGAGGTCAATCATTAAATGGCATTTTTAGGCTCAGAATTTGACGGAAACGATCAAAAAGAATTAAATAATAATAATAAAAACCAAACACAAAAAAAAAGGAAAATTAAAATTAAAATAAAATTTAAAAAACCCAAATAAAATTAATTATCAATAAATGTGAAATTTAGCGACTTCATTTGAAAAAGTGCATTTTCCATTCCCAATTTGTTCACTGTTCTCTTTTGAACGACCACTCATTGAACTCACTCAATTCATTTGCCCAATTTCAACTTGAAGATGAAAATTATGCCGACGAAAGTAAGCATTTGGACAATCGACGGCTTTGGCCTTACCTTTTTATTTCTTGGCACTTTCAAATCATCATTCGTCCTTTTAATGACCATTTAGCAGATCAATGCCTTCCCATCCCTTTTCTGCTCTTCTCAATGTCCCATTTGGCCAATTCCGTCGTCCGTCTTCGGCCCCTTTCTTCCCATTTGACCCCTCTTTTTCTGTGGGATTCGTTCGTTCCCTTGGCCTCTTCCTCCTCCTCTGATCAGTTTGCGTCTGTCTCTGATCAGTTTCTCTCCGCCTTGGCCACTTTTGTTCGAGTCAGTGATTGCTTTGGTCATTCCTTTCCCTCCCCCCCCCCCCCTCAGAATTGGCAAAATGCCCTTTCTCCGCCCTCCTTCCATTTTCGCCTTCGTCGTGTCCCCCCGCATTTCTCAGCTGATTTCTGCTCTTTTTGCGATCGGATTGGCATTTCCCAGCTCAATTTGGTGTTCCCTTCGCTTTTTCGCCATTCTTTTCGCATTCAATGCAAAGAAAATAAGGTCAATTTGATCAATGATCGGCTGATAAACGGCGGGGAAATTTGAATTTTAATTGGCCAATTGGCATTTTAAGGAAAAGCGCCTCTTCGAATTGTTTTCTCGCAATGAAATGAAATTGTGGCCGACCGCTTTCTGTCTGATCACCCAACAACAGCCGATCGAATAAATTTACCATTATTATGGACCTCCAATTGGTTTAGTCAAATTTTAACTTTTATTTTCACTTTTTTTGTCCCTTTTTATTTATTTTTATTGGTTTTAAATGTTAAATAATTAATTAAGCAATTTGCTCATTGTTTTGCAATTCCTTCCTTTTCTTTCTGTTTATGACTTTTTCACTTCTCCTTGCACTTCTTTCACTTGTTCGGCTGCCATTTGTTCGGAGAATTTCTGAGAATTAAATGATAATTTATTTATTTTATTTTTTCATTTATTTTTCATTTTTCAATTCGCCTTTCACCTGCACAACTTCGCCGTGGGACCACGCGGTCGGATGGAAACGGAAGCGCGGACGGCCTTCGGAATCGATGAGAAATTTCTGACGAATTTGGCACAAATTAAAAAATACTTGACGAAAAATAATTAATTGTCAGCTCACCTCGAAGTTCCATGTGATGTCGTTGGTTCTGATCGGGTTGTACATCAGTTCCTCCCTCTTTCCGATTTGAATGACCGTTTGAGGGCACGAATCCTTTAAAAGTGGAAATTCTCAACTTATTTTCTTTCTTTTTTTTCGTATAATTCATTTGTTTTCTTTTGTTCAATAAACAACAGTAAATTAATTTGGCAATTTAATAATTCGCAATGTTTTTGCCTTTCCCAAATTAATTTCGGTGGTAATCAACAAATTAACGCCAATTTCTCCCCCCTTTCCGAGTGATCGGTTAAAAATATTTTTGTACCGACCGATGATTGTTTTGGTAATTTCTTTTATTTTTTATACATTTTTGCCTCCGTTTGGGGATTATGTTTATTCAATTCTCGCAAAAATTGATGCGATTTTTGAAGTGAAAGGTTTGTCATCAACAATCCTTCACAATTCCATTCCGAACTTAAAAGGGAGCGCCCATTTTGGTTGAGCTTTGGACGTGCGCACACTCCGCCGACCCCCCGCCCTCTCCCTCTCCCTCCCCCCGCCCCTCTCCCTTCCCTCCCCTCTCCCTCCCCTCCCCTCTCCCTCCCCTCCCCTCCCCGCCCCTCTCCCTTCCCTCCCCTCCCCCTCCCCCCCCCCTCCCCTCCCCCTCCCCTCCCCTCCCCTCCCCTCTCCCTCCCCTCCCCTCTCCGTCCCCTCCCCCCTCCCTCCCCTCCCTCCCTCCCCTCCCCCCCCCCTCCCCTCCCCCTCCCCTCCCCTCTCCCTCCCCTCCCCCCTCTGCCCTCCCCCCACTGCCCTCCCGTTTCCCCCTTTCCCTTGCCCCTCTGTCCTCTCTCCGTCTCCCCTCTCCCTCCTTTCGTCTCCCTTCTCCCGCTTCTCTTCCCACCCTCCCTTATTCTCCCCCCCCCCCCCCCCCCCCCCCCCTCCCCTCCCCTCCCCCCGCTCCCTCCTTTCGTCTCCCCTCTCCCCCTTCTCTTCCCACCCTCCCTTATTCTCCCCTCTCCCTCCCCTCCCCTCCCCGCCCCTCTCCCTTCCCTCCCCGCCCCTCTCCCTCCCCTCTCCCTCCCCTCCCCTCTCCCTCCCCTCTCCCTCCCCTCTCCCTCCCCCCTCTGCCCTCTCCGTCTCCCCTCCTTTTTACTCTTCTCATCAATTTGATTGAGTTCTTTCTCCATTTTAGATAATATTTTGTAAACAGAAAATAGCGGGGTAAAAATAAAAAAGTGTCCAACAATCAAACCAATTAAAAATTAATTAACAATTAATTAATTGGTTTTGTGCCCTTGTCTTCTTCTCCGTACCCTTTACCTTAAGGAATTCGTACAGCGGGTGCTGGTTGGCGCCGTTGACCTCCAACTTGCCGAAGATGTGCAGCCGCGGGTGCGGCTTCCACCCGTTGCCCGGTCTCACATGGGTAATTCCTTCAGCAGGAGACAAACTCGGCATTCATTCATTCTGTCGGTTGGCCCGTACCAGCCCAACTCTCTCACCGTTCATAATCTCGTGGTTCTCGGCCGGCTCCTGCAGATAAAACTGATTGCAGGGGAATGCCAAGATGGAGAATTGGTTGCCATTAGCGAGGTTCTTCTCAATCAGCGGATTGAAGTCAATGTACTGCTGAGTGTACGCTGACAAACGAATGGGGAAAAGTCACCGAATGGCACGGATTTGGCAAAGTCAGTACCGCAAAAAGTGGCCACGTTTATCACCAGAAGGGCCTGTCCTTTGAACTTCTCCAAATTGGTGAAGTCGCCTTCCAATGTTTCCACCTGAAGCGAAGCAATGGCAATTCAAAATGCAAATGCCATCCCAAAAACGCACCTCAAAATCGTAAATGGTTAGGTTCTGATCCGTCTTGCATTTGCTCCACCGCGTCGTCTCATCGATCAGTTTGGGGCCTTTTAACAAATTGTGCCTTTTGTAAGCAATTTTCCTTTTTCTTTTACCGGGCTGCTCCTTTTGCTGCGCTTGTGGCTTAAATCGTTCAGCAGAAAAAGCAGTGCCGAAAAGCAGAAAAGTAAACAGCAGAACAGCAGCAGAGGACATTTTGATTATAGGGAATACTGTAAAGAAAAAGAGAGATACGGTAGAGGAAAGAATGGAGGAAATACAAATGGAAAAAACGGCCGATTATCTCAGAACTTTTTTTTCTGATGGTCATTTGGAGTGTATTGTAAAAGTGATCAGACTGATCTGATCTGATCGCCCCCGCCCATTTCGTCGCATTATTTTGAGTTTTCATTTTGAGAGTTCTTAGCAAAAACTGCAGCAATCCCCCCCCCCTCCCCTCCCTTCTTCTTTCACTGCGCAATTCGCTTCCTATTTTCAGCGACAATTGGGCGAGTGATCACGCGAATTGGTCGAATTGGTTGGGAAAGTGGCGAAGTGGGGAAAAGAGGTGCGATTTGTAAAAGTAATAAGTGAAACGGGGATTTTGGGAGGTTGATGATTGTTGGGTGATTTGATCGGATGGATTGTGTGATCGGCAGAGAAAGAGAGAGAGAGAGAGAGAGATCGGATGGGAAGTGATCGGATGAAATTTACTAAAGCGATTGAGTGACCCGTCAGTTCAGTCGATTGTGCGCTCCGTCGTTCCAATCAGCCCGAAAACCCGACAATTTATTTTGTGTTTGTAATGTGCAAAAAGAATGAAAAAAGCATTATGGTAAAAAAGGAAGGGAAGAACAGCGGAAGAGTGCGAGGAGGGAGGGAAATGGTGAAGAAATTGCGGAGGACAATCGAATGACAAACGAAACGAACGAATGACTCTCGACGATGCCCTTCCAACTCAATTTATAGGCCGGGGGCGGGGGGGGGGGGGGCAAACCGCGCGGGTCCCAACCTTTCCCCCCCCCCCTGTCCCCCCCCCCCCTCCCCTCCGTCTCCTCCCCCCCCCCCCGCATTTTGTTGCCCCTCCCCCGCCCAGTCTTTCCTTCTCTTCCTCCTCAAAATGTGCTTCTCTGTTCAGCTGATCAGTGATGGATGAATTGGGTGATCGGTGAATTATTTTCGTAACTGGAACACCGAAAGCAAAGTGATAAATGATGAGAGATGTGGAAAATGTGAAGCAAAATTGGACATGGAAAAGGCCAAAGAAAAGGAGAAAGAAAAACCATGGAAAATTGCAAAAATTCCAAAATTGGACCCCGCCCCACCATAAAAACCCTGGAGAAATTTAACAGAACCCATAACGGCATTTTTATTTGTTCGCATTTGGCATTTAAATAGCAATTTAAAATATTAGAAATTCAATTTAAAAATGATGGGAATTTTCTGTCATAAAAAACAATTTTCTTTATTCTTCAATGACTATTCATTTTTTGTTGCATTTGATCAGTGTGAAATTCGATTCGATTGCGAATTGCGCCCAAATGCCCCCGGGGTGCACAGTGTACAAAAAATGAAAGTGTTTGACCCTTCACTCTCTCGCGACAATTTGGCCTCCAAATTGGCGACAACAATGGGACACAAACTTTGCCCTCTCTTTTCTGAATTTCTTCTCCCCCCCCCCCCCCCGCAATTCTGCGCATTTTGTAATTCATTCTTTTGCCCCTCGGCCATTTGAGCGCATTTTTTGTCATTACATTCCAATTAAAATAAAATAAAATTAAATAAAATTAAAATAAAATAAAGCATAAAACAGAAAGTAGCAGAAAGGAGAAAAGAAGAAAAGAGGGGAGAGAAGAAGGAATGGGAGGAAAAGCATCACAATAATAAGTGTTTATATAATGGAAAGGGATGATAAATAAATAAATAAAAAATAATAATAAAGGAAGGAAGGAAAAAGACAGATGGCCAAACAAAAAGTGGCATCAACAAACGAACAAATGGCACAATAAAAACAAATTAAAAATAATGACACCGAATTGGACAACAAAAGAATGACCAGACAAAAGCAGCGAAAGAAAGGGCCAACAAACGCACGGATTAATAACGGAACGGATCAGCGGAAGGCCAAAGGAAAAGCCGACATAACCGAACGAAGAACGGACAAACGGACGAAAATCGGACGAAGAATGAAGTGAGTACGTCCGACGATCTCTCAACAAATCCTTGTCTCAATTTGCTTTTCCAAATTCTTCTCTTCAAATGGCTCTTCTGTCCCTTCTCCCTTTTCGATTTGACTTTCTTTTGCCCCTTTTTCCATTTGCGATTTCTCAGCTTTTCATTGAGTGAATGCTTAGGCATAAGAAGCGAATTTGGGACGGACGGTGAAATAAAATGAAGGCAATTCTCACTTCCTTTTCATTAGCCTAAATCAGAAAAAGTGATGGGATGAGGGAGGGGGCGGGGGGGCTTTTGCATTTGTTAATTTGGCCCCAATTTGGCCCTCTGTTTAAGCCTGGCTGACTCTCTCCTCCCCCTCTGATCCGATTAGCTTTGAATTGGGCTTTTTTGGTTGCCCTAATTAATGCCAACACAACGAGCGAAGTGTGAACTTCTTGTTTTTCTGCTTCTTCGAATGTTCGTTTGTGCCAATCATCACTAATAATAAGCGGTTCCGTTCCTTCCGTCTTCGCCAACTTCCTTTGCTTTTGCTTTCCCACAATGATTAACCCCCCCCCCCCGCCCACTTTCCGTCTTTCCGTCCCCCCCCCCCTCCCTTTTTGTGCCCCCCCCCTTTTTGTGCCCCTCCCTCGCCCCTTTTCCCTCTGTCCCCCTTTGCCCCCTCATCATCACCTTCAGGGTCCTTGGGCGCGACCAGTGACGAGGCAATTATCCTAATCCATCCGTGTGATTCCACAACTCCCCCCCCCCCGCCCTTTCTCTCCTTCGGATTCCGCCGTTGTCCATTAATCCAACTTTTGCTTCCCATATTTTCCTTTTTTATTTCAAATGAATTTTTTCTTCTATTTCCGTTTAAATACCCCCCAATTAATTAATTGTTTTTCCATTTTAGATTCATTAGCGTTTGTCCATGGGAATGGTTTTGGCCAAATGATCAGTCGCACTTTTTTTCTGCTTTTCTTAATGTTCGGCCAAAAAGCAAAAAGGGCACAAACATCAGCAGAAGCTGAAATGGGAGAGCGAAGGTTCAAATAAAATAAATAATACTAATTGTAAGTAAAATGAACATTTAATTGCTTTTTTCAAAAAGTGATCCGTCGTCAATCGGTGCGATTTGCGCCCATCGAATAGCAAAACCACTGAATGCGTTAAATGTAAAAATTGGTGAAAGTCTCACGCACCAATGGAGCTGCTCCGAAGAATACGGTGAAATGAACGGAATTTAACGGACAAAGCCATGGGAAAAGCCAAAAAGAAAATAAATCTTTTGAAAATAGGTTCGAATCGTTATGCATTGTTTGTACGAAATTGCGAACAAATTGAGAAAAACGGACGGCAGACAATTTTAAGCGACAAATTTGGGTGAGTTTGTAAAAAGCATTAGAGCCGGGCGGGGGAACTCCGATCAAACGGGGAATGGAAAGCGACAAAAGTCCCCCGGGGGATCCCTTCCCTCCGTCTCCGTTCCCCTCGGCTTCAACCCTTAAAAGTAATTAGTCTCTATGAATTATTTTTTCAGATGTGCTCCTCGGAATGCTTCTTCCACTGCTCGCTTTTCACTAAATTATTCCATTTCCTCCGTCTACGAAAATGCCAACGATTCCGGCATTAATTATGGCAATTTTCGTTTTTTAATTATGCATTTCAACAGTTCCGCTGTCTGTGTTCGGTTCTTCTCAGCTTCTTTCTCCGCCATTTGGGCGTTTTTTCCGCATTGAGTGCATTTTGTCACTTCTGCCAAAAGGGCCAAATGCAATTGAAGTGATTTTAACATTTTTGCTTTATCTTTGTTATCATTTTGAGATGCCCAATTGTTCTCAAAATTTGTCGGACAGAGAAAAGACTTTAAACGAATTGTTAACACCAGCGATGACTCATCAGAAGCGATTCATTGGTAAAAGTCGAGAAAATTATTGAGCTGATCAAAAATACGGATACACACGACAGATATGGTCGAGACAAAAGTTTCCAGCGGATGGATTGGAGTGGAAAAGGAGGGAAACGACGAGGAGCAAACATTGGCACAAAATGTTGCTCAAAAAGGGCAGAGTATTGGCACGAAACAGCGGCGGTTTGCGATGAAAAACAATGCCAAATAAAAAAAATTGTCCCAGGCCATTCGAAATTTGGCACGACCAAATGCCAATTTCGGGCGAAAGTGAGGAAGTGCCGGTCATGGCACTGAGTCCTTTTCTGTACGTTTCGCGCTTTTCCCATTCCGACTTTAAGAAATGTTAAGGGAACGGGCGTATTCCATCTTCACTTCGCCCGTGTCACCTCCAATTCCGCCCTCATCAACTCCGTTTTCCCATGCCGCGTCAGAAAATGCTCAGTCCGTTCCGTTCTCAAAAGTGCCAATGTCAAACGCACCGCCGGACACTCCGACCGTATCCACAGCCATATTTAACCCAACTACCGTACCCGACATCGGTCCCTCACCCGCCGTAAATCACGCGGTCCCAAAACCATTCCCCCAAACGGTGCCATCATTTACACTATGATACTGTATCATCCTACAGTGTTTTTTACAGTTTTCGCCTCCTTTTGGCCTTCTTCCCTCGTCTTCTGCTGCTTTTTTTCCTTCTCCATTTATTCTGCGCCATAATTTTTCTGAGAACGAATTGGAAATAACAGCGAAAGAAGAGAAAAGGGACGACAAAACATTTGGAGAAGGAAAAGCGTTGACAGAAAAAAAGGAGGAAATAATCCGCGCATTTGTGCCATTAATTGTCGGACAAAATTCGACGAATGCATCGGTAGAATTGTCAGATTGTTAACAAAAGTGGACATCCCTTTTATGCCAACTCTGCTCTCTCCCACAATTTGCCCACTCGGCACTGCTCATGGACAATGCTAAACACGGCACTTCTCGTGAGTGTGCCAATGTTCCCAAATTGACCAAATGCCACCGTATGCGCTTAGGTTTGGTCCATCTTCTCGACTTTGCATTGGCTTTGCCTTTTGGCTGCCAAATTGCGCTCCTCCGTCGTCGTCCGTCGCCGGCTAAAAATTTCGCCAAAACAAAAAATGGCAGTGGCCAAAATGGGCGCAATGAAACGGAAAATGATGCGTCAGAAAAGGCATTGCGATGGCATCAGACAGCGGAGGAATTTGGTTGAGGTGCCAACGAATGCTAAACCGATGGAATAAGTTAATTGATCACTCCCCGCCTCATTAGTACCCCGAAATGGGTCCATTCACTGACAATGAACGAAGTTCGCCGGCAGAGAAAAGGCGAGCCCAGCAAAAGGCACTGCGTACAGTGCGCCAGCGACACCTCCTCCATCGGACGGTGGGAATGCCAATGCCAACGATGGACACGAATCGGAAACGGACAGATCAGCAAAACGATCAGCAGAAAAGACAGGTGAAGCGCAAGAGGGACGGACAGTGACCATCGAGGAGGGGGGGGGGGGGGGGGAGAGGAGAAGAGGGGTCGGTCTTAGCCAAAAAATGCCAAAAGTGGAAAGCTCCCCCCCCCCCCTCCCACAAATGACGGCACTGTCTGTTGCTTATTTGAAACTTTGTCCCCCCCCCCACCAAGTTGCCTTTTCCCGTTGCCAAACGAAGACAAAAAACGAAAAATGCCCTCGGGCGCCGATTGGTGTCAAATTTGGACCGAATTCGCGAGGAGGAGGAAGAGGAGGGGAGAAGGGAAAACCATCGGCAGAAATTGGTCATTGGGGGAAGGAAGCAGCGAAGAAATGACAGATGGAAGTGAGGGAAAAAGCGGAAAATTGGCAGAAAAAACGGCATTTTGGGACGGATGGGCGCACAGAGAAAAGCAAATCGAAAAAATGGCATCAAAAATCGGAGAAGGACAACAAAAGCAGCAAATGAATAGCGACAGCAATGAGAACATGTTCAAATTCTTTTGATTGCGAATTCTAAATTCAATGACTAACCCAAAATTTATTTTGCTTACTAAAAAAATAGTGTAAACATTTAAAAAAACCAATAATTAAATTTAATAACAAAAATTGAACAATTAACAGATCATCACTTTTTCTTTTAAGGCACTTTAGGCTTTGCGTCGGTTGTTTTGAAATGTGAATTATTATTATTTCGATTTTGGCACTTCGCTGGTGCAAAAGGGCGGGGGAGGGGGCGGTGGGGGGAGGAGATTCGGTGGAGGCGGCGGCGGAGGAAGTAAAAGCGACGAATGAGTGATTTCAGTAGTTTTACTAAAATGATAACTGAGTATTATTAAATCATTCGGTTTTTTTCCGAAAACCTTCCAAGATCATCATTTGTCGTGGCCAATTTTGGACGGTAATTCGTCGGCGTATTGTTGAAGAAAAAGTGCGAGCCAACACTTTGCTGATTGAGTCCGTTGGACTGCAAAAGTGAGATCCTTGTTATTCCCCGCTGAAAGTAATTTAAAATTTGACCCAACCAATACAAATGGGTCAAATCAAAACTCACTTTTTGGGGTTCGCTGTTCCATTTAGGGCATCCATTTCCAATTCCTCCCCCATTTTGCTGACGACTTTTCAAAAGCGCTTGGTGAATGGCGTCAAGTCGAGGCGTTAAATAACTCTTTAAATTAAAAAGAATTAGAGCATACGAAGTGGGCATAATTCGGTCGGACTCACTTTGTCATTGGGTCTTTTGTCCGTTTGGCCTTTCGTTTGTTCCAAAAGGGAAGAACCCGCGTGTCTCTTCATATTGGGCGAATTGAAATGTTCTATAAAATTAATTAAAATTTCAAAATTAAATCCCCCCCCTCCCTCTCCCTCTGTCTCACCCTCTCCGTTTCCGCCTTCTCTCGCCCTCTTTCGGCCCCTTTCATTGACTCCGTTTAAAGAATTTTGGCGTTGACCATGGCGACGTATAATTCGCCGTGTTTCTCCCCGGCCTTTCCCTTTTGGCGTTGTGTCTTTGGTTTGTTTTCTTAATTTCTAATTATGTTGCTGTTTTCACCATTTATTCACCCACTTCAATCGTTCCGCCTCTCTCTGCGCTTCCGCCGAATTCGGCACCGTTTTTCTCAGTCTGTTGGCTGCCCCCATTCATTGGCAATGAATTCCGTCTGTTGTTTTTGGCTTTCTTCGTGAACTTTGGGAAGAGATGGGCATGGCTTTTCAATGCCTTTTGCGCTGCTTGCATTTGTGCCTGGTGAACACTCGGCCCAATTCCATCGGCCAACCGTTTATTCCTACCGTATTAGATAAAACAACTACCATAAACTCGGTTTTTTTCAATGTTAACCTGAAATACACAGCAACTCGGTAAATCCGTGTGTTTGTTGGCCCTTCGACACCAATCGTTTTGTATTCCGGAATGTCCGGGTCGCCACTGCCGCACTCTCTGAGTGCGAGACAGCACTGCTGCAGCTGCGACTTGGGGTCATTCCATCGTTGGGTCATGATGAAGTACTGCGTGGGAAGGAGGCGCAATTAGAATTTTGTGATTAAAAAATGTTCGAATGATCGCGAGTAGTGATTTTTCAGTTCCTTTTTCCATACTTTGAGTCGGGGGAAAAAACAGCTGCGACAGAATTGGCGACAATAAATCAGGCCACGATCGACGTAAAGGGCACCGACAAATGCTTCATTCTGCGGGAAAAACGTTTAAATGGCTATTTTGAATTTTATTAAATTTTACCAAGTCCGCTTTGTCCTTGAGTCTCAGCTGCGCGAGAGTGCCCTTTCTGAGTAGTGCCTAAATTGAAATTATTTGTTGTACAGTACAATTTTTGTATAAAAAGCACCTCGGGGATGACTAAGAAGCGCGTCATGTCCAACTCGTCGCAAACCAAAGACTGCGTTTTGTTGCTGACCAAACAAGTCCTGAGCAGAGAGAGGTGTCCCTCCTGGTGAAGCGGGAAGTGTTTGTAGAGATATTCGGTGGTCAGCAGCTAATGACAACGGAGGGAAGGAGTAAAACCAACGAAAACGGACAGAAAACACCTGCAAAACGGTGTCACCGAGAAATTCAAGGCGTTGGTTGTTTCCACTGAAATTAATTAGAACAATGTTAAGGTAGAAACCCGAAAAATTAAAATGCCATTTACAGAGTCAAATAGTTGTACGGCACATTGCGTCGGGTGAATGCCTTCGCTAGAAGACGGATATGTTTAAAACGAACGCCAATCGATTCCTCAAAGTTGGCAAGCAGTTGCAGACATTGTACTTTTTCAATCAAATGACGATCACCGAAGGGATTGTTTCGCTAAAACATTTCAATTTAAAATGAGTGATCAAACTGACTTTAAGCGGATGTTCAGGAAGAGCGACCCAAATGTTTCTCAATAATTTATCATCTTTGAACAAAACATTTGAAAAGACCCTAAAATTAGCAATGTGTTTTTATATATAGCATTAGAAATCACTTAAAATGAGAATTTAAAAATATGAAATCATCAACATTCTCGTTATTTTTCGTTAATTTTACCTGTCACATTCCTCCAAATTTGAATCCAAAAACATTGCGGCCATTAGCGCTTCGAAGGCATTTGCCATTGCGTGTCGCAAATCGGCCTCATGACAAAGATCGGGGCCATGCGAATAGACCATGAATTTGTGAAGCTCAAAACGATCAGCCAAAGTGGCCAAGTGTCGATTTTGAACCTAACAATAAATCAAATTTTTTGCTTGCCACAATTCCTTTGAAAATTATTTCCTTTACCAATGCCGAACGAAAAGTGGCCAATCCGCCTTCGTCGAGATCGCTGAAGAGGAAGAACAAGTGAATGGTGGTCAAAAACTCCACAACGGCATCACCGAGAAACTCGAGTCTGAATGAATTTGCCATTGGAAGCAATAAAACGCCAAAATGCCGTAAAGGGAGTGCCACCTTTCGTTGTGCCTGAGGGGCGATTCCGCCACTTGGCTGCTCCCCTGGATGGCCATTATTTCCATCAGAGCATTAATGCCCCTTTTACGTGTCGACTGCTGCTGTTGCTGAGTGGCCTTTTGAGCGGACAGTTGCGGCGCTGTTGAATAATAACATTGTCAAGTGTTTCAGTTTGCAATAATTGTTTGGTTCCCAATTTGTACTTCCTCCGATCGCTGCTCCATCCGTCGGTTGGTTTCTGTCATTTCTCTTCGCCGCTCCCTTTCCGATTCTTCAGACCACAATTGTTGATTGTATTCTTGGCATGGTCCGGATTTGTGCCGTAATTTGAACGAAATGACGGATGGATCAACGACAATTCCAAAAGTGCCCGGTTCTAAATCCAATAAAATGTCAAAGTAAAAATATTATTTTCTTTGGGTTTCAAAATTGCCTTGAAAACGTATTGGAGACGCTCTTCCTCCAACACTCGCAACGAACAATGGAAACGGACATGTTGGCACATTACAACGAGCAGCAAAGAGTGTTGGACGATGTCGGGGTAAAGACCGGTGGAATAAAAGCCACTGAAATGCGTTTTGAGGACCGTTTCATCACAATGCCAACAATGGGAAATGCCATGCCAAAACATACCGCGAGTTCACCGTAATTGTGGTGTCGCGTCTGCTGATGCACTGCTGCTTCAACTGCTGCAAATGCGCTTCGCTGTCTCGCAACGTTCTCTTTTGCTCCGGGCTCAGCACAGTGCCGTTGCTGCCCATCAATGTCTTGCGAAATTTGATGTGTTTTTTCAGTGCCTCTTGGTATCTGCGAAAATGTACAATTTGAGCTTAAAAAGTTTCATTTTCTTTTTGCCCCACTGTGGCCGCTTCATAAAGGCATAAGCAGGTCGGTTTGACGCCGAAATGGACCAAAATTGGGTAAAAGTCGCGGTTTGTCGGGTCCGAATTGTACCCGTCGATCATGTCCACTCTGATCGCCATGGGACGCTGAAGAGAGCAAATTCCCACTCAAAGTTCCACCAACAAACACAACAACCTTAGATGGGTTTAGACAAATTTGGCCCTTCTTTTGCAATGCAAATTCGATGAATGCCGTTTTGTCTCTGCAAAAGTAATTGGCCATATTGTCATCGACCAAAGGTGAAAATTCGCGAGTAAAATGGGTGAGAACGGCGGACATCGGAAGCAACTCTTTGCCATCATCTGACAAAAGGAATTGTGATATTTTCTAATTGTAAGAATAAATTCAAACCTGGCAATTTTCGGGCAAATCTGGGCATACAGTGATAAAAAGGACAGCCCAAGTTTTCCTTCTCTTCTTTCTTTGGGTCATCGACAGAATGTTTGTCAGTTGAAAAACGGTTGAGATCGTACAGTTCCAATACTTCTTCAAATAAAAACTCGTAGAAAAGCTCGAGATCATCGACTGTGAAACTCTGAAATTTAGTTTTTTTTTTTTTTTGCTTTCGCCTTTGAAAACCAATAAATTAAAAGAAAAAGGAATTAATTTAATATTATTAATGGGTAGAAGTTCACTTCAGGCATATTCTCCTTGACCAGCCTCAACTGAAAGTCATTCGTCCACTGATTAATTGGTGTCTGGGGAAAGTGTTCGGGCAAAGGCCGGTGAAAGAAAATGGAGAACCCTTCGAATTCGTAGGAATGTCCGTCGTATTGAATGGCGGTCGGCCGTCTCGAAAAAGCGCAGGGCGACGGGTCGACGACCAAAACGTAATGGTAAAGCGTTTCGATGGAACTGAAACAATCGTCTCACAATCAGATGAAGCAAATTGAAATTAAGAAAAAGGGACCTCGAATTCCGCTGACATTTGGCCACAAATTGCTCCCCCACGAATTTGTCGTGTCTTATGCCCGACTGTTTTGAAGCCCAGGAGCACTTGCACAACGGACCATCGTTGAGTTGGCCGGGCTCGTTGAATCCGATGTCCGAGTGCAAAGCGGCGGGGTGGCCCCTTTTGCGTTCAATCTGAAAAGCATATTAAACTGCTTATCTTTTTTATTATAATGCCGCAAAAATTGTCAACGTGTAATAATTATTTCCACCAATAAATTTCCTCGAATTCGAATTCATATTTTTTGCGGCAGAGGAACTCGCATGAATAACTGCCCTTTTACTGATTTGTTTTTTAATTTAAAGGTGCGATTTCAAAAAATACCAAAATGATTAATTATTTTCTTTATGGTGACGAAAAAAACACCTCCTTTTGTGCCATCGATGATTTCTTCGCCGGCCCACCGCAAGTGTTTCCCGTAAGAGCCGAACATTGACCGTTCCTCCGTTTTCCTCTTCGCCGTTTCCGTTTTTTGGACCCTGCGAAAATGAATTGAAAATTAAGCATAGTGCTGACATTAAACCCACCATTTTTCCCCGCTTCGTCGTCCTCTTCAGTTGACTCACTGTCAGAGGACGAACCATCGCCAGCGGACGAATCGTCGGAATGCAAATTATGATGGGAATGGGAAGTGCCTGAAGAGCCAAAAGCATTTGTTATCGCAAATAAAAGGCAGGGCTAAAAAAGTTACACTGATAAAAGCCTTCAATTTGAGTTGGCATTGACTTGGGCTGTCCCGACTTCGTTGTTCGGATTGTCTGCAAAATGTTTGTTTCGAATTCGTTGTGAATTGCGTGCAATGCCGCGGTGCCAAATTGTCCATCGGTTCGATTCTGATGAGTAATTGTTTTGACAGTTTATGTTAATTTTCTGTATTTTATATTTTATTTAATATAATAGGAATTTTAAAAAAGTTAGGGCTTTTCACAAATGGATGAGCTCAAAAAGCGGAGAGCGCATTGTGCCGATTTGGGGTCCGCTGACCCCCCACAATGTCATTACTGGGCTTTTTGGCACACCCACGCATCGGTGCCCTCGGCAAACAATGGGTAATTAATTAATATGCTTTAGGCAGCAAATTTTATAAGCGTTATTTTGAAAATAATTATTAATAAAAGGCATAAACTGGAAATACTCTTCTGTAAAATTTCCCTGGCGTAATGGATTGAGTCCAGAACATTGACTCGCCAATCCCATTGCGTCCATCGTCCGACTCCGTCACTCCACTGCCACCGATCGGCTCGAGAGGGTCGTCAAAGTGACACTGACCATCCTCATCTCCCATCCCACCGGCAAGTTCAGCTTCCGCAGAATTTATTCTGACAGAAATATCATCGGATGGGGCGGCAAAAGAACATTCGCTCCCAATTGAGTGCACACCTTCAAAATGGAAAGGCAATGGCATTTCATGCCAAACTTTGCCCACCTGTGAAATCCAATGACTGCTGCTCACCGACCGAAATTCCTTCACTCTGCTCCATTTCCTACCCTAATTTATGTTCAAATGTTAGAGGATAAAAATTAATTAATCAAATTATTTTTTATGTTTTAATACATTTCAGGAACAAAATAAATTGTTTACAGCACATACATTTATCAAAGCAAAAACAAAACAAAATCAAACTCCTTAAAACCGATAATGGATAAAAATACGTTCTTGAATTTGTAATATGATGAAATAAACGAGCAGATCAGTTTTTAGTGAAACATCCGATGCTTACGATACGGTCATAGATCCAAATGAGTTCAAGAATCCAATTTGATGCGAGGATGCTGAAAATAAGAGGTGAGAATTTCCAAAACACAAAGAGGGACAGCAAACCTTATTCCCACGCATGTACTGCTCCAACTCCCGGTCCAATTCTTCAGTAGTTTTCTCCTTTTGTGCTTTCTTATTGTTAGCACCACCAACAGACATGGCTCTACCAGTAGCAGGACGATCACGAGCAAGAGGAGAACGAGACCTAACGGGAATTTTGAATAGACCTAATAGAGTTGAATTCATTGACACTATCAATTAGTTTTATATTTTTATGTGTCTTTTAAAAGATATTATAACAATAATTAGACAAAATAACATAAATTGGTTTTCACCTTGAATAAGTGCGAGAAGAACGTCCGCTATTTGACCGGCGACTGCGCCGGCGGTTGTTAATCGGAAAGGCATTTTTCGGAGGACGACTACGAGCGAATTGAGGAGTATTGCTGGCCTGTTCACTAACAATAGCGAAGCGAATTCGGCTTCCTATTGTGAAAAATAAAAACTGTTTTATTAATTTATACAATTTCTCAAATATTCCCGGACCAGAAAAAGGTGATTTTTTGGGTAGAGAAAATTAGCGGATCGACCATTAGCGGTCCCAAATTGTTTTGGCCTATAACTTTTTTTTATCAACCAATTAAACATTATAAATATTATTCGAGCCTGGCTCCTATTTTTTGTGTGTTTTTCATTCGGCTCACAAAGGATTAAAGCAAAAATTCTGGGCAAACTAATTTTCGGTTTGTCCGTTAACGATCGAGGTCGTCTGTTCTGCTATTTCCCCAAACCAAAATCCCAGAACCTCAAGTTTAAAATTTTCACGCACCGTCAATTGCCACGTTTGAAAAATCCCGAATGATTGACTCCGCTGACGGAGTATCCACAAATAAATCAGCAGTTCCCATATGAGCGCCAAATTCGTCGTAATGCACACCAATTCCAAAAACATTGTAATCTTCGAAAAGTTCCTTAATTGAGACAGAATGGATATAATTTACATATATGAAAAATGCACCTGAAGGTCTTGAGTAAGCACAGTGTCGGGAAGGTTGGCGATGTTAATCCAAACAACATTGTCACTTCCGGAACGCACAAAACGTTGGCCACCACCCAAAGAATTGCGTCGACCGAACCCGGGACGATTGGTATCATTCATTCGAAATGGTCGCTTGCCACCAAAGTTTCTTTGTTGTGGTGCGGGAGGAGGAGGAGGGCGAGACTTCGAGATAATTTCATCCAATGCCAAATCAACATTCGCCATTTTTGATAGAAATTTTTATATAAATGCAAAATTGAAAAAATCTGTTCGAGGAATAAATTAATTCATTTCATAATTGACCGAATTGAACCAATTTATAATTTTTTGTTAGCCTGCAAATTTCAAAAATTTCGTTTGTCTCAAAATCAAATTCCAATACATATAGATAAGCTAATTATTTTTTATATCATTACTAGGGATACGATTTATAGTTGCTAAAAACTGCCAAAATAATTAGTTTTTAGGTTCTAAAAAACCCCAAAAATAGTTGCTAAAAATGGGTAAATAGTTGCTAAAAAGTTCCGAATTTAGGGGTGTAAAATCGAAAATTTTCTTCAAAAAGCAAAAATATTCTGCCAAATCATTAAGGATATACATAATTTTCAAAATGCACAAATACGCTATGTGGGAATTCGAGCAACAATTTAATTCAAATGACAACCGCATATCGAAGGAAGAGAAGTATTTTCGACTCTTACAATCGCTTGATCAGGGATTATATAATGTATGCACAAATATTTAATTCAAATGACAACCGCATATCGAAGGAAGAGAAGTATTTTCGACTCTTACAATCGCTTGATCAGGGATTATATAATGTATGCACAAATACGCTATGTGGGAATTCGAGCAACAATTTAATTCAAATGACAACCGCATATCGAAGGAAGAGAAGTATTTTCGACTCTTACAATCGCTTGATCAGGGATTATATAATGTATGCACAAATACGCTATGTGGGAATTCGAGCAACAATTTAATTCAAATGACAACCGCATATCGAAGGAAGAGAAGTATTTTCGACTCTTACAATCGCTTGATCAGGGATTATATAATGTATGCACAAATACGCTATGTGGGAATTCGAGCAACAATTTAATTCAAATGACAACCGCATATCGAAGGAAGAGAAGTATTTTCGACTCTTACAATCGCTTGATCAGGGATTATATAATGTATGCACAAATACGCTATGTGGGAATTCGAGCAACAATTTAATTCAAATGACAACCGCATATCGAAGGAAGAGAAGTATTTTCGACTCTTACAATCGCTTGATCAGGGATTATATAATGTATGCACAAATACGCTACTGTGGGAATTCGAGCAACAATTTAATTCAAATGACAACCGCATATCGAAGGAAGAGAAGTATTTTCGACTCTTACAATCGCTTGATCAGGGATTATATAATGTATGCACAAATACGCTATGTGGGAATTCGAGCAACAATTTAATTCAAATGACAACCGCATATCGAAGGAAGAGAAGTATTTTCGACTCTTACAATCGCTTGATCAGGGATTATATAATGTATGCACAAATACGCTACGTGGGAATTCGAGCAACAATTTAATTCAAATGACAACCGCATATCGAAGGAAGAGAAGTATTTTCGACTCTTACAATCGCTTGATTAGGGATTATATAATGTATGCACAAATACGCTATGTGGGAATTCGAGCAACAATTTAATTCAAATGACAACCGCATATCGAAGGAAGAGAAGTATTTTCGACTCTTACAATCGCTTGATCAGGGATTATATAATGTATGCACAAATACGCTACGTGGGAATTCGAGCAACAATTTAATTCAAATGACAACCGCATATCGAAGGAAGAGAAGTATTTTCGACTCTTACAATCGCTTGATCAGGGATTATATAATGTATGCACAAATACGCTATGTGGGAATTCGAGCAACAATTTAATTCAAATGACAACCGCATATCGAAGGAAGAGAAGTATTTTCGACTCTTACAATCGCTTGATTAGGGATTATATAATGTATGCACAAATACGCTATGTGGGAATTCGAGCAACAATTTAATTCAAATGACAACCGCATATCGAAGGAAGAGAAGTATTTTCGACTCTTACAATCGCTTGATCAGGGATTATATAATGTATGCACAAATACGCTATGTGGGAATTCGAGCAACAATTTAATTCAAATGACAACCGCATATCGAAGGAAGAGAAGTATTTTCGACTCTTACAATCGCTTGATCAGGGATTATATAATGTATGCACAAATACGCTATGTGGGAATTCGAGCAACAATTTAATTCAAATGACAACCGCATATCGAAGGAAGAGAAGTATTTTCGACTCTTACAATCGCTTGATCAGGGATTATATAATGTATGCACAAATACGCTATGTGGGAATTCGAGCAACAATTTAATTCAAATGACAACCGCATATCGAAGGAAGAGAAGTATTTTCGACTCTTACAATCGCTTGATCAGGGATTATATAATGTATGCACAAATACGCTATGTGGGAATTCGAGCAACAATTTAATTCAAATGACAACCGCATATCGAAGGAAGAGAAGTATTTTCGACTCTTACAATCGCTTGATCAGGGATTATATAATGTATGCACAAATACGCTATGTGGGAATTCGAGCAACAATTTAATTCAAATGACAACCGCATATCGAAGGAAGAGAAGTATTTTCGACTCTTACAATCGCTTGATCAGGGATTATATAATGTATGCACAAATACGCTATGTGGGAATTCGAGCAACAATTTAATTCAAATGACAACCGCATATCGAAGGAAGAGAAGTATTTTCGACTCTTACAATCGCTTGATCAGGGATTATATAATGTATGCACAAATACGCTATGTGGGAATTCGAGCAACAATTTAATTCAAATGACAACCGCATATCGAAGGAAGAGAAGTATTTTCGACTCTTACAATCGCTTGATCAGGGATTATATAATGTATGCACAAATACGCTATGTGGGAATTCGAGCAACAATTTAATTCAAATGACAACCGCATATCGAAGGAAGAGAAGTATTTTCGACTCTTACAATCGCTTGATCAGGGATTATATAATGTATGCACAAATACGCTATGTGGGAATTCGAGCAACAATTTAATTCAAATGACAACCGCATATCGAAGGAAGAGAAGTATTTTCGACTCTTACAATCGCTTGATCAGGGATTATATAATGTATGCACAAATACGCTATGTGGGAATTCGAGCAACAATTTAATTCAAATGACAACCGCATATCGAAGGAAGAGAAGTATTTTCGACTCTTACAATCGCTTGATCAGGGATTATATAATGTATGCACAAATACGCTATGTGGGAATTCGAGCAACAATTTAATTCAAATGACAACCGCATATCGAAGGAAGAGAAGTATTTTCGACTCTTACAATCGCTTGATCAGGGATTATATAATGTATGCACAAATACGCTATGTGGGAATTCGAGCAACAATTTAATTCAAATGACAACCGCATATCGAAGGAAGAGAAGTATTTTCGACTCTTACAATCGCTTGATCAGGGATTATATAATGTATGCACAAATACGCTACGTGGGAATTCGAGCAACAATTTAATTCAAATGACAACCGCATATCGAAGGAAGAGAAGTATTTTCGACTCTTACAATCGCTTGATCAGGGATTATATAATGTATGCACAAATACGCTATGTGGGAATTCGAGCAACAATTTAATTCAAATGACAACCGCATATCGAAGGAAGAGAAGTATTTTCGACTCTTACAATCGCTTGATCAGGGATTATATAATGTATGCACAAATACGCTATGTGGGAATTCGAGCAACAATTTAATTCAAATGACAACCGCATATCGAAGGAAGAGAAGTATTTTCGACTCTTACAATCGCTTGATCAGGGATTATATAATGTATGCACAAATACGCTATGTGGGAATTCGAGCAACAATTTAATTCAAATGACAACCGCATATCGAAGGAAGAGAAGTATTTTCGACTCTTACAATCGCTTGATCAGGGATTATATAATGTATGCACAAATACGCTATGTGGGAATTCGAGCAACAATTTAATTCAAATGACAACCGCATATCGAAGGAAGAGAAGTATTTTCGACTCTTACAATCGCTTGATCAGGGATTATATAATGTATGCACAAATACGCTATGTGGGAATTCGAGCAACAATTTAATTCAAATGACAACCGCATATCGAAGGAAGAGAAGTATTTTCGACTCTTACAATCGCTTGATCAGGGATTATATAATGTATGCACAAATACGCTATGTGGGAATTCGAGCAACAATTTAATTCAAATGACAACCGCATATCGAAGGAAGAGAAGTATTTTCGACTCTTACAATCGCTTGATCAGGGATTATATAATGTATGCACAAATACGCTATGTGGGAATTCGAGCAACAATTTAATTCAAATGACAACCGCATATCGAAGGAAGAGAAGTATTTTCGACTCTTACAATCGCTTGATCAGGGATTATATAATGCATGCACAAATACGCTATGTGGGAATTCGAGCAACAATTTAATTCAAATGACAACCGCATATCGAAGGAAGAGAAGTATTTTCGACTCTTACAATCGCTTGATCAGGGATTATATAATGTATGCACAAATACGCTATGTGGGAATTTGAGCAACAATTTAATTCAAATGACAACCGCATATCGAAGGAAGAGAAGTATTTTCGACTCTTACAATCGCTTGATCAGGGATTATATAATGTATGCACAAATACGCTATGTGGGAATTCGAGCAACAATTTAATTCAAATGACAACCACATATCGAAGGAAGAGAAGTATTTTCGACTCTTACAATCGCTTGATCAGGGATTATATAATGTATGCACAAATACGCTATGTGGGAATTCGAGCAACAATTTAATTCAAATGACAACCGCATATCGAAGGAAGAGAAGTATTTTCGACTCTTACAATCGCTTGATCAGGGATTATATAATGTATGCACAAATACGCTATGTGGGAATTCGAGCAACAATTTAATTCAAATGACAACCGCATATCGAAGGAAGAGAAGTATTTTCGACTCTTACAATCGCTTGATCAGGGATTATATAATGTATGCACAAATACGCTATGTGGGAATTCGAGCAACAATTTAATTCAAATGACAACCGCATATCGAAGGAAGAGAAGTATTTTCGACTCTTACAATCGCTTGATCAGGGATTATATAATGTATGCACAAATACGCTATGTGGGAATTCGAGCAACAATTTAATTCAAATGACAACCGCATATCGAAGGAAGAGAAGTATTTTCGACTCTTACAATCGCTTGATCAGGGATTATATAATGTATGCACAAATACGCTATGTGGGAATTCGAGCAACAATTTAATTCAAATGACAACCGCATATCGAAGGAAGAGAAGTATTTTCGACTCTTACAATCGCTTGATCAGGGATTATATAATGTATGCACAAATACGCTATGTGGGAATTCGAGCAACAATTTAATTCAAATGACAACCGCATATCGAAGGAAGAGAAGTATTTTCGACTCTTACAATCGCTTGATCAGGGATTATATAATGTATGCACAAATACGCTATGTGGGAATTCGAGCAACAATTTAATTCAAATGACAACCGCATATCGAAGGAAGAGAAGTATTTTCGACTCTTACAATCGCTTGATCAGGGATTATATAATGTATGCACAAATACGCTATGTGGGAATTCGAGCAACAATTTAATTCAAATGACAACCGCATATCGAAGGAAGAGAAGTATTTTCGACTCTTACAATCGCTTGATCAGGGATTATATAATGTATGCACAAATACGCTATGTGGGAATTCGAGCAACAATTTAATTCAAATGACAACCGCATATCGAAGGAAGAGAAGTATTTTCGACTCTTACAATCGCTTGATCAGGGATTATATAATGTATGCACAAATACGCTATGTGGGAATTCGAGCAACAATTTAATTCAAATGACAACCGCATATCGAAGGAAGAGAAGTATTTTCGACTCTTACAATCGCTTGATCAGGGATTATATAATGTATGCACAAATACGCTATGTGGGAATTCGAGCAACAATTTGAATTCAAATGACAACCGCATATCGAAGGAAGAGAAGTATTTTCGACTCTTACAATCGCTTGATCAGGGATTATATAATGTATGCACAAATACGCTATGTGGGAATTCGAGCAACAATTTAATTCAAATGACAACCGCATATCGAAGGAAGAGAAGTATTTTCGACTCTTACAATCGCTTGATCAGGGATTATATAATGTATGCACAAATACGCATTGTGGGAATTCGAGCAACAATTTAATTCAAATGACAACCGCATATCGAAGGAAGAGAAGTATTTTCGACTCTTACAATCGCTTGATCAGGGATTATATAATGTATGCACAAATACGCTATGTGGGAATTCGAGCAACAATTTAATTCAAATGACAACCGCATATCGAAGGAAGAGAAGTATTTTCGACTCTTACAATCACTTGATCAGGGATTATATAATGTATGCACAAATACGCTATGTGGGAATTCGAGCAACAATTTAATTCAAATGACAACCGCATATCGAAGGAAGAGAAGTATTTTCGACTCTTACAATCGCTTGATCAGGGATTATATAATGTATGCACAAATACGCTATGTGGGAATTCGAGCAACAATTTAACTCAAATGACAACCGCATATCGAAGGAAGAGAAGTATTTTCGACTCTTACATCGCTTGATCAGGGATTATATAATGTATGCACAAATACGCTATGTGGGAATTCGAGCAACAATTTAATTCAAATGACAACCGCATATCGAAGGAAGAGAAGTATTTTCGACTCTTACAATCGCTTGATCAGGGATTATATAATGTATGCACAAATACGCTATGTGGGAATTCGAGCAACAATTTAATTCAAATGACAACCGCATATCGAAGGAAGAGAAGTATTTTCGACTCTTACAATCGCTTGATCAGGGATTATATAATGTATGCAAAAATGCGCTACGTGGGAATTCGAGCAACAATTTCATTGTCCAGTAGGCGAAGTGTCCGATTTTGACTTAGTAGGCGAAACGTCCGAATTTGGCTTAGTAGGCGAGATGTCCAGTAGGCGAAATGTCATCGTGCCGTTTCACTCGTCCGTCATTTGTAAAAGATTAGAAATAAGGAGAATGAACTAAAAAACAATGAAATTATAAAAAATACGCTATTTTGGCGAAATGTTTAAAAATAAGTAGCCATTTTATGTTGTATTTTTGAAAATGAAGGTTGAAAAATGGTTCTATTTCAATGAATACGGTATTTTAGTGCCTATTCGATGATTTTGGTGCCTATTTCACTAACCTTTTTTGCCTAAAACTTGCAGCCCTAGTAACCGCACTGAAACAAGCGCCGAATTCCCACCTTAATTCCAACAAAATTCAATAATGAAAAAATTATATAATGCATAAAATCTATCTGTTTTAGCGCACACTCAAGCATTTAATAACATGACAACAAGACACCACCACCGCAAATCGCCTTCATCTTCGGTTTCTCCTGAATATGTCAATAGGCGCATGGAAAGTTATAGCATTGAACCAACGGCGATCAAATTCTCAAGAGTTGGCGAAACAAAGCACTTTGCTATGACATCGATGGAACATGTTATTTCCTTTAATCGTTCCTTATTTAAAAATGAAATTCAGGGTATTATTGGTTGTCGATTGTCCCAAACTGCAGGGAGTCGCAGTGTTTTTAGTGTATCCAAGAAATATTGCACAATGGAGTTTCGTGGACGTTCTTCGGAATATCATGGCACCGCGACTTTCTCCGTTACCTGTTTGGTTCGTTATTATTTAAATTAATATCTGACGTGTATGTTTTTTGTCGTTTCAAAAAATAGCTAGCTTATGATAGATTTTGTTGAGTGTCGAGTTTCATTTGCAGAAGAAACATTCCGGGACTTTCAAAATTTGGGTGTATCTTCGCCCGCTACGTGATGGTCAAAATGTTGAGCAGGCGTTCGCCGGAGAAAATAAACACTCGCCGCTGTGTTTCGAAGTCGTGGTCGAAGTGTAATTCAGGTTTTGAACGTTTCCGTTGCTGTTTGTCTATCATTGTTGTTCGACAAATGTTCTGACTTTTTTGTTCTGTTAATCACTGAGGTCTCACGTACATATTTTGATAAATAAATACCTTCTCATTTCAAAAACAAAGCAACAATAATGTTTGTTGTATGTGACTAATCATGTATGCAGTTGACCACTCACAGGCTTTCCCAGGAGAGAAATGTAAAACAAACAACCGTGAATTAGCCCCAACCCACCCCTACCACCATAAGCAATAAGAATTTGTTTAAAATTGATATGATTTAAATTAAATAACAAGCACTGATATGATATTCAAAAAAAACAAAAGTAAAAAATCACTCAATCGGTTTTCTTTTTGTCGGCACACAAGATGTGGATGGAGACTTGGATTGCCGTTTTTTGCCACTGTTCTTGTTGACAGGCCCTAAATTTTACTTGGGAATTGGATTTTCTCAAAATAGCCGATTCAATTTCATAGCTAGAAAGCGGACTTAGGCACGAAAATTAAAAAATCATAAATTGGTTGATACGTAATTTAAATTAAACGATCACAACATTTATAGACCCTTTCTGATTTTGGTTCCTAACTCACTGTTATGGCGAACATTTAACCGAACCAAACGGCGTACGTTGCATTTTGTGGGACAGCACATCGATTTCTTTGGCTGTTTTTCCAAATTAAGAATTATTTGGCAAAATAGAATCGTTTTTTACCTTCAACTTCCCTCCTAATAATTGTTCGCTTGTGCCAATCTTTGGTCCGAAAGTCTCTCCACGTCCCTCTGAAGGCGTCCCGGGAAATCCTTGAAAAGTAATTAATTTAGGTATATGTAAATGGTCATTTGGTCGGTCGCTTCCTTCCTTTGCTCACTTTGAACATTGTCGAGCCACCGGATAGAACCTAAAAAAGATGATAAGTGTATGGCTTTAACTTTTCCATGTGTAACAGTTGTCCCACTGCTCACAATGTTATCGTAAAGCCCTCTGCGCACACCGATCGGACACTGTTGGATCACCTGGTCGATCACTTCCGAAATAGACATTTTGTAGTCAGAGCTGACGAACTGAAGATGAATTTCTGTTTATCGTCCGTCCCACCCCACGGTGGTAATTCGTGCAAAAGTCAAACCTAGGGATGGAAGAATATTTCCGGGCCCATAAATCGCTCGTAACCGACATCAACCGCAAAAGGCTTTTTGGTGATATTGTTCACTCCGTTGTATGCTTTGTTCAACCATTTATCCGGCTCCGAGTCGTTTTTGAAAAATTCCTTGTGAATGTCCGGACAAACGTAACAAAACTGTTCCTAATGGAAAAAGCAAAAATTATTATGTATAATTCGGATAATTATTCCATGTTATCTTTCACAAATCGACAATTTTTTTGCACAAAAGCTCTAAAAAACACTTGCAAAATTTCCAGGGAAAATTTATCAGAAATGCCAAATGTTTTTACCATAATTTTTTTTGAATTGTGACCTAAAAATCGGATACCAAAACCAAAAAAAAAGTCACACGCCTTGGTGCATCTCTTGCGCATGATGCCCAGCATTTGGACGAATAAATAAGCAACAAAATCGCAATTACCTTAATTGCCTTTGCAACTTCGTACGACTGCTCACTGGGAACATTCACTTCACGATCTCTCAGCATCTTAAATCAAACAATCTGGTCAGATTTCATATGAACACGAGTCGAATACCTGCTGCAAAAAGTAAGTAATTCACAAGGCCAGTAGTCAGAGAACGGTGGTTGAACTCGCGGGTGTTACGGACGAACCAACAGAAAGTAATGGTCTTCGGGCTCGGCTTGCAAATATTTGAAAATGCAATGCTCCCAAAAACTTCCATTAGGTCGCAATCGTCGACAATTCCATGTCGAATTGGATACTGAGAAAAGCAAAATACAATTTGGGCACAGACACTGAAATAAGGAGAACAAAACCTTAACAAAATAATTCGCAGCCGAAGGAGACAACGCCTCGTCACCGATGAAAAAGTCCAAGTCCGAAATTTTGCCGCCGACACTTTTGAAAATATTCGCATCTTTGACAGCGATATATTCTTTCCTGCACAAATGTTGCTGGTGTTCTCATAGAGCATGTGAAACGACTTCGGGCCAATAACAAATTGCCGTTTCTTGCTGGAAATGCGCTCAAAATATGCTTATTGTTAGCAGGTGACTTTGGTGGCAATTTTATGAAGCTGGGGTTACTGATTGGAAATGTGTCAACCCCGTGAGCAGCTTCGAATTTCACTTTGCTCGGGTGCTACAGAGGTATATCTGAACAGGCCAATTTTTAACATTTGCGAGTAAATTTTATAGGTGCCGAAACAAGTGCCGGTATTCGTGTTGCCTTTTCGGACGTGGCTGGACAATTGGCCGACATATGTGAAATTGATGTCCTTCCGACCCAATTTTTCCTCACCGGCGACCTGATGTTCATCTCAAAAATCTTTGCGCACCGTGGAGCAGCCAGTGCCAATCCTTATTTTTGCTGTGAAGCAAAAAATTTCCATCCGAGCCAGGCCGTCAACGAACACTTGAGCGCATGAGGCAACAAGCTGCTCAATTTCAAGAAGGCATTCAAAATGGGGCCAATGTGACACAAATGAGCAAACAATGTGCAGGAATGCAATTTGAGTTCGGCTTTGTTTTGAATTTTTACAAATTTTCGAATGTTTTACAGCCCTTTCTTCAACATTGAGCCTTCAATGACAATTCCACCAACTGAGTACGAGGAACAGCTGGAGATGAGGTTTCGAGCTTTGGTGGCTTACAAAGATGCGTGGTACCAGGAATACAGCGGGTACCATGTGCGGTCAGTTCGAAAATTGCTTTTTTGTTAAATATCGAGATTTTTAGGAACATTTTATCAAATCGCTGATTTCCGAGCACTGCTGATCAATTCCGTGTTCACATGTTGAAGCACTTTCGCCGCCACTGTTCGACTTCAAAATGTCATCATTTGGTCCACCATGCCCCTGAATTTGCTGAAAACCATGGATTTTGGGGCCTTCTCAGTGAGCAGCCTGTGGAGAAATTTCACGCGTTGTTCAATGACGATCTCGCGCGCAAAAGCAAATACCAAAGATCTCCACGATATTTTTTATGTTCTGTGCTAGAGAATCTGCCATTCGAAACGCCATTTTTGATTCAAATGAACTCTGATCAGTCTTTTGTAGTTTTTTATAAGTTTATTATGTTTTTTGTTTTTGTTACTTTTCATACATTTTTCAATTTTTTATATTTAATAAATAATTTGCCCTCAAATTACAATAAATTTTTAGTTTTGTTGTAAAAAACTAAGTTTTCTAATGAGTTTTTATGATTTTAAAACATTTGATCAGATCAAAATATAATTTGTTTTTCAATTTGAGTGTGTTGGCGTTTTGTTTTACGCCAATTACTTTTTGGCAATTTTTTTCGTTTTTTACCATCTATACATAGTACTAGGGTTCGAGCCCCGCCCCCGTCACCCCCGCCCCCGCCGGGGGCGGGACAGGTTTTTTGGCCTCACCCCCGCCCCCGCGACTCAGACCCCCGCAACCCCCGCCCCCGTGACCTTCACCCCCGCGGGGGCGCGGGGGTGAAAAATACACCCCTAAGAATGGCATATTCGTGGAATTAAAGGCAAAAATTTATACAATTTTGAATTTTTTAACCTTCTTTTACAAATTTTTATGAAATAAAGTAAATTTGCTTATATTTTTGCAAAATATTTGTGGTTTAGTGGTTAGTGCTTCAACATTAACAATACTTTTTGTTATGAGTTCGACACCGGTTGACGTTTTCTTTTGATTTTATTTTTTTCTGATTAATACAGGGTTTCTTTATGTTCTTTATTTCTAAGAAATGTTCTGATTTGGGGGTAATGCCTTATCTTCATCTAAAAGAGGAAAATTTCTGAAAATTTTGGCAAAGTTCTAATTAAAAATTCTTAAAATTTTCCCGGCGGCGCCTATCGGCACCGCCGGACCTCTTTCCTCGCACATTCATCAAGTTTTTTGGAAAAATGTGCCGGAAAATTTTTAAAAATCTGAGTTTTAATTTCCTTGAGTAAATCATAATAATTTTAATAAAGCTGTGCAATTTATGTCAAAATAAATAGAATCAAGGCGATCAACGAATAAAGGAATGTGGAGCCAAAGAAATCATTCATAAAAAATAATTTTTTTTTTTGAGATTTTTTGGAGCTAATTCAAAGCAAACCCCCGCCCCCGCCCCGCCCCCGCGGGGGCCGAATTATCGTGCCCCCGTCCCCGCCCCCGCGACTATGACCCCCGCCAACCCCCGCCCCCGCGAAAAGCCACCCCCGCCCCACGGGGCTCGAACCCTACATAGTACTATAGATGGTGCCCCCCTTTTTTAAAGAAATTTTTTTTGTTAAGAAGTCTTGGAAACATGTTTACGGTGGTTTTCAGGGTCGCTGATCACGAATCTGTTATTCATTTGAACCTATTTCGAATCCCGGACACGAATTCGAACAAAAAGTCGAAAACTCAAAATTTTGAAAATTCACTTTTATGTTGGCAATGGTAAAGATTATTGGTCCCGAAATTTTATAAAAAAATAAGTTTTGAGAAAATTATTTTCAGGGGTAATCCGAGGCGCTTAGTACGAATCTGGTCTTCATTAGGCTCAATTTCGACCCCCGAACCCGGATTCGAGCATTTTTTGAAAATTTAAAATTCTCTTTTTTTTTTACAAAAATTGCTTGTTGAATGCAGCCAATGTTTTTTTCCGTTTCATATCTGAATCCCTTATGTTTTTCTTCATATTATAACAAGCTTTAATTAACAAGGGAAAATAATTGAAAATAGTTTAATGTTTAACTTGGATGCTTCTTGAAAAAGCTATGGTGCACTAAAATTGCAAAAAAAAAAAAAAAAACAAAAAAATTATGGTCGCCTTTTTTTATGGTCGTGTGAACTGCAATATAGCCTTACGGACTACGGATCCGTAAAAATCCGTATACACAGATCCGGTCCGTACACGATTTCTACTCAAAAAGATAATTTTTAACTGAGTCAAACCCAACTCATCCATACCCAACTCATCCAAACCCAACTGATCCATACCCAACTCATCCATATACCCAACTCATCCATACCCAACTCATCCAAACCCAACTGATCCATACCCAACTCATCCATATACCCAACTCATCCATACCCAACTCATCCATACACCCAACTCATCCATATCCAACTCATCCATACATTAAATTTAAAATTTAGAGATTTCTCTTTTGTTATGGCCAAAGCGAATACAATGGGCATTCCTTTTTTCCATTATTCATTTGAATCGCGTCTTTTCTTTACATAATACCCAAACTCAATTTTTGAATTATCCGTTGCATTAATTCTATTCATAAATTTATTTTACCCAGGCCGACATTAATGGCTTTATTCAACACAAAAGAGCTGTAATTTTGTGGACTAATGGGCGGAGATTTGGCTTTCGTTCTGCGAAGCTGCTGCTTTACAGCCGTCGTTCAAACCCAAGTTACGCATTTAGTTTATTCGAACGTTCGCTTTGTTTGAAAAGCTTTTAAGATAATCACTGTGCTCCAATTATAGCCAATTTTATCAAAACTCAACGTGGTGGCAAGCTGATCTTTGAAGGATTTAGCTACAACAAGCATGCCGATGCAAAAGATGACATGACTTATTGGCGATGCGATATGTTCCAACGTCTGAAGTGTTCTGGTTATGCGCATACTGATGGTCAAGTCATGGTACAAATTCGTTTTCTTTGTACTCCCTCGTATTTTGGTTAAGGCTTTTATATTAAAGCAGAAGCCCAAAAAAACCTTTTCACTCGTAAGAATCAATCACATGGAGTACCAAACCCCGCCGGGAGCAAATTTTTAGCCTTAGTAAAAATAGGATCAAACCTGATTAATCTGATTTTTTAAATAAATAATGATAATTGGATTTTTGTGAAGGTAACTAAAGTGCATAATCATGCGCCATCGCCAACTCGAATTGAAACCCATTATATCAAGAATGTGATCAAACAAACAGCAAAAAATTCAGTTGATTCACCCAGAAACATAGTTAGCATTTCTCTGGGGTATCAGCAACGATGCGAAGTGCCAGCTGCCAAAAATTGTCAACTTGGAGAAAACAGCGGGCAGAAGCCGAAGGGCTATGGGGGTTGGGGCACCAATCCCCATTCACTTGCAGATGTTAGCATCCCAGAACATTTGCTCTTTACTCGCACTGCTCAACAAGAACCCTTCATGATGCACGATACCTGTGCCGCTGACACTGCTCGAGTGATGATTTTCTCTTGTGTTACGGACGTTTCCCGGCTTTGTCAGTGTGACACTTGGATAGTTGATGGGACATTCAGAGTTCTGCACCGGATTTGTGGTACCAAATTTGGGTAATTCATGGGAAATTCAGAGGTCGGGTTTCTCCACTAATTTATGCTTTACTCCCGAATAAACTTCAATCAACATATGTGCGCACTCTCGAGAACATATTGATCAAAATTGACTCGGTAAGGCCAGGTGCAAGACCGATGAATTTGGTAGTGGATTATGAAATGACTGTTATCAATGCATTTCAACATTTGATTCCCGGCATTCGTGTACACGGCTGTTATTTTCATTTTTCCCAAAGCGTTTGGAGAAAAATTCAGGAATAGGTTTGGCAACGAGGTATATTGAAGATGGAGAATTAAGAACTGGTTTTAAAATGTTTGTCGCGCTTGCTTTTCTTCCTGTTGAACATGTTTCATGGACCTACAATGCCCTGGCAAACGATTTCTTCGATGATCATCAGGATAGGGAACAGGGGGAGATGACGGGAGCAATCGGTCTTTTTTAGATTATTTTGAGAGGACATGGGTCGGGCGTCAAAGAGTTGCACCACGTATGCGATCGAATTGTGGAATTGTAATGCCATTACCTTGGAGGGGCTTCCGCGGACGACGAATTCGGCTGAGTCTTGGCACCATGCTTTTTCATCCATTTTCAGCACACACCATCCCAATCCCTATAAGCTCATAGACCAGGGTTCCCAGATTCTGAGGCTTTAGCCTCATTTTGTGGTTTTTAGATAGATCAATGAGGCTAAATTTTCAAAATGAGGCTTTGAGGCTTTTTGTGGTTTTTTGAGAAATTTTGAAGATTTTTGAGCTTTTTGGGTAAAATTCATCAGATTTTTTAAATTTTGATTAATTTTGAGAAGTTGGTATAATGTTTTTGGCCATTTTTGTGGACAAATCTGTTAATAAATTGAATTAATAATTACAAAAATTTTCTGCGGCGCCTATCGGCACCGCCGGACCCCCCCCCAACCCCTTGTTCCCCAAAAGTTTTTTTTAGTAAAAGTGCCGCAAAAAAACCAACGATTTTTCACGCGTATCAGAATTTCACAAAATGCTTATTTCGTAACAAAAAATTGCTCAAATTGATCATGGAAAATCAAAAAAATAACATTTAAAAAATTTAAGCGTGTTTTGAATAAACTTTATAAAAATGAGGCTTTTTGACACAAAATGAGGCTTTTTTGCCTGCCAAATGAGGCTTTTGAAAATTTTGATCTGGGAACCCTGATTATTTATGATTAAACTAAGGGAGGGGAGGGGGTACCAACGATTCAATTTATGTGTTAGTACACACAATAGTTTTTTTTGCCTGATTGAATGAATGGAAAATTTGAAAAGTAATTAATTATCTACAGTAATTTGTTCTTTTATTGCAATTAGAGTTGCACGTAGAACCCGGTGCGGGACGGGATCCCGCGTGGGATTTTGCGGGATCCCAATCCGCAATCCCGCATTTTTGAGAAATGCGGGATTGCGGGATTTATACATGCGGGATTTATACATGCGGGATCCCGTCCCGCAAAATTTTGAGTTCAAATCCCGCAGCGGGATCCGCAAATTTGATTTTTTGTGCGGGATTCTGCAGGATTTTATTGATTTTTTTGAAAATATTTAAGGACAAAATGCCAAATATTTTTGAATGAATTTTTAACAAATTCAATCAAATTAAAGCAATTTTTCTCTCAAGTTTCATCTAGGTTTTGCAAAAAATTTCCCGGCGGCGCCTGTCGGCACCGCCGGATCGGCTTTTACTTATTAATCACGTAGAAATGAGTCCAAAAGTGCGATATTGGTCATTTTTTGGATAAAATCAGTTAAGAAATTGACATAATTTTCAAAAAAAAAAATTTCCGGCGGCGCCTATCGGCACCGCCGAACCTCTTTGTTCTTAGTTTTTGAAAAAATTGCGGGTAATAGTAAAGTTTATCCCCCCCCCCTTTTTCGAAAAATTCATTTTTGTTTTCAAAAGTCATGAAAACATGTTTCTAAGGTTTTTCGGGATCGCTGATCACGAATCCGGCATCTATTTATACCATTTCCGAATCCTGGACCCGAATTCGAACAAAAAGTCGAAAATTCAAATTTTTCTAATTTAACTTTTTAGTCTTGAAATGGTTTCAATGACTTTTTATTCAAGCACTAATGACTTAAACTTCGTTTTCATGTATTTAAACAAAGTTTGAACAAAAAATATGAACTCGAAAAATTTGAATTATCGATTTTTGTTCGAGTTCTGGTCCGGAATTCGGAATTGGTCGAAATAAGTATCGGATTCGTGATCAGCGACCCCGAAAACCCATGGAAACATGTTTTCATGACTTTTGAAAACAAATGAATTTTTCGAAAAAGGGGGGGGTAAACTTTACTATTACCAAATTGCGCCGAAAACAACGGTTTTGAAAAGCAAAAAAGGGTTAAATTTATGGACCATTAACAGATTTGATTCCCGATCTCTTTTACCGTCGGATCCATTCGAAAAATCTTAGTCGCCCCTTTTAATGCATCCCGCCAGCCCCTAAAAATTTTCTTTTTCAAAATGACAGGTATTTTTTGTTTTTTGAAAATTTTTTGAAATTTAATTGAAAATTTTTCGAAATTTCCAAAATCCCGCAATCCCGCGCGGGATCCCGCAAATTTTAAATGCGGGATTTGCGGGACTGCGGGATTTATACAGGCGGGATCCCGTCCCGCAAAATTTTTCAGTACCAATCCCGCAGCGGGATCCGCAAATTTGAAATTTCCGGGCTCTAGTTGCACGGGACCAGGACTGGTACTGAAAAAACGGGTACAACTTCCCGGTTTTGACAAATTTTGACTGGGACCGGAAAATTCCCGGGTTTTTTCCCGGTTTTCCCAGCCAAAAAGTCCCGGTTTTTCAACCCGAAAGCGTTTGGAGTTCGCCTTGGTGGTCTTTCTCCATGTTCGTGTCCGTTTTTTTCATTTGTTTTATTTTTCTTTAATTTGCTCTTAAGCGTTTGCTGGGACATCCTTTTCGCCCGTTGGATCAGAACATATGTACTCACGTCAGCCCTTGCAATTTGGCATCGACTCACCCGCCCCCTCAACATTACCATGGCCGTCAACAGTGGAGCAAAATTCTCCGTTGGTGCAGTACTCAATGAGTCCATCATCAACGACGACATTGCAGCCAGGCACAGAGAAATTCCCAAAATTGTTGATTTAAAAAATTTTAAGCCCGTCCTTGGGAAGAACCCGTCATTCGTCGTGCACTGTTTCCAATTCCATATTGGAACGTGCACTCACATGCGGCTTCTGCGCTCGCGAGGACCAACAATGGTCTCGAAGCAACACACCTTCATTTCTCTGTATTTTTTCACGTATACCCCCACCCAAAGAAAAAAAAACAATTTTAGAAGTCTTTGTCATCACCCGGCCCTTTCCGACTTTATTTCTGAAGTCAACATAAGCATCGACAAACAAGTTGACGCCGCAAGATCGGCTCGAAACTTCGTGCACAAACGCCACAAACGCTACGTTCTGCAAGACGAAGTCATCATGCGAATTTTAGCGGACACAAATTCTTGTCAAGAAATAAATAAATATTATTTGGAGATTAATTTTTGAGAAAATTTTTCATTTCTTAGAGGTGCATTTTTGAAAATTTTCAGTTCGATTCTTAAGGGTATATTTTTTGAAAATTTTTGGGCCGATTCTTAGGGGTCTATTTTTCCTTTTTATTGCATTTCAAATTTTGGGCAAAACGCCAAAATAGTTGAAAATAGTTTTTTTTCAAAAATTAAATTTTTTAGTTGCTAAAAATAAAAAACTATAAAATAGTTTCTAACGAGCGTTTAGGCGCCGCTTCGCGGCGCCTAAACGCTCTTCCATTTATTTTTTATTTTGAACAACTAAACTTTTCAAATTTTATTTTGGATACTGAAAAAGATTTCGAAAATTCGGAATTAATCCCATACATATATAGTAGTTGTTATCTCTCTCTTCTCTTTTCTCTCTCTCATCTCACTCTCCTTCTCCTTCCTTCCCAATCTCTCTCTCTCGTCATTTTCTCTCCTTTTTGCTCTTACTTCTCTTCTATCACTTTCTCTCTCCTCTTTCTCTTCTCTTTCTTTCTCTCTTCCCTCAGTCTCTCTTTCTCTCTCTTCCCTTTTGTCTCTTTCTCCCTCTCTTCCCTTTTCTCTCTCTTCTCCCGCTCTCATCTCTCTCTTTTATTTTCCATTCTCTTTTTTCTATCCATTCTTCTCTCTCTCTCTCTCTCTTCTCTTTCTTTCTCTCCCCCGCTCTCTCTCTTCCCTCAGTCTCTCTTTCTCTCTATTCTCTTTTGTCTCTCTCTTTATTCCCTTTTCTCTCTCTTTTCCCGCTCTCATTCACTCTCTCTTCTCTCTCTCTATTCTCGTTCGTCTCTCTCTCTCTCCCTCTAACCCCTTTTCTCTCTCTCTTCTACCGCTCTCATCTTTTATTTTCCCTTCTCTTTTTTCTATCCATTCTTCTCTCTCTCTCTCTCTCTCTCTCCCTCTCTCTCTATTCTCTCTCTATTCTCTTTTGTCTCTCTCTTATTCCCTTTTCTCTCTCTCTCTCTTCTCCCGCTCTCATTCACTCTCTCTTCCCTCTCTCTATTCTCTTTTGTCTCTCTCTCTTTGTTCCCTTTTCTCTCTCTCTCTCTTCTCCCGCTCTCATTCACTCTCTCTTCACTCTCTCTATTCTCTTTTGTCTCTCTCTCTCTCTCCCTCTAATCCCTTTTCTCTCTCTCTTCTCCCGCTCTCATCTTTTCTTTTCCCTCCTCTTTTTTCTCTGTATTCTTCTCATCTCTCTCTCCCTCTCAATCTCTCTCTCTCTGGTCTCTCTCACTCCATTCTCTTCGCGCTCTCTCTCTCTCTTCTCCCGCTTTCCTTCTTTTTCTCTCTCCCTCTCTTCTCTCCCTCATCACTAATACATGTGAATTGTGACTAAAATATCTAAAAAAGGAATAATTAAATCCCGTATTTTCAAAAGACTCGAAAAAGGTGTGACACACATATGAACGGACAGTCTATAATAAATTGCGGAAAAAGTTCAGATTACCGACAACATAGATCTTGCGTATAAATTTTATATCAATAGATTCGTCTCAGTGAGAGAAGTCGAATGGTGCCATTTTTAGGGCGCGGCGACGATTCTGAACAGAGTTACAGACCCGGGACTGAAGTGGCCAAATGCCTTAGGGACTGAACCGTCCAAAGCCTTAAAACGCATAAAATGCAACGAAATATATATCAATCTCTTCCTCTCGGCATGTAAAGGATGAATGCGAAAGAATTTTTTATCCAAAAGGAAATTGACAAAAGTTATGGGTCCTCAAAACCTCAAAAAATGACCCTGATAAAAAAATATTCTAAGGAACTGAATTGTCAAACTAAAAGTGAATTGGTGAGTGTATTTTGGCCATAACACCGCACACTCGACTACGGCGGCCAGTAGGTGGGGCGAGACTACGGGCTACGGAAGAAGTCCGCGCGTGATCCGCAGGCGGTTGACTGATTGGCGGGGGCCCTTCGGGCCCCCGCAGTCAACCGCCTGTGGCGCTCGTCAGACTTTTTCCTCCGCCCTCCGTCTCGCCCCACTACTTGCTCGTCTTCGCATGCTCGCCAAGGCGGGCGCTGCGCGCCCTCAGAAATGGATTCCTGCATATTATAAACAAAGAGGAATTCGACTGAACTGATCTATTTTTGTTGCATTTATGCGTTTTAAGGCTTTGGACGGATCAGTCCCGAAGGCATTTGGCCACTTCAGTCCCGGGTCTGTAACTCTGTTCAGAATCGTCGCCGCGCCCTAAAAATGGCACCATTCGACTTCTCTCACAGAGACGAATCGATTGATATAAAATTTATATGCAAAATCAATGTTGTCGGTAATCTGAACTTTTACCTAAATTGCATATCTATAATAAATTGCATAAAATTCTGAAACTTTTCCGGCGGCGCCTACCGGCGCCGCCGGCCCTCTATTCCCAAAAAGTTTTTTGTTAAAGCGCAAAAACACTTTTATTGATATTTTCATTTTCGAAAAATTTTTCCTAAAAAGGTTTTTTTTGTTGAAGTGCTATTTTGAAAATTTTCAGAATACTTGATTAAATTAGAAATTAAAAATATTAAAAATACAATATAAATACATAAAACAAAATAAAAGTGCAAAAAACAAATGCAAAAAATGCTTTCGACACCTACATATTTGTTGTTTATCAGCAAAAAATTATTTCCCTTTCTTTTTTATTTTAAAGTTTTCGTGTCAATAAATATTTCAAAAATCCATGAAAAAAGTGTGACACACGAACGGACAGACCAAATTAGTATGGTTAATAACTCGAAAACTAGCTTAACAACAGCCGAAAAAAACACGTTTTTCGTGCATTTCAGGCTACGGAGAGCTCAGGAAAAAAATAGTGAAAAAACTATAAATCGTATCCCTAATCATTACTAGGGATAGAATTTAGGGTTTTGCCTAATGGTCAGAAATGAACGAAAAAAATTAATTTTTGGTGATATTTCGGTACTAATGCAGTTTGTATCCCATATTTTTGTCAAATTTTTTCAACAATTTTTTTGTTTTAAAAACTCCTGAAAACAAGTATCCTGGGGTTTTCGGGGTCGCTGATCACGAATACGACATCCATTTCGCCCAATTCCGAAACCCGGATCCGAATTCGAACAAAAAGTCGAAAAGTCAAATTTTTCGAATTTTGATTTTTAGGCTAAAATGGTTTAAACACTTTTTTATTGAAGCACTGATGACTAAAGTTCATTTTAAGTATTTAGACCTTGTTCGACCAAAAACCCGAAAAATTTGACTTTTCGACTTTTTGTTCGAGTTCGGGTCCGGGATCCCGAATTGGGCGAAATGGATGTCGTATTCGTGATCAGCGACCCTGAAAACCCCGGTAATAGTGTAGTTTGTCCCCCCCCCCTTTTGAAAAAATTTTTTTTCAAAATTTTAATGTCATAAAAATAAGTTTCCTGAGCTTTTGGAGGTCGCTGATCACGAATCCGGCATCCATTTCGGCCAATTCGCAATCCCGGACTCGAATTCGAACAAAAAATCGAAAATCCAAATTTTCGAATTTTGCATTTTTGATTCAAAGTCGGTTTTAATGATTTTTTATTGCAAGATTTGTGATTTCCAAAATGTTTCCATGTGTTTACACCATCTTTAGACGAAAAATACAAAATTCGAAATTTAGAATTTCGATTTTTTGTTCGAATTCGAGTCCGGGATTGCGAATTGGCCGAAATGGATGCCGGATTCGTGATCAGCGACCTCCAAAAGCTCAGGAAACTTATTTTTATGACAAAAATTTTGAAAAAAAATTTTTTCAAAAAGGGGGGGACAAACTACACTATTACCGAAAACCCCAGGATGCTTGTTTTCAGGAGTTTTTAAACCAAAAAAAAATTGTTGAAGAAATTTGACAAAAATATGGGATACAAACTGCATTAGTACCGATTTTTCGAGTTATTAGCGCTTATTTTCTATGTTTTTATTAGGGTAGTACTGGACTGGGAATTTTGGGCAAAATCGGGACCGGGACTTTTTGGGTTGAAAAACGGGGACTTTTTGGCTGGGAAAACTGGGACTTTTCCCGGTCCCGGTCAAAATTGGTAAAACCGGGACTTCGATACTCAGTTGTCCGTGTTTTTTAGTACCAGGTCTAGGTCCCGTATTTACTCTAGTTTTTATGTTTAGAGCCTAAAAAACTTTTAAAAAATTTTTAAAAGCCTATTTTAGCCTATCTGGCGTTTTGCCCTAATTGTTTTTATAGGTAGTTTGTTTTCTTTCTCTTCAAAAAGCTTTTCTTACAACTCTGATAAAACTAGACCGAAATTTGAAATTTAGCAGCGCAATTAAAAATAGATCCATATTTTTTCTAATTAATCATATGATAATTATCCGTTTTTCTAACTTTCTTTATTTTACTTATGAATGGACAAAAAGAAAAAATGATTATATGTATAAACAAGCAAAAATTTTAACACAGGAAAGATCATTGATATGATAATGCTTCTTAACACTATACGAATTAAAAGGATAAATAGAGCTAAATTCTTTTTTATATTAAGCTTGAGGTTAAGGAGATTAGGTATTTAAAATGGCATAAGCTTCTTATTTGTTGACTTAGACATTCTCCGTATTGATGCTGACAATTTGGTATTCCCTTCGGCCATTTTTCTCATCGCATTTTCCATTGTTTTCTTCTTCAAGATGCTGAAAACGGTCCAAATTAATCATTTTGCTCCGATTCCTTCGTCTCACTTTTGCATTTCCTTCTTCCTCATTGATCCCATTTCCATCAGTCATTTTCATTTTTTGAAGCGCTTTAAATGCGGCAATTTCTTTCCTCTCTTTCGCACGATTGCGTTGTTCGAATTCCAATCTTTAGCAAAAGGTTCCTCCTGTCAATCCTTTTGAAATAAACTAAATTGCCTGTTCTTGATGATCCGCTCAATGATTCGTTCCGTTGTCATCTCATTTCCAGAATCAACCGTTTTGAAAATTCCCAAATGCCTTAAAATGCAATTCCAATGCCAAAATCCAATTTGTTCGCTCACTTTGGCACCTCATAACAATCTGCTCCCTCGATGGCAGTGTGATGTTCGGTTCGGATGCCTTGCACCACAAAATTAATGCGAAATCGGTCGACCAATTCTTTCGTAACGCACAGAGGGGCGCCGATGACGACCTCAGAAACGGGCTGATTGGAAAAAGAAATGAATTATAATACTATGGTAATAACACAAAGTGGAGAAGTAAGTACCTTATAGGCCAAAACACTGAGGACCCTTTCGTGGAGTGTCATAATTGGGTAATTTTGCCCTTTGTACGAATTGACGTCCTTAATTGAATTCAAAATGCCATTGAAAGGAAAAGCTGTTCACTGGTCCCACTTGGTCTGAGTATATTCCGACGATCAAATAATCGCCAAGACGACGAGCTTCTTCCAAGAAGCAAAGGTGGCCAATGTGGAAAAGGTCAAAAGAGCCACAGACGTAAACAATTCGATCTTCGGGGGTTGGAGCTCGGCCTGTAATAGGAAAATGAATATTTATGATTTCGGGACTGGAAATACCCTCAGAAAATTGCATAATTGTCTGAGTTGAAGGCAAAAAACGTGAAATGCATGTCCAAGGGGAGCGGGCCTCTTGGTCCTAAAGTATTAAATGAAAGAGTAAATAAAACCAAACAAAAAAAAATCGTTTAAAAAAGATACAACCAATGAACACACCTTGCAATATTTTTTTAACAACGCGACGAATGCCTCAATCGCAATTAAATGTTTAGTTCAATTTTGCAAAATAAATTCGGTAATTTTTTTTTGTAAATTGAATAAAATTGCCAAAAAATTTGCTTTTGTTTTTGATCGCCTTCCATCCGCAACAAACCGTGCTCAATTTACGTGCATGGTCACGCTCCACGTCGTCCAACTCGCGTTCGTTGCTTTTGTGATGCGTTTTCGTGAGGAGAAGCATCCGACCCACCAAATCCTTAATAATCGTTGATTGCAATTAATTTGCCAGCCAATTTTTATTTAAATTATTTTTTTTAAGTCAACACCCAAATGAATACTCTCTTAATTGTTTTTTTTGTATTGCTTTCTCTGACTGACAATTACCGTTGTTGAAACCCCCGGGGTTCGGCTGCATTCTCTGTAACGCCCTGCTTCCTTCACTTCGGCATAAGTGTCCTTTCCATCGGCGGTCAAAGTTATGTCATCTAATGGACAAAATTGGAAGGGGTTAAGGAATTTATTACAAAAAATAAATAAATACCGCCATGCACACAAAAGTCACAATTATTCTCATCCAAAGTTTTCAAGGTGGTCACATATGGAGCTGCTTCCACAATCTGAAAAAAGTCAGAAAAAATAGTATAATTTAAAGATAAGAGCGAAAAAAAAATATTGTTTTTGTCTGAAAGTGCCTAAATGAGTGGGCATTTTAGCCAAGTGCTACCAAATGTTCAAATTTACTTCGTCGACCCATTTGATGCCGCGGACCATTCGGTACCGTTCTTTCTCGTTGAAAACCGGGGGGCCTTTGTGCTTTCCAATTTCTTCGTCATTGTGAACCTGACCAAAAAGTAAAAATGATGAAATAATACATTGAAATAGAAATGAGTTCAAAAACGAACCCCAACCACCAAATAGGCGCCCATTTGCTTGGCTTGACGAAGTTGATTAGCATGGCCGAAATGGACCATGTCGTAACTAAATGTCATATGGAAAAGACAAATTGGGCAAACTACTTCACCATCCATCACACCACACTCGATAGTTATGCTTCACCACTTGCTCTTTAGGTCCACCAAATTCCGTGGTACCATTAGCATTAGCAGTTGATTTAACCATTATAAATAACTTTAAAAAAACATTTTAAGTTTAATTTAAAAAACAAATGAAAACCGAATTTTAAATAACTATTTGTGATTTAATTTAATCATGTGACTATATTTTAAACAAAAATGAAATTTAAATTACAATGGAATGTTTGAGGGGTCGTCGTTTGAATGAAAGGCGAAGAAAACGAAAAATGAGAAAGGGACAACAGACAAACAGAGTATAAATAACGGACGATGGGCCGATTGATAAAATTGGGGCGGAGCGACCCTTTCTTAAATCAGCAGTGATTTCTTAATCATTTAACGTGTAAATATAAATATCAACAAAAAGGAGAAAACAAATTTTTACAATGAATATTAAAAAAATGAATGAATTTGTTGGGAAGCAGCGAAAAGCGAGGAATGTGTCTGATAAGGCAAACAGAGCCAAAAAGAGAGAGAGAGAGAGAGAGGGGGGGGGGGGGGGGGGGACAGTCACCCGATCAGTAAATTGTTCATTAAATTGTTTTTATTTTCAATATATGTCAATTTGTTTTGCTTTTTACCTTAACAAATAAGTGATCGGATCCATTCATTCTTCCATTTTATTCAACAATGTGAAGTTCTGCTGGTGCTTGAATTGCTTTGGTGCTGAAGTGCTTGCGCTTGTGGAAGAAAGGATGGAGGAGGAAGTACAAGAAATACAATCTCATCGAAGTGATGTGTGAAGAAGGAGGATGAATGCCAAGAGTGCGCCGAGGGGTGCGAGTTGAGCAGAGGGGGGGGGGGAGACAGGGGGAGGGGAGGGAGGGGAATGCGATTTGAGGGAGTGGGGGGGGGGGGGGGGGGGGGGGAAGGGTGCACAGGGCGTGCATGCTTTTGTGCTAACAAAACAGTCCATCCGTCCCCCGCCCCGTGCTTTGGCTGCTTTGGTGTGAAGTGCTTGGGGGGGCGAGTGCTTAACACACGCCGACCAATTGATCAGCTGTTGAACTGTTCGTCCATTATAATTCATTTGCTTCTTTCGTCATACCTTTTTGTTTGTTTGGCATTGGCTTTCCAATCTTTGCTATTACCGCACAATTGGCTTTTTCTTTTTTCTTTTTGATATTTTTTAACACATTTATTTATGTTATGAATTATGCTTATTCTTTTACTATTGTTTAATTTTCCAATAAAATGTTGCAAACCAAACACATTTCTTCCTTCTTTTTACACTTTTACGAATGGAAAAATATTCTTTCGGACAATGCAATGGAATCATCACCAGACAGAAGCAGCAAGGATCACAATAATTTGAATAATTCTTTTAACATTTCTTTCCTACCTTTCTAAATCAATCATATGAATAACAAAATAATAAATCTATTCATAATGAAATGAAGCATGGAAATCCGTCCTTCGCCCCCCCCGCCCCTCCCCCGGGGGATGCCCATGTCTTCAGACTTTCCCTTCAGTCTTCAATCCCCTTTCCCTTCCCCCCCCCCCGGCTGTGCCGTCCCTTTGGCCTCACTTTCCCTGCCCATTCCGTCACCCCTTTCTCCTTTTCCTCTATTCCTTGGCCTCCCCTCCCAGGGGTTGTCCTTCCTTCCCTCCGTCCTCCTCACCTTTCCTCCCCCCCCCCCCATTTTTCCTCAGTTTTGCTTCGCTTCCTCTCACAAACATTTGGATGCAAATATGGCCGAGGTGAAGGTGAATTGGGAGGGGAGCGGGGCGGGGAAAGCAAACAAACCGTCCGAAATACGCACCGACCAATCCATCCGCCGGGGGAATGGTCAATGCGTCAACTGATGTGACACTTTCCAATTCTTTCGTTCGTTCTTTTCCCTCCCTCACTTATCAATCACTTTTGCCACCATTTCCAAATTTGTTGCAATTCGAGAGTCCCGTCATACTTTTCCCATTTTATTAAATTAGTTTAGCTTTTTTCGGTCTCTAACTCCGCTTCATCCCCCCATTCTCATAAGCTTTTCCTGATCACTAATCACGCATCCATCGCTTCAATTTGTTATGCTTTGGACCAGTCGGTTGTCAATGGAAAATGAATTCTCTCAAAAGGCAAAAACAAAATTCCCCCAGGCATAATTCCGATATAAAAGCTAAGGCCATGGGAATGATTTGTTTGGATTTGCTTCGCTTGTTAGTGTTTAGTCGCGGATGGATGGATAATGGCGGTGTCCGTCTTTCAGCCCCTTGGGGGATCAAAGCGAATAGCCAACAAGCAAAGCAAATACCACAAACATTTCCAGCAAACACTCCCCCCTTTTCCTCTTCCCCCCCCCCGTTTCCTTTCACAACCCATCGTTCGTCTTCACATCTTCACTCATCCCCACAATATTCCATTTTCCGTCCCATCTTTCCGCCGCGCCAAATATGGAGATTGAGCAGGGGAAGGAAGGAAAAACGCAGGGGGAGGGAAAGGGCAGCCAAATGCTTTTTCTTTGGGGGGGGGGGAGACGTTGATTCATTTGTTGTTAAAATTTTCAATTTTAACTCCAAAAATGTGGGCAAATTAGAAAAGCATTGCCACACAAGTGCAGCAGTTTTTCCATCCATTCCTTTTTTTGTTTGTTTGTTTTAGCCTTCCAATTGTATTTGCCCATTAACACCCCCCCCCCCGCCCATCGCAACATTCGCCACCCTTTTGCCCCCTTTTTCCCCTTCCCCTTTTTCTTTCCCTTCCAATCTCTTCGTTTGTTCTTTGACATACATTTTCATCCGAGTTGTCCTTTCCCTTTTGTACATGTTCTACATATTTTAAGATGGCATTCGTCTTTTGGCAATCGCTTCAGGGCATTATTACCAATGCCCCCTATTTTGCCCGTGTTCCCCGTTCCCTCCCCCCCCCCTCGTATTTTACCATGTTTCCCCATGTTCTTACCCCCCCCCCCCCTCTGCTCAACCGTTGTAAATGTTTCTTTCCGTTCACCCTTTCCTCCATTTTTCCTCCGGCCCTTTTCACTTCGATCCTCAATTTTCCTTCCTCCCCAATTTCCCTCCTCATTACTCCTCCAACCCTTCCGTCCCCCGCTTTTTTATCCTCCAAAATTGCTCAAGTCAATGCGAATTCACTGGGATTTCTCCCCCCCCCCCAACGCAACAGCGGCAGTTAGTCATTTTACAGCCTTTCCCAACAAACAAAAATAATGACCGATTAAAAGTTTCAAATGATTGATGCAGCAAATAGAAGACTTATTAAAGAAGACTATTTTGCAAATGCCAAAGTTCCAAAACCTGATCATGATGATTGATTGATGATCTCACCCAACTTCCAAATTATTTTTAATTTTAGGCATTTCATTTTTAATTTTTCATATTACATATTTGTCTTTGTTTAAATAATTGTACGACTTTTGCAACTTCTTTCTTTCCTTTGATTATTTCCTCTCGCTTTATTACCATTAATAATTAAAACAATTAAATAAGAATTGTTTCCCAACTTTCTGTCCAAAAATTACACCAAAAATGGAAATGGCCATAGAGAAATGAATGAAGCACTTTTAAGGGTCCAAGGAATGCGATCGAAAGAGATGATAAGAAAATGGGAGGGGGAGCACAAAAGTGGGTGCTGAGTTGGGGAAGAGCATTCGTTGCCCAAATGATCGATCACTTTTTCTCGAGAAGCAAAGTCCGGATCAATTAATCAATCAATTAATGGGTCAACCAATTAATTAATTGGCATTTAATATTTCTCTTTGGTTCTTCAGTTTAATTCTTCAATTATCCAGCAGATCTCTCCTGCTTTGGCCCTTTCTCTTCTGCTAATGCGAATGTCCCTTTCTTCGTCAGTTTTTCGTCTCTTTGTGCCCCTTTCGTTGGCCCTTTTTCCCATTTTTATTGCCCAGCAATTGCTCCCCCAGGCAATCGTTGGCCAATTCGTCGGTGGTCCGTCTTCCGTCCCTGAAAAGTCGGGTTTTCATTTGCCTCTGTTTTTGCTTTTGATCCTCCTTTCCCTCCCCCTTTTTTCAGTTTGCCTTTTCACTCCAATGGGACGCAAGGCCAAGGGGACACTTTGACAAAAAGGTGGGAATTGGCAATGTAAGCACAAAAAGAAGACATTTAAGCAACCGAATCGAACTGTTTGCTGCGAACAGAGAAGTGAGTGAGTACAGTATCCCACCCAAAGGCATTTCATTGGTTACTGTAAAAATAACCTTTTAACATTTACCCTAAGCAATGGAAAGAGCTTTTATTTTTTGTCAAAACAGCCAACACATCCCAACAATCTGTGCTTATGCATAATCACCGCCTCCTCCCCCTCCTCCCCCCCCCCACCAATTGGCCCATTAAATGCATAATTTTTGGCTTCGTTTTTCTGTCCATCGGTTTGATGACGAATTTGAATTTTGAAGGAGAAATTTGAAAATATTTCACCAAATATCGATGGGAAGCAAACCATTTAAGGCCGTTTGGTCATTTTCGTGTCTTTTTTAAAATTTAATACATCGGAATGAATGTTTTTTGTGCGGAGGAGAAAAAGCGTGGGAAAGTAAACACAGTCAGTGCCTTTTGTGTTTGTTACCCTGTGAATGGGATGGAATGTCTGTGCCTCATTCAAACAGAAAACCGTGCCGAGTCGCGTCCGCCTTCGCATTCGGCTCAAATTCTACCGAAACATCGGACGACGGATGCGCGACGGGACGACCTGCGCGTGTCCGCAGCAGCAGGACGACAGCAGCTGCAGCAAGGCGCACTCGCCATGTTTCACCTCATTCACCGCGGTCGTCGGAGTGGCAAAGTGAGCGGCGATAATTAGCAAAACCTTAAAATGAGCAAATGGTTTAATTGGAAGAAACAATCCGTAACACTGTATTGCCATTACGGTAATGAAAAAACACAGTACCGTATTGCATTATGGTGCTGAGTTTTCTCTCCAAACATCCGCCGAGTGCCGAATCTTCCCCTCTCCTCCCGTTCAGTCAAATTGTCGACTTTCGCTTCACTCCGTTTGTCGTCGTCGACGGGAAAACGGAAAGCATTGACTCGCTGAAAGAGTCCGAGTGGGGCGAGGAGATAAGCTTCGAACTCCCGGCAAAACCTGTAACGTTTGATTTTCATGTGCTTTCCATGCACTTTTTTCATTTCATTCTTCACAGCAATTCTTCGACATTTACGCGGTCAATTTGGGCCCTGTTTTTGGTTCGGCCGGCAAAATCCTCAGTTGGTCCGAGACGGTTTGGCCAGTGGACGCGTGGACTGTGCCCCTCGGCGACAATGTGCCGTCCAGCTCAATGGAGCCGATTTTCCCATTGGAAAATGAATTTGTGGGCCGATACGACACACAAAGCACGTAAGAAAAAGCATTGAGAGAGTTGTCAGGGTAAAGCTTCCGATTGCTTAAGGCTGAAGTTGGAATATTCCGTGCAGTGTTTGGATTATTTTATGGGGCCGAATTGCGATTTGATTTGTGCAAGGGAAGGAAAGTCGCAGAACTCAAAGCTGCACGGGGGGATCAATCGGATTAGCACCGATCAGCAAGAAAACCGAAAGCAGACCGGAACAGTGAGTTTGGCATTTTGGGAACACGGCACAGTCAAACACACTTAAAATTGGAGATTTGCGTGTCGCATTTGGAACCAAAGCATTTCTACGAATGCATTTACGTGGACAGTCGACGCTTCCAAGTGCAAAACTGTCGCTTTTGTGAGTTTGGAGTGATCAACGACACTTTGTGTGCGCACAATGCCGATCAGTGGCGGAGAGAGGAAGCTGTGAGTTGCTTTTGCTCCTCTCCGATCGCTTTTCGCTCAGATGGGCCATTTCAGTACAATTGGTTCAATGATCTTGGCTTACTCATTATTCTCGGAATTCTCTTCGGTCTCGTGTTGTTCCTCGTCTTCGTCATTCTCTGCCTTTGTTCTAAGTTGGCATTTTGCCCTTTTGGCATTTTTTTTTGCCATTATTTTTTAGTCGGCCCAAAACTCAGAGAAAAGTGCGACGGGGCGACCATTACAGAAATGGCGGGCCGGGAACGTACAGACGCAGCGAATTGAGCGTCAGCGAAAACGGATTTGGCAATCGGTTGGGCGACCCCTTGGCTCATCCGCTGCTTCTGAACGGACACATCGACAGCAGCGACTGGGCCAAGCCCAAGCAGTTGCCGGCAGCAGTGCAGCGAGGAATGAACTTGCAAAAACAGCTGCAGCAGCAGAGGACGAGCAGTGGCAGAAGAAGCGAAGAAGATGCCGAATCGACGACGACGGCACAACGGCACCACGGGGGAACTGAAGACAATGAGAGGAGCCCAAACACCAGCGAAAGTGTGAGGAATGAATCGGGGAGGGAGAAGGGAAGGGATTAAGAGTGGGAGAGAGAGAGAGAGAGAGAGAGGGGGAGGAGGAGAGAGAGCGTGAGGGGAGGGAGAGGGATTGGGAGAGGGGGGAAGGGAGGGGACAAAGAGAGGGGAAGAGAGAGAGCGTGAGGAATGAGAGAAACGGAGGAGAGGGGATTGGGAGAGGGGGGAGGGGAGGGGACAAAGGGAGGGGAAGAGAGAGAGCGTGAGGAATGGAATGAGAAACGGAGGGAAAGAGATTGGGAGAGGGGGGAAAGGAGGGGACAAAGAGAGGGGAAGAGAGAGAGCGTGAGGAATGAGAGAACGGAGGGAGAGGGATTGGGAGAGGGGGGAAGGGAGGGGACAAAGAGAGGGGAAGAGAGAGAGCGTGAGGGATGAGAGAAACGGAGGGAGAGGGATTGGGAGAGGGGGGAAGGGAGGGGACAAAGAGAGGGGAAGAGAGAGAGCGTGAGGGATGAGAGAAACGGAGGGAGAGGGATTGGGAGAGGGGGGAAGGGAGGGGACAAAGAGAGGGGAAGAGATGAGAGCGTGAGGAATGAGAGAAACGGAGGGAGAGGGATTGGGAGAGGGGGGGAAGGGAGGGGACAAAGAGAGGGGAAGAGAGAGAGCGTGAGGAATGAGAGAAACGGAGGGAGAGGGATTGGGAGAGGGGGGAAGGGAGGGGACAAAGAGAGGGGAAGAGAGAGAGCGTGAGGGATGAGAGAAACGGAGGGAGAGGGATTGGGAGAGGGGGGAAGGGAGGGGACAAAGAGAGGGGAAGAGAGAGAGCGTGAGGGATGAGAGAAACGGAGGGAGAGGGATTGGGAGAGGGGGGAAGGGAGGAGACAAAGAGAGGGGAAGAGAGAGAGCGTGAGGGATGAGAGAAACGGAGGGAGAGGGATTGGGAGAGGGGGGAAGGGAGGGGACAAAGAGAGGGGAAGAGAGAGATACAACGGTGAATGTTCTTTTGCCCTTTAATAGGACTTTCGGCCGAGTCCGTTCACACCGCGGAGAGAGGCGCAAGTATAAAAAGGCAAATGGCGGCAGAAATTGGCGACTCGTCAAGGCACTCCTTTTGATGCCATTTGCTTTTCCCACAAAACATTCATTCATTCGTTGGCCCATTCTCACAATTCAGTGCCATTCCCTTCAACAATTTCTGCTGCTTTTTGCCAAATGCCAAAAGCATTAAATTACGGCTGATCTTTCACTTCGATAAATAATTATATTTTAATTACACAATAATATTTTACATATTTTATTAAATACCTCCCCTTCCAACCAATCTTTTCTATTGTATCTCAAATTTTGTCTTTTTATTTTCATTTCTAACCTTTCATTATTATGTTATAATATGTAAGGCAAAATTTACGATAATTTTTATTCAGATTTTTCCCTCATTTTTGATTATTTTCTTTTAATTTTTTTTCAATTGTAATTTTTCATTTTTAAAATAATATAAAAAATGGAATGAATGAAACCAAAAAAAGGGCAACAAAAAAAAAGTTTTCTTCCGTTTTATGGGATAATTAATTAATTATTAATCAATCAATCAATCCGTAATGTTTGATTTGTGTTTTATTTTGTACAGAAGGAGCAAATAAAAAAAACAAAAAAAAACAAAGAGAAAGTGCCAATTTGACATTTATTCACTGCTTATAAAGCCATCAGTGATGATCATTTTGTTCTGTTTGTGTGAGTTTCATTCACTCTTTTGCCATTCTTTTTCACGGGTTTTGCGGTCGAAGGCGCTTAGAAAGGAGAAAAGAAAACAAATTTATGATAAAAAATTATTGAAAATGAATAAAAATTAAAAAAAAAATTATATATAAATGGAAAGAATGCGCAATGAATGGCCAAGAAAAACATTTGGGAAAAAAGGGCCATCGAAAAAGCCGAAACATTGCGCAAATCAATCGAAAACGGAGATGAAATTGCAACAGAAAAAAGGGAATGAGAAAAGGGCGCAACAAAAGCAAAATTGGATGAAAAAGCTAACCTTAGGGCATTTGCGAGTGATAATTAATTAATAACCGTTTCAGTGAATGTGCGAACAACGGGCAAACAAAAGAAAAGTTTAATTGGTTGATCAATGGGTTGAGCAGAAGAAAAACAAAAAGTGCTGTGATCCTAAGACATTTGGTACGACCGATGGAATTGTTGGTTAATTAATTGATCAGCAGACGAAAGAATCCCCTCGGGGGATGCCACCCGTTTTCCGTTCACTTCTCCACCGACCGGTGCCGATTCCTGGCCCACGAGTCGGGGTGTTGTGAGACGATTGTGTTCGACCGGGGCCCCAGCGCTTCCTTGGCACCGCCACCGTCGTCCAATGGCTTTTTCCGATCGGCCACTGCTTGGGTTGTGTGCTTGCGCGCCGTTTTGTCCAAGTCGGGGCTAACCTCCGCAGAGGCCAAGTCCGTGTCGCTTCCCTTCTGAAATGAATGGCATCGCAATTCTTGCTGATTTATGATTTACAAGGCCCACGAAAGAAGTCAGAGGGGCGGGGGTCATCATCTCCCTTCCCTTCCCACCCCACCCCTCTTTCTCTTCCATCCCATAACCCTCCACTATCTCTCCTTTTCCTTTTTTCCCCTTCCACCCCTCTCTATCTCTCACATCCCATAACCCTCCACTACCTCCCCCTTTCCTTTCCCTCTCTCCCCCCTCCCCTCTCCTCCTCTACCTCCACAATATCTCCTCTCATCCTCCCGTTTTCTTCCGCCCTCCCTCCCACCCTTTGCCCACCTTTCTTTGCTGCTGCCTCCATCCCTTCGGTGGCGCATTTCCGCTGTGCCATGTGTGGTTGCTGTTGTAGTTTTGGTCGTTCATTCCGCTGTTGTGATGCCTATGATGTTTGGCCGACACCGGCGCCGATCCCGCGCCTCCCGGCACTGAGCCGTTGCGCTGGCCATTTCTGCCGAGATTTTGCAGTTCAGAGCCACGAGACTCGATAATTCGATTGAAGGACAAATCACTGCGCAACATATAAGTGGTGGATGGGGTGGAGCCGAGACATTTGGAAGCCTTAAGAAATGCCAAACAAAGCAAAAAGATGCCGAAACGGACGACGGACTGACCACGGGAATGTCAGGCTCAACGCGCCAAATTTTGAATTTGCGCACGAACCAAATGAACGGTACAGAAGCCATCGAAGTAACGACGAGGCCAAAAGCGATGAACAGAGCCCAAGTGGGGTAGGGGACATTGTGCTGATGGGTCTGACAAATGAGAGGAAAAAGGGAAATAAAAGGGGAAAATGGAGGGGGGGGGGGCAAACGGTGGTCGAGTCGTAGGCGGAGTATTTGGGCACATCGGAGAACGATTTGAAGACCGAAGCGACGAAAATGACGGCCATAATAACGGGGGAGATGAAGCGCCAAGTGATTGTCTGCAGGGAAAGGCATTTGTGCGAGAATTACACTAACTAATTGGAAGCAAAAGCCATGCCAATTGAGCAAGGACCACAAAACACCCGCGGGGCATTCCCAAGAAAAGTGTCCCCCGAGGCAAAAACCAAATTGAGAGAGTACCCAAATGGTTAACCAATCATGAATTTGTTGCGGTGCCTTTGCTGGTCATTCGCTTCATTTCTCACCCAATACGGCCCCACACTTTCGTCGGTCATGTACTGAATGTCGCGCACAAATCGATCACAGCCGTACACATAAATGACGGCGATTATTTCGAAGAAGGCGACACACATCAAAGCGTAAGAGCCGGCAAATTGGTCGAACAGAGACACCCAATACTGAACAGGAAAACGGAAGTTGGGGGACGAAATGCGCAAATTGGACGACCTGTCCGGCCTGAGTGGTGAACACCAATCCGACAATGCATGCCGAAGTGCAAAGGATGGCGGCCAACATGGGCTTACTGAGCGGGATCATTTTGGCATCAGTTCAGCGAAGTGATGACGCCCTCGAGCATGCCGAACATGGAGCCAAGGCCGAGCATCAGCAACATCATGAAGAACAGAACGGCCCAGAGGGGCGGGAACGGAAATTGGAGGATCGCTTCTGTGAACACCACGAAGGCCAAGCCCGTCCCTTCAGCCGCCTTCAAAGGAAAAGCATCGAATTGAGGGAAAAGCAAGGGACGGACCTGGGCAATGATTTGGCCGAGTTCGCACTTTTGGTAGGACGGATGGTGAATGATGTCGGGGAATTTGGACTCCCGAAAGTCGTAACGCATGTAAGAGGCGAATCTGAGGGAGAACAAATGCGTATGAAAAGTGAGCAGAAGGGAATTTCGGACTCACTCTTCGATGGAAACGTTCGCGCGAAGGTCGTCCAAGTCGCGGAAAAGCGTCGGGTGCACTTTGAGAATCAAAGCCATGTCCCTGGGCATTAATTAAGGCAATTAGTGGTGTCGCAGAGTGAAATGAGTTTGGCACAAATGAATGGGGCATTTGTGCTTTTTGTGTGATTGCTCACTTTTCCATGCATCGTTCAAAATTCTTTGTGCCCATATAACCGAGCACGCAAAAGATGACGAAGGCCGTGTACAGAGAAGTGAGCAGGTTGGCCACCGACATCTTGATCACGTCCTTCTTCACGTTGTTCTTCAGCGGATTGTACGAGGCAAAAGCGATGAGACCTGCAGGAAGAGTTTGGTTGGCGGGGAAAGCACCCGCGCCCGGGGGCGACGGACTCAATCGACCGGACTCCTTCGGAACCCAAAATTAAGCGCGGAAATGGCGCCCGCCTTTGGGCCGTGCCATTTCGCATTTGGCCTTCTCTTCCGCAGTCACTTTGGCACTTTTCCTTTGCCCGACCTTCGCGCCTTTCTCGACACAAAACTTTACCTCCAAAGCCGAGACCCATGGAGTAGAAAATTTGAGTTGCGGCATCGAGCCAAACTTCGGGCTCAGAAAGACGAGAAAGCTGAAGAGATTTTGGGGATCAGTGAAGGACTCGGAAGGACCCGGCCAAAAATCCGCAAAATGTCCAAAAAAGGGGCGAATTTGACGGGTCGAGTGGCACAACTGTTTGCGAATTGGTTTAAAGAATTTAAATTGCTAAAATTTGAGTGCCATTCCCGACCCAAACAATTGTTTTGTCCACCACTTTGGCATGAAAACAAAAAATAAAGTAAATAATATGGCATAAGCAAATTTAAAGGGGAAGGGAAGAGGGAATAAATAAAGCAAAGACAAAGGGAGAAAGAGAGGAGAAGAGATAAAGCCGAAACAAAGCGAAACAATGGGAAAATGATAAGTGGACAAATGGACAAACAAAAAATTCCAAGTGAAAATTAAAATAAAAAAGGGAAAAACGGACGAAAGGGGGGGGGGGAGTAATTAATGGCAATATTGGGGACATTGGCGGGACAAAAAGTGACATTACAAATTGAGACGGAGGGGGGCAAACAATGGCAAATGCAAAAATGGCAAAGGCAAATGCTACAAAAGCAGAACGCCAAAGTGATCAGTGAAAGAAAGAGAGGTGGAACAAATTTAGTCAGATGTGGTGGTCATTTAAGAAAGTAATTTCAAATGCATTGCCCGACGGAATTGGGCAAATGCTCTCCAAAGCACGCAAAGGTTTCAAACACTTTGCCAAATGGCCAATTTTCGCTAAAATGGTCTCATTAAATTCCTGTCCCTTTTCCCTTTCCGATGTTTTTGCCCATTTTTGCCCCGTCATTCTCGGCACTTTCAGCTTACATTCGGAGTGATCATGTAACGAAGTCCGGCGGTTGCTCCGTCCAGCATTATCGAACGGAACAGAAACAAAGTCATCACCACGTATGGGAAGGTGGCCGTCACGTACATCACCTTGGGATGGGAAGAGGAGAGAATGATTGACTGATCAGACGAAGCGATCGGAAGCCGAAGAACGGACGAAACTCACTTTGCCACTGCTTTTAATGCCCTTCATCACACACAGATAAATTAAGAACCAAGAGAACACCAAATAGCCAGTCATTTTCCAATTGAAGCCGCCGAAGTCGCCAATCGAACTGAAACAAATTGGGAAGTGGAAGAACAAAAAGGCAAAGACAAGTCAAGGAAACGAAACGCACTCTGTGGTGTCAATTGCTTGGCGATTCCAAAAGTAATTAGTGGGAGAAGTTGAATTGGCACATTCCAAAACGGGGGTAATGCCATCGCTGAGAGTGGGGCAACTCTAAAAGAGGGGAGGCATTGATGGGAAGGGCATTTTGAAGACGAAAAACGCACACTCCAAGGAAGTTCGAAGCGGAAGGACTGGAACAAGTAGTAGATGACCCAGGTGAGGATCACGTTGTAATAAAGCGCCACGAAATAGGACACGACAGTGGCGGCAACGCCAACGCCGCCCAAATGCGGGTGAATGGCATTCCAAACGCCGACAGAGCCCTCAAAAATTCCATTGAACATCAAAAAGGTTGAATGGCTTACGGGGACAACTGGGCACTGTTCAACTGGAGTCCCCGGCCCACTCTTCGGGGTATAACTTTTTTCAAAGTTGTACAAATCGAACCAATTTGTAGCATTTATCCTGCGAAATTTTCGTCAAGTTTCAAAAATTTATGGCCAAAAAATTTAAAAAACCTGCTTTTCCAAAAGTTTTGTCTTAATTTATCATAATGAACTTTTTCGAAATTTGTAGGAGAATAGAGAATACTTTAGGGCTAATCGAATGGTAAAAAATTGGTTTGATGAAAGGAGTTTTCAAAAAAACGGGCCCTGCCCATTTGTCCCTTATCGTGGCCTCTGTTTGTTGCCCTACCGTCCTCAGCCGTTGGCCAATTCCGAGTTCAATGAGAAACAAAGGGACGCCCTCGACGACCATCATCTGATGGAGGGGCATTGACTGATCAGACGAACCCAAAGAGAATGCTTACGATCATATAGGGGATCAGAAAGGCACCGCCGCCGTTTTTCTGCAGAAGGAAAGGGAAGCGCCACACATTGCCGAAACCGACGGCGTAGGAAATAACGCCCATGAAAAACTGCATTTTGTTGTCCCATCCCTCGCGCCCGTCGTCCTCCGACGCTTCCAAAACGTCGCTGGAGGAGCCGCCCTGCTCCATCTCGGACGGTTCAATGGCCACCGAGTCGGAGGAGAACTTCACGCGCGAGCTCATCTTGTTCTGTGCAATTGGCACCAATGTGGAGAACCCAGCGTCAATGGTGCCGTCGTTGTCCGACGGAGTCGGCGACGGAGTGCCGCCCCCGCGCCGACCATTGGCCTTTTGCTGGTGGTGGGCGAGCAGCTGACGGTCTTCCGCCGCCGGGGGTTGCAGCAGCAGTCCGCCGCCATTTCCGCCTCCGTTGCCTTTAGTCTTTTTGTATTGGGCATAAATAAATAAAAGCTTCTGCTGGTTAAGTTTAATTATATAAGAGAAAATTAAAATTCTGCTGGAAGTTAGCAAATGGGTGAGAAGATAAAAAAAAGGGGGGGGGGAAGGCGAAAAGGATGAGAAGGGGAGGAAGGGCTGAGAAGAGGAGAAGGGCTGAGAAGAGGAGAAGGGCTGAGAAGAGGAGAAGGAAGTGCGAAAGAGGGAGGAATAGGGGAGGGAGGAGAAAGAAGGGGAGGGAAGGCGAAAAGGAGATGAGAAGGGGAGGGGGAAGAAGGGAGGAAAGGAAAAGAGAGAGGAGGAAAGGGGGGAGAAGAAGAAGGAGGGGAGTGAAAAGGAAGGTGCCAGTGAATAGGGGAGGGGATGGAGGGGGAAAGAGGAGGAGGAAAGGGGAAGAGGGAAGGGCTTGAGAAAAGGGGAAGGAAGTGGGAAAGAGGAGGAGGAGGAGGGGGGGGGGGGGGGGGGGGGGGAGGAATGCAAGAATAGGAGGGGAGGTGACGATGGAATTCGTTGATGGACAAAACAATCATCATCACCATCTCACTAATCACCGGCGCATAAAACAGTCACCACCACAAGTGATGATGATGCACACGTAACAAACAATGGAAAGGGAATGTTCGCTGAACATAAACCAAAAGATAAGAAAACAAATGAAAGGTGAGAAGGTATTTAATGAGAAAATAATTGCATAATTAAGTGATTAATTGTTTTGTTATGGGGAGTGATAATTATTATTATTCTATTGACGAAATTTCGCGAGAGAAGTGATCAAATTAATAATCAGCAGAAAAAGTGGGGGGGGGGGGGGGTTGTCCCTTGACAATAATTGGCAAAAGCGAAGCAATGGAAAGGGCACACTTTTTTATCATTCGGTTGGATGTGTCAGCCGATCGGAGGGGGGGGGGGGGGGGGGGGGGGGGGAAGTGCGGGAGACGGGAGGGGGCGGTGTTTCCCGGTAAGACTTGACAATGAAAATCAAGTCAATGTGTGTATTCGAGTGGGAAAAAATCAGTGAGCTTCTTTCCTCAATTACCATAACTGATAAGAGCTAATTGCTTTTCTTCGCCCAATTAGCCGCCTCCCCCCGTCTCCCGGGCCACCCAACTAAAAATTAATTTGTCCTACTCTTTCTCCGTTTTGTATCTTCAATTTTGGATACAATTAGGAACACAGAGGCAATGGAAATTGAAATATTAGCATGAAATGCTTTGTTTGATCTGGGATTAAATTCAAAGACTTGCTGAAGGGAAAGCGCGTTTCCGGTGGGGGGGGGGGAAGGGATTGAGCCGAAGATGAAATCACTCGGAGCCGTCGATTTTCGGCTGTCTTCCGCTCGGGGGAATGTTTGTTGGGCAATTGCTGGCTGAGGCATTCTGCTGCGGCGGGTGGTTGAGGTTGTGAGAGGGACTGCTGCTGCTGATGGGGGGGGGGGGGCATTGTGGGGGTGGGGGCGGTGAATGGGCGCTCGTCCGTCGTTCGAACAGCCGCCCGCCCGCCGCCCGTCGCCGTGACACTCTTCCGCCACTGCCACCGCGCCGCCGCCGTCGACCGTCCGTCCATCCGATCGGTCATGTGTCCCCTCCCCTCCCCTCCCCCCCCGTGCGAGTTGAAGAATGAATGGGATGAGCTTAGTGTTGAAGATGGGAAATGGATAATTTTGAATGAAAAAGCGAAGACGAAATGGGGGGGGGGACACCAAAAGCACAAAATCAAATTAAAAGGGAGAGGAAAGGGGGGGGGGGGAATTTGGCAAAGAGAGTGTTAGGGGGGAGAGAGGGAGGGAAAAGCAAAGGGAAATGAAAAATTGAAAAAGAAAACCAAAAGCAAATCGTAAAAACGCAAATTCATTGGAGTAATAACAGAGAGAGAATATATTGGGGAGATGTAATAATATGTCAAAATGTGTCATTGGAATGAGTGAGGGAGGGGGGGGGGGGGGAAGGGGGGGGGGGGGACGCGATCAGTCATCCCTCAATCAGTCGCAGCATCGCTGGCAAATACATCCATCCCATTGATCAATCATTTTCATTCAGTGATCGGGCGGGGGAGGGGAAATATTGGAAATAATTGTGCAGAAATGGGCCAACAAATTCGGAAGCTGCTGAAAATGAATTTGGAAGAAGAGAGGGGGCGGGGTATTGTGTAAGCAAAGGAAAGCGGGAGATACATATAATTTATAAGTGGATAAGAAGACTTATTGGTTAAATGGAGTGAAGTGGGAGTGATGGGGGTGAAATGGGAAGGGGAAGGGGAGGAAACACAGGGAAAAGAGAGAGGAGACAGGGGCAGAGAGATAAAGGGGGAGAGAGAGAGAGGGAGAGAGACAGGTAGAGAGAGACAGGGGAGGGAGGAAACAAAGGGAAAAAAGAAAGGAGACAGGACAGAGAGATAAGGGGGAGAGAGAGAGGGGAGAGACAGGTAGAGAGAGACAGGAGAGGGAGGAAACAAAGGGAAAGAAAGGAGACCGAGACAGAGATAGAAGAGGAAAAAAGGGGGAGAGAGAGAAGGGAGGGGAAAAAACAGGGGAAAGAGAGAGACAGGGGAGGGAAAGGGGAAAAAAGGGAAAGAAAGGAAGAGAGACAAGGGAGGAACAAGGGAAAAAGAAGGGAAGAAAAAAAAGGGGAGAGGGGGGAGAGACAAGGGGGAGGGAGGAAACAAAGGGGAAAAAAGAAGAGGAAGACAGGGGCAAAGGGAGAGGGAAAAGGGGGGGAGGAAAGGGAAAGAGAGAGGGACGGGTAAAAAGGGAGAGAGACAGGGGAGGGAGGAAACCAAAGGGAAAAAAGAAGGGACAGGGAAAGTAAAGGGAAGAGAATTAAGAGAGAGGGAGGAGGAAACAAAGGAAAAAAGACCGAGACAGATATAGTAGCAGAGATAAGAGAGAGAGAATAGAAAGGGGAAAAGAGGACAGGTAGAGAGAGACAGGGGGAGGGGAGGAAACACAAGGGAAAGAGAGAAAATGGGAGAGAGAAAAAAAAGAAAGAAATTTTGCTGGGGAATTAAATCAAAGTTCGACTTGAATATATTCCGCATAAAACAAAAACTGTGAACTGATCATATAAATGATAAGCTCACGTGGACCATTAAAAACTTGTCCATTCGTTGGGAATATTTCTTTCTGTGCGAAGCGATGAGAAATAAAAAAAGGGGGGGGAGAGAGAGAGAGAGAGAGAGAGAGAGAGAGAGAGAGAGAGAGAGAGAGAGAGAGAGAGGAGAGAGAGAGAGAGAGAGAGAGAGAGAGAGAGAGAGAGAGAGAGAGAGAGAGAGAGAGAGAGAGAGAGAGAGAGAGAGAGAGAGAGAGAGAGAGAGAGAGAGAGAGAGAGAGAGAGAGAGAGAGAGAGAGAGAGAGAGGAGAGAGAGAGAGAGAGAGAGAGAGAGAGAGAGGGGGGGGGGGGGGGGGACGAATGCTCGGGGCAAATGAAAAACGAAACGAACGATCGGCGGGGAAACGGAAAAGTCAGTTCGATGATTCGACTGACGATGACTCTTCACCGAAACACCGACTGATGCTAATCTGCCGCTTGCTGCTGGTCGCGACGACAGACATTTGCCTAATGACTTTTTGTGGCAAAGATTCGCCACGTTTTGAATGGAATGGCGAAATAACAACGCAATTGGACGGGAAAGAGGAAAGAGGCTTTAAAAAGAAGAAGGAGAAATAGAAAGGGGAAGAGAGGAAAAGCGGAGAGAGACTACGCAAAGGGAAAAGCGGATGAAAAGCATTTTGGGGAGAAGCAGAGGCAGAGAGGGGCAGACAGTCAGAAAGAGTGTGAGGGAAGAGAGAGATAGAGAGAGATAAAGCTTTGCAGATAAAGTGAGAGAGAGAGACAAGAGAGAGAGAGAGGAGGAGAGAAGGGGAGAGAAACAGAAAAGATAGTAGCAAAGAGAGAGAGAAGGGAGGGGAGGGAGGAATGAATATTTTAGGAAAACGAAAAAATAAGGTAAATTGAAAGTTGGACACGAAAAGGGGCGGGAAATGAGTGGATGACGCAAAGGGAAGGAACGGGAGGGGAGATAAAGTGAATTTAAGGGGGGAGGGGGGGGGGGGGGGAATTGTTCAAATTGACCCACCCAACCCATCACAACTCTTGAAGAACGTGACTGGTCGGGAGTGAGCACATAAGTCAAAATGCAAACAAAGAAAAGAAGGGGGCGAGTGATCTTTGAGTGACAACGCATAAAATTGGAAAGAAATTCTGGGGGGAGACAATTTGGGGGGGGGGCGTCTGCTCTTTCCTATTTTTGGAGAAATATTTTTCCATTTTTGCCAAATGGTCCCATGTTGGGTCGTCGATGGTTCCGCCGGCGGATGGGTCGGGTTTCGTTTTGCGCGTAATTTTGCTTTTTGCGCGGAGAGGAGAAACATTGTGAAAAATTGGCCAATCGGTTAGCCGACATTTGCGGATCGAACTTTTATGTAAAAAATGATGTATTAAAATATATTTTTTTAATTCTGCTCCGATTTTTTGGAACACCCAAAAATAACAATCAATGAATGCTTTTGTCCCTCTCCACTGTCCCGTCAAAATAAAAAAGCTCCAAACTCTAATGAGTTTACAAATTAAAAAGTATTAAATGAATGCCTTCTGTTCCATCTTCTGCTGTTGGGAGAAGGTCTGAAGAATGAAAAGGTGAGAAGAAACACGGGAAAAGCACGTGATTTTACAAATGATGGAAGAATTAAAATTCAAAAATGAAAAATAAATTCGAATCGAAAGAGCGATTAACCGGAGGAACAACAGCTTCAGAAGAGAAATACAAAATGCTGCTTATTTGTAGGGCTGCCAATTTTATGTAAATACATATTTTTTTCCTGGCTTCTTCATGCTCTAAATAGCAGGAAAAACACTTTCTTTTTTGTGTTTGCGAACAAAAATCGGGTTTTTTATTTATATATTTCGGGATTTTCTTACATATTTGGTACATATTTTGGATTTTTTAATATATATTTTCATTTTTTTTTACATATCTTGAGGATTTTTTACGGAAATTTTGGAAATACTCAAAAAAACTCAAAATTTCGACAAATTTTTTATGCATATTTTCATATTTTTTTTTACATATTTTGAGAAATTTTGAAATTTATAGTGAAAAAATACCCACGAAAAATACCAAAAAAGTAATTTTTAAAGTACTAAAAGTGATTCTAAGAATATTTAAGTATTTTTTATGGCATTTTGTGCCTATTTCATATTTGACGAGGATTTTTTTTCCAAAAAATAACCATTTAAAAAATTTTTATTTACATATTTGGTGTTTTTTTGTACATATATTTTGGGATTTTTCTTACATATTTATGTACATATTTGTACCACTTTTTGTACATATTTTTGGCAGCCCTACTTATTTGCATATGTCAAACAACATATTTGTGGAATATTTGCTTATTTGGATAAAATGGCAATAATTAAAAAATTGGGAAATAATTAATAAAAATATTATTAAATTAATGAAATAATTACATAAAACCAATTTATTTGAGCAGTTTTTACAAAAATGTTTTTATGTTTAATTAAAATTTGATACGAAAAAGCAAAAATTGGAGGAGAAAATAGAAAAGAAAAATTTAAAAACATATTTATTGGGGGTAAAAGAAGAAAAAGTAAATTCGTCACAAGAATGATTTAGTTTTGGAGCGGAAAGTGATAGGGAACCACAAAAAATGGAGTTTGGAGGCAAAAATTGGGGGCAGACAGAGAAAAAAGGAGGGGAAGAGGAAGTGACAGGGGGGGAGGGATTGTGGAGAAAGGAAAGGTGGGAGGGATTTTAGGGAAACCGAATGGGAGGGAGGGATTATGAGGAAAAGGGAGGAGAGAGAGGGAGAGGGATTGAGGGGGTCAAAGTGAATGTTAAGCGTGAAAAAGGGATGAAAATGAAATAATTAAAAAGAAATTTATAGTCCTAAGTACAAATAGGTATTAAACTGGAGAAAAATGAGTGCTAAAAGCTGGAGGTATTAAGCACAAAATCTTCGCTGAAAGCAGCAAAACTAATGATAAATGGATGAGTGGGTGGGGAAGCGAAAGGGACGGGAAGGGAAGGGAAGGGAAGGGAAGGGAAGGGAAGGGAAGGGAGCGGAGGGTGCCGGGGAGAGGGGGGGGGCGCGTGAGGGTGGCGAGGGTGGGCAAATGGCAAAGAGACGCCGGCGGAGGGGGGGGGGGGGGGGGGAGCCAGCGGATGGGCGAACAAATTTATTCAGCCGGTGACGGGCAAAGAGGGAAAAGAAAGAGAAGGAATGGCCAAATGGGCCAAATGTTATTCCAAATTTAAAAGGTGGAAAGGGCAACAGAATGAATGAAAAGGGGGAAAATTCAAATGGAAAATGGCGGGGGAAAAGAGAAGGGAATGGTGGGAAAGGGAACGAAAGAACGAACGAAGAATGAATGAATGAACAAAACCCGACGGAGCCGGGGTAAAGCCACCCGCCGCCGGGGAAAGGAAAAGGAAGACGGACGGACAGTTTGTGCCACCCGCCGATCCCCGCCACCCCCTCCGGGGTTCAATTTTCCACTCTGCTCCCATCTGTGGCCAACCAGACAGAAATAGAGAAACAGAAAGTGATGAAAGAAAATGAAGAGAAAAGAAAATGAGAGAGAGAGAGAGAGAGAGAGAGAGAGAGAGAGAGAGAAAGAAATAGAGGAGAGAGAGTGAAGGAAGAGGGAGACAGAGAGTAGCGGAGAGAGAAAGAAGGTTGTGTAGTCTTTGGCTTAATCTTCCATGGCAAGAGAGAGGCATAACTAAACAGACGGATATCATATGCACATAAAGCGGGCATTAAACTTTTAATGCAAAAAGGGTAGAGAGAAAAAATAACTAAAAAAGAAAAAGAGCTAAGAGAAATAGTGTAAAAGGTACATATAGAGATATTGAAAGAAAAAGAGGACAGCGAAAGAGAGAGGGGAAAGAAAAAGAGGAGAGAGATAGTAGCAGAGAGAGGGAAAGAAAGAGGAGAGGAGAGAGAAAAAGAGTAACAAAGAAAGAAGTAGAGCGGTTTAATAGGAGAATGTTAAAGGGGAAGAGAGTGTGAGAGAGTGAGGGGAGAATGGAAAATTATCAGAAAGACAAAGGGAATTGGAGCTAAAGCATAAGTTGCATGCGCAGTCTTATCAGAGTGAATGGTAATTAGTTGGTAAAAAGTTCGGACGAGATCAAAGGATCCTAGCAAGCTTTAGCTGGTTTCTGCTATTGATACTCTAACCAAGGCTTTTCCTTCATTAAGAAAAAAAGTAATTAATTTGCATTGTCGGCGAATTATGGCATGACGTGAACGGGCGCCTGTGCCTCGGTGCTTAATGGTAGAGCTGTCGGGAGTAGGGTAAATATTGATCATATGGCCCAGAGCCGAAAATGGTCGAAATATATACCAATCGATAGCGCTAGGTCTGTAATGCAAGAATCCGAAAGAATTTTTTTGCGGAAACCAATCCCTGAAGAGTTACAGACCCGGGACTGAAATGGCCAAATGCCTTTGGGACTGGACCGTCCACTGACTTAAAAAGCATGGAATTGCGACAAAATGCATATGAATCGATTCCGCACGGTCTGCTAATAAAGAATCCGAAAGAATTTTTGGATAAAAAAGAAATTGACAAAAGTTATGGGTCCTCAAAAATGACTTTGATTAAAAAATTAATTTAGTTGAGCCAAAAAAACGTAAAACACTTCAGGTTTTTGAACTTCGCAAAAGGGAGCATGCGAAGACGGAGCAAGTAGTGGGGCGAGACGGAGGGCGGAGGAAAAAGTCTGACGAGCGCCACAGGCGGATGACTGCGGGGGCCCGAAGGGCCCCCGCCAATCAGTCAACCGCCTGCGGATCACGCGCGGACTTCTTCCGTAGCCCGTAGTCTCGCCGCACCTACTGGCCGCCGTAGTCGAGTGTGCGGCGGTTTTTTAGCGCAATAAACAAAATTCAATTTTTCAAATTTGACGAAATTTTTTTTTTGACTGAACTGATTTTGAGAGGACCTATAACTTTTGTTAATTTCTTTTTTATCCAAAAATTCCTTCGTATTCTTAATTAACAGACGATGAGGAATCGATTGATATGCATTTTGTCGCAATTCCATGCGTTTAAAGGTTTAGACGGTTCAGTCCCAAAGCCATTTGGCCATTTCAGTCCCGGGTCTGTAACTCTTCAGGGATTGGTTTCCGCAAAAAAATTCTTTCGGATTCTTCCATTATAGACCGAGAGCTATCGATTGGTATATATTTCGACCATTTTCGGCTCTGGGCCATATGATCAATATTTTCCGGGAGTAGTGCTATTCGAGACCTAAAATCCTGAGAGCGAGACCGAAACTTGACCCCGAGACAGAGACTCGATCCCGAGACAGAAAATCGCGAGACCGAGACCCAAAAAATTCGAGACTAGAGACTTTTTTCAAAAAATTTCCTTTTTCGCTTAAAAACCGATTAAATTTCTATAATTTTAAAAAAGCAATTTTTTGAGGCTTTTTCATAATAAATTTTTTAAAATTCCACCTTCGCACACAACCTCCCCCAGCTCCCTTTCCCTATATAAGGGAAAAATGGGCGTTCTCTTTAGATTTCTTTAATAACTCTCCAGGAAATGCTTGGATCGGCTTCAAACAAAAGAGAACAGCTGTTTTTTAAGGATTTCCTATCGAATGGTGAAAAGCATTTTTTTAAAGGTCCAAATAAAAAAAAGTTTCTTCAGAAAATTTTTGAAAATTTTTGGCAAAATTTTCGACCATGTCTTAAAAATGGGTCTGTAGCGGGCCGGGTGTCGCGGATAGCGTCTTGTGCTTGGAGAAAGGGCACATCAGAAGACTCTGGCGGTTCAAATGAGCTATCAAGCATCTTTATAGCTTAAATTTAAATTGAGTTATGGATGACAGACGAATTCGAAAATTTCGAGTTTTTTATCCCTGAATTTCAGAATCCGGCTTAGGGGGATACGCAGGGATTCGGGGTGAGTTTTTAGCAAAATTTGGTAAACTAATACCTTAGGAAATTTTGATAATGAGTTCAAAGACTACCTACGTTCAAATCAGCATGATTCATAATGCCGAACTCAAGATTGGATCTTGGCATTTTTGAAAAAGCCTGAATCGAAGCCCAATTAATTTTTTTGCGAAATCGATAAAAATAGCACATTAGGGATGCTTGGGTATATGTATAAAGACCACCTACGTTCGAATTGGCAGGGAGTATAATGCCAAATTCAAGATCGGTATTTGGCATTTTTGCACTGAAGCCAGTCAACTTCTTATACAACTTTATGTACAACTTTCTATACAACTTTCACCCAATTTTCAACTTTATAAACAACTTTCATTCAACTTTGCATACAACTTTCAGCACAACTTTTAAAAATTTTTGAAAATTAGGGGGAGGGGGGAGGGGGCCGAAGGCCCCCTACGAGGCCGCGAAGCGGCCGAGCGAGTACCTTAAGGGAGTGGGGGGAGGGGGCCGAAGGCCCCCTACGAGGCCGCGAAGCGGCCGAGCGAGTACCTTAAGGGAGTGGGGGGGGGGGAGAGGGCCGAAGGCCCCTACGAGGCCGCGAAGCGGCCGAGCGAGTACCTTAAGGGAGTGGGGGGGAGGGGCCGAAGGCCCCCTACGAGGCCGCGAAGCGGCCCGAGCTGAGTACCTTAAGGGAGTGGGGGGGGGGAGAGGGCCGAAGGCCCCCTACGAGGCCGCGAAGCGGCCGAGCGAGTACCTTAAGGGAGTGGGGGGGGGGGGAGAGGCCCCCTACGAGGACGCGAAGCGGCCGAGCGACGGAGTCACCTTTAAGGGACGTGGGGGGGGGGGGGGGTCTTTTTGCGGGCCGAAGGCCCCCTTACGAGGCCGCGAAGCGACCGAGCGGATACCTTAAGGGAGTGGGGGGAGGGGGCCGCAGGCCCCTACGCGAGGCGCGACGCGGACCGGAGGCCGAGTACCTTAGGGAGTGGGGGGGGGAGAGGGCCGAAGGCCCCTACGAGGCCGCGAAGCGGCCGAGCGAGTACCTTAAGGGAGTGGGGGGGAGGGGGCCGAAGGCCCCCTACGAGGCCGCGAAGCGGCCGAGCGAGTACCTTAAGGGAGGGGGGGGAGAGGGCCGAAGGCCCCCTACGAGGCCGCGAAGCGGCCCGAGCGAGTACCTTAAGGGAGGGGGGGAAGAGGGGGCCGAAGGCCCCCTACGAGGCCGCGAAGCGGCCGAGCGAGTGCCTTAAGCGCGGGGAAAACCCCGATGGCCCCGGCTGGCCCCGGTGTTGAAAGCGGCCCCGGCGCTTTCACAGGGCCCCTTGGGGCCCTGGTTCACCGGCTTATATTGAATTTTCCATCGAAAAAGCAAAAATTTTTGAAAAAATAGAAGAAAAAACAAATGCATAAGAGGGGAACTGACCGAACGCAAAAACTAGGAACAAAACCTAGAGAACAACCACCATACCATGCATATGAATAAACAAAAAGAATAAATCAAAAATATTAAATTAACTAAATTATTTAACTTTACCGAAAGCCAGTCATTTTGGGATGTAAAAAAGTCTCGGGCTCGAGTCTCGAAAATCGAGACCGAGACTTAAAAACCCAAGATTTTTCTCGAGTCGAGACTGAGACTCTCGAACAGCACTAGTCGGGAGCTGTCCATGGACTGACTAAAGTCGTGGGTTCGATTCCATCCGAGTTTTAACGTTTTACCCGTTTCTTACTGAATGCTGCAGTGACTGAGCTGCTCTGATCACTGATTTTAAATTTATGATTTTTTATTATGAATACCCGCAATTCAATTCATCGATTGTTTACGCAAAATGAATCAATGGCATTTTTTGATATTTTAATTTATTTCAATTTCCTTGCCCAATTAATTTCTCATTCTTTCTCCAGCAATAAATGCTTCTCAATTGAGCAGAAGCCCTCCGTTGTCCGCATTGATCAGTCCCTCCCCCCCCCCCCGGCAATTCTTTCGCATCGACGGAGCAGCAGCAGCGCAATTCGCACCATTCGGGCAGAAATGACACGATTAATTGTATAATTCCCTTCCCCTCCCTCCGCCCATTTACGCTCCGACTTCCCCCCAAGCGCCGGAAATGGCAATTAATCACAGCGACTGATAGGGGGGGAGGGGGTGATTATTTTGGTGGGCAGTGAATTGGGGGAAACGCCGCCCAGCCAAAGAAAAGAAAACTCGCAATTCATTCAGCAGCACTCTTTTGACTCTTTGGGCGGCAATCATTTGATCACTTCTTCCATTTGTTTTTGTTTGTTTTTTCATTTTTTTTTTTGCCGGTTTTTCTCCACAAAATGCACAGTCTCTCCTCCATTTCCCTCTCGTGTGATCATTTTTTAATGGGTTTCTCCTATTAAATTGCTTGCTTTTAAGAGCAATTAAATTCCTAATCCGAACATTAGCAAATATTTTGTTCAGTTACAACTGACTCATACATTCCTTCCTACCAATGCCACCATTCTCCCTCCAACACTGGTCTCTCTCACCCCTCTCTCTCTCTCTTTTTCTCTCCCTTCTCTCTCTCTCTCTCCTCCTTCCTCTCCTCTCTCTCTCCCCTCTCTTTCCCTCTCCCCCCCTCTCTCTCTCTCTCTCCCCCCTCTCCCCTCTCTTTCCCTCTCCCCCCCTCTCTCTCCCTCTCTCCCCTCTCTCTCTCTCTCTCTTTCTTCTCTCCTTTCTTTTATTTCCTCCGTCCTTCGTACTTCTTCCGGTCTCTTAATTCTTAACCTGTCACTTTGCATTATGATGCATTAGTAATGGAGAAGAGACCTGCCAATACTGATCAAAGCTGAAGCGGAAGGGCGAGGGGCGGTGATCGAAAAGAGAGAGCGAGAGAGAGAGAGAAAGGGAGAGAGGGAGAGAAAGGGAGAGAGGAAGAGAGAGGGAGAGAGAGAGAAAGGGAGAGAGGAAGAGAAAGGGAGAGAGGAAGAGAGAGGGAGGGGGGGGGGGGGAAGGGATGCACTATAATTGGATGTATTTGACGGACTGATCAGCAGCAGGCGTAAAAGAAAGGGGAAGAACAAACGGTGACGACAAAATTGCTCCATTTTTGACTAATTTGTGTAGTTTTGAACTCCCTTTTCCTCCTTTGTCCAGTCGTTTCTCTTTTTTCTTTGGCTACTCATTTTTCACTTTGATATTTTTTACTGAAAATAAATTTACAAATTAAAAGAACCAAAAAAAAATTATAAATGAAAAGCATAGAAATTCTTTTTTTTTTGTAATTTGGAACACCCAATTCTAGAATTTTACTATTATTTTTTAATTTTTAGACAGTTCCACAAAAATTTGCACTACGCTCCCCTCTCCCCCTTCCCCATCCTCCCTCCTCTTCCACCTCTCTCCCCTCACCTCTTTTCCCCTCTCTCCCCTTCTCCCCCCTCCCTCTCCACCTCTCTCCTCTCACTCTCTTTTTCTCCTCTCTCCCTTCTCCCCTCCCTCCCTCTCCCACCTCTCTCCTCTCACTTCTTTTTCTCCTCTCTCCCCTCACGCTGTTTTTCCCTCTCTCCCTTCGCCCCTCCCTCCCTCTCCCCCTCCTCCCCTCACACTCTTTTTGTTCCCCCTCACACTCTTCCCCATCTCCCTCTTCTCCACCTCTCTCTCTCCCCTCACCTCTTTTTCCCCTCTCTCCCTTCTCCCCTCCCTCCCTCCCCACCTCTCTGCCCCTCACCTCGTTTTCCCCCCTCTCTCCCTCTGCCCCTCCCTCATTCTTCACTATCTCCCTCACCTCTTTTCCCCCTCTCCCTCTCCCTCCCTCGATTCTTCCACCTCTCTCCCCTCACCTCTTTTCCCTCTCTCCCTTCTCCCCTCCTCCCTCTCCCTCTCTCCCTCCTCACTTCTTTTTCCCCTCTCTCCCTTCTCCCCTCACCTCATTCTCCAGCTCTCTCCCCTCACCTCTTTTTCCCCTCTCTCCCTTCTCCCCCTCCCTCGTTCTTCCACCTCTCTCCCCTCACCTCTTTTTCCCCTCTCTCCCTTCTCCCCTCCCTCCCTCTCCCACCTCTCTCCTCTCACTTCTTTTTCCCCTCTCTCCCTTCTCCCCTCCCTCCCTCTCCTACCTCTCCCCCCTCACCTCTTCCTCCTCTCTCTCCCTTCTCCCCTCCCTCCCTCTCCCACCTCTTTCCGCTCACCTCTTCCTCTCCTCTCTCCTCCCCTTTTCGCCCCTTTCTCTCGAAGTGTTCGGTCGTTCGTTTCCTTTCTTTCTCTGATCGCTCCATCGCTTTTCCTCTGTTTACTGTGTAATTGTCTATTTCCTTATAATTCGCGCACAATGGTCCTATAAAATGCATTTTGTCCCTTTTCTTTCTCAGTTTGACTCACTTCCGTTCGTTCCGTTGGAATGTTTAAATTCGTCCACTTTTTCTGCTCATTGGCCACTTTTCCCCTGCTGATCTCTGCCATTTGTAAGTCCTTTCGCCCACTTTGCCCTTTAAAGTCCAATTTTCCCCTAATTAGCTTCCAATTGCTTTTACTTGCCACACATTGTGCTGAACGGCGGCACTTATGACGAGTTCAATGCTTCTGAGATAAAGCATTGTTGCATTGCGTGTGCGCGTGACCCGTGTTGCATTGCGTAAGGTCCGTCTCGCATTTGGCCCACCGAATGATTGCGTTAAGGTACACTTACGACAAGGAATTGGGCCGGTGTTTCATGAAGTCGGCCATCTCCGATTCATACAAACACTCGGGAATGACTTCCGGACTGAAGGCGAACACTCACGCGGGACAGGGCGCACTGCTGAGGAACATTCGAATTGCGGGAGGAACCGCGTCAGCTGTTGTGCACTTGCCCAACACGGAGGACTGCATGCAGTACTGCACAGGTGGGCAGAGGGTCAAACTGGGGAAGAGAGGGGAGGGGAGCGAACGGAGGGGTAATTGGGTGCCAATGCCATCGTTAGTTGGGCAAAGCATTTGCATTTTCAATTGGTTTTTTCAATGATACATTAAACGCTAAAATCCATTCCCCTTATAGCCTATGGCATTTTCTCGTGGAGTCCTTTGCCTCCATCATCAACAACAACAACAACGGCTTCGTCCAACGTCGGTCGGTCGGCCTCGTCCATTGTTCCGACTTCCTCTCAACAGCAACAACAAGGCAAGTGGCCAAATGCCAATTGGGCCATCCGCGCCGTGCGCTTTTCCTACCCAAAATGGACTCTTTTCAGGGGAATGCTCGTGCATGTCGCGCATCTCTTCCTTGGAGTACTCTTTCGGCTCGCGCTCGGCCATTTTTCCGCCCGTTTCGAATCTCTGACAATGAGCCAATTGCAAGCAAATGAATGAAGACGAAAATTCGCGACAAATAATCCCATCCAAATCAGTCCAAATTAGGAGTCGCCACTAATCCGTCCGATATCCCTTCAATCCGTCACTCTGTCTTAATGATCTCATCTTTCTTATTTTTTGAAAAATAAAACATCCGATTATGTACAGTAGTGTTTTGTTTTCCAAATTAATGTCCGTTTATTCGTTCGTTTGTGGCGCAGAACGGACTGCCCGAAATGTATTGGACCTAAATTTTGAGTGATTAACTCATTTCGCTAAAACTATCACAATAATTAGTCTTAATCATTCATTGTTTTTTATGCTTTTCCGTGCCGTGTTCTGCTCTTTTCGCGCATTCACCTCGTACACATTTTGCGGAAAGTTTGTCCAATTGACCCCAATTTGATTGGTGCGCACGTGAAAAGGGAAGAAGCGATTGTTGGTCATCGGAGTGGTCAGTGCCTTTGGGAAAGAGTGCCATTCAAATGGACTCCCCGAGGGGATTTCACCAGAAAAACGACAAATCCGACAGCGACGACGGCCGAGTCGACGCCCAATACAACCTCCTCCCGTACCCAATTGTCCAGCACCCAATTGGCGAACACCAGCACAACGGGGCCGGCCCAATACCTTCGAAAAGGTGGTAAAGCAAATTTCAAATTGGCAAACATTGGCACCAAAAAGTGGCGAAAAGGGCGAGGGTGGCGTAAAACAGCTTCTTTCGCGGGTATTTCCTTACAGTAACCTGGAGGAAATACACCAAATTAGTACTGTAAGAGAAGCAGGGAAAGTCCGAACCCAACTCGACCGCAAGAACCAAGCCCAACCGATCACATTAAGCAGGGCGATCAGATAAGCAGGGACACTTTCGGACAAATAAGTCACTTGGGCCGGGTCGAACACCCAAAAGGACAAAACAATCGGAAAAACATAACAATAAGTGGACGAACTGACCACAATCTCCCAAATGAGCATGAGAAGGCGAAGTGCGAGGTAAACGGAGACAAACAAAGTCATTTTAACACTGGAGAAGGTGGAAAGACGAGCGCGAGTGATTGTGTAGCCTGGGGAAATTTGTTGCGTTATTTGGCAATATAATTACATTATTAATTGACCAATTATATAAAACCAATTAACATGAACTTTCCTTGCCTTTTGCAATGAGCAAAAGGAGAAGCACGAAAAAGACAATTGAAAATTGCCTGGAAATTGCAACTTTAATCGTGGTTAAACTTTCACTGATTCACCTGACAATTGTGGAGAGCATTCTGAGCATGGGAAATCCGATGCCATCGTTTGAAAATTTGTCAAAATGGGCCCACAAAAGAAGCGCTGACACCAATTCACAGCACAGAGAATGGAGGAAGAGACGGTAACTGACGTGGCACATTTTCCGACTCCTCAGAATACCTTAAGAGACTGATCTTTGATCAATGCTTTTGCTTTTGGCCACTTTTACTTAATTGTTTTAATGCCAATACTTCTCACCTGCAAAAACAAAGGCAATGGCACAAATTGTGGCGTTAATGAGGAGAAAGGCGAGGGCGATGGGTAGAGAGTCTGAGAAAGGCAAACGATCATTTTTCAAAATTTCAAGGATTGTTGGCACAAAATTGGTCGAATGAGAAATGCCGTTTCCATTGGTTGCCGGGCGGAGCATTTGTCATCAGCAGCGAATAATCGAGGAAAAGCCCACGCTCCGAGTCGCAATTGCCCACCGCCAAATACCACCAGCGGGGCCGCATCGAACTGGGTACAGAAAAGCACGGAATCAGCAGATGCCAACTTTGCGTATTGGCAAAAAATGCCAAGAAATTACAGCTTAATTTTTTGTTTAAAAAATCGTCACACTTTTTTCATCAACAAAAGTTCTCAAGGGATCATTTGTACTGCTCGATTAGTCCCACATCCCCTGTTCCTCGTTCAAACTGACAAGAATGATCTGATGCCGTGGCACCGAATCCAACTTTCATTGGTATTTCCCCGGGAGATCTCCTCGCATTTTGACCGTTCGTCGATGAATTGGGCGCTCGGCGACAGTCGGATGATCTGATGGTTCTGTGGGTCCAACACGCGTTCTTTTTGGCGGCAATTCTAAAGCAAATCGTAAAGCATTTGGCAAATGTTCGCCGGCTCAACAAGCGATTCGTTGCCATAAACAGCTTTCCATTGGGAATTGGCATCGTAGTAAAGGTAAAGCGACTGCAACTCGAAACTCTTCAAGGAAAGGGACACGCAATTCACTTAAACGGGAAAAAAGTCGAAAAGTGCCTTTGGATATTGGACGGTGTATTGAAGAGTGCCATCATTGGAGACGAAGCAAAATCTGTCCAAATAGTGCCAATTCTTAGGGACGGGGGAGGGAAAAAGTTGGGGATTGGGAGAGAAAATGATAATTTCTCACTTTCGAAGTGGAAAGAATGCCTTGGGATATTTTGGCACAAATTTCGACCAAAAAGAAAGCGCAAATAAAAAAGGAAACAAAGAAGAGGGAGGGGAAAGAAGAAAACGGCATGGTAACAAATGGCAATTCAATTTGATATTAATTAGTGCTATTTTAAAGTGAATTTAATTAAATGAAAAATATAATTTTAATCAAAATTATCAGCTAAAATTTACCTCATAAATTAGGCTGAATAAAATGATATAAGCTGAAGAGTAAAAAGGAAAAGAGCTTAAGCGGGGAATTCGGCACACTTTTTGCCGAAGACGTAAAGAAGGAATGCCCGTGTCGCCCGTAGCGACAGTCAAAAAAAGGGGGGAGAGGCGGAGGAGGGAAAAGCGAAGGCCGACAATTGGCAATTAACGGCGAAAAAGCCTTATTAGGGGAAGAACAGCAGCAGAAAAAGTTAACAGAGCCAACAAAAACATTAATTGTTTATTTGTGAATTTGAATGTAAACGATAAATATCATGTAATAAAAGTGGAAAATGAAAAATAAACTACCAAAATTAATTTAAACATTTAAATTCATAAATCTATTATTTTTGCTAACTTATATTAATATTTGATTTTTACACTTATAATAATTATTAATTATTTTTTTAATTTTTCTTATAAATTAAAATTATCAAATTAAAATATTTCAAAAAATGATTTTTGTAGGCAAAAGGAGTTGGTCTAATTTTTGAATAATAATTATTATATTTGGCATTTCGTCTTTTTATTCGATTGCTAAATGCCAATTGCGCGATGCTTTTCACTTACTGATTAATGCTAATTGAGATGTAATTAGGTAGTTAGTTTGATCATGCAAATAAAAGGTACCTAATATTTCAATTCATTTTCCGATGGAATTGGGCATTCTCCCCAGTGATTTTCTCTTCTTTCTTCTCCTCTCCGTCTTCTTTTCCCTCCTCCTCATTCTTCCGTCCGATGCTCTTCACTTGGCCGGCTTTACCATCCCAAAAATTTTTGTCAATTTTCTTGGCGATGAAAGGTTTATTCTCCCATTACCTTAATTAATTTTTCATACCTTTGCGACTTCTTTAGACTTCACTTCGTCGAGTACCATTTGCGTCGCACTTTGCTCACCGCTTTCATTCATTCCGCAATTCCTTTCCGTAAATAAATGTCATTTTGCATTCATTTCTCCCCCCATTTTCAGTTTGTTTTGTTGGCCTTGGTTTAAGCATTGATCAGCCCGTCTTCTCCCACAGTCCGAATAATTTCATCCAATGGCTTTCATTGTTTTCTTTGCTTATCGTGGCAGGTAAATATTTAAAAAATAATTTTTATTTTATTTTTTGTTAATTTAGCTTCAATCGCAATTTTGTCATTTTGTCGAAGTAATAATTACGAACGCCATCCGTTGGTTCACACATTGAGAAATTTAAGTGAAGACCAAAATTGGCAAACATTGGCCAGGGAAATTGACGACGAAGTAAGGGACGACGGCACGGGGCGACTTGCAAATTGCCAAAACAAAAAGCATTTTTAGGTCCGTGCTCCTTTGCTCTTCACTATTTTGTACAAAGGTGCGTCCCACCATTTCTTCCATTAAATGTTTTGTCATTGTCTCCCTTTTTTCAGATTGTTCTCGCGTTTTGGTCACACGCCTTTGGCTGATAAAAGTGCGTCTTTTCCCATTTCAAATGTCCATTTCACTTTTTTAGGTTACAAATTACGCAATTCAATTGGCTCCAATTTCCGATTCGCAATTTCTCGTAATTCGTTCGACTTCGCTTCAGAATGTAAGCACTTTTATGATTATGCTCACTCTTTTGATACTCCCTATTAAAGGCCTCTTTCTCGACCACCGTTAATTATTAAAATTCCAATTCAGACCCTTTCTGACCAACAGAATCATCCCGCCTTAGTCAATAATATGGCACAGTCCAATGACCACATTATCGACGTCCAAATCCGTTCCATCAGCGGTCGCTTTAAAACCTTTCAGATTCGGTATTTGTTTTTCATTTTTCTGTTTTTTAAGCTATTGGTGGTTTAGGGTTCGAAGTCAGCAGGAATTGGACAATCTTCGCGATCAGTTGGGTCGTCCGATCGGTGTTTTGGACTCTCTCGTCTTACCACAGGTAAATCAGAAATAACAAATAAACTAAGGGGAAATGAACACAATCTGACATATTTGGTCTGCTGGAGCAATACCCGGGTGTTTGGGGAAGGTTTCCCCAGCCAAAAAACATTTTGAATTAAAAACGATTTCAAATTTTATAGAAATTGTAATATGAAAAAAAAAAATTTTTTTTTTTTTTGAAAGATGGGGATGTGTTGCTTTCCCGGTAGAGCAACACTGGGGTTTAAAAATTGTTTATTTCAGCCAATGCATGAACTTTTTGTGGACGCATTTTTGACGGAAATACGCAAAAACCCGAGAGTTACGGACGTCGATTTGGATGAATTGGAACCGTGCTTCAGCTGTTCACAAACAATTGCGCAAGTAAAATTGGTGAAACGGTGCGTCGATTCGGTTGAGCAAAGTGAGGAAAACTGCCGAAGTTGCGCCTGCAAACCGAACTGGCAAGTGAAAATATGGAGAGAAATTTAAAAGATTGTGGTCATTAATTGAAAATCCTTTAAGGTGCGCGCGATGTATGGGACGTATTTTTGCCTCTAAACAAAATCAGCAAATGCCGGAAATTTGGATGGCTGGGAGAGCGTAAGGAGAAAAAGAATTTTATATTTCTTAAATTATGTGAACATTAACCACTTTAATTACTCACAAAGTTTTTAAAAAATGTCAAATTAGGGAAGGTCAAATGTTCAAAGCTGGAAAGAAGCTTTTCTTTTATAATTTGTCTCCCTAATTTGGCTTTCATTGGCATTCCCCCAAAACTCTCTCTTTCTTAGGCCGTGCCCGACTTGTCGTGCCACTTTCTGTGTTTTGGATGTTTGCCTTTTGGAACAGAAAAACAAAGGCGACGAATGACTGCGATTATTTATTCCAATCTTTTATTATTGTGTATAAATTGAAAGCATAAATTTATTTAAAATTTCGAAGTATTAAAAAGTTTAAATATGGAAAATTACAACGGGAAAGCCTGTAAAAATGATTATTGTTTCAGTGAGTTCTCTCGTCCATTCTCTCGTCGATTGATTTCTTTTTTTGTTGATAATTTCTTTGTACGTTTATCGATAAGCTCCGAATTACCTCCTTCCCTCTAATTAGTCCTACAAAATCGATTAACTAATTGTTTTTTGTTGGTTTGTTGCTATAATTCACTAATTATTTTCATCGGCGTGTAAAAATGGCACGGAGTGAAGCGAACGGTCACCGGCAAAAAAGGGAAAGTCCGCCGACTTACGACGATTGGATTGGCACAATTCGGCGGGAGGGCGGCCAATTGGCGTGGCTTTGGCTGAAGAGTTGCGCCGTACACAATTTGGGGAGGACGAAGCAGCAAATGGACGAAGCCGTTCTGTCATCAAAGAGAATTCGGGTGAAATCGGAAAAAAAGCGACTTTTTTGAACATTTCGCCAATGTTTTTCAAATTTTATTTGTTAGGACGCAATTCGAACTTTGGCCGCCCGGGGGGAAACGGCCGACGCCGCCGTCCGAGCCGAAGCGCAGCAAATTCTGTCGACGATGGCACTCGACTTTCGCTTTCATTCCGCCGCACAGCCAATTGGCTACAGTTTGGCCACAGTTTTTGAAGTCATTCATTCATTGAGTCGATGATTGTGTTCTCACTTTTTGACTGTTCAGCGCATTTTCTCCCACATTTGGGTCAATTCGGCACGGATGTGCCAAATCCGACAAATCTCAGCTGACCGATCAGTGCCCATCGTTTGGTTGCCCACTCATCGAAGTAGCACAAGAAGCTTTTGTCAAACTACCTCTCTCCCGCTTTCTCTCTCTGCTACTCTCTCCCCACACACACTCTCTCTCTCTCTTCTTCTACTTCCTCTCTCTTTACTTCCTTTCTCTCTCTCCTCTTCTCTCTCCACCACTCTCTCTCTCCCCCACTCTCTCTCTCTCCTACTTTCTCTCTCTAACCCCTTTCTATATCTCTCCTTCTCTCTCCCCCTTTCTCCGCCCCCACTTTCTCTCTCAACCTCCTCTTCCTGTTCCATTAGGCTATCTCGACTTTTTGCTTCTCTCTCTTCTCTCCTACCATTACCGTATCCAACTCCCGGCCATTTGTGCTGCCGATGACTTCCGCGCCTCGCGCCTTCTCGGCGAGGCTTTGCGCCGTTGCGGCGCCTTTTTCATCCGTCGCTCTTTCAGAGAAGTGTTTACTTAGTTCCATGGCTTTGTTTTGCTCTCAAATACTTTCTCTCCCTTTTATGATTTGCTCTATCTCTCCGTTTTTTCTGAATATGTCCAACAAATTCTCTCCCACGGCGACCGACCCATCGAATTTTTTATCGAAGTTTCGAATTTGTTTTTGGTCTCCTCTAAGCCAATTCCTTTGTCAGGGCCAACGCAGTCGGACGGCCAAAAGTGTTTTCCCGCGCGTTGGACTGCTCCAACTTGTCGTGGAACCATTCGTCAGAGCGCAACTGTACGACACGGTAGCGACGAGGCAATTAAGCTCATTAAGGTCCACTTAAGATTTTGGTGCCCGTTACCATCGATTACGACCGAATTTTGGAGGAAAAACTCTTCGCCTGGGAATTGGTGGGCTTCTCAAAGCCCCGGGAGACCACAATGGGTCAGTGCAAACGGAGTGAACGGCTGCTTTATTCCTCCGATTTCCTTTAGGCCTTTTGCGTGCGCATTCGATTTTAAGTGACAATTTTGGCGATATTCGCGTCACAGTTGGCGAGCCGATTTCCCTTCGCAAATATTTTTTCGATAAATTTGGCCATGGCTTCGACTTCCGATTGGAAATGGTGGGCCAAATGATTGCAATTGGAGATTAAATCACTCACTAATTTTTATGTGCAGAACAAATCAGATTCGGACGAGAGAGTTCGCGAAATGGTGCACAATTTGGCCTTGGAAATTGTCCATTTGCAAAATGCCAATGGCACTTTGACTCTTTGGCCTTTTGTTGCATTGGCAATTCTTCAAACTCTCAACGAATTCCCCTTAAATTCGCCTTTTTCCTTCACTTTGCGCTCACTCAGAAACAAATCGGAAATATTTCTGCGTTTATTTGAAAAATGCTATACGAATCGAATTTGGAGAAGGGCGGAAGAGATTGAGGAGGAAATTCGGTAGGGAAAAAATAAATTTCAAATTAAATTTCAAATGCTTTTCCTTTTCCATTTGCTTTTTAATTTGTCGACTCTTTGTCCCCATTTGTTTCCGTTTTAGGCATTTTGTCCGTCTCCATCAATCCCATTTGTCTCTTTCTTCGTCCGGCGATTCTGTCCATTTGATTGACTTTTCTCCGGACACTCTTCCGCCGTTTTTGCTCAATTCCATCCTTTTAGCCAATCATTCCAATAATTTAGTCCACAAAATGGCGCCGTTTTGGTGGGGTTTAAACTTTTTTTTTGTTGGCCATTTGCTACTTTTTCAGTTTTGGTGCCATTGTCCGATTGTGCGCCGACGATCAATTCAATAATCATTATCAGTGCGCCGCTTAATTAGCTCATTAAGCTAATTGATCAATTAGTTTTCCTCTTTTCAGTTTTCTTCGCCGTCTTTTTGACCACGAATTTGTTTCCTTTCCCACTGAATCTTCCTCAATTGATGAATTTTCTTCTACTGAATTGATGGACACTTCCGACCTTTGGCATTTGGCACAGATTTTGAAGGTTTAAATGAACGGCCATTTTGTACCGTACCACCACTCGTACAGTACACCCAAATTACAATTGCTTATTATTTACTATTTTGATTTTATTTTATTTTATTATATTTTTCTTTTTCAGCCTTTTCTCATCGCTTATCACTTAATTTTCGCTTTCCTTCTCACCAACCGTTCAAATGACTTATTAACGAGTGCAGAATTAACTCGTCAAATTCAACGGGTAATTAATTAATTGTCGTACAAATTATTCTCCGATTTTTAATTTTTAGAAACTCATCGAAAGTGTGCGTCAAAATGTCACAATTCCCATGCAAATTGTTTCTTCGGACATTGTCAAAAATGTGTTGAATTCTTTAAAGGCATTTCGTATTGCCAATGTCCGTTTGTTTGTTCGTTTTTTCTCCTTTTTTCTCCCTTTTTTGTTCAGATGGACGACAAAAGTCGGCTCCGTTTTGACTTTGTTGGGTTGGCCAATCTCTCCTCCCAATTGGCCCATTTTCTCATTTCTCTTCGGTGGTCTCCGCCCGAAACAGAAAAATTTAATGCTAAAATTTAAAAATTTATTTATTTTTTAATTAAATTTCGGATAAATAAATGTCTTTCTGTTGTGCTTTTGGTAGAAGTGCCTTTCTTATTTCGTCTTCATTTTCTCTTTCTTCGTCCTCAAATTGCGAATTTCGCCTCGATGTTGTTTTATAAATTCTCTCCGCATTTAAATGACTTTTTGGCGCCGATTTTAAAATGCCGCGAGACAATTTCAAAGGCGGGGAACTCGAAGGCATTTTGGGAAAGCCAAACGTATCGCCAGTGATTTGTTCGGATTGGCCATCGGTCACTTCCGCCGATGATTGGCCATGGCATTTTCCGATTGCGTTTTTAATGCCTGAAATTAATTATCAAATGGAATAAATATAAACCCCAATAAATATTGGTAATTAATAATAATCAGAATTTGAACGGGACCGAGGGACTTGATCATTGGTCGGGATTCCTCGTCTCTAATTTATATCTCTTTTAAATAAAGGTGCTTCACCCTTTTTTCGTTTTTCCAATTCCATAAATTTTTGTTCATTTTCGTCCCCTCTCAAAATTCGCCTCCGTCTTCCGATTTCGCGCATTCCTTCAGCAATTTTAATGATCAGAAAAAATGCCACTGACCATATGAGAAAAGCAAGCAAAAGCAAAAGGAAAAGCCAAACGAAATGGGACGGAAACTGAAAATGGCAAAAGATTGGGGGAAAATGGCAAAAGATTGGGGGAAAAAGAAATGGGGGGGGGGGTAAAAAAGAATTAATTTCGATGACAAAAAACGCATTCGAAAAATGCAAATGAAAACGATTGATTGATAAGTCTGTTTTTTCTGTGCTCCTTTTGGCTTTTCTCACCTTTCCAATTGTGTCGATGAAACTGTGCCGAATGTTCGTCACTTCGTTTCGAATTCCGTTCAGTGCCGCGTCGACTTCGTTCAGCGGCGAATTCACCGCTCCCGTCGCATTTTCTATCGCTCTGTGCCATTTGTAAATTGTCCGGTGCATTTCGCGCAACGCTTTTCGAATGTCCTCAATTTGAGCATCGACGGAGGGAGGCCGAGGATAAGCGATTAAAGCGATCATTTTGTGTAAAATCTATTGAAAAGAAAAAGCCAAAATTGGGGGAGGGGGAAATTGGCCAATTGGGAAAAGCCAAATGGGAGAAAGATGAAGCAAAGCAAAAAGCAAAAGAAAATGGGCGATTAGCGGAGAGAAAAGGGCGATCAAGCAAAACTTATCATTTAAACAAATATTAACGGACTGATTGGCCCTTTCAGCTAATCCGTTAATACTTGCGATAATTTGAGCGAAAAGCCACAAAATGATGGGGAACAAAGAAGGGAAGGGGGAGGAAAAAAAGAGAGGAAAATCGGAAGAAAAGCAGCAGCAATTGATTGGGAAGAGGGCAAACAGTGAAAGGGGGGGGGGTCGAGAATCGCGGGCGAGAGCCATTTGATGGGGTGGCTGAATTGTCTGGCCGATGAGGGGGAGAAGGGGGGGGGGAGGGGGGGGGGGGGGAATGGGGTAAGGGGCAGAGGTCGCGCTACCAATCGCATGGTAATAAAAGGAATTTAATTGAATGAGGGGAGAGATTAGTGGTGGATAATTAGGCATTTGAATGGTTTTTAATTGTTTTTATCATTTAACGCATTTCTTTGCTTCTTTTATTGTCCCTAATTGTCCCATTTTGCTAATTTGGCTTCTTAATTGAAAAACACCAAAAGTCATTCACTTTTCTCCCCCCCCCCCTTTTTTAATTAATCCCTCCCCCCGGGCATCAGTTTCCTTTCCCCTTAATTTGTTCTTTCCCTCCCTTTATCCGTCTCATTTTCCTTTTTCAGCTTTTGCCCCAATTGTCTCAATGGATTTGAGAATTGTCCCCCAAGGCAATATGAGGCGATGATGAGCATAATAATTATCGCCACCGGCAGCAGAAGAATTTGTTGCCGCGCCGCCAGCAAATGGCGGGCGGTGCCACGGCGGCGCAGACGGACGAATGACCAATGGACGAAGAAAATGGCAAATGCCAATGGCTGCCAGTGTTATAATTTCCTTATTTCATTTATTTCACATGTCAATCAATCAGAAAATGGTGCTTAATGACAGAGTTTCCCCTCATTTGGCTATTTGTCCCTAATACTCCCTAATTTGTGCCATTCCCCCCCCCCCCTCTTTCCCTCCCGTCCAATTTCCAATTTGTGTGTTTGCCATCACCACGGCACTTGGCACACTTTCTGAGGCCATTTGCCCCTTCTTCCGCCCACTGGTCATCTAATCTCTTTGCTTAAAAACGAACAATTGGCCGTTGATTGTCAAATGGAAAAGGAAAGGGCGGCGGAGGGCGGGAGAAGTCGCCGGGGGGCGAATGTTTAGGGGGCAAAGTTAACGCAATTTGGCCTCAGGCAGTGGCGAAAACGGCATCCATGTGGAGAAAGAGCGGAATCGAGCGTAGGGGGGGGGGAGGAGGGGGGGGGGAAGGAGGGGCGGTGGGAATCCAATTTGCTGCCCTTCTCTGCTGGCGCATAATCCCTTCCTCCCCCTTCGGCTTCTTCATCAAATGCTTTTCTTCCCTTTCCTTCAAATTTTTTACATTTACAGCATTGCGCACATAAATAAAATCCCAAATAATCGCTGTACTATTTTTATCTTGGCTAATTCCCATTTCGAAATCCCAAACTAATTTGTGTCCTCCCCGTCGCTTCGCTGTCCCCTGCGGTCAATCCCCGAAATCCGTCCTCCCTTCTCCGCTTTGGCTTTTACACTTTCGCTTTTCCTCCTTCCCTTTATTCTCCCCTCCCCGTAACCACAGCTCATATCACAAAAATTGACGTTGACACCTGCTACTGCTTCTGCTGCTGCTGCTTTTTCTGCTCGTGGCATTGCGATGGAAAGGTAAAAAAAAGTCAGTCGAATTGCGGCGGAGTGAGTGAGTGAATTGGATGGGTTGGGCTTGGCTTGGGCTTGGCTGAGTTTTGGTCAGTCCCCCCTTTGCCCCCCCCCCACTTCGCTTTTCATTTTCAACAAAAACAACGGAAATGGCCTTCTGCTGCTCCTCTGTCTCTCTCAAAAACATATTTATAAGCTAAGACTTTTCGCTTTTCATTTTCGGGACGCATAAAATTTGATTGGGAAGAGAAAAGCCTTTCAATTTATGCTGTCCATCCCTTTCCCGCAATCCCTTCAAATTGCTTTAAATGAGAAGCTTTGAGGGTGCGATAGGCGTCGCATTGGCCATGCCCTCCGGCGGTGCCGTCCATTCCATCGCTTTCCCACGGCTATCGCTCCTCGAGAAGTGCCAAAGGAATGAGAAAATGTGTGGCTGCCTTACCTTATTTAATTAGGTTATTTAGCACCCAATTAGACCAATTTATCTGTTGAATTATTTTCGAGATTTCCGTTGGGCTTTCCGTGGCTTTGCTAATGCAAAATTCTTATGGGTAATTGCCTATCAATGCCACACTTCCGTTTTAAATTGGCCATACTCTTTGTCCACAAAAGGACCAATTGGGTGAAAATGAGTGAGAAGGGGGGGGGGGGGGAAGGGCTGAATTATTTATGCGCTTTTCCTCCTCCGTCTTCGCCAATTCATTCTGTTTTCATTTTTGTCCACAATTGTTTTGCTTTAATTTCTCAGTTTTTCAAATTAATTCGTTAAAATGTCACGCGTTTTAAAATTTAATTTTCAAATTCTTTGTTTTTTCAGCTTTTCCCCCATTTTTATGTCTTTTTTCCGCTGCTTGCCCATTTTCCAAAATGTTCCCAAAATGCCATAACTCTTTGCCATCGATGCCATTCCGTCTCTCCCCAATGCCATTGCCATTGCCTTTGCCGGTGCTTCCTCTGTTTGTGCTGCTCACTTTGCTCCGTGTTCCCCTCCTTTTGCTTCTCCTCCCCCCTTTGGTGCCCTCCTCTCCCTCCGTTTCTCCGCCGTCCCACCAATTTCATCAGCAAATTCGCATTTGTCCCCTCAAATGCCAATGTTCGCAGGGTACGCTTTGTTTTGACCGATCACTTTCCCTCTGACTTCCGATCACTGATCAGATGGCTCTTCCATCGCCTGCAGCGATTTAAGCCGTGCCGATTTGCGCCACCTCTTCGGTTCAGGCACTTCTCTATCTTTTATCCACCTTTCTCAATTTTTTTCATTTGTTTCTCTTTTCGGTGGCACTCCCTCCGGCCAACAATTCGCCTCGACTTTGCTCAATCTGAGCATTGTCCGCAGCCAATTGGACTCTTTGGACATTTTGCCGCCAATGGAACGCTTAATGCGGTTGGATTTGCGCGAAAATAAATTGGAGAAAGTGGAGACATTGCGGGTAGAGAAAAGGTGAGCAGAGGAGATCATTTTGGCATTTTACGAAATGGGGAGGGGATTCACCTTAAACTCCAGTCAAACGATGGCAATTAAAGCAAATTATGCCAAAATTTGGAAATTTTATGTATCTTTTTCGTTAACGATCTTTTGCTTCCACCTTCATTTTAGCTTTTTCTCATTCGCCGATCGTCGAATGACTTCTCATTTTATGCCCGCTTTTCCCGCATTGATTTTTGTCGACCTCAGCCAAAATTTAATTACGGTAACTTTGGATGTTTAAACTCCGATCACTCTTCTCTCTCAGAGTATTTCCCGGCACAGTTTCATTGCCTTTCCGAATGCCGAAGAAATTCGTCTGACCGCAAATCGCATCGTTAGCGTCGAATGGGAGGCCTTTCGACTGTTTCGCCTGCGGCGCCTTTCCCTCAGCGCTAATTGCCTTTTGGTTGGCTTTTCCCTTCTCCCTAATCATTTCGCCGTTCTTTGCCTTTTTTAGACTATAAGTGAACACATTCTGCGCTTCAGTCCGGCAATTGAAGAATTGGACCTTAGCCATAATCATTTGGCCTCAGCTCAGGTCACAAAATCACCAATCTATGGGTTAATTATCCAAACCAAAATTAACAATAATTGACTAATTAATTATTCGCTTATCCACCAAAATATCTTTGGCTCATTAGTGAGTGATTCACCCTTCTCAAAGTGATCAGAGTCTGATTTTGTCCTTCCTTTCTCTGCTCAGTCCCCCCCCCCCCCCCTCAGAGTTCGTCTTTTTTCGCTGCCCAACATCTCCGTCTTCTGAATTTGTCTCATAATCGACTCCACAAATTCGACTATGACTCATTTTCTCCACTTTTCCAAGTAATTAAATTATTCAGTTATTTTTTAAAATTAAGTTTAGTTGGAATCTCTCGACCTTTCCTGGAATAATTTCACCGCAACTCCGCCGGACATCCGCCAATTTGTGGCCCTGCGAATGCTAAATTTCAGCGGAAATCCCATCGAGAAAATTGCCGAAGGGGAATTGGCCCAGCCAATGCTTCAGGCAATAAAAATACATTAGCCAATTAATCCGCTTCACTTTTCGCCTAAAGACGCTTCAAATTTGCGACTGTCATTTTCTGCGTTTGGTCGAAAGGCGGGCGTTCGCCGCATTGCCAAATTTACAATTCCTCCGATTGGCCAACAATCCAAAGCTCCAATTTGTGTCCCCGGGCGCCTTCTCCAACAACTCACTTCTTTTTGAGTCAGTCCTTTCCCCCGTCCTCGGACCACTGATCAGTATTGTCCAATTACCCTCTAATGCCTTCTCTGATCAATTCTTTCTCTCGATCACTGATCAATATGTTCCAATTGCTCCTACAATTCCGATCAGTCCTTTCATCCTTCCCTATCACTGATCAGTCTCTTCTCTCTCAATAATTACTCTTTAGGGTCGACTTCTCCAACAATTCGCTGTTCACCCTCTCGCCCAACCTTTTGCTTCTCCCTGTCCGTCTCCATCTCAGTTCCAATCCCTTTTTCTGCGGTTGCGTTTCTGCTTGGATGCCAAATATTTTCCAAAAAATAACTGACCTTAATGAGGCTATTTGCGTGTCATCAGCTGAGGGGGAAAATCAGCGGCGAATTTCAATGGCAAAAATTGCTGAGGGACAAAACATTGGCCAAAGAACGGGGGAGTGTCCGCGCGAGCCGATTTTGCCGATGGGCAAAGAATTTAGAGCAAAAGTTGGCCAGTTTTTTTCGTTGTATTGTGCGCCGAGAATGGACAGAGACGGCGGAAAAGGAGGAGACGGAGAAGGAAAAGAGGGAGGGACTGAATGGACAATGCCAAATGGGACGAAACTGATCGGAGATGAGCAGAGACAGCACGGAAGTGATCAAAAGGAGACGAAGGACGAAAGTGCCAAAAATGGGGCAGCAGCAACGAACGCGTCCTCTGCTGGAGACGTAAAACCGACTGATCGGCCCAAATGGAAGTCCCTTTTAGCCGATCGAAGTCCGTCCGTCATCCCCTCCCACTGATCAGTCTGCCGATCTCCGCCGTCGTGTCCAATTGCGCAGTCCGCCGGTGTTTTCTTCGCCCCTTTTCGACTCGCCTTTTCTTGGCTCTGTCCATCCGTCGCTCTTTCAACTGAAGGTCGTTTCTGAGCACTCAAACTCGTCAAAATTATTATTTTTTTTTTGTCCACACTTTCAGCTTAATCGTCCATCCCCATCGGTGCCAATTTCGACGAATGATGCCCAAATGCCACGGCAAAAGTCAAGGATTCAAGCGGACGGAGAGCAACTTCGGTTTGAAGTGTTGGTCTCAGAAGTGCGTTTAGTTTTTGACAATTTCGGGGACTGGGATTGATATTAATTAGGCCAACAATAATCATTGGCCAATTAGCCCATCAAATCATTTGGACTGTTTGATGGACATTTTTGAGGATTCCGGCAATTACACGTGCCGCGTGAATGGTGCTGTGGTTGTGCTTCGGCTACTCGTTGAAAAGCCCGTCATTGAGCTCAGTGCCGTTGAAATTGGCTCTCATTACGTGGCTTTGGCTTGGAATGACTCTTTGAAGGTCTTTTCTTCCCATTGCTATTGCTTTTCTTCATTTTCCACCTTTGTCATTAGATTCGAGCTGCTGAGCGAGTCCATTTGTCGTTGGAAGTGCGCGATGCGATCACCCAACAGAGACGGACCATCCAATTGTCGCTGCACAATCCCTGGCGCAGTTACAACGTCGTCCGTCTCCGTCCCCTCACCGTCTGTTCTTTTTCTTCCCAGTTTTTTTTCTGCCCTCCCAATGTCTCTCCAATGAGTGTATTATTTCAGAATTACACTTTCTGTCTGGAGTACCATCTCGTCCACTTTCCACTTCATTTGGCTGATTCGTCCTCATCCATTTTCAAAACTTGCATCGACGTCCAAACGGAAGAACCGCTCGGCTTTTGGACTTCGCTAAGTCCGATTTCAATTGGCATTCTTTTGGCGTTCTGTTTCTGTCTGAGTGCCCTCCTCTGTTTCCGCGCTTTGTACCTCCGATTTTACATTTGGCACGAGGCGAAGCTGCGGTGACTCACTTTCTCCTTTTTCGGATTAATTTTCTCGGCTTTTTTCAGTGCGAGAATGAACCAAAGCATGAGTGGGCAAAGCTTCTTGTCCCGCTCGTCCTCCCTGCACCACTCCGTCCAACAGCAGCTTAACAGTGCCCAAAGTGCCAATGCCATCGCCACTCGTCCGTCCGCTTCTTCTTCCTCCTCAAATTTCACCTCCATTTGGGAAGAACGGAGTTCGCCAGCCCAATGTCTTCAAACACCGGGAAACGAGAAAAGAGTAAAAAAGAAACGAAAGGACAAAACGACGGCACTTCGGCTGGGGGCGAAGAAATCGGCGGACGACGACGCCCGAGGGGACGGAGAAGGGATGGGCGTGGCGGAAAGCATCGTCCTTTGCTGAGGGGGGGGGGGCATTTGCCAGGGCAATTCGGGTAGCCCAAAATACGGCCATTTTTTGGTTTGCATTGGCAAATAAACGAACGAAACATTCATTAAATGTGCATTATTATTTGATTACAAAATAAAACATATATAAAATATAATTGAAAGAATAATTAAAATTTATTAAATTCTCATTTTTCATCGGTCGGGAGAATAAAAGGCATTGGAAGAGCAATTAAAAGTGCCAAAAGGGGCGGAAGGAGTGAAAATGGACGGAGGGATCGCGTGGCCGGGAATGGCATGGGTCACGGAGTGCCACGAGGAAAAGGGGGTCGAATCAGGCACACATATAGGGAAATCAGCAACGGTGTGGCGCGGAAGTGCAGCAGTTGGAAAAGGAATCGAATTGCACGGGTTGTTAAGTTGGCACAATTCGAAGGGTTTTAACGGTGCGGAGGAAATGCCAAACGATCGGCCGAAGGGGCACACTGAAATGGGAGGTAAGGGCACAATTAATGATGGCACCACACCCATTTCCATTGACACCCATTGATTTTGCTCTTCGTTTAATTTTTTACCTGCTGTTGTCCCTCCCCAATTCGTTGCCCTTTCGTCCTCTGCCATTGTTTCTGCCGTCCCTTTTCGTTCTTCTTTTGGCATTTCTTTCGGTCCCTCCGCCGCCGTTTCGCATGCCTTTGCCAATGTGTCCAAGTCGAATTTGTACGTGTACCTTTTGCCGTGCACTTTGCTCATGAACTGTTTGTCATAGTAATAGCGCAGTGCGCGACTCAACTTGTCGTAATTCATGTTCGGCTTGCTGAAACGGCGGGTGATTAAGCCGAATCCGTAAAGCCCAACTGATCAACAACCAATCACATTAATTGCTCTCCCTTTTGTTTGCTGATTTTTTCTCTTTTCGCCTTACCTTTTGCGTTCTCCCCACTTTTTGGCCACTTCGTCCGGCTTCAACAGTTTGAACTCTCCTCAAAATGTTTTCCCATTTCCTTCGTTTTTTTTTTGCTAAATTACCTTTTGTGCCTTCCCACGTAATGCACGAATCGCCCGTTGAGAGCAATTCCAAAAGGAATTGCCACAATTGAATTTGTCCATTGTCTGCCAATGGGAAGGGATTCACTGCCCTAATTAATTCATTAATCGTCCCTAATTGCTCTCGTGCCGTGCCATCTTTCCCAAATCACTCAATTCCCCTTATTTTTCCCCCATTATTCGCTTTCTCTCACTTTGCTGTGGAACCCTCGCCAGCAACAAAAGGTCATTTCGGCTGTCGTCGCTTTTCTTCTGCGAATTCTCCGCCGTTCCAATGGGAGGGAATGGCGAATTGAACTGATGGAAAAGGGGCGGCGGAGGAGGGAAAGGAAAAGCGACTGAAAAGGGAAAATGAAAGGGGAAAAGAAAGGCAATGAAAAGCCATGCCCTCGGGCGGCGGAGATTGGCCAAAGTTTGGGGCGGAAGAAGCGCAGGGGAAGAACATGGAGGAGGAGGAGGGAGCTGAACGGAAGGGAAAGCACTTCCGATCCACGGACAGAAGAAGCGGCGACTTCCGCCTTCCCCCCCCCCCCCCCCCCCCTCGACGGACTGTTTCACTTTTCCACCTGTGACGGAACAAAACGCACGCCCCCCACTCCCCCGCAAACACCCTTTTGCCGTAACCATTCATTTCATTTTACCCCTCCATAGCCATTAGCTTAATCCACATCCATTAGGCGACTTTTAGAATTCTCTTTGCCAGTTAGCGCCGTCAAACATTTAAAGTGCCACCGACGGACTTTTGGCATCGTATATGTTTCAAAGTCTCTGATCAATGACTTACTTAAGCACTAACAAATAAGTGTGCCATCATTCGACACGAAGGTCTTGTTTTTATTTAATATTCTTTTAAGCAGTATAGAATTTTGTTTTAGTGAGTGTCGATACAGTAATAGGTGAATAGACGGAATACATAAATATGCATATTAATTAATTTTGAAGGGGTGGGAAGTCTCGGCAATTCGAAAATGAGATTAAGTGAATTGAAGTGTGTTACATGAAAGAATGAAAGTCAATAGAATCGCTTTAATAGGCATCAGACGGCGAAAGAAAAGGTCATGGCACACATCAAATGCCGAGAATGCTCTTAATCCGCTCGCAGCAGAGATTGGCACCGTCGCGACAGTCGGAGGACATTGGCGCGAAATTGAGGAAACCATGCGGCAAATTGTCCAGGAGGTCCACGCTTTTCACACGACCGCCCGAGTCGCGGACGAGTTTTGCGAAAGTCACAGTGTCGTCGAGGAGAGGGTCCAAATGGCAAGCCTTTGAAGAGAAACGTCAGAAAATTACCCCGGGGGAGGAGGGATTTCAAACATTACCACAAAAGACATCGGAGGCATTTTGGCCAACAATTCCTTGGGGGCGTACATCGGCGACATCAAATGGTCACGGGGCAACTTCAGCTTCAGCAATTCGGTGAAGTGCGACTGATGGTTCTCAGCATCCTAAACAAACAAACAAAAAAAGGGAATGAATTACAAAACCAATGCGTTCACTTTCTGATTCAATTGCGCCGCTTTCTTTGGCGACAGAGTGACCGCTCGGCTGAGTTTCTTTTTGTCGCTGTATCCCAACGGCTCCATTGGCGCGTCCAACCAATCGCTAAGGTTGTCAAAAGCATGTCCGGCCGCCAAAACGGCGGTGTCCGCCAAACTTTGACTGAGTGAACGGCTTTTGGTTGGCTTAAACAAATATTGGAAATGTAAAAGGTTCTAAGTCATCTCGGACCGTTTGAATTGTCTCATAGGTAAATGATTCCGCCTCGATTTCCTCGGTGAATCCGTTCTCTTCGGCTTCTTCCTCCTCCTCTTCCATCATTTCCATTAGTTTGTCCACAAGATTTTGGCTCAGTCCGTTCGGGTCATCGGTCCTCTCCAATTTGGCGGAACAAGTCGGTTCTTCCATCTCCACATCGTGACAACCGTTGGATTCTTTGGCTTGGTTATTTGGGCTCTGTTCGGTAGTCGGTGATTTGTCCAGGGAAGTTTTGTTGAGCAATGACAAATTGATCAGCGAAACAATGGACTGGGAGCCTTGCTAACATTTCCAGTTTCGGTTTGGTTAAAAATGCTTCGCATACCGTAAAATCCAAAATGTTGTCGCGCTGTGCTCGTTGAACTCGGTTCACATAGTCTTGCAGTGACAGATGGCCATTACCACCAGCCGAGTCCGATTTAACGTGGAAAGAGCAGTTCTTGTCGAGTTCCTCGTCAGAATACGAACCCGAGTAAGCTAAAATATGAAGTGATCCTAAAAAAGCCGTTCACAATTAGCAGTCACCGGCAGCACAACGAATGACGACGCCCATGTGAAGCAAAGGGTCCATGAAAGAGAGCACACGCGACGGGGAAGGCAAATACTGGAAGAATTAACCAATCATCAAAATGGGACTGAATGATGGCCCACTTGGAACAAAAACGGAGTGTAAATGGGAACAAGACCATCCGGAATTCTTTTGACGCCCAATTCGACGAGTTTCAAATTGACTGACACAATCAAATTTCCACCGGCCGAATCGCCGACCATACAAATGCGACTCCCTGTCCATCCTTAAAAATTAAACAGACTCATTTTTGAACAATTCATTAAAATAACCAAATTTTTCGGGATTGTTGAGGATCCAAGCATAGACATACAGAACTTCTTCAGTTGGGCGTGGGAAAGGATGTTCCGGTGCAAGAGAATAATCAATCGAAACAATTGGACAATTCAGCGATTTGGCCCACAAACGAAGGTAATTCTGAAAATTACAAGCCTCGCCTATTAGACTAGTAATTATCTTTCCGACTTCGTGGGATTTTGAGGAAGTCGCCACGTAACCGCCGCCGTGGCAATGAATGACCAAACATGGCGACGCTGGCAAGGCGTTCATCGCATTTGGCGGACTCTGAAAAAAGGATTTTTCAAATTGACTTCTGACATTCTAACAATTCCAGAACGATGTGAAGAAGAGAGCAATTTAATGGAGACGGAGCGTACGCCCGTGTGGGCGGAAGGTTCGGGGATATGAATTAGTCCACCATCGACAGTTTCAAGAGGCAATGGTCCCGCCGGTTTGACTTCGCGCGCCTCGCAAATTGTCATATTCGGACAAAAAAGCCTCGCTGTCGGCAATTCCGAAAGATTCCAAAAAGCACGACAGAAATTAATGTCCGCCTCACGAGTGACCTGAAAAGTATCGAAGGGTTAATCCACAAAAATAACCCTGGTTCTCCAACAGTTTACATGTCCAATTAATGATTAACGAATAGACCAATTAAATCATTATTATGAGTTCGATCAAATAGTATTTTTTATCTTTGTACACCAACTATAATCTGAATTTGTTCTTTTGTCGTATTTTCCACTATTTTTAATTGTAATGAGTTGGTTAGTCTATCCATTGGACTCGTAAAATGGAGAACTCTTAAAGCTAAAATGTTACTTTGATGATTCTTTTCGCTCTCTGCTCAGGATTCAAAAGCATACGGCCCGAATTGATCAGAGACGACAAAGCCGCCGACCCATTTTCCCAGGAAAGACTGTAAGTGGCCAACACAAGGCCAATGACACGGAAAATACGGGTGACAGAAGGGAAAAACTGAAAGAAAAGCATAAATGTAAAGGGGAAAAGAGTGCGTCAAGGCTAACGAAAAAGTCAATAGGCGCAGTCGGAAAATTTTTTGGAAATTGCTAAATGCAAAAATATTCTTCGGAAAGTGATACCTGAAAGCCGAGTGGCCTCCCGTAAAAACACGACCCGTCAAGACTCTCGATGCCTTTGAAAAGAATATTGTATTGTTGGTAATCCCCTTCCAGCGGAGGGAATAACGAGCCACCATCCAGCCGGTTGAACAACAAAACTACCTGAAACACAAAGATTTAAATTTGAGGTTGTTTAGGACACGAAAAATAATTAATTCGAGTTAAGATTTTTGCAATCCTTTATTTATATCCAGCATAACAAAATGATAATGATATGCCACCTGTTGATATGCCAAAACGAGAAAACGAAGAATTGCCGAATATGCCTCAATTTCTTTGCAATAATACGCCAAACGAAACATTAAAATTCCGCGACTTTCGGAACATATGCGAAGAACTGAAACAAGATGAAGAAGGACAATGTCAGTGATACACACCAATGAACTGAAAAAAGCCGTAAGTTTTAATTTTTAAAATGAATTAGATGACCGAAAGCCATTTCCAGGAGTGTTTTCGTCGTAATCGCATTTCTGAGAAGCAAATTGGAGTTTGCGAATAATATCTGAAAGGAAATGGACGTCACTTTTACATTAAAAACTAAAAAAATGAAAAGAGTGAAACTGAAAAGGGACCGTTACACAATTTGTTTGTATTGAAAGTCATTGAAATGGCCAACCTCGCATGAGATCAGTCGAAGCGGAAAGCTCGTCACAGCACTCGGACATGCGTTTGCCATAGACGGATGAGCTGCAGTTTTGGCGAAAGTATGTGAAATTGTCAGTGGCCAGCTTAAAATAAAATAAATATCAAATACATATTTACACGTAATTATTTATTACCTGCTTCAAAAGATCAAAAACGGCATTCCGTTGGACAGATAATTTGGAAACCGATGACCGTTTAGTCGAAGGAGTGCAATTAGTGAATTTGTTGTTTATTGGGGTTTTCATAGCAAACAATCAAAATAATTCCCAATCTGAGTGTAAAAATGAATAAAACCAACCGAAGCACTTTCATATGGGACAGACAATTTTAATGTTAGGGCTGTGAAGCGACTGCCTTTTCATATGAATGAAAAATAAACAAATAAATGGAAGGAATGGGTCTTTGAAAACACCCTTATCTTAGGTAGTTACAAATTATCCTTTTTAATTCACTTTTTGTCCTTTTAAATAAATAGTGATGATACAAACTCTGTTTCATTCGGTGTACTATTAAAGTACCTATAAATACAGTACATACAAATAGCTTACCAGCTATTGAACAAAGTAACTATCTGTTATAGTTTTAGGCTTTAAGTTATAAAAAGGCACTAAAAATGGAAAATAGGCTCTAAAAAGCCACAAACTTAAGAGGTGTAAAATGACAAAATCGTATTCAAAAATGAAATTTAAGGTAGGTTCTAAAGCGGAACCCGTCAGTTGGGCCCTCACGTTTGGGCCCCCACGTTTGGGCCCTCACGTTTGGGCCCCACACGTTTGGGCCCCAGCATGTTTTTCCACTTAAGCTTTTTTCTTTGGAAACCAAATCCAACAATCTTGGTATCATTCGAAAGCTCTTAACATGCTCTATTAGCCTTGCTAAAAAACGAAAAGTTTTTCAAGCCTGGAAAAAATTTTATTGAGAAAAAAGTTGAAAATTTCGACTTTTTCGCAATTTTCATGTATAACTTTTTTGGTAATTGTCTAATCGCGAAGCAATAGCTTAGAAAAAGCTTCTAAGCATGTTAAGCTTTCGAATGATATCAACAATGTTGGATTTGGATGCCAGAGAAAAAAGTTATAGAATGTTATAGTGAAAAAAATGCTGGGGCCCAAACGTGTGGGGCCCAAACGTGAGGGCCCAAACGTGGGGGCCCAACCAAGAGGGCCCAACTTACGTAGACCGTTCTAAAGAGTATATTTTTCAGAAATTTTTGGGGTCGATTCTTTAAATATATGTATTTTTCATTTTTATTGTATTTTTGTTAATGGCATAACGCCAAATTCGGCAAAAATGTTTTTCAAAAAATTTTGTTTTTAGGCTCTAAAAATATAAACCTAGAAAATAGGTCCCAATAACTCGAAAAATGGCTTAGCAACCTTCAAAAAAAGCATTTTGTCGTTCGTTTCAGGCCACTGGAAGCTCAGGAAAAAATAGGCAAAAACCTATCAACTCTTAAAATTATTGGTCCCACAAAAATAAAGAATAAAAAAACCAAAAAAAAAACACGTTTTTATGGGTTATTTGGTGCGCTGATAACGAATATGACATCCATTTCGAACCAGGTCCGAATTCAAAAAGATTGAAAATTTTTTGAGGCAATACTTTCATTTTATCAGAATATTAAATCATTACAACTTTGAAACATAATACATAAGTAAAAAGCGAATCAAAACAATACATTCAAAAAACAAAAAAGATGGTTTTATTGTTTTGAAAAATCTATTTCTACAAAATATTGAATAAAATTATTCATAGGAAAGGAGACAAATACCAACAAATTAATTAAATAATATGCAGTGATGGAAATAGTAACAAAATAAAATGAAAATATGTAATAGGAGAATAAAAAGAGATGAGACCAATGGTACGGCAGCGATTATTTATGATTTCGTGTAGATAATACAGTAATAAGTGGAAATGGTAGGACGGAGAAATACGGTAATAGAGGTAACGAACAAAGAAAGAAGAAAAAGAGAAACATGGAGGACGACTGGACGAAAAAAGAAGTGACTGATGAGCAGAAAAAGTGCTGGACGGACAATCATCGTCAAACGGAAGAGATTCGCGAGTCGGAGAAAGCAATGTGAACGGCGGTGTCGTAGGGATTCGGCTGCTGAAGGAAAACGAATGGAAGGCGTCAAATGGGACACGAGCGGACTTTGTCGGCTTTTAAGGGGGTAAGGCACGCCGAAATCCCCTAACGAAAAAAACGGACTACCAAAAGCCGAAACCATCAGCGGATAAAAGCGTATTTTGTATTTTTTGCATTTTCAATTACGAAATATTTAAGAGAGAGGGAGAGAAATTAGGATAAATTACATTGGGACTGCCCTCCCTCCCCCTTTTCTGCTATTGTTCATTCAATCAAAACCCCAAGAGCATATCCCCGGGATGTTGTGAGCGTTTTAAGGCGGTGGTCCCCACCTCCGTGGCCCGCCCGGCTCCGTCCATCTCCTCAGACCACTGCCTCCCGACTCATGTAAATCGGCTGCTCATGAGCCGTTGGCGGACGCATTACCTCGTTTGCTGTAGCGCCTCCGCTGAACAGCCCCGTCCGACCCGAAGCTTCTTCCGAGAAAGTGTCCTGGACGCTGAACGTTTGGGGGGGGGGGGGGGGCATTATTAGGAAATGTCCGAAATTCTCACCCCGTCTTCAAATTGTCACTGGAATATTGATGACTTTGTCCGCTTTTCATTTCTAAACGGCTTTTTATGATTATCAAACACAATCCTATTTTGACGCACTGTTAAAGCAAAACAAATTCATGCGGACACAATAGACAATTGCGCAGGAGACCAAAAGTGTCAGCACAACGGCGCCGAGCAGTACGCCAAGCCATCCGGGCATTCCGCCGAGTTCGGAAGTGCTGGAGCCGAGAAGGTCGGCCAGAGAGACGGAGATCCTAAGCCATTTAGCATTTTTCACAGATTGTGAGCCTGGCTAATAAAGCGGTGCTAATTGGGCCCACTGTTTTGCGCCGTATTGATTCTGCAGCTTCAACAGAATGTGTCGGCTTTGGTCGTCTTCGTGGACGGGTTGGACCTTAAGTCGAGCAACAAAACAGTTCGGCACAGTGTTGTTCTGAAGAAGGCTCTCGAAATGGAAGTTTTCCCACTGCTGGCCCATCTGCAAGTCGTTCCCGTCGATGGAGAACACCACCTCAAGTGCCAAAAGTTCGGCTTACAATTAGCCCATTGTTGGGCTTTCACCTCCCGTGGTGGCCTTGGCGACGGCTCCGAGCAAAAGTGCACTTGGACAATGGCGCTGTTCCGGTCTTCGAACTGCTCCACGCTTGGTTCCGTCTCGGACTGTTGCGGAGGTCTGAACGGTCACCCGTCCGTCAGCATAATGTTTTGCGGACGGACTTTCCCCTCAAGCCGAACTTACCCCTGCACTTGGATATTCAGAAGGCGATCTCCCGGCGCGTCCTGAACAAAACCGACTCAGTGATCAGTCAGTCCCTCCCCGGACTGACTTGTCCCGGAGAACACTCGGGCAGTCCCTGGGACACGTAGGAACAGGCAGAACACCAATACTGTCCGGAGAAGGAATAGTTGGCCACTTGCAGGTCGCAAATGGCCTGCAGACGGATCAACGAATTGGACTGTTGTGCCGCCAATGAATTTGCGACGGCGGCTGCGCCCGTCGGCAATTGGGTCGGAGGCACTTCCCGGTACTGACCGTTCAGACCCTGGAAATTGGAACAGTACAGAGAGAGAGAAAGGCAGGGAGACTAGTACCTGGGGACAAGGCGCGTCGACCACTTGGCCATTGCTCCTTCGCAACTTCCAAAACACCGCCGGACGAGGATTGCCTGAGAGGGGGGGGGGGCAATCGAGCTTTGGGACCAGTGATCAGCGGTGTAGGGACCGACCTTCGACGACGCAACTCATCTGAACTCGCTGGCCCATTTCGACGCGGTTTCCCTGTTGGAAGGGCGCGCTGCTCTGCACTTGCTGGAAAAAATTCATCACTTTGGAACGTTTGTCCTCAAATTGCCTGAAAATTGTCCTGGATTAGCCGGGCGGCGGTGTACGAATCGATGTAAACGGCGGGCGATTGGAGCTCTTCACCGTAAAGGCCATTATTGGCGGCACACTGACAAAGAAAGCGGCAACTTTGAAATGGCATTTTGCGATATTCGACCTGCAGCGAGTGTCCGATCATGTCCGTGCCGATCATAAACTCGGGCCCATTTCCGCCGCTGATCGGTCCGCCGTTCTTCAGCCATCGGAAAGAGTTCGCCGCGGGGTTCGCCTGCACCGCGCAGTGGAGTGTCTTCCGTCGGGCCGCACTTTGCTGACACTGTCCGTCCGTCCCGCGCACGCATTCCACATAAAATCGGAAGCCCTGGTTGGGAATGTGGACGGGGCCCTGCCCGTTGGAGTCGACCACGTGCACTCCCCTCAAATATTGCACGTCGACAACCGACGGCGGAGAGTCTTTTGTCCCCCCATTGACCGCGGCCTGAAATGCTAATTGGACGAGAAATGGAAAGTGCCTTGCTCACTTGGCAAATGATCGTGGCACCGGTCCACGAGGGATTGGCATCGACCGGAGGCAATTCGACGGCCTAAAGAGAGAGATTGGCATGCCAATTCAAAGGGAAGCGCAGGTCTAACAATGCGAATATTGTAATAATTCGTTTTGTCATTCCCAATTTCATTTCCTTCCCCCCCCCTTTTCTTTTTTCATTTTGTTTCCCTGGCTAATTATCTTTTAAATGAATGGACGGAAAGGGACATCCCTTTCAATCATTTGTTCTGTGAATTCGGCATTTCGTATTGTATTGTCCATCCACCAGCGGAGGGAAAGGCAAAAACGGAGGTCAAACAAATGGCATTTTCGAGTGACAAATTCCCCGCCCCGCCCTTTCCCTCCCCAAATGTCTCTCTTTCCTCCATACTTCCGGTTCATCGAGCTGATTAGCAGTACCAAAGCATATCGAAATTTGACTCTCATTAAAAATGGTTTGACCCAACGCTTAGAAAGGTCGATTTTGAGATGGAGAAACTCTGCTGAAGTGCGCGTAATAAACGAAGGTCATTTGAATTGCCCGCATTTGGCGGGGGGGGGGGGGGAGGGCATTCATTTTGATGGCATTGGCAGTACTCCTCCAAATTCCGCCCAAAATAAAGAATAGATAAAAAGGAAATTGAAAAAATCAATCAAATTTAAAAATTCGTAATTTGTCCAACACTTCGTCGGCGTTTTCCCATGCGTTCCATTTTTGCACTTACGGGCGATGTGGCAATTCTGGTGGAGTCCTGCGCCGTGTTCAGATAGTCGACCAAATCCGTGATGTTCTTCTGCACACAATCCACGCAGACAAAGCGCAGTTGGCTGACCGGCGCTTCGCTGACACAAAAAACGCGTTCTGTCGCCTGTCTGCCGACGACCCTCCACACCAATTGGGGCAAGTGCTGCGCAGTGGCCACATGGACGGGCAGATTCGAGATTTTGACTTGGAGTTGGGACGTGGAGGGGGCGGGAAGCATCGCCGAGGGCAATTGGCCTGGGAGGGACAGCGGAGAATGGCACAAAAGGACGGGGACCAAAGACCAACAGCGGATCAATTGGCCAAAACAGTACCATGGGCAAACGGCGGCAAAAAATGGCCAAGGAGCAGAAAAGCGGGGAAAAAAAGCTGAGGCGGAGAGAGAGGGGGCATCGAACGGACGACGAAAATGGAAGGGGAGGACGAAATGACAAAATATTAATGGGCAATTCCCTCCTCTTCTTAAAATGCGAAAAAGAGATTAATAAAAAAAAGAGGGGCGGTAGAAAAAGAGAAAACGAAGGCAAATTCAAAGGATAAAAAGGGGGAAAAGGGGGGGGGGGGGGGGATGGAAAAGCAAAATGGGAAGGGATGGGATGGGTGTCAGGTCAAATTTGTGCATCATTTCTCCTACCTCCCTCCCTTTTTCTTCCCTTTGGCTTCTTTTGCCGCCTCGGCTTCTTCGGGTCCATTTTGCCTTTGGCTTCTCTTTCCGGTGGCTTTTCCTCTCCCTTCGGCTTTTCCCTCCTTTCTTTGGTTTCATTATAATTTCAAATGTTTTGACTTTTCACATGATCCGTCCGAATGATAATTAGAATGGGTATCATAGTTTGGTGCTGATTGGGTGGAAAAGAGGGGCTAAGATTATTGGATTGCGCACTGCTGAGGGGCAAAAGATGAAATCGATCGTATTTTATCGCAAAGCGGGGGAATTTCGGGTTCACCGGGGGTGGGGTGAAGGGGGAGAGGGGGGGGGGGGGGGGGATCGGTGCGTGGGACCATTTAAAAAACGATTTGTCTTCGTTGTCAGGAGGAGCGATCTCTTCCCCTGCTCATCGGTCTCTTCAAACCCTTATTCCCCCCCCTCCCCCCCCCCTCACTCCTTTCTTCTCCGATCGACGATGAACTAACAGATCGAATTGGAATGGGTCGTTATGCGCGATGACGGGGAGCCAGCCGAGAATTGGGGGAAATATGAACAAATGAGGGAAATTAAGAACAAATGATGAGTGATGGGCTATTGACACATCCAAAAGGGCGCAAGTAAAAGAGAGAAGGGAAACAGAAAGAAAAAGGGAGTTGCTGCTGAATTTTCAAAATTTAAGGGAATTTGAGGGGATAAAGGTAAAAGGCAATGAATGGGAGGGCAAAATGAGTCACAGACGGAGGGGGGGGGGGGGGGACATCGCCTGCTGCACAACAAATCGACTAGTTTGAAGGGTTGGGAAAGCGGTGGGAAGGGGGAGGGCGGGGGATGAGGGAATGACCAGCGACCGACCATTTGTAGGAGGGCGAAGATCGATTTGCTGGCTGAGATGATCCTTCCCCAGCACATTTTGATTTGCTTTCGCGATTTATTCGTCAGAGCACAGACCGACGGCGCCGGCGGCGCATAATTTGCTGGCCGATGACCGTCAGTGAAGAGCAGCAAGCAGAACAGCGAAAGAGGGAGGAGGAAAAGGTTGGGTGGCCAAAGGACAAGCGACGAGCGAGCAAACACAGCGGAGAGAAACAGTGAAGTGGGGGGGGGGGGGGAAGAGAAGAGTGAATTGGGACTGACTGGAGAGTGTACAGAAGAGATTGGGAAAGGATGGGATGGAAGAGAATGGGAAAGGGAGGGACTGTAAAGGTCAATGGGAATGGAAGGGGCGGTGGACTAAGGGATGAATGGGCAAAATGAGGGGCAAAGGGATGGGGAAAATGGGGGCGAGAGGAGGGGGGGGGAAGGGGAAACGGGGGTGAGAGAGAGGGGGGAAGGGGGAGGGGGAGAGAGGGGAAAAGGGGGGCGAGAGAGAGGGGGGGATGAGAGGGGAAACGGGGGCGAGAGAGAGAGGGGGGAAGAGAGGGGAAAGGGGGAGGGGAGGGAGGGGAGGGCGGGGGGAGAGAGGGGGGCGAGAGAGAGGGGTGGGAGAGAGGGGGGTGGAAGAGAGGGGAAACGGGGGCGAGAGAGAGGGGAAAAGGGGGAGGGGAGGGAGGAGGGAGAGAGGGGAAAAGGGGGGCGAGAGAGGGGGGGGGGGGGGGGGGAAGAGAGGGGAAACGGGGGCGAGAGAGAGGGGGGGGGGGGGGAAGAGAGGGGAAAGGGGGAGGGGAGGGAGGGTGAGAGAGGAAAAAAGGGTCATTTGGTTAGGGTTGGGTTGGCTAGAAAGGTGAACGAACGAACGAACACCCCACATCGGAGCAGTAGCAGAAGAGGAAAGGGACGAAAGAAGAAAAAATGACGACGGATAGCGTCCATTTATGGAGTGATTCATCCGCCCATTGGCAACATCGAAAAACGCAAAAAACGAACGACGACAGAGAAAGAGGGGAGAAGAGAGACAAAGGGAAGAGGGAGAGCGCGAGCACAAACCCAGACAAACATGCCTTTGGGGCGGGAGGAGGGAGCCTCGGGGTCATTCGTCGACCGCCGGTCGGAATCATCCAAATGACCCCCCCCCCCCCCCCCCACAACACAGATGGCCGACGGAGAAAACGCAGAAATATTCGAGAATTAAAGGAGCTTAAGAACGGACGGGATGGAAGGTGATGATGAAAGGGTTTGGAAGTAAAAATAAACGCGGGGCTAAGCATTGGGAAAAGCATTGGCTAATTTGGATTTGCATTTGGCGGATTGTCTATAAAGAACGGTTAATAAGCCTTTTGATTAAATTTCCATTTAATTTGCCGACTAAATTAAAAAATGGTCAAATGTCTCCTCTGTCTGTTCAGTTTCTTCTCGATTATTTCCATCAAAGAGAAAAAAGAAATAACACAAAAATTTTGGATTTTTCTGCTAACAAAAAAAGAAACAGAAAATCCGCCGATTGGTGCTCATGCGGAGCATTGTCCAGCACGCCAATGTTTTGAAATTGGCGAGGATTATGCAAAATTTATGAGATGAAGGCAATGATTTGGAAGGGAAGGCTTTGAATGAGTGGGGAGACGCGACTTTGGCGATGGCTAAAAAACAATGAACGACGGACGGACTGACGGGGAGGGGGGGGGGGGGGGGGGGGAGAGGAAAAAAGGGGGGGGGGAGGAAAAAAGGGGGGGGGGGAAGGAGGGGAAAAAAAGGGGGGGGGGGAAGGAGGGGATGTTCTGTTGCTTCTGCTGCTGTTGGTGCTGTTCTCCTCCTTCCTTTTCTGTTCTTCTTTCTCATCCCTCCGTCCAACTTTTGCCTTCGCTTTGCTTCTCTTCCCATTCCCTTCGTTCGTCTGTCATTTTTGCGTTGTTAGTGCTGCATTTAACGCGCAATTTGCACATTGTTCATCGGATGAATTGGGGGGGGGTGGAAAATGTTCAAAGATTTGTGGAGGGATAAGAGACAAATGGAAGAATTTCTAAAGCTGCAGCAAAAGAGGAGAAGGATGGACAAAGAGGGGAAAATGAAGGGATGGGCATTCATTGGGTTGAGAGAGGACGGGGGGGGGGAGAAAAAGGGAACGGGGATATGGGGGGGGAGGGGATACGGGGGTAGAATTGGGTGGAACAACTGATCGGCTACAATACCAGGCTTTATTTGCACTTTAAGCGTCCAATTGAGTTTTGGTGTCCAATGACTCTGGAAATGGTTGCCATAATTTCGTTTTAATTGAATTGTTTTACGTAACAGCAACTTTGTAGGAGCTCGAAATCAGCAATTACCAAACAGTTGAATATAAATTAATTGCTTGTAAGGGAGTGTCCCGAAGATCGAAAATGGACAAAACGACAGCGAAATGAAAATTTAAAGGACTCGGCATGAAAAGTTTATCAGCAAAAATGCTGAAAAGTAAAAAATGCCTAATAAAGAGTTAAACTAAATGTCAATTATTTGGCACATTCGTTGTCCACTTCCCTGCTTATTTCAACCTTCCGCCATTCTTAGTGATAATTTGTCTTGGTTAGTCTTTTAATTTTTAATTTAGCGCGTTTGATGGATGGTATTTTGGTGGTAGATGGCGAGGCAAAAATAAAATATTTTAGCCTTAAATTATGTTTTTTTCCGTTCGAGAGCGGCACCCATCAAATTTCCTAAACTTTCAAAAAATTAATTACGACGGGGGCATTTTCCCACTGCCATCCCCCTTCCCTCCCGGTAAGGGCCTGTGTATATGCATGTTTAAACTTTTTGCTGCTAAAGTTTCTGCTCCACTTTTCTGCCCACCCTTTGGCAATGCTTGAAATTTCGTCAAAATGCTTTTACAGAGATTTCGGGGCCCCGACAAAAATGGATAAATCGAGGGATCAGTCAAAGCCTTCGAAGTCGCATTTGATCAAGCTTTAGCTTTACACTTTTACACATTCTTCCTGCTCTTTTCCATGTGCCTTCCATTCCCATTTCCGTCTGTTTTTTTTAGTTTACTTTTGTTGTCCCTTCACAATTCCCCCCCCCCGTCTTTCCATGTCCCATTTCGACCCTTTTCTCCTTCTCCCCCCCCCCAACTTCCAATTCTCCCTTTTTCCCTTTGCTTTCCAATTTCATCAGTTCCCCCCCCCCCCCAATTTTTCCTGCGCCTTTCCGATCACTTTTTAGCTTTTCAGCGACGTTTCTTTTCCGTCCTTCGTCTGCTTGTCCTTCCCTATCCATTCAATTTGTGCTGTTCTCGTCCTGCTGTTTGTACTTTTTAGGAAAATGGGCAGCCGGAGGGGGAGAGAGGGAGGGGGAGATGGGGAGAGGTGACATTACCCCGCTTCTCCCCCCCCCCCTCCTCCCGACGACCGTCGTCCATTCATTCGGCCATTTCCTTTAACTGATCACCCCCTACCCTCTCCCCTTTTCCCGTCGCCCCTTTTGCCCCTTTGGCCATCATTTTCCGCTTTTCCTCCTCCGCTGATGTTGAAATGTGCTTTTCCAATTTTCTGTTTCTCCTCATCCTTTTCCTCCTTTACTTTCAAATGGGCCAACATTCTGAGCAACTCCGCCGAACATCGAATTTATCGTTCAGAAAGCAACGGGAAATTGTGGCCGAAAAAATGTTGGATATTTGGTGCATAGCTGGCCACATTGGTCTTCAGCAGGTCGCCATGATGCGAGGGTCTCCGAGTTCGAATTGCAAAAGTAAGTGGACGGATTGGCAACTCGCAAAAGGTTTAAAAGCGAAGCCCCGAAAGATTCCATCGTTTTTGGCCAATTGTACACTTTGGTCATCGAAATGCATTTTAATGAGCAACAAATGGACTTTTTGTTGGAGGAATGCCTTTGCAATCAGGTCACTCACTTATCAATTAAATTGATCAACGGTGGATGAATGAATGTATTTTTCGATTTTTCTCTTTTAGCTGCCCCCTTTTGTCGGGAATGGGTCTGTATTTTTACTGTTATCCAGGGACGGTCCCAGGATTTCGGGTTGGGGGGGGTACTCGCCCCCCGGGCGACGACCTTTTTTTTTTTTTTTGCTTTTCACTCCATTTTTTTTTGCGGCGGTTTTTCCAAAAAACTTTTTTGGGAAAAGGGGGTCTGGCGGTGCCGATAGGCGCCGCCGGGAAAATTTTTGCATTTTTTATGCAATTTGTTAACGAATTTTGTCCAAAAAAGTGATGAATTTTGCGATTTTGAGCCATTTTTAGGAGATTTTCGTCAAAAAATGTCGATTTTTTGAAAATTTAGTGAAATTTTTTGGAAAATTTGGGTGAGAGGCTAGGTCTGGGGGGGGTACCACCAAGGAAAATCTGAAATTTTCAGCAAAAGTACTATTTTTTTTCTTAAAAATTTCGGGTGCGGAGGGGCCTTGGGGGGGGTACGTACCCCGCGTACCCCCCCCCTGGGACCGTCCCTGCTGTTATCCCTTTGGGCTTTCGGCAGATACATAAATCCCAAATTCTTTTAGCTGTCTCCACCGAAGTAACATTTGGGTGGACATGACAGAAACTGTCGTCGACCGTACCAAATTCGTCCGTTCGTTTTGTCCCTTTTTGTGCCAATCTCTCCCCCCCCCCCTCGTCCCTTTTCAGTTATTCACTTCGTCGCTCCTGCCATTTCCCTTCACTTTGAGTCGGTCTTTGTCCACCATTTCGTCCCCCAACAGCTTCTTCCCTCTTTCAGATGCCGTGCCCGGGTGTACCAATGTTTCGGCTGTTGTCAGGTGTCCATCCCACCCTCCCCCCACTCCCTGTGTTTCATTTCATTTCCATTTACCCCTAATTTGCCTGATTCTCGTTTATTCCCCCCCCCCCCCTCTCAGAATGTATGCAATCGCTCTCCCCCGGTCGGCATTGCCTTCCCCTCCACCGTTGTGCCCCTCTCCTTCTCACTTCCGCTGCTTCTTCCTCCGCCTGCTTCTCCTCCAGTGCCTCTTCCTCCCCTCTCTCCCCCCGTGCCCCCCCTTCGTTCCTCCGATTGCTTTTCCCCCTTTTTCCTCCCATTCGCTTCTTCTCTCTCATGTTCCGACTTCGGCCTTCCGATTTGGGCTTTTTGGCTCATTCTTTTTCTGATCGTGCTCCTCTTTCTCCTGTTTTTCTGCTGCCTTCTAAGCCTTTGTTATGGCATCGCTTGGCGCTTCCGAGACAAAATTTGGCCAAGGAAAGTGACTAAAATTGAAGAGGTATTCAAAGTATCTTTGACTGTTTAAATGACGACGATCACAGATCCGTGCCCTTCCTCCTCTCTCGCCAGTGCCATCTTCACATTCCCTCCACCGAACCGTTGTTGTCAATGAGTCATCACAGACAATGCCCCAACAAATCGTACCATGGGACTCCGAATGGGAGGCGCAACAAAATCAGAGGAAAAAGGGATGCGAGACGGAACGGCACGTGGAAATGCCATTGAGGGACTTGGCCAACGAGAAAAGCAGGGTCATGGACCAAATGTGGTGGAGGGTTGAGGAAGAAACGAAAAAAGAGGAAGAGGAAATTGAAGAGACAGTGCGCACAGAGTGGAGGGAAGAAGGGGAGGAAAAGTGGCGGAGGAGCAACGAATGGGCGGGACGAGACAATCAAAGGGGCGGAAGGGCGTGGGAAGAGGCGGAACGCCAACGACAAATGGAGGCGGAACGCCAACGGCAAATGGAGACGGAACGCCAACGGCAAATTGAGACGGATCGCCAACGGAAAATGGAGACGGAACGCCAACGGCAAATGGAGGGACAGAGACAACAGCAACACTATGGTGAGGGTGAGACAGAGAAGGGACAACAAGCTTGAGGAAGATGGATTAGGTATATGATATCTAAGACAAAGACCGGGCGAGAGATTGTGGGGACAGATCAGCGGAATTGGGAGGGACGAAAAACGGGGAATGCTTTTCTATTGAAATGATTAGGGAAATTAAATCGGAAGCAATTGGCCTTCACTTTGCAGTTACAGAGAATTGGAGTCGACCTGCTGTTTCTGCTGATCGTTTTCACCTTTCGCCCACCCAATGGACAACGCATTTTGGCAAAGAGCCCATGGCCGGCGTATTGGGCGGGGAGGAGGAGGAGCGAATGGAGTGGCGGACGACGGAAGCGAACGGAGGCGCGGTGAGAGAGGGCGGAATGACAAAGTATCGGCAGAAGAGCACCTTTTGAATGGGCGGAGGAAAGGCCAAACGAATGGACAAAAGGAGGAAAAAAAAACAAAACCAATTAAAATGGCAAAAAAAAAGTTTAATTGTTTGTTTATCATTGTCAGAATTAGAAATTATTTAGCAAAACATTGATTAATGGAGGAAGAAGGAATGAAGCAAATGTTAAGATTAAATAGAAAATATACATAATTTAAATATTAACGAATAATTAATTATTAATTGGCCAATTACATAATTGTCGGTCAGTGGTGACTAGCTTCTGTTTTACTGTGTCTGTGGTGTGTTTGTTCTCCTCCGTTTGTTCATATGAATTCCTCCTCCAACTTGGCATATCCTTTGCCCCCCATTTTTTCGCGAATGCTTTCCGCCGCTCGCACAATGTCTGAACATTTTGAGGATTGGCTTCATCCGATGCTTCTCCCCCCCTCACTCTTCTGTTCCCACTCCTCCAGCATCGGCGGTGTTACTGTCACAGTACGGTACGTCGTGTTCGACCGACTTTTGACCAAAAAGCGAATGACCGCCAACACGAGGGCAATCAGAGTGATGTAAAAAGCCATCTCCACAAACAACTCGATCTTCCACAGCTTGGAGGCATTTTCGAACATCGAAACTGTGTTTCAAGTCAGCAATTCGCATTTAAATATATTTTTGCGACAAAAAACCCGAATAAATCGTTGGCTTCGCCTTTCCCTCAACAACGGAATGTTGAGCCAATGCCACGCGGAATTGGTCACGGAGGGCAATGAGCTGTTCACATTTGACGCGAAAGTCGCTGTTGCGGACAATCACTCGCAAATTGGTCAGGCACCACTCGCAGACGGTGTCACTGTCCGTACGGCACTTTTCCCGCTCACTTTACATTTACAGCGATTCTTTGAAACAGTTTGACAAATCGTACACAAACTCACTAAAGGTCGGGCCCACAAATGGAACAAGGGCGGCATTCGTCCGATTTAGAATCGAAGAATTTGGCTTTTGGGCATCGATTTTGCACAGCAAAAGGCGGCAGGAAAGATGGACGTGGCCGCCATCCGGCCACATTGTCCACAAACTGTTCCTCCTCTTCGGCAGATGGACCGTCCTCCTCGGCCTCGGAGGAGTGAGGCGACCGCAAAGAATCGGCAAAAGCAGGCGAAGGAGGGACTTCCTCGGCACTGTCCTCAACGGACGAATCGAATGCGAAAATGCCATTGTCTTTTATGGCTTCATCAAATTTTGGCGAAGGTGAGGGAATTGTTCGATGGATGAACAATAAAAACAGTAGAACAGAAAGTAACGAAGCCAATCGCATTTTGCCAAAGGAAAAAATCAGTAAGTTTATTTAAAAAGAGCGCAAAAGCGGAAAAGGCGAAAATTTTATGTTTTGGCTGAAGGGTTTTGTGAAATAATGGGGCGAAACGGAAAATGGAGGAAAAACATGGGAGGGAATTGGTTGTACGGAGATGAAATTGGATGGAAATGAGTGAATGGGAGAGGGAGGCGAGAAGGACTTTAGAGGAGCGATTTGGAGCAGATGATAAGGGGGGGGGGGGAGCAGCGATAAGCAAAGAGTGACAGGGAAATGAGGGAGGGGGGGGAGGGGAAGGGACGAACGAACTGTCAATCGCAAGCCCAAGACCACGGCTTGCAAAGAAAGAAAAAAGGCACGTATATTCTCTTTTTATCTCCCCCATGGGGGATAATTTTTCAACCTACTCAGAGACTGGGGGATAATTAGATATTGGGGGACAAATGGAGACTGGGGAATTATTTTTCGGCAAATTTTTAACCAAAACGTTAGGTAAAATGTAATTAGGTAGGTATTTGAATTTTCTCATATGTTATTGGCGTTGTGCTTTAAAAAAATATTTGCTCGTATCTTTGCATTAAATAAAATTAGGAGCAGCAAAGAAATTCCAAGTGGACAGTAAAGTGATCAGAGACTGGATAAAACATGAAAACAAACTGAGAAAACAAATGTAATTAGGCACCTAACATTTTTTGTGACAAAAAATTTTAGTATGACTCCAAATGGGGGGCCGCCCGGACATCGACACTGCACTGGCAGAATGGGTCACCGAAAAACGAAAAAATAAATCGGGGCAAAGTTGTTTGTTGGGGAACGACTCTTGGTTTGGGATGCGTTTGGCAGCCACAAGAGCGAGAGAACGATGAAGGTGGTGAAGGGATTGGGAGTGGAAACAGTTTTTGTCCCTGGTGGCTGCACCAAATTCATCCAGGTGCCAAGTCATTTCTTCTGAATGAAATTAATTTTTCTTCTCTATCCCGATGTCTCGTGGAACAAGCCGTTCAAGGAGCGAATTCGACATTTTTACAACATTTGGATGTCCAATGAGGCGGAAAAGGAGTTTACATTGGCGGGCAATCCGAAGGCACCGGCTTTTCACGTAGTACTTGATTGGATTCACCGATCATGGCAGGAAATTTCAAAAGAAGTGATCATCAAATCATTTGTGGGTCAGTTAAAGAAAAAAGAAAATTTTTTAATTTTTAGTCTGTGGGTTGACAACGCCATTGGACGGAACAGGAGACGAAAAAATTGCTTGCTTCAAGCCGGAAGGAGCAATTGGACCGATAGGGATCAAATTTTTGCGCGAGTTTAGAGCAAATGAAACGATGAAAGATGGAAGAAATGATCATGAGGAAGCCGGCCTATCTGATGAAGATGTAGAGCTGGATGGAGTCGGAAATGACGATGAATTGTATTTTTTGTTGCTTTTGTTTTTTGGAAAAAATTGGTGTCATACATTTTTTAAAATTCTAATTATCCCTCATGGGGGATAATTAGAGACTGGGTGATTATTTTTTCAACCTCCTCAGAGAATGGGGGATAATTGGGGAATGGGTGATTAATGGATATGGGTGATAAAAAGAGAATATACGGTAAATGGTAAATCCAACAAATTCCGATCTGCTGAAAGAGTGCCAGAGAATGCTACGGAATGAACACAATGCCAAATTATGTAAATGATTCAATAATTGATGGGTTTTTACCATGCCCAAAATGGTCAAGTTAATCAGTTCGAGAGAAGACGCTCGATTTTTCGAGCTTATGGGCTCCATTTTTATACAGCGCTTGTCAGAAAAAGGCGGTACAAAAGCATTGTTGCATGCTCTCTAGCTGTGCAGCATAAAGACTTAGGGACGCCGTTCATCAATTTTGACCCATTTCGAAACTTAACTCAGATTCAAACCAAAGTCGAAAAATCTTTCCATTTCATGGAATCCCCCCCCCCGTACGGCCGCCATTCACTTTTTAAAGAAAATAGTATTTTTTTGGGGTCGCTTATCACGAAAATGGTATTCATTTTTGCCATGAAGTTTATGGGGGGGACACGCGGACGAACCATGGCCAACTGACGACGACCAACTGAACCACCACGACCGCACTCGTTTCTCCGCTGATGCGCAGTCGAACTGAAATGTTCCGCTAGGGAAGAACCTTTACTGCATTTATAATTACACCCAACAATATTTTTGTAGCGGCGCTTTGCATTAAATTAACGAATTTTTGTTCGTTTTTTTCATTTGGTCACTTTTCTGATCAGTTTGGGGGACAAAAAAGCTGAAAATTTACAATAGAAAATTGACAATTCTCTACACGATAAATGTGATTACTTATAGTTCGAAATCTTCCCTTGACAGATTTTGTAAAATTATTGATTTGCCTATGATTTTTCATCAAGTAAGGTACTTTTCCGTTTTGGGCCTACACCTCAAAATATTAAAATACATCCAATCTAATAGTTCATGTTAAGGGCTTTCGAATGATACCAAGAATATTAGATTTTATGACAATGAAAAAAGTTATGGTCCAAAAACTTGGGCTGGCGCCGAAACGACCGAAACGCCCTCTCCCTTATGAGGCGAGGGTCTGGGGTTCGAATCCGGTTGACTGCGGATTATTTTTTATGATGTTTGATGAAAAAATCATACATACATTCATTTTGCAAAATCAGAACTCAAATTCGCAATCAGCGCATTCTTTTAATCCAAATTAATTGTAAAAATTTTTTCTAATAATAAACAAATTTGGAAAAACTAAGATGTTGATGAAAAAGTCATAGATAAAATTAATGATTTTCAAAATTTGAGTTCATATTCGTGATCAGTGCATTTTTTAAGCCTAGAACCTGCCAAATTTTTAACATTTCTTTCGTCGGGACACCAATTCGTGATGTTGCCGATATTTTAACACGTTTGTTTTCAATTTTTATCTGTAAGGCGTAGTCTCATGTTTTAAATTTTTGGCATTTTTTACTGTTATTTTGTTTGTTTTTGGAAAAAATTGGTGTCATACGATTTTCTTAAAATTCCATTTAGGAGACAGGGGGATTAATAGAGATTGGGAAAATTAGAGAAAATACGGTATTTGTAAGTTAAATGTGGAGCTGGATCGACTCTATCAATTCATATTTTGTGTTTTCGAAAATTTTCAAGCTAGACCCTTTCTGTTTTTAATTTTATCTTTTTAAACCAGGGTTGCCATCTCACACTCTCTTCCCAAGTACATGTACCGATTTCCAGGTACACTATGGGTCAAGCCCAGTGTCAGACAAAATTCCTCATAACGCCAAATAGAGTAATTGGCGTAATTTTTTGCGCGCTAATTCAAAATTTACACTGGTAAATGCCTTTTTGTATTTTTTATTTTGATCAGCCATAACTCGATTGATATCTAAAAAAAGTTTTTGAAAAGGAGCATTTTTTTTCTAAGCGAATGCTAAGCAATTTGACATCTCAGAAAAAAGTTGTGGAGTTTCAAATTTTGGATATAGTATAGTCAACCCCCCGTGAAAAAAAGGGTCAAATGATATACCAATCGATTCGTCTCGACGAGCTATGCACGAAAAAGTAGGTCTCCAGTTGCGGAAATGCTAAAAAACCGGTTTTTGAACCGGTTTAAAATTCGAAAAATTGAGTGAAAAAGGGGGCTCCTGACCCCTTAAAACGGTCAAATTCGGACAAATTTGGTATCATTCGAAAGCTCTTGATCAGCTAAGTCTAAAAAACAAGGTATAAATTCAAAACGATGCCATTTAGGCACTGGGACAACTGAGTCCCAGTGAAAATGGACACTTCAGTACCAAAAAAATAAAAAATAAGTTTTCTTATATATTGCACGAAAATCGTTTAGCCTTGAATTTCGAGTATTGCGCTAAAAAACCGCCGCACACTCGACTACGGCGGCCAGTAGGTGGGGCGAGACTACGGGCTACGGAAGAAGTCCGCGCGTGATCCGCAGGCGGTTGACTGATTGGCGGGGGCCCTTCGGGCCCCCGCAGTCAACCGCCTGTGGCGCTCGTCAGACGTCTTCCTCCGCCCTCCGTCTCGCCCCACTACTTGCTCCGTCTTCGCATGCTCCCTTTTGCGAAATTTTGCTTTTAAATTGTTATTTCCCGTTTATTATTTTTCGGTACTGAAGTGTACATTTTCACTGGGACTCATTTGTCCCAGTGCTTAGATGGCCTTGGTTCGAATTTATATCTTGTTTTTTAGACTTAGCTCATCAAGAGCTTTCGGATGATACAAAATTTGTCCGAATTTGACCGTTTTAAAGGGTCAGTTGCCCCCCTTTTCACTCAATTTTTCGAGTTTTAAACCGGTTCAAAAACCGGTTTTTTGGCATTTCCGCAACTGGAGACCTACTTTTTCGTGCATAGCTCGTCGAGACGAATCGATTGGTATATCATTTGACCCTTTTTTCACGGGGGGTTGACTATACTACACCCCAAATGTTCATTACGTTATAACTCAAGTCCTAGGCAGCCGTTTTTAGCCAAAATGTGAAAATTGATTCTTTTTATATTAAGCTAAATATCCAAAGTGAATTTGACCCTTATAACCAAAAGTTTAGGAATTTGCGAATTTGGTGTTTTTTTCATGTGTTAGAGACATGGAAAAGAAATGCAAAATTTTAATCACACCGTAACTTTTTTAAATAACCCACTTTTTGCTCCAAAAACCCTCCAATTTTGTTTATATATTTTTTTCTCTATCGATATGCAAAATTTCAAGCAGATTTAACATAGGGAAAAAAAAAGTTAAACAATCGCGAAGTAAATGCTGTTTTTTCTATTAAAAAATAAGGAGATAGTACGCCAAAGTGAGAGAAATTACAAAGAAAAAGAGAAACGACGAGATATTACTAGGCTTTTCTCTGCACAGTGGAGTTGACCCATAGTGCAAGTTAACTGTCAAATTTTACAAAATCCAAGTACACACAAAATTATTATATAACACTTAGTTAAAAAAATTGATTTTATTCAGATAGTTGTTTTTTTTTTCGTCAATCGTGAAGAATAGGGATCCCATATTTTTCCAAAAAAAATAAAAAATTTTAAAAAGTCATCTAAAATTTTATGGGGTTTTAGATGTCGCTGACCATGAAGCTGATATCCACGTCGCCCAATTTCGAACCTCGGACCCAAACTTGAACAAAAACCGAAAATTAATCGATTTTGGACAATAAAAGGTGAATTTTGGTGAGAAATGAGTTTTCGACTTTTCTTCGAATTCGGGTCCGAGATTCGAAATTGGTCAAAATGTCAGATTCCTGATCAGCGACTCTCAAAACTGCCCATAAACATGTTTCCATGACTTTTTAGAACAAAAAAATTTTTTCTTCCAAAAAGGGGGCGCACCATCTATAGTACAATATTACCAATTATATTACTAATTAATAATCCTTTTACTTACAATTAGTGTTTTTTTTTAATTTATATTTCTTTGCTCTGCATATAACAATCAACGAGAGAAATGGGGAATTGTAAGCCCGCGGATGCCACTGAGTCGGAGAACGCGTCTTCTGTCGAGACGGTTGAAGTTGAAGTACCTCCGGACCCTCTCGTTAACCCATTCTGGAAGATGCAAAAAGCCTTCGAGAAGAAACTGCGTAATCTGTTGAAGCGTGAGGTTAGCACATTCATTTCACAAAATGATCAAGTGATTTTGTGGATAAGCCCAGCGATGAAATTTTATTGTGAAATGTCATTAAAATTTATCCATTTTATTTTACAGAAGAAGCTTTTGCAACTGAAGGAAGAACGCGATTCCGACAAGCCGATCACTACCGACCAACACGAAGCTCTCAGCAAATTGGACGAAGTTAAAACCCTCATTGGGTTCGTTGATGAGATGATGAAGTTGAACCAGCAGCAGTTCAGCCAGTATAAGAAGTGCGGTTCATTAAAATACGAGAGATTTGTTTTGAAAATTGGCACTACTTTTAGGGCCATCAAAAATCGTGAACGCCAACTGAAAATGGAGAAGGCGCGTTCTCAAATCGGTACTCCACAATTGTCGGATGAGCTGAAAAAGTCGACGGATGTACAGACGAACGGAGTCGCCGAGGAAGTGCAGGCGGCGGTGGGCGTCGTGGGACCTTCCAGTGAGGTTTAGAACGTGTGCATTTGGGACGAAAAAGACGGACAAATTATTGATGTTTATCAATCAGATGCTTTTTGTTGGTAAATAAATGTGAATTGCCTCCGTTTGCTCATTTTACCGTTTGGCACTTCTCTCGGTTTCTCTTTCTTCTTTCCCTCCTTTGTTTTGTTGTTTTGATAATGCAGTGGGCGGAGTTTAGTGGGCGGGGGGAGGGAGGGGAGATGAGTTTGGGATGGGATGAATTGGCGGGGGGGGGGGGGGGTGAATGGATGTGGGGTTGGGTTGAGAGTTGGGGGGGGGGGGGGTGCTGATCGGATGGGAGAGGCGGCCGGGCATTGGAGGAAATGCGGTCGGATGGCAGCGGAAAGGGCAGTCAGTGCAACGGGGAGGGGAGGGAATGCGACGGGTGGGCAGTGCAGAGGAAGGCTTTTCTCCGCAATTGCCTCCCTGCGCCTCTCCAAACTCTGTGGCTGTTATGTGACGATGGAGGGAAGGGACGGATGGGCGGAGGGAGGACTGAGGGGGGGGGGGGAGGCGAGTGACGACTGCTCGCAAATCAGTCGGGGCAGTCGGAGAGAGGGAACGAACAGCGAAGGGAGGGAGGGGGAGAGTTCTCCCGTCGTCATCCCACTACGATACTCCCTCCCCTCCTCTCCCCCGCTCTCACTTCTCATCCTTCCGCCCTCATCACTCATCTCATTTTCTGCCGATCCCTCCCCCTCCTTTCATTCCTTCTCCAAATTCGTTACTCCTACAAATTCCTCCACTTAAGTTCATGATGCTTTAGCAATTGTCAGTCCATGGCTAATTCTGAGCCCTCTCTTCCCATTGATTCGTCGTCATTCCGTGCCGTCGTCGTCGATTCGCTGCTGTGCTTCGTCCACAACTTCCGCCACCTTCCCCACCTCCGTTCGGTGCTCATCCGTCACTTCCCCGTGCCCTCCTTCGTCCGTTCCCTCCATTTGCTTACCCAACTTTCCCCCGACCCCAACGATTTGCTCTTCCCCTTTTGCTCTTCCCATTCTGAGGATGTCCATTTGCTGCTCCATTCGCTGCTCCTTCGCTTCGACCGTCTCTCCTCCTCGGGCCAAGCGCCGATCTTTGCCGCTTCCGATCTCTTCTCACTTCCGCTCCGCCCCAATTTCGTCACTTCGGCCGACACGGAAATCGTCGGGGGCGAAAACGGCACGAAAATGGGCCGAGTGGCGGTGGAGGACGAACTTCGGCACATCCGTTTTATGCTGCAGCAAATTTTCTGGCTGCAACAGCAATTGCCGGCCCGACAAAAGAACGGAAGCAGCAACGGCAGGTCAGAGAAGTGGAAACGATTAACTAATTGGAGGGGAAATGGTTTAACGGCGGCGGTCAAAAGTCAGTCCCACAGACTTTGGGTTCAGTTTCCCCCCCCCCCCCCTCAATCGACCGACCGTTTGCTCATTTCAGCAAACGTCTCACCCTCCCCCCCCCCCAATAAATAAATTCCATCATTTTACCCTTTTCAACTCTCCGTCTTTCGTCCGTCCAACCTCAATCGCTCGCCCCCTTTTCTCGCCCGAAGCCCCGCGATTAATTACCGCTGATAAGACAAAATGCGCAATTCCATCCTTCTCCCATCATTAGCATTATGCTCCCTCATTGAATAGCTTATTTGTTTTAAGAAAAAAGAGGAAACTGCATAAAGTGTCGGAAAAACGGAAAAAGTGCGGTGGGGGGAGGGAAAGAATATTTCCGGAATTATTTGAGAGAGTGAGGGAAGAGATACGGTATATGAGGGAAAGAGAGGGGGGGGGGGGGGAGGGGGGGAACGATTGGGTGGTGGTGGGGGGAGCCGGAGGGAAAGGGCGACGGATTCGGGGGAGATGAGAGGGTGGGAGGGGAGGGGGTGACTCACCTTTTAGGGAATTTGCTGTGCTGGATCAACGGAGGGTGTTCCGTTCCGCCAATTCCCCCCCCCCCCCCCTTTGGTCGTTCTTTTATGAATGAATATTGGGACAGTTTTTTGTGCCCCCGCCGCCGCCACTTCATTTTATTCGGTTCATTCACTCACCCACTCCGTCCATTTCACTTCCCCCGTCGATTCCCCCCCCCCCCCCCCTCTCCCATCAAATCCATTCACTCCTCACTCATTTTTTGCCTCCCCTCAGTTTTTCTCTCTACTTTGGCTGAATCGCTAATGCGAATAATGCTAAAAAGCGAAGGGGTGGGGGGGGGAGAGAAAAGAGTGGCCGATCCCTTCCACCCCCCCCCCCCCCCCTCCCCTGCCATTGGATTGATTGTATCTATCGGAGAAATGGAAAGGGTGGAAGGATTGGGATTGTGTTGTAGGGGACAAACAAACACTGACTGAACAGATTGAAAGAAAGACAGAATGAGAGAGGCACCGGGGATGGGAGCCTGGGGCATTCAAAGGATGAGGAAAGGCCCGGGGGGGGGGGGGGGGGACAGCCCACACTCAAAGGCCGGCCCGTTTCAAATCAGCGATTCAAAATCATTTGCGACACCCCCTCTCCCCTCCTCCCCCGTCCTCTCCCCTCTTCCCCCCCCCCCCTCCCCTCCCTCGCCCGGGGGCCAACCCTTTCCCTTTTGTTGAATGTGCCTTTGATTTTGAATAAAAAGGGAAACGGCGAAAGATTGGAAATTGGCAAAAGAAAAGAAAAACTGAGTTGGGGGGGGGAATGGCCACGGGGGTCGGACGAAGTGATGAGGAAGTTTATACGAATTGGAGAAGATTATCCGGGACATTTTGTTGTGTGTGGGTGAATAATTTGGGTGGGGTGACATATTGCGAAGAAGGCAAATGATTTGGGAATGAGCAGATAAACAACACAAAACGGAGAAGGGAACAGGGAAAAGGCAAAAGGCAACGGATGTATCGTATTTCTGATGAGAGCCAAAAAGGATTTGGACAAATTTGAAGTGAACGGAACTCAAAATCAGTCTCATCTCACGGCATTTCCCTTTTCGTAGTCTTACCGCATTTCCCATTTCAGTCCGTCGCCCTTTCTCGACTTTGCCCAGCAGCACTGTGCCGTGCCGTCCGTCACTTCCTCCTCCGCCCCGCCCCTTTCCCTTTTTGCCCAATTTGGCCAGTCTCTCTTTTCTTCCCCCGAATGTCCGAATGCGCGCCCTTTGCCCGCCACAACTCCAAAAGATGGCCAAACAGTGGCCACAAATGGCATTGTTTCCTCTCCGCCGATGGTACAAAATAATCGACAAACGACGACAAACAGTGGCAAAGGAATGTTATCACCTTCGAAGAGCAGGGGACGGCTGGACAATGTGGTGGAAAAGCTGACGAGAGAAAGGACGACCAGCAGAAAGGGGACGACCGACGAGGGGAAAGGGGACGGAGGGGAAGAGAGACAACAGCGGCAGAGAAGTGAGACAGTCGAGAGAGAGAGGCAAAATGCGCATATGGAAGAGGCAAAGAATCAAAGAGACGAAATAGACAGTGAGGGGAAAGAGAGACAACAACAGCAGAGACCAATGCAGCAACAGAACAACGCGCAACACCAACAACAAGTGATGGGTGGGGTGACGACGACGATAAATGCAGCTGCAACAATGGCCTCGTCTTACGCAATGCGCGTGCTGCAGCAATTGGCCATCGGCGCCGGAGGGTTGGGAGGGATAATGGAGGGGGCCCAGCAGAGACAAATGGACGAGTGGCAGAGGGGACAGGCGACGGCACAACTCACAAAGCGCAACGAGTTGGAAGAGGAGGAAGCGGAGGAAAGGTGGGCAAAGGAGGGGGGCGAGGGCGGCAGGGAGGAAAGGGGAGGGGGCAAAGAGAGGGAGGGGGGGGGGGAGAGGGAATTGGGTGGAGGGGGGGGGGGACTTTGGGTGGTTGAGAAAGGTCACACCCGCCGACACTGAGGTGGGCACTAATTGAGGAGAGATCCTTCCCGTGATAAGTTCATCATTCTCGCCCTCACAGATTCCCCCCCCCCCCCCGCCTCCGATGCCTCCAAACCCATCGCTCATCCCAACCCTTACCCCATTTCTCCGCCATCCCCAGCCCAAATTGATTGCGGAGATCGCCGGAGGGGCAAATTAATGCGCACCGCTGCTGCCGCCCTAACAGCATTGACCTCAATCTTCCCGTTTACCTCCCCTGTGCCTCCCTCCACTCCCGAGGGAAGTGCGAGAAGGACAAACCCACAAAATTGATGAGGGAGCGGCGGTGGCGGCGGAGGGCGAGGAGAAAGGGAGGGGAGGGAAAGGGGGGACAACGGGAGAGGAAGCGGGGAAGGGGTGGGGGAACGGAGGAGTCCATTGCTCTCCCAAAAGCCATTCATTCCCTCTCACCGATCCTTCTCTTTCTGTGTGTGTTCACTCCCGACAATCTCTCCCCTCCCTCCCTCCCCCATCATATTGCTTCTCCTTCTTAACTCCTCAAAATTATTCGCGAACGACCTTTTGCGGTAAACCGCTTTTTGAGAAGAACGGACAGAAGAGAAGGGGAGGTGGAGGAAGAAGGGTTATTTATTAGGGAGGCTTTGACGAGAGCAATTGGAGGGGGGGGGGGGAATCACTCGGCGAGGGAGGAGAGGGGAGTGGAGGGAGGGATGTGATCGGAGGAGGGGGGGGGGGGAGAACGGAATGGAGTGGGTGAGGGGAGTCCGTCACCCTCCCCTCCTCCATCCCTCCCTCCTTTTCGCCTCCCCAACCCACGGCGGAGCGGGCGGTTGGTTTATTCTGATGATGGATTGCGCGGTGAGTGGCAAGAGACGGACGATGAGGGGACCAGGGAGGTAGAAGAAGACGTCTCCTGTTGAACTGGGTTTGGCTGTGATCGGAGGCGATGGATGGGATGGACGGGCAAAAAGGGGGGAAAAGAGTTATTTGGAGGTGGGGAGGGAGGGAATCGAACTGCTGACGAAGAAGGGGAAGAAGGGGGGGGGGGTGATCATGGCAAGAGGGAAAGGGACGGACTGAGTGATTGGAGACGCAAAAAGTGATCAAATGGGGGACACTCTTGGAATGCAAAATGAAAGAAACTGTTGAAGGGACGGACCGATGTTGGAGGAGGAGGAAGAGGAGGACGAAGAAGAAGACGAAGGGGACACTTTCGGAAACAAAACACCGTCCGGAGAAAGGCAGGAGGAGGGGGAAGAAAGGAAGCGGACGGATGTCGAATTTGGAGGACAGACAATGGCCGACAGTCCCACGCTTTCGGAGGGATCGTTGGCCCAAATGAGCAATGGAAATGACAAGGAAGGTGAGCAGCAGTGGCGGGGGGGGGGGACAAAGGGAATGGCACTGATCGGACGGACCAATCGCAGGGGAGGAAAAGCCGCTGCTGTGCAATTGGCCCAACTGCTTCAAACGGTTTCGCAACAAATTTCTGCTGAAGAAGCACCGATTCATTCACAGCGGGGAAAAGCCGCACAAATGCCCTTTCTGTCCAAAAAAGTGAGCGGGGGAAAAGAAAGGAAAAGCAAAGAATTGGAATGGTTTAAGGTTCAACCGGAGGGACAATTTGTTAAGGCACAAGAAGACGCATGTTCAGAACGGGTGGGTCATCAATTAATTAATTAATTGTGAGCTTATGCGAGGACGGGGACGGACAATCGATCAGAGGACATTACGACAGCGTAATAAATGTCTAATGTTCGCTTGTCCGGCGGGCACCAAAACAGCACATTGAGGGGGGGGGGGGGGGGCGATTGAGTACCAATCATTCGGCGCGTTCAAAAAAGAAGATAATGACGTCATGCATAATTCTTTAAATTCGCTCTTCCACAGTACCCTTTCCTTAAATATTTGTTTTCTTTTTTCTCCCATTTGTGTCCATTTTTCAAAAATGGGGAAAGGATGGACGATGGTCGGAAAAATGAATCCGAAATTATCTCCTTAATCCTTCATTAGGTTGTCCGAGCAAAGCGGACAGAAACGACGGCACAATATGCTTTACGGAGTGAGCGCGGAAGAAGCGCTTCTCAGCGGAATGATTTTGCCGATGGACGGCGGCACATCGACGGAAAAACAGCGGAGGGGCACAAAAAGAAAGGCGAAGTGCACGGAGAGGGTGCGGGATGATGGCACGGAGCAATGAGTGGGGGGGGGGGGGGAGAACGGCACGGCACGGAAAAACGAACGGAGGGACGACGAGCAAAAACCAACCCATGACAAGCCCAACAAATGCAAAGTGATCTGAGATTAAATATTTATCTTCTTTAATTCATTTTCATCCGTTGCAATTTTCCGTTTCAGTGAAATTTTTAAATTAAATTATGTGAAATGATAAAAAGAAAACGAAGTGGTAAAAAGGCGTTGAGAATCAAGCTCCCATAAATGTAATTGAGAATAATTTCAAAATGCTTTCGTTTCGGCTGTCCTTTTCTTTTCCCGCATTTTCTCTGATTTTCTTTCGCCATTCCGTAAAAATTAAACTCCAAAATCCGCCGCGGTCACTTTCAGCTGAAATGCCGATTTGTGGGGCGGTTGCTGCTCCGTAAGATTGAGAAAGGGAAAGGAGGAGAAAGTGCACAGCAATTGCACCCCGCGGTCGAACCCCTCGCGGTCGTGGCAACGCAGCACAAAAGTGAGGCCGTGCCGCATGGGGCCGGACACGCGCGAGTCGCACAGAACGGACCATTTGGACTCGGAAAGGACTTCCTGGCAAAACAAAATGCCAATTTAAAAGCAATGCCAAAGGGATTTTGGCACTTGAAGAGGCGTTGAGGAGGAGAAAAAGCGCTGGAGAAAGGTGCGTGCGGAGAAGCCGAAGGCCAAACACCGCTGCAAATGCGCAAGCGAATCGTCGTGGCGGAAGAACGCCTCTTGGCCGGTGAAGCGGAGATACTTCCGCAACGGACGCGCGATGCTCTCCAAAACGGACTTTGCGGCCAAACGCGGGTCCATTGGTTCGACCTTAGGAAAAGCAAAAGCCATAGTAGCCAACAGAAAGGACAATTCGAAAGAGCCTTCTGTCTCCTTTTCGTGTCCACCTTTTGCTGTGCCGCCCTTTCCACCGAGTCGATGTTCATCTGCTGGACCTGCTCGAACACGTCCTCCGTGCAGTTGATCAGCCGGCACTTCCTCTTGCGGAAGTGCCTTTCCCATTCGCACTCTCTCCTGAACATTTCGCTGTGCCCCGCGACACGCCGTTGAACTGCGCTCTGAAATAGGCGTGTGTTTATAGGCAACTCACTGATCGGAGGAGATCAAAATAAAGTCAAAGGGCGGACATGCATCAAAATACGCTCCGCCGCCTGCGGCAGAACGACGCCTTCGCCCCTTCCGTCGATGTCGTACAATTTGAAACCCGCGCTGGGCGTAGGGAGGGGACGGAAGTGGGCGAAGGCGGAGGAGCGACGAGAATGGTCCAGGAAAGGGTTGTGGACGGGGAAATGGGCACGGTAATGACGGAGAAGGACAACCGCGGCCTGGGAAGAGAAAGAGAGAAGGGACTGAAAAGAACGAAAAACAAAAACAGAGAAAACACCTCCTGAATACTCATCTGACCAATCTGATGAGTACGCCATTCGCCGTCCTAAAAGAGGGAAAAATGGTGAGTAAAAAGAAAACCATGGAAAAACGGAAACAACGGAAAAACGGAAATAATGGAAAAACGGAAATAACGGAAATAATGGAAAAACGGAAATAATGAAAAAACGGAAATAATGGAAAAACGGACCGGATCACGGACAATTTGGACGGAAAAGACGGGGCGAAACTGACGCAGCTCGAAGAAAAGCCAAACGCAATGGATGAACAGCAAAATGTCGAGCAGAGAGAGGGCAAAGGAGAGAACGTAGGGGAGATGAGCATTCCTTTAGGGGAAAATGATGAAAAGGGGGGATTTTAGTGGAGAAGTCGGAATTCGGAATTAGTAAAAGTGGGGAAGGGAAAGTTAGGGGAAAAGCCATGGGAAAAGGACGGACTTCTCGAGCAGAATTCGGACGATGTAAAAGAGCCAAAAGGCGAACAGAACGAAGAAGACGAAAAAAGCGAACGCGGCGCGGTGGAGGAAAATGCGCGGAAGGTCAGCGGAGGAACGGCGCCAAAACAACACATAAAGTGCCAAAAAGAGAAGGGCCTGTGAGGGGAGAGAACGGTAGAAAGGGCCAATTTTTAGAAGCGAATTTACCGTTTTGCCACTCAAATTGAGAAGCTGACCCTAAAAAAGGCGAAATTAGGGACAGAAAAGCGGCAAAAGGCATGGAGTGAAAGTGCCGTTTGTCACTTCATTTTGGCACCAAAGTGCCAAATCCTTCCGCCGAAATGGACAACTCTCTCCGGTGCCTTTCTTTCTCCGTCCGTTCCTCCCACCTGACAGTCGACTTGGCAATTGCCCAGCTGTTCCCTCCACTGTTGCCTTTGTGCGTTGTCTCCCGCAAAAAGTTGCAATTGGCCAACGGCGTGCGGCAGCGCGGCCATTAGAGGGGCGGAGATGAGGGCGAGGAAAGAGAGAAGGAAAGTGGCGAACAGCCAACAGAGGCGGGAGCAGCGCCGGAGCAAAGAAGCGGACAGAGAGACGGCGGACGACGGCGCCGGCAGAAAGGGCGCCTCGTCTTCGCCGAGGGCGCCGAAGGAATGTTCGCTGGTGGCACCGGTGACCTGTCAAAGGGGCGGCTCATCACACTTAGTCATTTAATTATTTTTTTGTTGGAAATTTTCGAAGACCCACGAGACTCTCGTCCTTATTTTTTGCTTTTTATTGCTGATTGTTTGGAGTTGTTTTTGTTCGGGGTCAAATTGAATATTTTACCGCAGTTTCCCCCCCCCCCCCTTAATGAGGTTCGACTTTTGAAAATTGACGCTTTTTCCCGAGAATCTCTCTAATAAAAAATGGAAAATTATAATGAGCTAATGAATGTAGTAAATTAATTTGCAATTATTCTTAGAAAATGCCAAAAAATGTTTTTCCATTCATTGCCAAAAGAATTGAACGCCTCGAGGGATTAATTAATTAAACAAGTATAATTAGTTAATTATTTCTTTTGTTCTGCTGACCACCGTCGTGTTCTCCGCCCATCTGTCCTCCCCCATGTCCATTTTCGTCGGTCCCTTTAATTTTTTCAATTTTAATTTGACGTTCGCCATTCATTTGCCCATAACTCTTTCTCACTTCACTGGCAGCAGCCGAAAATTGCGGTGCCATGAAATTGTGTTGGCACTGCGCGTGGGGGCGATGGAAATGGTCGGGCGGGGGGACGTAGCGATTGGCGTGGAAGGAAACGGCTTTTGAGGACGAAGCGACGGCACTGTTCAGAGAACGGCGCCGATTGGAAAAGGTCCGTTCAGAAACGACGGAAGACATTGGCAAAAGAGTGGCCAAATGCAAAGGCAATTAACTAATTAATTATTTAATTGGGGGAGGGAAAAAACAAAGGTTATTTTAGGACGGATGAAAGGACCGAATTGAATGGAAGCGAAGGAAGAAAAAGGGAGGAGGACGAAGAACGAAGACGGACGGACGAAGCGATCGATAACAGATGGACGACGGAGGGGGGGGGGGGGGGGGGGGGGGGGGGGCAATTGGGGGATGGCCGACCCGCCGGCGGTGGCGTTGCGGCGAGCGACTGACTGACCCCCCCCCCCCCCCTCCCCCCCCCCCATGCCGGACAATGTCCATCGCCCACCCCTCGCCCTCTCATCACTCTGCCCACTCTTTCTCCCATCCCTTTTTGCCCCTCCCCGCCAATGTCTGTTGGAGAGAGCGAAGCCCAATGGTCGCCGCCGCCGCCTCCCCACCGACCCACGCGGTGGCGTGGCGGCAAAGTTCAAACACAAAGGCAACAGTCTTCCGTTTGAACACACGTCGATAAAAACGACCTCTCCCTTCCCCCCTCACATTCATCCCATTTTCTGCGTCCGTTCACTCAAAATTCAAACGAATGAACAATTGGAAGGAGGGAGAACGACTGATAACTCATCAAAAGTGATTGATAAGTGATAAGAGAAGGGACGGCGAATGCCCAACACTTTCAATTTGTACGTAAATATTCAAATGTTTAACGGATTGGACAGTAAGTAATTTATATTATTTTTATTATATGCCAAAAATAAAAATGTTTGAAATGTGAAAATGACTGAAAACTAAACGAACTGAGAAAAAAAAAACCGGACGAAGTGCAGAGACGGAATTTGCTGAATTGTATTGGACATTGGCGAGATCAATGGCGAATGATTATTAACAAATAGCAAAGTTTCGTTTATGAAAAGCGAATGTCAGTAGAAAAGGAAGTGATCGGTCGAACTCGCAAAATAAAACAAACATAATTTGAAAAGTTAAAATAATAAATTCGTTGGCACTTTTCCAAATATAAAAAGACTTTGTCCGATCGATCACTTCCCCCACAGTTAAAGAAAGGTTAATGATTCGGGGAACAGTGATTTTTGAAACACACAATCAGACGAGGAGTAGCGGAGTGGTTGCGGAAACATCGGCATCCGCCGAACTGTCGTCGGCATTTGGGCCGGGCGAAGCGGAGGGAGACGGGCACCAGAAAGACTGGGCATTGCCAACACAGCCTTTGCTAAGAGGAAAAACAAAAAGTGAAAGAAAAAGGCATTGTGATTTAGGACACGGACTTAAATGGGTTTTTGAGTCCATCCGAAGAGAGTTGGAAATACGCGTAACGATACGCATTTAGTCGTTCATTAGTGGTGACGGCGGCGAGAATCTGAAGAAAATAATGAGGGAATTAATTAAACGGAAATTGAAAATTAAGGGGACGACTGATACTTGGTAAAATTGGATGCAAAGCAAAGCGGTGACGAAGAAAAAGTAATTGACGGAGAAAAAGCCCAAAACGGTGACGAAGGGCATGCAGAAAAGGACATTTGTGGCGGAGATTTGGCCACAGAAATCGCGCCAATCTTTGGGGAAACATTCGAAAGAGAAAATGGGAAAAACATTTACAGAAAAGACATCCGGAGAACACGAGAAGGCAGGAGAAGTCGAGAACAATCAGATAAACGATGAAAGCCCCTAAAATGGAGAGAAATTGGCATTTGTAAGCGCCAAATAAAATCTCATGAAAAAACGGACAAAAGCCATCCCAAAATGCAATTATATTACAGACAACAAACAATTCATTACTGTGGTTTTTTTCCCCGATACAATTGGCCACCCAAGGACCTAAAAAAGCAGTCAATCAATTAATTGTACACAATTAATTGTTAATTAGTACAGTGGTGGTCAAAACGGAGGATGCACTTGTCGCACACTCTGAAATTCAAAAGCATAATTCTAGTGATTTAAAAAAATGCATTTTGTACTCACTGGCAATGTTTGGAGCGCAACGGACGAGTGATCAGACAGGTGGGACAGAAAGTGCCCTTCCACAACGGTTCCTCCGTCATCCAAATGAGCATTTGGCACCGTTCCTGATAAAACCAAATTCCAAAATGTTTGCTGCTGAAAAGTAAAAATGCCAACTCTGTGAGTGACTTCGACAACGCCCGGGTCGGACAGACAAATTTGGTAAGTGAGCAAAGGGACGAGGAGAAGGCAGAAGAAAAAGGCGATTTGCATGTGCCAAGGGACGGCCGAATGGAGAAAGAGCAGCCAACCGAAGATGGAGAAGCATTTGGAAGCAATTGTGAGGCCGAAAAGGAACACGCGGATGGCCAACTCACGCCGATCCCTGGCAAAATGCCTGAAAATGGAAAATGCCAAAAACAGTGGAGGGAAAAGTGCCAAAAATAAACACCGACCGAAGGGTGAACAAAATAATGGCACCGAGCAGAGCAAAGAGTTCGGTTTTGACCACGTAATTGAACGGGAAATTGACGATGAAAGAGGACAAAAATAAGGCGAAGAATGGCAACGAAAAAATAACATTTTGTGAGATTCTCTGAAAGCGCAACAATATTTTTGGCACAATGCGTGGCATTGGCCAATTGTCTCACTTTGCTTTCGGACAATCGTTGAGAATATGTCGAGGGGAAAACGCCTCTTTCCCTGCCGGCCAATTCGATCATTCGCACAGAAAAGTGGTCGTTTTTGCGCCTGGCGATGTCCAACGGCGTTTCCTTCTCTTTGTTCAATGGCACTAAATTCACTTGGAGTTCGAGCAGTGCACTGACCGCCGTGTGATTTCCCTGGACAACTGCCCAATGGAGAGGAGTGTTTCTGAACAGTTTTTCTCCCCATTTTGTGCCTTTTTCGACTGACCGATAAGTGTTGTCCGCCTTTTCCATGTCGGCGCCCATTTTGGCCAACATTCGCAACGGGTCTTTGCTGTACACTTTGAAAGCCGCCCAAATGGCCGGCGTCATTTTCGTTGTGTCCAATTCGTCAGGAGATTGTCCCATGGCGATCAAATAAGCGGCCACGGGAGTACACCCAAATTGGATGGCAATGTGCAGAGCAGTGAAGCCTGACATGAGTTGTACTGTTTTGCGTGCATGCCAAAGACTATTGAGAAAACCTTCAACGTCGCGCATAGCCCAGTCGGCATTGTTCCGTACCTTCAAATTACTGTTCCATCATTAAATAAACCCGGCTTTACCCATAAGGTACTCAATGTTCTCTAATTTACCATAAATTAAAGGAATCAATCAACTGACCAAAAGTGCCACCATTCGGCCATGTCCGTGCCTGGCCGCCCAGTGCAACGGCGTCGAAGCAAGAACACCGCCAATGGCATTTACATTGGCGCCCCGGTCGATTAGCAATTGGGCAACCTAAAGCCAACGGATAAAAATGAAGGAATTGACCAGAGGAATTCGTCGGTGGTATTAATTACTCACTTCGACACGGTTATTAATAGCTGCCCAATGGAGGAGGGAGCAGTCGTCCTGGTCCACCTTGAAAAACGGCTAAAATTTGAAAGAGACTTGGCCGAACTTGCCGCATTCGCTGAGATTCGGCCGCCATCCAAAAGCCTTCGCAGTGTGCCAACATCGCCAAATTGTGCGCATTGCCTCGCCTCAGAATCAGCGTTTGGAGTTACTGCTGCACTCATTGTCAGTGAATTGGACGGAGAAACGGAGGGCATTTGAAGTTGGTCATCATTTTGAAAATTCATTGGCCAAATTGGCAAGGACAGACACACCGCTGAAGAAGAAGGAAATGGGAGAAACAGTGATAAGAAAAGGACAAACAAAAAAAGCAATAATTGCTAATGCAATAAAGAAAAGAGAGGACAACACAGTTAGAGAGAGAGAGAGCAGTACAAAATGTTTGTTGAGGACGACGGAGGGAGTGAATGAGGGAAATTGTGGTGGGGGAGAGAGAGGGGAAGGGGGGGGGGCATAGCCATCGGTCACTCCAAATGCCCAACTCTTTCCCACCGCAACAAATCAACACCACTCTTTGATTGTCCGCTCACAGAAGGCACCCTCCCCAAACAGTCGCCTCATTTCAAATTGACCAATTTCAACGCACACAAAAATCCCCACTCGCCAGCCAAGGCCATTGCCCCGCCCCATCCATTTGACCAGACTGATCAACCGAAACGAAACACAAATCAATGCACCCCCGGCGGGGGTGTCCGTCCCGGCTGATTCATCCCTCCATTTACCTGGCAGGATAATCTCCGGTCTCTCGCCTCTCTCTTTGCTCGTCCTCACTGCACTTTGGCTTCTTTTGCTTGTTGAGAATGTCGCACAAAAGGTGATCTTTACCAGAATATTGAAAAATAAAACGGGTTTTTTTCTGCATATCCCAAAAAGAAGCACAAATAAAAAGAATAAAATTTATTGGACAAAAGTGCCGAAGGGATTTTGTGAGATTGGTCAAGTGATCATTTGTAAAAGAAATGTCAGGCGAAAAGAAAAGAGCAAAGAGAACAAATTAAAGCAGAAAGGCGCATTTTGATGGAATTGGGCAACAAAATAAGTGTTGAGGGAAATGAGAGATTTGGGATGAAACGAAAAGAAAGTAGCAGCCTCAGAGAAGGAATTCGGAAAGCACAGAAATTAGAATTGAGGGGGGAAGGGAAGGGACCCATCGCACGGAACACAACGCATTCATTTGGTGGTCGAATCGGAAGATAAAGCCGCAAAAAGGGCGTCAGACGAAAGTCGGGGAGGGCCCCCCGCCGGAGCAACAACGGGGAGCAACACTGGAAAGACGACCGTGGAGAAGCTTCTCGTCGGAAATCACTCCGTCGATGTGAAATGCGGAGGAGAGATGGTCAGACTCATCGGAATCGGAATTCAATGCTTAACGGAGGACAGAAAATGCCAAACAAATCGACTCTATGCCTTCGAAATGCCAATTCGGCAGTTCCTTACCCGAGCTCAAAAGTCTGTCCCTCATGACAGTGGCAAGTTCAACGAATGCGTCGTCACAGTTTATGCCCGTTTTTGCGCTCACTTCGTAAATTGACACGCCAATTTTCTTTGCCAAACTAAAAAAGGAGTGTAATACTTAACAATAAAAATGGGTACTTTTCGGTTTTGTGTATACGCCTCAAATTTTAAAATATGTACAGTTTTTTTGATCGCACACAGGGAATAATTTACCCTTAAAATGGCAAAAACCTTAGATTTTTTAGGGCAAATTATTCCTTTTGTGCCACCAAAAACTTACAATTAGTGAATCTTTTGTTGGCATATTTGAAATTTTAAAGTGTGTACACAAAACCGAAAATTACCTAAAAATGTACAAAAATTCCTCCGATTACTTTTCGGCACGGTCAAAGTCCACCTTCCGCTCGGAGTCCAAGTCGGCTTTGTTGCCCACCATAAGGAGGACGGCATTTTGTGGCGCGTGTTCCTTCACTTGTCTTAGCCAATAATTCTCCAAATTTTGAAATGATTTTTCGTTCGTCTTAATTCCATTTAATTAGCATTAAATTACAATTTGTGCCAATGAACTGACCAAGTCGTACACACACATCACTCCGTGGGCCGAGTGGTAATACGAATTGTAAATGGTCCGATACCTTTCCATGCCTAACGACAAGCATTTTGGGGCAAATGAAACGGAGATTTAACACATTGAAATACCTGCAGTGTCCCTTAAAGCTGATAATGAGAATTAAATGACAAAACGCAAGGCAAAGTAAAACCCACCACAATTCCAACCGAATTTTGTCCCGTCCAATTTTGATGGTTTTCAATTTGAAATCGACTCCGAGTGTACTCACATGGTCAGAACGGAAGGAATTCTCGGAAAAGCGCAACAAAATGCACGACTTGCCACAGTTGTGGTCGCCGACAACGACAATTTTGAACAAATAATTGTAACTCATCGGCCAAAAGGACAGAAAATCAAAGCAACATCAAAAAGGGAAAATACGAATTGAAATTGGAAAGTCATTGAAAATCAAATCGTAAGACGACGAAAATAAACTAAAAAGGCAGAAATCTACCAAATTTATTTTATACATAAGGAATGTAAAATAGGTAACATATTTTATTATCACAAGAAAAAGGAATTGTACCAATAAATAGCCAAAGAAAGGGTTGAATATTTTGTCGGTTGACCATGGCTTTAGAAAAAAGAAAAACAAAGATTAAGCTGCTCAATCACCAATAGGTTTTTTTTTTTCTTAATATGCATTTTCTCCATTCATTTTCATTCCCTTCACAATCGCTGAATTTCGAAAAGAGTGACGTTGCTGTCAAACCAAATTGGTGGGTCGATGTTACTGAAATTGTTATCGTAATTAAGTTGGTTTTTATTTTGACTATAAAGGAAACTGACAAAGGTTAGAAATATCAAAAATAATTTTTTTTTTTTCAATTCCTATTAAATTTACCGGCAATAAACGACTCCCCAAAGGTATGTCCTGAACCAATTGTTAGTTGCAGAATTCGCGATGTATTTTCGGATGAGTATTGGGTGAGGGACGGGAAGAAGTCCGACAAGTGTTCCATGTTGGAGGAATTTCAGAATTTCACTTTCATCGGTGAGCCCTCTGCAATGAAAAAGGATTGATTATGAGTCCATTTTAGTAACCCTTTTTGAATCCCATTTCGGACTTGTCAATGCAAATTTTCTCCACTTGCGGCACCAAAATCTGCAAGACTCGCATGATCGTCTGTAGTGGTAACTTCTTCTTCCACGACTCCACCCATTCACTTGTCGGTGTCCATTCCTCCTCAATGTCTACAGTTTCGTTCGTCTGTTGCCCATTTTTGGCTTCCTCCTCCCGATTCTCGAGCTGTTTTAGCTGTTCAACTTCCTGCTGTATTTGATTCTGTTCGCTCGTCCGTTTGCTTTCCAACGATTCTTCCGTCGTTGTCATTGCTCCGATTGCCGGTGTTTGTGCCAGTGATGACGATTTTAGCTCTGACAATTAATGTGTTATTATTCCCCCACCCAATTTCATTGGTAATTAATTATTCCTTTCCGACCAATTTGTTGCTGTTTCGCCCGTTCTGTTTGTCCCTCCGTTTCTTCGTCCTCCTTTTCTTTCTTTGCGTGTTCCTCCACGGTTTGCTGTCGTTCACTGTCCTCATTCGCCTTCAAAGTCGCGCCTTTTTTGCCTTTCTTCAAATTCTGGGCAATTGAAACGGAATCACTGCTCAAATTGGCCAATTGGTAGAACACTTGTCGTTTTCGAATGATTGTATATACCAAATTTGAATTGCCTAAATTATAAAAAGTATTTTGAAAAAGGTAGAAAAGTACCGTCAAATTGATATTGGATGATGTTGTTGAACATTTCAAGCAAAAAGAAAATCAAATGGTGATTTGTGGGAGTTGAGAAAATGAACCAAGGAGTGCTAAAGGAAAATTGAAATGTAAAAAACTGACAAATTGGATGGACCTAAATGCTTCAACCAAATGCACTAATTTATTAGCAGTAACCATCGATAGCGATTTGAGATAAGGAGAAACTGAAAAGAAACGAATTGAAAATAATGCAAAAGCAAAAGAAAACTTTACCATTCACGATAATTGTAAGCAGACAATCGAAAAGTGACTGCAATTTGTGATTTCCGCTGGTGATTAATTTGTGGAAAACCTAAAACATTTTTTGAATAAATAAAAACATGATTAAAAAAGTAACAATTATCAGCAAATCGGCATGAGATCCGGTAAAAATTGGCACGTCAATAAGTCCTCGGGAAGTGAAAGGCTAAAAATGGGGTAATTAATTAATTATATGATTCAATCGTGTTTTATCAGTCGAATTTTGACTTGCCTTATTCAATCGGACACCGAAATTTCTTTCGCCACTCAAAAGAAGAATTAGGAAAACGCCCATATGAATCAAACCAATGCGAGCTTAAGCATAAATATTCAATTAAAAAGGTACTTAAGTGATAAAACAAAATCCGACTTGGGTCCGTCCTCGAATCATTGAGATGGAACAAAATTGGGACGAGAAGTTCAAGCACATCGCTGCTTTTCAGCACATAATAAAGGAATTTCTGTAACAATCCGATAAAATTAAGAAAATTGTAGCCAAATGTAAAAAATGACCTGATTGTACTCACAACATTTCCACACCAAAACAAGCAGTTCCTGGTGCAGTTCAACCTTCTTCGTGGAGTTTGGCAGATAAGAAGTTTGCAACTGATTGTTCAGAAGTCGGGTGAACCCCTAAAAGTGAAAAAAATATTGAAATTAATAAATTTGACAAAATTATTCAGATTTAACCTTAAGCATAAATTCAAAGTCATCTTCACGGTGAATACGCGACAAGTAATTGACAAAATAATTCTCGACATAACCATTCTAAAAAGGGAGTGAAAATGAATTAAGGGGAAAGGACACTTCGTCAGAGTTCGGCTGCGAGTCGCGGTCGAGACAAACGATAAGCAACTGAAGGGCGACTTCCACCAAAGGTTCGCGGGAGTCACCAAACAACAAATAATTGTACGGCATGCCAAACCCAATGGGGTCATAAGCACAGACTGTGTTCAGCAGAGAAGTGAACAGCGGAAGCTAAAGTTAAAAGGTGGTCTTTGGGTAGCGGTTGTGACACTCATATGTGTTTCACAATCAGAGATAGAGGGGGGGGGGGGGGTCAATTTCGCATATCGCAAGGGAATCGGTGATAAATTCGCAAAATTTTGGGCAAATCAATTTAAAAAATGGCAGAAGATCCAAAATAAAAATTTGCAAATATTTTCCTTTTTTTGTGAAATATAAAAGAAAAGCATCTTTTTCCCCATCGCAAAAAAAAAATCACAAAAAAGTTTGTTTTTTGAATTGAAAACGGAATAATGTTGTAAAAATTCATAGTGAAGAGCAAAATAAATCAACAGTAATTTTTAGAAGTTAATTTCCAAAAATTTTCGGGATCTGATGTTATACTATCTGGGATTGAAAAAAGTTTTAGGTTTGAACCCGATTTTAGGACATAGGCGCAAATGTCTGGAGGCACAAATGTAGGGTAACCCATAATCCCTGCTTTTTTATTATGCATTGAAAAGACTGACCACGTGTCGATTGTCCGTCGATGTGAAAAATGTTATCCATCGCATTTTGTGTTCTTCTTAAATAGAAAATAAATGAGAGTCTTCTGCCATTTCTCGTCTTACCAATTTCTGTCGTGTAAATTACTTCGGAAAAGCAAACGCTAAATGAAAAAGAAGAGCCTGGGAAGAGTAATAAAGTACCAACAGCAGCAATTTCAGAATTTCCGTTCTGTTCGCGTCATAAACAGCACTTTGCGGCGTTTTATTTGCAAATCCGACGCCGGACTGCCAAATGTTCTCACAACTGTCGACTTTGGAGATGTTTTCCAAGTGCTAAACAATGCAAAATCGGCGAAGAGAACGAAACTTGCAAATTGAGGACACTTACAATGTTTTTGTCCAAAATACCAATGGTAAAATTTGGACAAAACAAAAGGTCGGAGAGAGCCGTGAGGAGCAATTTCGAAAGAGGTAACTCTTTCTGGCTGTCGTTTAGACCGGCTTTTTCATCTTGGGGAAGATTTGTCCAAAAGAATTCGCGCCACTCATTTTGCTCAAAGAAAAACGGCATCAGACGGGTGAGAAGTCGAATGCAATTGAGCATCTGAAGAAACTCATATTTAATAATCCATTAGTTTTTCAATGAAAAACAACTTTTCTGTGCTCTTTTTGCGGGGGATTCGTCTGAGTGGCTCGGACCAAAAGTTTAACCGCTTTATAACACAAAATAGAAAGTGCCTGAAAATCAAAAATAACAGAATTAAATCCTGGTAATACTACTTGTTAGAGACCGGACGGGACTTTTGGTACTGAGTCGGGCTTTTTTCTCTAACTCATGAATTTCTCAATGAAAATTTTTTGAAAAATTCGCAAATACCGCAAAAAAATTTTCCGCGTCTGGCCTTACAACTTGGTTTGAAGGAAAACGCCGGCGGTCAACGGCATGCCAAAAAGCCCGTTTTTGCCAACTGAGCGCCGAACGGGCTTTTTCCGGGCCTTTTAAAACGGGCTTTTCGTAATAACTTTCTTTAAAAGAATCGGGTATTATTCAAATTTAGCAAGCTTAATGTTAATAAAAGAGAGTTTTGCGAATTTTTCCAAAATTTTTCATTGAGAAATTCATGAGTTAGAGAAAAAAGCCCGGTTTCAGTACCAAAAGTCCCGTCCGGTCTCTACTACTTGTTATCCCCCTGACACCCATTTATTTCATTTCGAACTCTGAACGGATTCAAATAAAAAGTAGAATTTAAATTGCGAAAAACTCCACTTTATACAACAAAAAAAAAAAGATCAATCTTTTCTAAAATGATATTTTCGAAAAATAAGTAGGAGTTTTGGTAGTATTACAAAACCAATTGTTTAATAAATTTAACAGACATTTGGTTGTCCGTCTCGCAGATCACGAATACCGGAGGGTTGTAGCGCCATAAAAAGGTCCTTCGCCGTGTTAATTGGAAGCAATTTTTCCCAGTCTAATTCCTCTCCGGTGGCCGAACTCTTCGTGGTTAATTCGACGACAGTTTTGCCGAATCCTCCTTAAATTCAGAAGCATTTGTTGAACAATAATTGTATACCACAACATACCCAATGAAGTTTCGGTGTTCCCCATTGTTGCTTGTTGTTCGTAAATATAAGTTTTAATTGGACGCTTCTGAAAAACCAAATAAAATAGTATAAAATTATGGAGGCGTTGGCTTTATTCCAAGGACCTCATCAGTAGGGCCTGTAATTATATGGACATAAAATCGCAAAATATGGCCATAAAATATGGACAACAAATCGCGAAATATGGACATAAATAGCAAAAATCTCAAAATATGGAATAAAATGGAAAAAATATGGATATAAATTTTTCAAAATTAGGGGTATAATTTCTCAAAATTTCTTCAAATTCGCTAAATGCAAAGTAAAACTTTCAAGAATTGCTAAATATATTATTAAAAATTATTTTTGAAGAAAAAAACACGACACATTAATCAATATTTTCGACAACCTTTTGATAAAAAATGCCTTTTTCGGAAAAATTTTCCGATTTGGGGTCAAAATCCCAGGTACTTGTGCAGTTTACGCCCCACAAAAAAATTTTTTAATAAAAATTTTTTAAAATCAATTTTTATAGGTTTTCGGGGTCGCTGATCACGAATCTGAACTCAGAATCGTGCTATTTCGAATCGCGAACCCAAATTCGAACATCTGAAAAAAAATTTTCCAAAATTGATTTTCAACGATTTTGAGTTCAACAACCGCCATAGCACACACCATCCCAGAAATGAGCTCCTGTACCAAAAAAGATTTGCATGTGTGGCTCAGTGGTTTTTGTAAGATAGTAAAGGACAAAGGGAGGAGGTTCGAGTCCGCTGTGCAACATGAATTTATTTATTTATTTTTGTACAAAAATTTAAAAAATGACGATTTTTGGAAATTATTTTTGGAGGTTTTTGGCAACCAAATTGGACAATCTTGATATCATTCGAAATCTCTTGATGAGGAGAAGCTTTTTCTAAGCAAATGTTAAGCAATTTGATAAGTTAGAAAAAAGATATGGGTGTTGTAAACTTGAAACTTTTGAGTTCGACTATAGACAAATATAAATTCACTATAGAAAGATGCAGAAAATTTTTCTCTACCGATATGCAAAATTAAAAGAAAATCTGCCTGAGGAAAAAAAAGTTATGCTGTTCGAAGTGGATTCAGTTTTTCTCTTAACAGAGATAAAAAAAATAGTACGCCAAAAAGAATGTTTTTTTCTCTGCACTCTCTCTTTATTGACACACGTCTCGTTTTTTGAGCCGGTGTGAGCAACAATTTTGACGATCATGATTTTGTCTTTCGTCATTTGTGGTCCCAAAATTGTTGGACTGTACCCATGCGTATGGCGGTTGTTGAACTCAAAATCGTTGAAAATCAATTTTTGAAAATTTTTTGCAGATGTTCGAATTCGGGTTCGGGGTTCGAAATAGCACGATTCTGAGTTCAGATTCGTGATCAGCCACCCCGAAAACCTATAAAAATTGGTTTTAAAAATTTATATATAAAAAAAAATTGTTATGGGGCGTAAACTGCACAAGTACCAAATCCCAATTTAGTTGATGGGGGCCGTTCTAATAGAGGTTTTTTGGGAAAATGCCAAAATATGGACATAAAATATGGACTAAATGCCAAAATATGGAAAAATATGGAAATATGGACATAAATCGCCAAATATGGAAAAATATGGAAAATATGGATATAGAAATCCGTCCTAGAGGCTTCAAACTAAGCTAAAAACATGTTTTTCGTGCGTTTCAGGCTTCCCAGAGTCCAGGAAAAAAATATGGATTTCCATATAATTACAGGCCCTACTCATCAGAGTCTTAGAAATAGGTAGATATGGCCCATATACCTAATTAGGATTTATCTTTTCGGTCCTAGATCCTATGTAGGGAACGACAAATCGTCTTTTTAGTCGCGGTTTTCAGAACGCCAAATGGTGTTTTCTTCGATATTTTTGAATTAAATGACCATTCAATTATTATTTGGTTTAAAATATTTTGTTCAAAATGGATGTCGGATTCGTGATCGCAGATCAGCGATCACGAAAACTTCATAGATATTTTTTGACATGTAAATATTAGGGCGTAGAATTATTAACTGGAAAATATAGTCAAAATTTTTCCAAATTATCTTTAACGAAAAAAGAATCTAACAATCGAAACTGTACACTATTTTTGACATGATTAATTAACCAATTTCTTATTATTTAAATTAATAATATTTTCGCGCTCGAAATCAAAGCCAATCGGTTAAAGTAATGCGCTGCCTCCATAAAATCAAAAAAGAAATCAAATTGTATTGAAAACAAAAACAGCAAATTAAAAATTCAAATGCGGAAATAAAACATGAGATCAGTTCTGAAAATGGACAATGGCCATTGGGCGATTTCTTTGCTTTACAACGAAAATGTCTAAATTGGTGTTTATTTGTTCCATCATCATGTCATATTATCTCACCCTCATTATTCGTTGGTCGATAAAACTTGTCGGCGTATGGCCATCCGTCGTTGATCTTCTCGAGAAAGTACTGCTGAAAGGCCTTTTGGCTTCGTCTCTCTTCCGCGTCTTTCCTCTCTTTCTCAATCATTTCTTTCAATGCTTTTCCTTCCGCATAATCTTTGCCTGTCGCCCTCTCATTTTTGGCCACTATATTCTCCATTTTGATCACTTGTTGAGTCGACGGCATTTGCCGCGGTGGTTCATCAACGGAAAATGCAGCAACGGATTCTTCCTGCTGCTGTACAACCTAATTGTTGGTGTGCTATTGCGGTTTTTCCTCAACTGGCTTTTACTTGAGATGAGCCCACTTGGATAAAGCACTCCTTTCGTTTTGAAAAAATTGCCCCCCCCCCTTCACGTTCAGAGCACTACAGTATATTTTACAGTATCATTCCACTACTTACTGGAATGTCTGTTTCTGTTGGGTCTGCTGTTGTTTTGTGAGTCTGTGGTGGGTAATTGCTTTTGGCCTCGTTTTTCACCGTTCCGACTGGTTCTTCTCGTATTTGTGCGCTGCTTCTGTTTGCCAATTCCTTCTGCGGTTTGGCCCTTTGTCCGTCGCCCTTTTGTCCGCTTTTTGTCTTCTTTTCGGGTCGCTGCTTTTCCCCGCTGTTTGAAATTGTCACTTCGCCGCTCACTTGCGTTGTTAAATGGGACTGAATGGGTGGCGACTTTTCGTTCTCAAAGCGTTCACAACAAAGCTTCATCGTCGCACCGGTGTAACAAAACATTTTTGGCTTAATTGGACAAATTAGCCATTTAAATTCACTCAAATTAAACATTTTTGTTGTGTGGGTTGGTTGGCTTGCCTTACCTCAGAACACTCCCTTTTGGTGCCCAATTGGCCACAACCCATCGCCGTCCCCTCGGAGCTCAACACACTGAAAGAACCCTCCGGGCACTCCTCCTCGATCATTTGGCCTTCTTCACTTTCCGTTTCTCGCTTTCCGTCTTCGTCGTCAATTATTTGTTCCATCATATTATCACCGTCATCTTCTTCATCATCCGATAGACTTGGACAGCATTGATAATTAAAGCCGGAAAAGAAACACGCGTGGCCAAAGCCACAAATCGAAGAAGATGAACGACGTCCTGCGCAAGAGAAGGCAATTCGACAAATGAATTACCACAAGAAATTAGTTAGTCTGCTATTAATTCATTAATTTGGTGGGTCTAAAGCGTCCCCGGGCAATTCCCGTCAGAAGAATTAATGAATGAATAAATGGCCCAATTGACCCGGCAAACACTGCAACGGTTTCCCGGTCCGTTCGTCCATTTTTGGCTCTCCTCCATTTGGACAATTAAATTGACCTCCAAATTCTGTGCAATAAATGAGCTTTTTAAAGTGTCTGCACGTTCTTTTGTGATTCTCACCCGCCGAAGAAATTGTGAAAGAAATGAAAGGCAAAAGAAAGGCGAAGAAAATACAAAGGGACAAAAGGGAAAATCGCATCGAAAAAAGGGACGAGGAAAGGTAATTAGGGATAATTTATCAGCAATTTTAAAATGAAGCGGCTTTTTGAATTCCTCTCAATCAGCAGAAAGCAACATACTAAAGTTGCTTAAATATGCTTCCAATCAATTAAGTTTTGTTCCAAAGAAATGTCCGATCCCTTTTAATTGAAGCAGCGGAAGGGCGGCTTTTGCTTGGATTTGACCGCCCAAAAAGGGAAACAATGCGCGGCGCGCCCAAATTAGAGCAGCCACCAACGGATGAGAAGAAGCAAAGCTTAAAAAAGTGAAGGCGACCGACGGACGCTGAATGCGTCGCTCTCGCTGTTATTTCTTTTCACGGAGGTTTAAATTTGGGAGGGGGGGGCAAATGAAGAAAATAATTGGATTAACGGAGGAACCGACCGAATGGAAAGCGGCGCCTTTGAAATATAAAAGGATTTGTAAAGCAAAAAACATTCAGTGATGAAAGGCTATGGGAAAAAAGCAAAGAGCGGCGAGAGAAAGTGAAACGAATGAAAGCGGAGGAAAATGCCTGAGGGCAAAGCTTTGGGGCTCATATCGCCGGTCCTCCCATCCCTCGCTGAGCACTTCCGCCACTCTCTCCCAACTTCCGTTGCTTTGGTGGTTCGGCTCAACGCCGAGAATGTTCAGGACGAGCTGAAGCACAAATGAAAAAGCAATCATCCGACCAAAGGAAGGAGGGAGGGACTGACCTGATAAATGTCCACCACCTCAATCGGTTCGCTTTTGTAGTCCGCTTTGAATGCTTAATTAATTAGCAATTTCAATTGATTATTATTGACAATTTTACCCGGTCCTCTTGCCATGAAAATTCCTAAATTTTTAAACATAAAATTGGGCCAATAAATGAGCCCTTTCCACCCTTCTGTCCATACCTTGCATTGCTTCGTGTTCATTTTCCCATCCGTCGAGCATTTTCCATTTTTTGGCCAATTTCTCGCTAACATCGGTCGATGGAATATTTCGCTAAACATCAAAAGGCAATGACCGGTTTTGTCCATGCGAAGAAAGCAATGAATCAGTCAGTCACCGTAAGGAGAACAATCCCGGGCCGTGCGATCAGCACAATCGGAGCGATCAGTCGCGAGTCGCGCCAATGGAAATGGTCGGGGAGTTCGTGCCTAATTGGGCCAATTAAGAATTTGCCGTTAATTATTATTATAATGCGTGCCGTGCCTTCTGTAAACATTGACTAAAGGTGCCGTCTCTTCATTTTCGTAATCACCGACGAAAGCCCACTGGTCGCACACTTTAAGTTCGAAGAAAGTTGTGTCCTGAAGGAAGGGGTGGCACTTTTACAATAAAGGGACATTGGACGGAAGAACCTCTTCCCCGTCGATGGGCCAAACCATGGCAAATGCCAACGAATTGGCCACTCGTCTGACCATGGAGGGGTCCGCCAAACACTCGTCGATGTAAAACTGGTCCTCCTCCTCCACCGCCATCAGTCCGTGGTCTGACAGCACCACCAAATTGGTCGACTGGTGAAGGTCCATCGTGTCCATCTCCTCCTTTTGGGGGATGAGTGCTTAGATTAGTTGGGTTCGTCAAATCACTTGGATCTTTCGCAGGTAATTGTCGACCGTGGAAAGTGCTTGTCGCGTTTGACTTGACGACTGACCGCCCGAGCGAAGTGCCTTTGGGAAAATGCCAATGAGTAAAAATATTTGCCAGAATTCAATTTTTTTTTTTGCCATTTACCTTGTCCAACCCATTGTATCGTAGAAGGACAAGCTGAAAACATTTGATCAAAAGTAGTTTTAATAAGTTATAATCAATTAAGAAATGACATAATCCAATCAAAATATTTGTTCAAAATTTGGTTTAATTCTAAAATTTATTCGCCTGTTGTCTGTAGGGCTGATATTTTTTGATATGTTTGACAATGGTTGGCAAATGCGGCAGCAGATCGATGCTATTGGAATTGTTGAAAGAATGCCGTCGATTTTGCGGCACTTGGACGATCAAATCGACGTGGGCTTTCTGAACAAAAGGATTTCATTTAATAAAGCGGAGAGAGATGGACATGACAAGCGGGGAACCAATAGCAGTGCACGTCGATGCCCGCCTTTCCAACCGCGTACCTTAAAGGGGTGTAAATATTGTGCCTACTTGCCTTCATTTTTACTCCGATTACAAAAACGCCCTCGGCCATTCTTCGCTCCCCCCCCCCCCCCTCTGCCCATTGGTTGTGCCATTGTCCCCACCAAAATGGTGCCGGATTGCCAGTCCACCAGAAGGGATTCGAGTCGTTGACACCAATGTCCCGTTGGAAAAGCATCGAAGAATTAGGCGCAAACATAAAATCGCTGGTGAAATTGTGACTTTCCACGTATAGGCCTGAACATTAAAAAAGCAAAAACGCATTGTGACAAATTAATTTGGTCAAATCGGAGTTCACCTGTCGCGAGACTGAACCAATTTGGGTACGATTGGGTGGGGAAGACGGGCCTAAGTGAGAGGGCCTCCATTCCATTCTGAGGCAACGGAATGACAAATGGAAAAACTCGGCCAAACCAACCTCGAGAAGTGTCTTTGCTCCGGGCTTCATTCTTGCGTTGGTCTGATTGAACAGATTCGCGCCATACCCTCAACCAATTAATTAATGATTCGTTAATGGGTCGTACACGGCGGACGGGGGGTCTGTCTTTCCCCTCATCCCCCCCCCCCCCTTCTCTCTATCCCTTCCTCTCCCTCTCTTCTCTCTGTCCATCTCCCTATCACCCCTTATCTTCCCCCCCCTTTTCACGTACTCTATCTCTCTCTTTCTACTTTTAGCCTATCTCTCTCTCTCCCTCTCTTTCCTCCCACACCTCATACTTTCTTCCCTCTCTCTCCTTCCCCGTATCTCTCCGTCCCCTCCCCCCCCATCTTTTCTTCCCTCGTTATCTCCCCCCCTCTCTCTCTCTTTCCCTTTATCTCTCCCTCTCTCTTCCTCCCTCTCTCCCGCGCACTTACCGTCCACCAGAAGCAAAATCAGATTCTGCCCTGCGGGTTCCTTCTGGGAATTGCAATAACAAAGCTCCAAAAAGAAGAGGAAAACAGCAAAAGCAAAGAAAAAAGGCAATCGCCGCATCGGAACAATCGCCGCGACTGAAAAGAAAATTAAGCGAATGGCAAAAGAAAGGAAAAGGGCCAATGGTGGCAGAAAAAGACATGTCCGAAGAAGTTTAAATTGATGAGGTGACATCGTTTTGGTGTTGTGTAACATCCCAACCCCCGGGGGAATTAAATTCGACCGAATGGGCCAAAGGGAAGCGAAGGGACGGACGGATCAGCAGCCGAAAGCCAACACAAAGCAGCGGCGCCCCCGCCACCCTCAAATCACTTCGCCCAACGGCTGCTGCCGCTTCTCCCCATTCCGGCGGCTTTTCGTCGGATGTTTTGGCCCTCGGCAATTGCCCTTTCCCAACGGACCTTTTGGGTATTAATTCTCCCCCCCCCCCCTCCCAATTCTTCCGCATGAACCAAACAATCGCCGTTTGAAAGACTAATGGAGGGGGGGGGGGGGGGGAATCCGCGACATAAGGCATTTACGCCCCCCGGCCCAATGATTTGCCCACCCTTTGGCCCTAAACACCCGAAACGCAATAACCACTAACGATCAATAAACGAGTTGGCCGGTTCAAACCAACAAAACGGAAGAAATGTTTTGCCATGCCATTACCCCCCCCCCCACACCAATAGCATTTATTAGAACGCTAAATTTTGCGTAACCTATCAAATCGCGAAATTTGATATATTTCTAAGAAACCATACGTTAAGCCAAGTGATGGGGGGGGGGGGAATGATAATTTTTTAAATTGCAGATGCTAACTTTCATATTTCTCCTTGCTTTTTGGTGCAAATAAGAAATTGCCATGACAAATTTATTTAAAAATGCAAGTTTTCTGATAAACAAAGACGAAAAGATGCGAGAATGTCACTTTTCCAAACACATCGTATCCAAAAAACACTGAAAGTCTACAGTAATCCCTGTCGCTTGAGATCCTCATAAGTGCGTCTGTTGACAACATTTCCCAATGAATCCTCAAATTCCTCATCCGCTTCAGGGTTCCATTTGTTTCGGTTTTTTTCGTCACAAATTTTCTTCCATAATCTGAAAAAATGTTGAAAAAATTATTTGGGTTTCATTATTCGGACACTCACTCAATGGCATCATTTATCTTTGTGATGTTAGTGAAATGTGCCGTGTTCGGAATGCCCAAACAGCGCATTCCGTGCGAATGCCGCCATTCCTAAAGGGTGATTTTGTGATTCAACGGTAAATTAGGTAAAATTAAGTGTTTTCTCACAGTGAAATGTCGCTGGAATGCCTTCGGCCCCTTGTACACTTGGTTTCCACAAATCTCGCAACTGTAGCCAATGTTTAGCCCGTGCAATTTGTACAGCCAATACGGAATTGGCTTCCCGTCCCAATCAAGTGGTAAATTCTTCGGATTGTACGGCACATTGTCGGCTTCTTCTTCGACTTCGTACACTTCCTCCACGTCGTCCTCCTCCTCCTCCTCTCCCACTGCTCGCGCCTGTTTCCTCTCGATATTTTCTCGCGTTGCCGCTCTTTCGGAACTGACCAATTCAGAAAGCCTCAAAAAGTTACGCAGAATTATTTGAATAAGATGAGTTAGGGTTCACTATATTAAGGTGTTTTTTTTTGGTCGTTTTGAATTTTAGGAATAAGAAAATGTGCTTTTGAAATTAGAACTAACGGGTCTTTTCATAAATATTATCCTACCAAGCTATATTTTAAAAAAGTTTTGCATTTGATATCAACAGAAGTGTTTTAACTCAAAAGTTAAAACATTTAGGCAAAAAAAATAAAATAAAAAATTGATAAAATTATTATTTTTTGAAATCACAAGCAAAATCTGACGGCTAATTCAGAAATAGCACCCCCGGTTTTCTGAAGTCTAATCAGATTAAAAACAAAAAATCTTTGTTTTGAATGTTTCGTTTATTTTATGGGCTTTTTTCAAGCCAAAACCATCAGTCTAAAACCCGGGAAAATTATTTATAAGTTTTTAAGAAAAGCGTGCGATCAAATTATAGCTGACTAATTAGGCTTTAGAATAACATCAATTATTTCGATTAAAAAAAAAAGAAAATTCAAGTTATGCTAACTATAATCGAGAGGACAATATTTATGAACCGACCAAATGATTTAAAAAGTTTCTTTGGCACCAGCACTTTTGATAACATTAATTTTCATTGTCACCTCAAAATATGCGTTTCCGCCTTGGCAAGAGTGTACTTCCGATTCTCTTCTTTTGTGTCTTCAGCGTTGAATTTTCCATTTCCATTGACAACAGTCGAACCATCGGAATTTTTTGTGGAAAGTAAACGGAGAGCCCTTTCTTTTACGGTCCTAAATATGAGTTGATTTGGTAATAGTTTATGTGTGTTAATCAAGACAACAACAAACCCTCCGCATTTGAGTCCGAGTTCGATTAACGCCGCTTTGAGTCGATCGGCGCCTAATTCCTCCAATTCCTCGAGGCTGTTGAAGTTAGACAAATCGATCTCTGCGGACGGTTGCGCGAACTTTGTCATCGCGCCGCTTGGCTTTTCGTTGGACCACCCAATCACTTTGCCTTCCTTCCATTTTTCTTCAAAATCCTTTAAAAATATACAATTTAATTAAGTCAATAATCACTTCTTTTTTGTCCCTTTATTGCTTACTTTGTCCACACGATCCAATTCCAAAACAATGTCAATGAGTGGCTTCGCCCGGGAAATAAAATCCCTCAAATATTCCTCCAGAGAAACGACATATGTTTTGTAGGCACCCGTCTTCTTCGTTTTTTCTCTGGAAAGTTCGTGGAGGTCGTCGAACTTCGAAAGATACGAAATATAATCAACACGCTAAATGGGAAACACGTTAATATAATTAGTTAAATTTTGCATTACTACTCACAGTGACTTCCTTTAGATTTACATATTGCTCATGCAATGAATGAAGGTCCAAAAACTTTCCGTATCCCTCCTCATCCGTGAAACGGACCATCTCCTTTTCCAATCGGTCTGGGTCCTGGATGTAATTGGCCATCTCTTGAAACTCAATTGTCAGTGTCCGAGCAGTGTCGTTCGGGTTTTTTCGATGAACATCCTTCAACGTTTTTAAACGAGAATAAAACTCAGCGAATTCATTTGGACCGCCAATGGATTGGACTTCTTTGCTGCGTTCACCGTGTTCATCTTTGTAGGCATTGATTAGCTTTTCCGTAGCCAATTGATTTCTCTTAAACTCACAGTTTTGACATTATTAAAAGAAATTGAACCAAATTACCTCAATCAACCGTTTTATGCGTTGGTCGGAATTAATTCTTTCGCGTTGCTAAAAAAAGGTTCCAATGACTAAATTTATAAAAAAAACATACTGATTTTTTATCCATCATAAATTCATTAACCATCAGATCGATGCACCGTTCTCGCTCCTCATGACAATTTCGTTGGACTTCAAGCAAAGATTCCATTTAGATAATTTGCTTTTAATTTTAAAACCAGAATTATTAAGTTTAAAAGAGGAGAGAGACTGGTAGAGAGCGAGAGAGAGAAGAGGAGAGAGAGTGAGAGACTAAAATAGATTATTTATTTGTTTTTAAATTAAATAATCATTTGCTTTTTAAATTATAATTTCAATTTAAATAAATATTCAATCATTGTATTGTAACCCACAACCCCCTCCCAATTTACTCAAAAACCCTGGGACTCAATTAGGCTAACATTCCTCCTCCCGTTAACACATTTCTCTTTTCCCACCTTATCTCCCGTTTAATCTCCCTCATCCATTTCACATCCGTTCCCCTTTTCCGTTTTCCTTCCGCCGCTTACGGACACTTCACGTACAAAAGGCACTCCGATCACACCAATCGAGGAGGGAGAGAGGAAGAGCACGTAAATCCATAATTCACTCAGTCTCTCCCCTCCGTCCCTTTCCCTTAGGGCTTCTTTCCCTTCCCCTCAGGGCTTTTCTCACCCCAAGGAATTCAATCCCTCCAGGGCACTTTCTTACCAATGGCACTTCCGAAATCCAATCAATCCTCCCCTTTTCTAATCTCAATCAACACGGCACTTATTTTAAACAATTTTATTTATATTTATTTTCTCATTTTCGTTAATAAATAATAAAACTCAATTCGACATTTGGAAATAAAAGGGAAATTAAAGGGGAAATTCGGTAATAAATAAAGCGTCTTTTTCGGACAATTTCCCTCCCGGCCCGGCACGTTCCCACATTTCTGGTAGCACCGGATGGTTGTCGAATGACAACCTTTCCACCCTCTCTCTGGGTAACATTGCCCAATTTCACCTCTGGCATTTCTTCCCACTAATTCATAATTTTTTTTCTCTCGCTCATTTTTCCTTTCCTTTCACTTTTTGGCCTTCTCCACAATATTCACGTGCCGCCGCAATTAGTTGTTCAATTCCATCTCCGACTTCTTGCAAATAACAGCTGTCGTGGAGTTCAAAGCTTCTCGATTAGCAGAGCGGATTTTTTTTCCCCCTTAATTCAATGGCCATTTTCCTCCGATTTCCACCCAAACATTTTGATTAAAAGCTTAAAATCTTCCCCCCCCCCACTCCCCTTTAAACATCGAATATCCCGTTCTCAGGACAAATTGCGCAACATTCAAATTCAAGCCATTTCCCTCACATTCAGCATTCAAATTTCAGGCCATTTCCGTGCATCAAACATTCAGCCATTTTCTCGCATACAACATTCAAAATTCCAGGCCATTTGCACATCAAACATTAAAATTCCAGGCCAATTGCGCATCCAACATTTAAATTCCAGGCCCTTTGCGCATTCAACATTCAAATTTCAGGCCATTTGCACATCCAAATTCAAATTCCAGGCCATTTGCGCATCCAACATTCAAATTCCAGGCCATTTGCGCATCCAACATTCAAATTCCAGGCCATTCCCTCGCACCCTCCCGGCCCGGCACGTTCCCACATTTCTGGTAGCACCGGATGGTTGTCAAACGACAACCTTTCCATCCTCTCTCTGGGTTGTCACATTTCACCTCTGGCATTTCTTCCTGCAAATTTACATTTTTTTCTCTCGCTCATTTTTTCTCCCCGCCCTTTTCCCTTCCCCACAATATTCACGCGCCGCCGCAATTAGTTGTTCAGTTCCAACTCCGACTTCTTGCAAATAAAGCTGTCGTGAAGTTCAAAACTTCTCGATTAGCAGAGCGGAATTTTTTTCCATTGGCCAATTCTCAGATTTTTCGCACAAACAATTTATTAAAGCTCAAAAGCCCCTCCCCCGCCCCCTCTTCATCATCGAACATTTCATTTCAGGAAAATTGTGGAGCCAGCATTTTAGTTTACAGGCCATTTCGCGCATCCAGCATTCAACCATTTTCCTCGCATACAACATTCAAATTTCAGGCCATTTTCCTCGCATACAACATTCAAATTTCCAGGCCATTTTTCCTCGCTTACAACATTCAAAATTCCAGGCCATTTTTCCTCGCATAAACATTCAAATTTCTAGGCCATTTTTCCTCGCATACAACATTCAAATTTCCAGGCCATTTTTCCTCGCTTACAACATTCAAATTTCAGGCCATTTCCCTCACATTCAACATTCAAATTCCAGGCCACCTCACATCCAAAATTCAAATTCCAGGCCATTTGCGCACCCAACATTCAAATTTCAAGCCATTTTGCTCGCTTACAAACATTCAAATCCAGGCCATTTCCCTCACATCCAACATTCAAATTTCAGGCCATTTCCTCGCATATAAATTTAAATTTCAGGCCATTTTCCTCGCTTACCACATTCAAATCCCCGGCCATTTGCGCACCCAACATTCAAATCCAGGCCATTCTCTCGCATCCAACATTCAAATTTCAGGCCATTCCCTCACATCCAACATTCAAATTCCAGGCCCTTTGCGCATCCTACATTCAAATTCCAGGCCATTTGCGCATTCAACATTCAAATTCCAGGCCATTTGCACATCCAAATTCAAATTCCAGGCCATTTGCGCATCCAACATTCAAATTCCAGGCCATTTGCGCATCCAACATTCAAATTCCAGGCCATTTGCGCATCCAACATTCAAATTCCAGGCCCTTTGCGCATCCTACATTCAAATTCCAGGCCATTTGCACATCCAAATTCAAATTCCAGGGCATTTGCGCATTCAACATTCAAATTCCAGGCCATTCCCTCGCATTCAACATTCAAATTCCAGGCCATTTGCGCATCCAACATTCAAATTTCAGGCCATTTCCTCGCATCCAACATTTAAATTTCAGGCCATTTGCGCATCCAACATTCAATTCCAGGCCATTCCCTCGCATCCAACATTCAAATTTCAGGCCATTTCCTCGCATCCAACATTTAAATTTCAGGCCATTTTGCTCGCTTACAACATTTAAATCCAGGCCATTTCCTCACATCCAACATTCAAATTTCAGGCCATTTCCTCACATCAAACATTCAAATTTCAGGCCATTTTCCTCGCTTAGAACGCTTTTTCCTCGCAACCAATTTCAGTTACCAGGCCATTTGTGCATCCAACATTCAGTTACCAAGCCATTTCCTAGCATCAAACATTCAGCTTGCACATACACAGTTTTCAGGGAAGTTCTAAACCTTTATATATGCTTTACACACCCACACCCTCACATTTTTAACCACCTTAGTTAATGCTTAATATTTTTTAAAATTAAAACTACCATAACTCAAGTTACAACCTGGTTACTATTTAGTAGCATCCAGCGAATCATACTTAACTTTTATTTCTCTTGGCGTTCTCGCACCGTTCTTCTCTTGTACCCTTCCGAATTAATTGGTCAAAATACTACCTCTCAATTTTACACAGTTTTAATTAAATTAAACTTTCGGTACCAAAATTCCTATATTACGCAATTCCAAACAAAAAAACAAGTAGGATTACCTTCACTGGGTTATCTTACTAAAAAAACAACTAAAATCTTAGCTCCTCTCTCAATTTAACCTCCTTAAATCCATGATTTTTTTCCTATTTAACTAATTTGATTTTCCATTTGGATTTTTCCTAATAAATTCCTTTTTACTTTAATATCAAAAAGCATTAAACGAAACAATATCCAGGAAATTAATTTTGTATGTTATCGTTTTTAAACTGTCCTATTTTTTTCTTTAATTTATTAATCCAAAATTTAGGTTTTGTTTTTCCATTAAGCCCAAATGCAACAATTCTTTAAAAAAAGCGATTTTCCCCAAAGGGATATATTGCAAAAAAAAAGCACTACAATGCCAAATAAATCCTTTTAAATTAGTAAAAAGGGCTAAATTATCATCTCAATTTCCCCAACCCACAAATTTCCATTTTAAATTCCTGCCCTATTTTTTCTAAATTTTTGAATTTATCCATTAGCTTTCAATCCTAATTTCCGATTAGTTTCCTAATTGTTTAGTTAGCCGAATTAATCTGTCCATCCTTTTGCACCAAAATCCCGAAATTAAAGTTTTGTTTTTCCAAGTGAACCCCAAAATCCATCCATTCTAAAAACAAACTACAAGCGGATTTTCCTCTACGGGATTTCTTGCAGAAAAGCGATAATTCCTTTCCCAACGCAGTTTTGATGTCATAATTTTACATTTCAAAAATGCATATTTCTCACACCCTGCACTCATAAACGATGACATGGCACAATGTCCCCCACACTTCCTTCCTCTTTCCAGCCCATGGTAGTCCAACTATCCTCCTCTCCAACCACACCCGAACCACACTAAAACAAAATATTTTTTTTCAGGAATCCTTGGAACTTCACTTTGTGTTAAACGCTCAGATCCAGTGACCATTGCTCAAACAATTTTGCCTATCTGCACTGCGCAATGAAATCACAGATGATATGAACTCGATGAAGGAAAGATGATATGATGAGTGATTTGATGATTCCGTTTTCGATGGACATTCATATCTCTTCTTATCTTTCACCATCTACCCTCACCAAAGACCAGGGACGGTCTTCCTGTGGCGTCGGAGGTGTAACCCACAACCCCCTCCCAATTTACTCAAAAACCCTGGGACTCAATTAGGCTAACATTCCTCCTTCCGTTAACACATTTCTCTTTTCCCACCTTATCTCCCGTTTAATCTCCCTCATCCATTTCACATCCGTTCCCCTTTTCCGTTTTCCTTCCGCCGCTTACGGACACTTCACGTACAAAAGGCACTCCGATCACACCAATCGAGGAGGGAGAGAGGAAGAGCACGTAAATCCATAATTCACTCAGTCTCTCCCCTCCGTCCCTTTCCCTTAGGGCTTCTTTCCCTTCCCCTCAGGGCTTTTCTCACCCCAAGGAATTCAATCCCTCCAGGGCACTTTCTTACCAATGGCACTTCCGAAATCCAATCAATCCTCCCCTTTTCTAATCTCAATCAACACGGCACTTATTTTAAACAATTTTATTTATATTTATTTTCTCATTTTCGTTAATAAATAATAAAACTCATTCGACATTTGGAAATAAAAGGGAAATTAAAGGGGAAATTCGGTAATAAATAAAGCGTCTTTTTCGGACAATTTCCCTCCCGGCCCGGCACGTTCCCACATTTCTGTATTTAAAAGTTTCTTCTCTTCTAATCACTAGAGACCGGACTTTTAGGCACGAAAATTTCTCAAATAGGCACCTAAAAAAGGCACCGAAAATGTGAAAAAAGGCATAAAAAATGGCAAAAAAGGCACGAAAAAATGGAAAAAGGCACCAAATATTCAACATTTTTCTAGCAAAAATTTAAAAATTTATTTTTTCCTTTTTTTTTTTTTTTCTGGCCAAATTTTTTTTTTCTTCTATGTTATATCAACAATTTCATAACCGGAGAGAAAAAAAGGAATTTTTAGCTCCGAAAAAATGACAATTTTTGGGGGTCCCGGCGGTGCCGATAGGCGCCGCCGGAAAAATTTTTTGCAAATTGTAAGAATATGATAAGAAAAATTGCAAAAAATGAAAATATTTTCCATTTTTTTCCAAAAATCCTGAAAAAGGCATGAAAAAAGGCACCAAAAGGCAAAAAAGGCACCAAAATTACGTGCCCGGCATAAGGCACCAAAATCGCAAAAAAGGCAAAAAAAGGCACCAAAAAGTTCAAGCTAGAAGCTTCAAACCAAGTTAAAAACTCGTTTTTCGTGCATATTAGGCCGTAGCAAGTTAGCAAAAAAAAAGGCATATGCCTCAAAATCCGGTCTCTACTAATCACCGTTGTGTCTCTTTTAATCATTGTTGTACCTCTTCTAATCAAATCACTTTTGAACCTCTTCTAATCTCTGTTGTACCTCTTTTAATCACTGTTGTACCTCTTTTAATCACTATTGTACCTCTTTTAATCTCTGTTGTACCTCTTTTAATCACTATTGTACCTCTTTTAATCTCTGTTGTACCTCTTTTAATCACCGTTGTACATCTCTTAACCATAGTATACCTCTTTTAATCACCGTTGTACCTCTTCTAATCACTGCTGTACCTCTTCTTATCACTTTTGTAGCTCTTCTCATCACTTTAGTACCTCTTCTAATCACTGTTGTACCTCTTCCAATCACTTTTGTACCTCTTCAAATCACTTTTTTACCTCTTCTAATCACTGATGTACCTCTTCTTATCACTTTCTTCTAATCACTTTTATACCTCTTCTTATCACTTTTGTAGCTCTTCCAATCACTGTGTACCTCTTCCAATCACTTTTTTTACCTCTTCTAATCACTGTTGTACCTCTTTTACTGTGGTTTCGGGCTCGAAGCGCCCGTCTGAGTCCAACAAAATTTAATAACGGGCGCGAAGCGCCCGCTCAAGGCCGCGAAGCTTCCTAAAAATCTCAAAATTCAGAAACGGGCGCGAAGCGCCCGTCTGAGCTCAACAAAATTAAAAAACCGGCGCGAAGCGCCCGTCAAAGCCCAACAAAATTTAAAACGGATGCGAAGCGCCCGCTCGAGGCCGCGAAGCGGCCTAAAAATCACCAAATTTAATACGGGCGCGAAGCGCCCGTCTGAGGCCGTGAAGCGGCAGAAAATGCCCAACAAAATTAGAAACGCGCGCGAATCGGCCTTAAAACCCTGCAAATTTTTTCAAAATTCCAAATCTCTTAAACAACCAGATAGCTTATCTAGGTAGCGAAGCTCAAGAAGCGCGAAGCGCTTTATCCCCACTAAATACCCGACGGTTCACGCACCCGCTAGTATGCATAAAAATGTAAAAGTGTAAATTCAAAATGTAAATTTTGTAGAGTGGGGGCTTTAATAGTAAGGAGTAAGAGAGGAGTAAAAAAGGACCAAGTAAGAACTTGGACATTTTGGTGTAATTTTAAAAATTACGAATTTTAGAATGATATAACTAGAGACCGCAAAAAAAGGCAGCAAAAATCGCGAAAAAGGCACTAAAATAGGCACCAAAAAATTGAAAAAAAGGCATGAAAAGGCACGAAAATCCCGAAAAAGGCATTTAAAAAAATTTTTCTAAGGTTTTTAGGGAGCAAAACACGCAAAATTTAACCAAAAACATAATTTTGGTCATTTAAATGATTATTAAATATTTTATAATGATTTTCGAATAAAGAAAATTTTTAAAATCTAAAATTTTTATCAAGAAAAAAATGAAGTTTTGGCGATCAATTTTTGAGAAAATTTTTCAATTCTTAGGGGTGTATTTCTGAAATTTTTTCATTTTTTAAGGGATGTATTTTTTTTTAAATTTTTCAAGTCATTTCTTAGGGGTGTATTTTCCCGATTTTATTCCTTTTTTAATGTAATTTTCCGAAAAAAAACGCCAAAAAAGGCACCAAAACGGCAAAATGCCAAAAAAGGCATTTAAGGCACGAAAATCCCGAAAAAGGCAAAAAAAGGCATAATAAAAGTCAACGTAGAAGCCTCAAACCAAGTGGAAAATGTGTTATTTATGCTTAATATATCGAAACTAGTGCGCAGAAAAAAAAGGCATCTGCCTCAAAATGCGGTCTCTAGATATAACCGACTGATGAGTTACGGGCGTCCCTTTAGAAACTCCAAATATGGGTTATCCCACTTTTACCCACAACGCTTCCTGGTACTACATAGCTGAATTGAGTGAGTCTTAGGACTCATTTGTCATAAAAAACTTTTTTTTAAAATTAAAATGGCGTTTTATTATTGGCGTACTTTTGAATAATGCTGACTCATGAAAAAACTCAAATTACTTTTGCTGCTACGTTCACTCACCTGACAGCAAATGACGGCTCAAAGTTAATCCTTTCCTCTGCTGATAGGTTTATCTAATGATTGACTGAAAAAGTGATGACGCATTAAAAATCTTTCACTAAATGATAAATTCTTTCCTTATTCTTTTATAATTGTTTTAACTTAAGCCCATTAAACCAGGCGCACATTTTGAAGTAACTTATAAACACACATTATTGTTTTTTGGCCGTTTTCATTTTAAATTTTTACCTAGAAATGCTATTTTTAATTAAAATCGATTATAAAATATTTCAAAAAATAAAAAGTAAATTTTCTGTAATTTCTAATTTCCTTCTATAAGAGCTCTAGCTAGGCAGTAAAACGCAAAGGATGGGATAAATTTGCTGTAAATCATCTATGTATTCTCTTTTATTCTTTTCCTTACAAAAATGGTTAACAACGACTCTGGGATGAGGGTCTAGGGTTGTCAGAGTTCAAACCTTCGGAGTCTTACCCGTAAAATAACGAAGTTAGGTTACTACTACTTTCCTAACAATTAAAAAATTACCTATCATTCATCTCAAATTTATTTAATTTCACAATTTGTCATGCATATTTTTTGTCACTTTAAAAGATGTCAGACAGAAAAGACAGTGTGACAGGAGGGAAACGAATAGAGCAGGAACTTGCTGAGGACGGCCGTCCTGTTTACATCGTCGTATTGACCGTCTTCTTAAAAGGGTTTTTCTTTTTGTATGACTTGCTCGTCTTCATCCCATTCAAATTATTTGCCGACCCTGAGCTGAAGAAGGAGCGCTCTCGTGAGCGAAAGGTTTTGCGGCGCTTCCCAAAGTAAAAAGCAAATAAAACTGATTTGGATTAGGCCATGCCTGTCGATGGGAAGCCGACTTCGTCATGGAGACATGTTGACACCATTGGCACGGCTCTGTACACCGAACTTTTTGAGGACTGTCCGACGCTTGGCAAAATTTGGGACAAAGCGGCAGAGTGCGCAATTGGCCTTTATTTAAAAATTCGTTCTGTTTAAATTAAGGTTGCATCATGGACACAATTGCATGGGAATGCGCGAAATTCTTGAGGTCATCCAAGAACGACAGTCTGACGGGAAAACCTTCCAGAAATTGACACTTGGCAAATACAATTGGATGAATTACGAAGACGTTGATGAAGTGATTGTGGAAGTCGCTTCTGGACTCAGCAATTTGGGCATTATCCAAGGACAAAAAGTGGTCATTTTCTCTGAGACCAGGAAGGAGTGGATGATCTCAGCCATCGCCTGCTTCAAATTGGGCCTTCCAAGTGCGCTTTACCACAATTGCCTGCTCTATTACTTTTCTAAATCGCTTTTTCAGTTGTCACCGTTTATCCCACGCTTGGTGACGAGGCAATTGCTTTTGCTTTGGCCGAGTGTGACGCCGTTTTGGCGTTTACTTCACGTCCCCTTCTGTCGAAAGTGTTCGCTTCCATCAAAGACTGTCCCCAGCTGAAACGCGTCGTTTACTTCAGCGAACAGCACGAACTTGCCGAGGTCGCCGAGGAAGCGCCTGATGCGATAAAGGGAGCGTTCAAAAGTATCGGACGCGAACTGTACAGCTTTAACGCCCTCAAGGCATTGGGCCATTCGCAAGGTAAACAATGGGTGTCCCGGAAATTTTAATTTTAAAAAAATCACCAGAAATCTTTTGAATTAAGAAATTTTAAACTCTTGGAAAAGATGGGGTAAAACGGATAAACTCTGAATTAGGCCCATTTCCTTAATAAAAAGCAAATAAGTGCTTTTTATAAACCAAAAAAAAAAAAGAATTCGTCAGTCATAACGAAGGACCAATTTTCTCTTTGTTTTCTCTTTTTCTGCACTGACAATCCACTGAACAGCTTTAACTTTTTAATTGCAGCAAAACTCGAGCGAAATGTGCAACCGGACGACTTGGCTATGATCATGTACACGAGTGGCAGCACCGGAAAGCCGAAAGGAGTGCTCTTGTCGCACCGCAACATCATCGCGGCGGCATCGGGACAGAGCGCTGTCATTTCAGTCAGGTGAATAAGCACGAAACAATTAGTCCAAACTGCAGACAATTCAGTACCAGCGACACAGTTATCGGCTATTTGCCGTTGGCACATATTCTTGAAGTGTGTGCCGAAATCATTTGCCTGTCCAAAGGGTGCCGAATCGGTTACTCATCGCCCAGCACTTTGCACGACCGTGCCGTGAAGATTAAGAGGGGAACCACTGGCGATTGCGTCGAACTGAAGCCGACTTTGATCGCTTGCGTGCCGGTAATTAAAGGAATGAATAGCTAATCGTGAATAACGAATTTTAAAGGCAATTATGGACAAAATCTTCAAGGCTGTTTCGGATGAGGTGAAAGAGAAGTCGCCAATTCAGCGTGAACTTTTCCGCATTTGTTACGAAAGAAAGCGCAGTCGTTTCGAGGAGGGGTACACCAGTTTGGTGATGAACAGGTACATGCACTGACTCTTTGGCAATGCGTTTGTTTCATTTCAGCTTGGCATTTAACAAAATCCGGAACATTCTCGGAGGCAACCTTCGTTTCTTGCTTTCTGGCGGTGCACCTCTCAATCCGGAGACTCAGCGCTTCATGAACATTTGCTTCTGTTGCCCCGTCGTTCAGGGCTATGGCCTGACGGAAACTTGCGGTGGCGCCACTTTGGCTGATGGTCATTCAATCCAAAAAGTTATCTGATTGTGAAACAAGCTTTTACTTTCAGAACATGACCTTAGCACTGGTTCGGTCGGACCGCCGCTTAGGAGCTGTGAAATTCGTCTTCGAGAATGGACTGAAGGTGAAACATGGATATGGATGCTCCAGCTACCGAAAAGATTATTATAGCGATTTTTGAGAGGCGGGGTTGGATCACAGTAATTGGGCTCGGGGGCGGATGTAAAAAATCATAAAAATTATGGCTCTTATATGGTTTGTCCCCCAAAATTTTTTTGAAAGAATTACAATTTTTAAAGTCAGATACAATACCTTTTCTTAGGTTTTCGGGGTCGCTGATCACGAATCCGACATCCATTTCGAACCCCAAATTCGAACAAAAATAAAAAACTATTATTAACTTCACATTTTTTGCATAAAAGCGATTCAATTCGAATTCGGGGCTCGAACTGGGTCAAAATGCCGGAATCGAGATTAGCGACCCCCCTAAAACCTAAGTAAAGGTCTTTTATCCTACTCTTAAAAATTATTTTTTTTAATTTATGGGGGACAAACCATATAAGAGCAAAAATATTCGCACCTGTTGTATAATCTAGATTATCATTCTTTTTTTAGCTGGTTATTTGCCTTCAAACTCGCCTCCTCAGGGCGAAGTTCTGATTCACGGAGCCAATGTCGCGTTGGGTTACTTGAAAAATGAGGAAAAGACCAAAGAGGACTTCGTCGAGTTGGACGGAAAGCGTTGGTTCGCCACTGGGGACATTGGCGAATTCCGTAAGCGATTCATCCCATCAAAAGCATTTGCGTATTGACATTATTTATTTTTTAGGCGAGGATGGCAGTCTCTGCATCATTGGTTTTAGTGAATAATGTTGTCGATTTACCTCCAATTTTAAGACCGGAAGAAAGATCTGATCAAATTGGCCCATGGTGAGTACATCGCTTTGGGGAAGGTGGAGACGGCTCTGCTGACCAATCCGAACGTGGACAACATTTGCGTTTATGGCGAATCGCACAAGGACTATCTGATTGCACTTGTGGTTCCAAATCTCAAAAACCTGCAAGTCCTTGCTGAAAAGGTAGCGTTTGAAATCAGAATCAGTTTCCGATTCTTGACAATGATAACCCAGCGCTTCTCTCCTCTTCAGAATGACGTCAATGAGCCGAGTATTGAGAGAATTTGTGCCAACAAAGAAATGTCCAAGATTCTGCAGAAGGAACTCCAAAGCTTTGTTTCGGGTCTTTTCTTTCGCTCATCCATTGTCCTATCAATTCATTTCCAGGCAAATTGCGTAGGGAGGAAATTCCCAGGAAAGTCATCGTTTGTGCGGAGCCGTGGACTGCTGATTCGGGAATGCTGACCGAAGCATTGAAACTGAAGCGCAAGAACATCGAGAAGAAGTTCGAGAAGGAAATCAGGCAGCTTTATGAAGAGGATTGAATTGACTTAATTTCTCCTCAAGACATATGATATCAATTATTAAAATGGTATTAATGACCAGTCGATAAATTTTATCACCTCCGACAATTTTTGTTGCCTTAGATTTTGAAAAGGATTGTACCCCCATAATTGAGTTTTTTTACGCCACAATTTTATTCAAAATTGTTAATTCTCTAATGGAAATGTGTGATACCAATTTACTTAATGTGCTTATATGAACCTCTGTTAATTGGAATAAAAACATTGAATTTACTCATTGGCACTTCAATTTTAATCAAAAATCAGAAAAATACATCACATTGTAAAAATAGGAATGGAATACAATTTTTCATTTGTTGAAGAATTTGTTGTCCAGTGAACATCGTTCAAATTCACTTCCTCCCGGCCTCAAAAAGAACAGCTGTCCGTCGCTGCTCAGAGTAGCGGAAACAATTGCGGTGGAATCCGAGTGCTGAAAAATTAATAAATACTCAAGTCCCATTATTACATGAAAATACGTGATCTATTATTGTTAGGGGCTTTTAAATTCGTTTTGCAAACAATTTAAAATTTAGGGTGAACGCCCCGTGAAAAAGGGTCAAATGATATACCGATCGATTCGTCTCGAGGAGCTAAGCATGGAAAAATATGTCGCGAGTTGAGGAAATGCCAAAAAACCGGTTCAAAACTCGAGAGATTTCGCACTCTAACTTTTTTTTTAAACGATCGAATCTCGACAAATTTGGTACCATTTGAAAGCTCTTGATGAGCTTAATCAAAAACCAGGAAATGAAGTCGAACCGATGCCATTTGATCACTTGGATTACTGAGTCCCAGTGAAAAGTGACACTCAGTATCAAAGAAATAAAGGATGAACAAAAAGAATTTGACAAGCTAAATTTCGCAAAAGGAAGCATGCGATACTCGATATTCAAGGCTAAACGATTTTCGTGCATTATATAAGAACTTTTTTTGGTACTGAAGTGTCCATTTTCACTGGGACTTAGTTGTCCCAGTGCCTAGATGGCATCGGCTCGCATTATACCTTGTTTTTTAGACTTAGCTGATCAAGGGCTTTCGAATGATACCAAATTTGTCCGAATTTGACCGTTTTAAAGGGTCAAGGACCCCCTTTTCACTCAATTTTTCGAGTTTTAAACCGGTTCAAAAACCGGTTTTTTTGGCATTTCCGCAACTCGAGACATATTTTTCTGTGCTTAGCTCCTCGAGACGAATCGATTGGTATATCATTTGACCCCTTTTTTCACGGGGCGTTCACTATACTTTATTAAATTTGCGAAAAATGTTTGGATCCTGATTTGAAATTGGTAGAGGTTTCGGGATCAATGATTGCAGATTTACCTCCGAAAATTGGACGCGGTATTGTCGTTTTAAATTGGAATTGGTGGGGATGAGGAATAGTTCTGCTCGGTTGGTGCTGAACACAACGAAGTTCTCGGGGCTTCTCGCTCTCCTTAGTCTGCTCCTCAATTGGACAATCGCCGCCTTTTTTATTCTGCTCCCCTCAGCGGCCGTAAATCGCAATTTGGTGGACGGCCTTAGCCCGGGCACAGTGAACGTTCGAATTTGTTCTTCGGTGAGCACAAACAAACGACCGGCGCCCGTCGGATTGCTCCCCTCGGCCGCGTATAATATGCCAACAATCGGCGCTTGGTGTTGGAGACGGATTTCCTTGACCAGCGGACATTGGAGCGAACGGTGAATCGACGCATGGGACACAGAAGAGGAGCAGGGGGAAGAGAGTGAGTGATGGAAGGCGTGGATGAACACGACGCTGCCGTGGGTGCCGACGAAAAGGTGCCGCGAATCGCAATCGGAAGACGAACTCGAAACATCGCATTGATGGAATGTGACAACTTTGACGAACGAAGTGGGAGTCTCACCACCTAAAGCCAACCCGGACATTCAGTTTTGTGTGAATTATTAGTCTATTTATATCAAGGAATGCGCGTGAACTATGTTTTGTTTTTTGCAAAAAGCTAACTAAGATATTATGCCAAATGGACAAACCCCCCTCCCCATCTTGTTCTCCCGTAAGTTTTTAAGAATCGCACCGCAAAAAGTGGTTTGAAAATCAAAAAAGGGTCGATTTACATGGCTAGAGGTCCAAAATCTTTGGTCTTCGACCCCCCCCCTCCCCACGGAGTTTGTTCGATACTGAAAAAAAACATTTCCTACTGTAATTATATAAAAACAATCATCAAGGGAACATAAAAAACCTACTCAAAATGTTTGGATTGACCGGTCTTTGCGCAATTTCTCTTTCTGCTGGGCGGAAATTTTTGATGGTCATTTGCTAAACGAATTATGTTTTACCAAAAATATTTATTTTTTTAGATTTCACCTCATTCGGACGTCTTCTCTTTCGGAACGATTGTCTGATTGACTTTTTAACACTTTTAAAGCGAGACAAAGGCCCGTCCATGGAGGACAATTGCATCACATCTTAAAAAGGGGAGGGCATTTATACGGATAAAAGAAATCGGTGAGGTAGTCTAAATCTTTTGAGAGTTGTAAAACCTGTAGAAGGGATAAGCGTTTTGATCAGCAACACTTCCCTCCTCCCAGGGCAACAAATTGAATAGCCAAATTCATTCCCCGCCGCGAGCACTTCCAATTGGCTGTCCCAAGCGATCGAAGTGACCGGCACAGCAGGTTTAAATTGGACAACAGTGCTGAACAATAGGGGAGTTGGACTGGATATAACAGAGCAATGGCAGCAAACTTTTTAAGCAGACAAAACCCCGGGGGGTAATTGGCCGGCACATTTCTCGCTTGGATTGGCGACTCGGAGGAAAGACGGCCGCTAAGTCGGAGATGGGCGGCATCCTCCGATGACGTCATGTCCAGCAACAGCACTTCATTCCTTGGCATATCCTTCTGAAATTCATGGTTTTCTGCTTGTCTCTCAAAGCAATTACTTTGGAATTGGGCAGCCCTTCGTAAACCAACAATTGTCCTGCTCTTCCCCCGACGGCAATTTCGCCACTTTGGGAGTCGACGAATACTTTTTGCACGGCCAACCGATGGTCATCAGAATAGGGGTCGAAAAGGCCAGCCTAAATGCAAATGAGTCTTTGATTATAATAAGCAGAAATAACTCCGGCCATACATGAAAAAGGGGGGAGGGGTCAACCAAAATTTTTGCGAAATGGTCTGGGAGGGGGGGTCGAGGGGGGGTCAGCGGCCAATTTTGCGAAATGGTCCAGCCATGTAAATTGACGACCTTTTTTTTATTTTGCTTTTCAAAAACCGTTTTTTTTCGCGGCGCGGTTTTTTTAAGAAAATTTCGCGAACAGGGGGGCCGGCGGTGCCGGTAGGCGCCGCCGGGGAAAATTTTTGAAAATTTGAGTGCAATTTGTTAACAAATTTTCACCAAAAACTGCCAAATTTTTGCAATTTTTAAACAAGTGGACGACTTTTTTTTTGTTTATAAAAAAACGTTTTTTTTTGCGGCGCGGTTTATTAAAAAAAACTTTTAGGGGACAGGGGGTTCGGCGGTGCCGATAGGCGCCGCCGGAAAATTTTTTTGTAATTTTAATGCTATTTGTAAGCAGATTTTGTCTAAAAAATGACCAAATTTTGAGATTTTTGGCTAATTTTTAAGGAAAAGATAAGATTTTTTGGGGGCCGGCGGTGCCGATAGGCGCCGCCGGGGAAAATTTTAAGAATTTTTAATGAATTTTGTTAAGAAAATAGCCAAAATTTTCAGAAATTTCCCTCTTTTCCCCTTCGGCGGTGACCCCCCCCACCTCTTTTACACCGGCCCCCCCCCCCTCGATGCGAAATGGTCCGACATTTTGGGCCCTTTGCGGGCGAAATGGGGGGGGGGGGTCGACCCCCCCCCCCCCCCTTTTTCATGTATGACTCCGGCTGACCTTTCTGACGGGTGGCAAACAAAAATTGGCATTATTTTCATCGGAATTTGCGTCTGCCGTTTCCTTTCTTGTTAATTCTTCGTTGGAATTTTGCAGTAAATTTGGGGCACTGTCATCGATAAAGCCCTCAAAATCGCGCGCAGTGTTTAGAGAAATCCAAGGCTTGAATGAAAATTCAGAAGCCAACCAAACATTGATGACACCATTTTCATGACTAATAATAAAATGGAAAATGAGGTATTAAAAAGAGAAAAGCAATTGCAAAAACAGACCCAGTGACAACCAATTGCAGGTCATTTGCCGCGTTGGTGTTGTTGATTCGCCTCCGTTGTGCAATTTGTCCGTTTTTTAGTGTCAAATTACTCCTCGAGAAAATATTCGAAGCATTTCGCTGCAAATTCGCTAATCGACCAAGCAAAGTTTGGGCCTTTTCGGACAAAGAATTGACTGTGGTAACACAAGTCACAGGGGAAGAGTGAATTGAATGGAGAAAAGGGAGGGGAAACATTCGCCAAATGGGGTCAAGCAAATCAATCGCGACAATTTCATCCTCACAAAGGACCAACAAAATGTGGGAAGAATCTGCAAAATGTTGGGAGGGAAGGGAAATAAAAATGGAAAAAAAAATTACTATCACTGGCGCAAAAAACGCAAAAATCCAAAATGACACTGTCAAAATCCAAAATGAGCGATTTGTCGGCACAGAAAACGGACAGCGTAAAGCGATTGTCGAGCTCATCGAGAGGAACACCGCCGGCGAAAATGACAAATTCATCGCAGGAACTGAAAATTGACATTTTGAAAATGCAAAAAAGAGATAGAGCAGACTTTAGTGATTTCGAAGAAATTATTTTGGTCATTTTTGTGCATTTTTTCGTTCCAAATGGCCTTTTGCGCTCAATGTCAAACCCTTTCTCTGAAACACCGAGAAATGAATAAGCGCCATCGGCGTGAGAACAGAGCAATTTTGTGAGTGGGGAAATCGTCGACATAAACTTAACAAAGTTAAAGGCTTCAAATGCTAATTGCTGTTTGAATTACCGTAATTGGCGTCTCCGATTTGAACGTCTGCAAAACCTCGTCGGAAGTAATGTCGTAAAAAACAACAAATGAATTGTTGAAGAGAATGTAAAGCTTCGATTGGTCTTCCGAGTGAACATTCACTCCGTTCACTTCCCTTTGCTGAGAATCGAATTCGGAAATGCTTAAATTGGAACATGCAAGGGCAAATAAATTATATAATTTAATAGACAGTAAATTCTAATTAAGCGTTAATTACTCTTTGAGAGCGGTGTCGAGAAAAACAACGTGTTCAGTAAGTTCCATGTTGCGCACCAAAAGTGCATAAATGTTGCCGATTATTGTGCCTTAATTCAAAACATCACTTTTCCTTTTCAAATATTAAATATCCATGGAATACCAATCAGAAGGGCGTGTTGCCCATCGGCGAGGCCAACCATCTCACAGCAAGTGATCCGCTTCAAATGCCTTTCATTGTTCAAATGGGTGACAGAGAGCTGATCAGAAGTGATTTGACACCGTACAAAATGCTGAGCATTTGTGGAGGAGTCATTGCACTGAATCAGCAAAGTGTTCGCACCTGCGACAAAGTAAAGCGCACAGATCGGCAATTTGCTGCCAAAATTGGCGGACAAATGTTGGGCGCCGTTTGAACAAAATCTGAAACCAAAACGAAGAAAAATTAGTGCCAGCTTAAATAAAAGTAAACATTTTTAGTTGCCTCCTCAGTTAAGGAAAAACTTACATCAAAAGTCTGCCGTCTTTCGTCCCAATTGCGATATATCCCGATTGCTCGTCCACGGACATCGAAGAAACTTTCTGAGGGAAGCCATGGGTCGTCAGCTAAGGGAGGAAAAGGCATTTCAAGAATTAAACGAATGACAAATTTATGCCTTTTTATCACTCACTTTGCTGAAGTCGACGAAATCGTCAAAATGGTCGCTCTTCACTTGATACGAACTGCCAATACGAGAACGAAGGTAACGGAGCATAGCGAATAAACAAACGGAGGAATATTCGGATATTTTAGGACCCAAAGTGACCAATTTAAAATAAGTTGATTTAATAATGAAAGAGATTTAAAAAATACAATTCACTTATTCAATAAATACATAGACAATTAATTAGTTAATTAGACCAATTAGCATAAAAACAATTGAGCTGCAAAATGCGTTTGCAAAAATGTCTCTTTGTCTCTTTCGTTTTGTTTTGCTTTATCTCTCTCTCTCTCTCTCCTCTCTCGCTCTCTCTCTCTTACTCTGTTTTCTCTCTGTCTCTCCTCCCTCTGTTTAAATTTATTTTTGTCGTTTTTTCAATGCCAAAATTTCTCTTCTTTTAATTTGGTCCGTTTTAATTTTTAACTTCCGTTTCGTACACAAATCTCCGTTGACTTTAATCTTCTGAATAAATTGGTACATAAAAATGGTTCTTTTTTAACAGTAAAATCACTTCTGATGTCTTCAAATAACTCAAATTTGTTGGGGAAACGGAAGGTGGCGTTGAATGAGCGCAGAAAAATTTACATCCAACGCGACTACAGCCAAGCATTAGTTGTGAAATTCAGCACAGAATTTCCTGAAGAGCTCGAACATTACGTAAATGTTTAACAGTTTGGCCCTTCGTTTGATTGGTTCTTTTCAGATTGACAGGGATATTTGGCTGAATTTTGTCACCGATCTCAACCAAATTTACGCGGAGGCGGAGAAACTGACGGCGATTGCTTACCTCGAGAACATTCTCGGCCTGGTGACATGCCATCTTTCCATGCTGTGCTTCAAATCATTGTGGAAGCGGAAGTTGGAGGAAGCGCAAGCACTTTTATACGAAACCAACCAACAGAACTTTGTCAGGAACGGAGTCTACGTTTGCAACCCCTTGGAGAAGGGGTTCAGAGTGGTAGGCCTTACAATCAAATATACAAAAACTTGTTTGAATATTAGTAAATTTTTAAAACTTTAAATTGTCGAATTATAAAATTATTCTATTTATATTTTTTGGAACATTTATTAGTATAGGGAAGCAGTTCGTTTACCTCACCCCGCCACGAATCCAAATACTTTTTTTTTTGTAGAATTTGGCGTGGAGTTTATTTTTGATATTTTTCAATTTGATGTCCAGCTGATTTAATTTTGGAAAATTTTTGTGCAATATTTTGAAAAGTAAAATTTTGGGACTGTATTTGGTAAGCCAAGATTTAGTTTTTCGTCCAGTTATTTTCTCTCTGCCTTTAATGGTAATTTGTTTTGTTTTTTTTTTTTGTTTTTTAGGCGCTACTTACAAAATGGCCACTTTTCAATTTTATTAAAAACCCAATGAGGGGGGGGGGACCCTTTTGGTTTGCAAATCCCGGGAGGTTTTTTGGGTCTCTGATCATGAATCCAATTTTGCCAATTCCTAATCCCTAATCCGAACTGGAACAAAAAGTCGTACTCGAAAAATGAGAATTTTTGTTCGAGTTAGGGATTAGGAATTGGTCAAAATTGATGTCATCGTGATCAGGCCCCCCAAAACAACGTGGATAAGCTTTCATGATTAGAAAATATTCAAACAAAAAATTAATTTGCAAGCCAAAAGGGTCCCCCCTTTGGTTTTTAAAATTAAAAAGTGTGGCCACTTTGTAGTACTCCAAACTATCAAAACTTCGCACTCAAAGAAAACTCTCCTTCAGATCGAAGTCGTTCTGCTCGATGAGCCGATTCCTCTGCCCGCTGTTCAAGACGAAAAAAATGAGAAAAATTCCGTTCCCAAGCCAATTGTATTGCAGCCGAGGCAATGAGGGAGGGAGCAAATCCATTTCTATTTAACAATTTGCCGATTCATTTCACAATAAATACTTAATTCATTTAAATGGTGCGTTGATTAGCTTTAAGATATTCATTAATTTGACCTTTCAGTATTTGATGGGCAATCCGACAGAATAGGGGCCATAATTTAAACTTGTTTATCTGAGGCCTGACCATGGAGCTGTCACGAATTGACACCAACATTCTTTGGTGCTTTTTTACCAATTTGCATCGCTTTTTCAATTGCTTACAAAGCATTTTTGCTCTTCATGGGATACCCATTCTCTTGTATTGCCAACTCAATCGTTCTTTAATTTAGGAGAAGCATTTTTTGCTGCTTCTCATCCAATTGAAAATTCAAAAAGTTAGTGGCGGTGAACAAACAATGATTTTATGCCTTCCCCGTTTCGGCAAAGCAATCGATTCCCCCCCCCCCATCGGCTGCCACTCCCTCCCCCCCCCCCCCCCTCCCTTTCCTCGTTAAAATTTATATTACGCTTTTCACTGCTAATTTTCTCTGTTCGTTGGGCTCCTCTGTCAGCGAACTTTGCTCTTTTTCGCTTTGTCTGATGAGGGTCTTTCGGCTTAATCCCTTTTTATCCGATTATCACCTCCTTTTCAATTTATCATTTCCCTTTTTGTCTTCCATTTTCTCGTCGTTCGTTCGTTTGTATGTTTCTGCTGCTGCTGAGAATCGATCACTTCGCTTGGGCCATCCTCCAATTTCGCCCCAGCGCCCTTTTCAATGCGTCCGCCAACTGTCACATTAATTACAAATTATTCATTTTTGTTGTCCCACCGGCGAATGAATGTGAAGGGTCTCCCCCCCCCCCCCGCCTTATCATTCATTTGACCATTTGTTTAGCTTTTCGATTCAAATGAATAAATAAATAAATATACATTTAAATGGTTGCCAAATTATTCCAACTTTTCGTACAATTTGCTAATGTTTATTGGCGCCATTTGTGGCCTTTTTTTGTTTGGACAGACCAAAATAAAGAATTATCGCCCATTTGCCCCATCTGTTGGACCCTTTCTTTGCTTGCGTTCCTCCAAAAGAGTCTTTTGAAATGAGTGAATGATTTTGGGTGCATCTGATAACAAACACTTTGGCGAAACTCCGTCCGACCGATTGAATTTTATTTCGCGACAGTCGCAAAATGAAAATTGAGCAAAGAAAACGAATTCCCTTAAGGGATGCCCATTGGAAATGGACGCGAAGAGAGAGGGGCCGAAGATGGCACTGCGGCGGAGGAGCAGAGGAAAAGGGTCGGCGACTCTTTGAAGGACGTGGCGATGATCGACGAAATGGAGGAGCAGCTGGAGGACGCCGGACTGATGAAGGCCCCCGACGGGGGGTACGGCTGGGTGGTCGTGTTGGCCAGCTTCTGCACCAATGCCGTCGTGGACGGCATTATCTTCACAGGTGCCGTCATTCCACCCCCCCCCCCCCGCCGGCTCTTTTCCGTCATCGTTCGTTCAGTCAGCGCGAGTTTGGTGCCGCGGTGGGAAAAAGTGTTCCAAAGTGACGGCGTCACCGCAATCACTTCCCTTTTGGCCGGATTTTACCTCCTTTCCGGCCCATTAGCTTCGGCTCTTGCCAACAATTTTGGCTGTAATGTCGTCGCGATTTCAGGTGAAGAAGTGATCACTCACTGATTAGTCATTTGTCCTTAGTCGCAATACGGTAGCAATTACCGTAATGCATTCATCCCCATTTGGAGGATCTCTTATCGCTGCCATTGGTTTTCTGATCAGCGCTCTTTTGCCCGCCCTTCCGGTTCTCTATTTATGTTTTGGCGTCATCGGAGGTGTGTATTTTGCCGATGCATCTGTTCCCTTTACCCATTTCTTCCCCACATTTCCAAGGTCTCGGCTTCGGTCTCATTTTCCTTCCTGCCATTGTAATTGTTGGCCAATACTTTTCCGAGAGAAGGGCATTGGCCACGGGCATCGCCGTCTGTGGCTCCGGCATTGGCACGGCCATTTTTGGAAAGGTGCCATCGGCGGTTTTTCCATTTGCCAATTCCGCTTGTTTTTTCAGCTCAACCCATTTTTGCTTGATTTGTTCTCCGATATGGCGGGGGAGGAGGAGAGTTGGCGTCTGTTCCTTCTCTTCCTGTCCGGCACTTCCCTTTTCTGCGCCTTTTTCGGCTATTTCTTCAAACCGTTAAAACCGTCAAAGTCCCAATTAGAACAAGTGAATTGTTTTAAGCATTTTCAAAGATTATCCCGTATTTTGTTTTGGATGAAGTGATTGGATTTAGTAAAGGTTGTTCGGATCACAGCCGAACTGATGGGAATGGATGAGAATGAAAGGGCCGCCATGCTAACATCCAACGAAAGGTTGTCGGTGCCGTTGCCTCAAAAGAGAGACTCGGTCGAGGCGGTCCAAATGCCACTCGTCACCCAAGGGGTCGAAATCGAACGGTCGGTGCATTCGGAGGGCCAACGGACGGACACTCCGACGGAATTCCCCGTTCAGTTTTGACAAACAGTCATTTGCTCACAAACGGCGTAACACCTTCTCAAATCGTCCATTCCTCTCAACGCTCGAACTGTTGGCCAGCAGACAGACCATTGTCAGTCATTAGTCGTTTATTATGCCGAAATGGCACCGGCAAAAGCAATAAATGCCAATTCAGGACAAACCCTCGTGCACTTCCAACTCCAATTTGGCGTTGGAAGTGAGCAAAGCGGGCATTGCCGACCTGAACAGGCCACTTTCCCGGATGGACATCTTTTATTCCGGTGGGACATAATCCTCGGGATTTACTTTTGTCCTAAGGTTCCACTGCCACTTTGACAAGTCGCCTCCGGCGAAGAGAAGCGACGATCACCTCGACAAATGCCGAGGCAGGCGGAGAGCCCACCGCTTCAGCCATCGACGGCGCAGTCGCGGCGCCCGCCCGGTCGACCCTTTTTCTGAGCAGTGCCGGCCTCGCCGATGTGGCGACCGCGCGAACGGCAGGCGGCGGAATTTCGTCCAAATGGACGTGGCGCATTATGAAGGTGGCATTTTGGGAAAGCGGTGAAAAATGAATTAATTGGCTTTTCGTTCTTAGTCCATCCGTCCGATGTTGGACCTTTCTCTGCTGCAAAGTCCCACTTTCATTCTGCTCGCCCTCACCGGCTTCCTCACTTTGTTCTGCTTTTTCGTCCCTTTCGCTTTTCTCGGTGCGCTCGCCGACGAACGAACGAAAGAAAAAAGGGGAGAAACGCCGCGGGGCGACGGAGAGCAAAGGGAGGGCAGCAGTCAGTTGCTGCTGGTCCTTTTGGGTTCGCTTTTGCCTTTTCTCTGTCCCTTTCTGATCGAATTGCCCCCTTAGGCCTTTTCAATTTAATCGGCCGCGTCCTTTGCGGTTTCGTCTCCGACCATCCAAAGGTTTTCGTCCTTTTGTCCATTGGCCTCCCCCTCCCTTTTTTTGACTGCTTTTTCAGGTCGACCCTTTGATGCTGTCCAATTTTTCTCTCATTTTGGGCGGTTTTGCCACCGCTTTTGCCCCCTTTCTCTCCCGCCTTTGGATGTTCGCCCTTTATTGTTTTCCGTTTGCCTTTGGTGCTGCGAGTTTTGCCGCCCTTCGCTCCATCATTTGCGTGGAATTGCTCGGTCCAATCGACGCTTAATTACTTCCTCATTTATTTAATGTGTCCCTTTTAGGCATTGACCGACTGACAAGGTCAGTTCAGTTTATTTCGCTGGTAATATTCGCCTTTTCCTAATGCCTTTTGCTTTTCAGTGCCTTTGGTATGCTTATGCTTTTCATGGGCGTCGCTGCTCTTCTCGGTCCGTTTGATCATTCGTTTTTCATACGATCGTTCACTCTTTCCTTTTTCGTTAGGCCCGCCTTTTGCGAGGGCACTTAAAAATTGGTCCGGTGACTATGGACTCGCCTTTCACATTATGGGCTCACTGATGGCATTAAGGTTAATCTGAATAAAAATCACACTTTCCGCCAATCATTTTTAGCGGTTTTCTTGGTATTCCCCTCCGACGAATCAACGAATGGGAATGTGCCAAGGAGCGAAAGAGGAAAACGATTGAAGACGGAGAGGAAACCGAAGGGACGAAAAATGGAAGGAAATCGGGGGAAGAAAAGCAATGAAAGGGGAAAGAATGGCCAATCCAATGTGTCATTTCATATATTCCGAAGGCGTTTTGTTAAATCAAATAAAAACAAAAAGCACATGGGTCGAATTGTCAGGGGGGATCACTAGCGGATCGATAGGAAGACAAAGTACAATCTGTGCACGCCATCCATTCACAAAGAATTGATCACTCGGAACAAATTTTCCTGGAGATGGGCCGGCACTTCGCAATAAGTTATGGACCTTAAAAAGGCTTCCATGTTAGAATGTCAAAACAAATCATTAACAATTTTAAATGCGGCACCTAAATTCGATGCAAAATTTGAAGTTCAATTTGTCCGCCACTCGGACTTCGGCACTTGCGGAGGCACAGCCATTCCGAGCAGTCACTGAGTTTAGCAGCTGCGGCACCCAAAGTTGGTCAGCTGCACGCGTAATGGTTTCTCGCAGAGCCCTCTCCAACTAAAAGACGAAAATGGTAAAATTCATTAAAACGGTCTAATTAAAGCCAATCAAAGGTTTTGTCTTAGGTTTTCTACTTCCCCATTAACAATGTCAGAGGAATCCCAAGAGAAATTGGGGGAAACGTTCAATTCAGCGGACACTGGGCCAATAAAAGAACTCACCCGGTTTCACAGTTTGATCCGTCGGTGCCAAACAATTTTTGGCATTTTCCCATTTACTAACCAAAATGTCTCTCGCTTCGTCATCAGTCTCCCCTTTTTCGCCGCAGTGATAGTCCACGTCCAACCGAACACATCCATCGATTTCAATGTCGCCCATTTTCATTTTCCGCATCCAATCCAAAAAGAAAAGTGCGACATGTGAACAAGCGGAAGCGGAGGATGGGATCAGATTGGAGTCGGCGAAATCGTCGTTCGAATAAAGGTCCTGGTTCGGCTGAAACAGCGTTTTATCCGGCACCACTCTTTTCCAATTCATTCCGATAAACTTGCATTGAATTCGACTGCTCTCAGTTCGATGTTCAGTGAACGCACTTTTGGCAAAGTGCTGCGAATGCGTTCGATTTGAGTGAGTAAAATCTGCGCGGACTTTTCGTCAAAATCGAAGGTGGACAACAGTCTGAGCTTGGAGATTTCGGAACGGAGTTTGTCCCGTTGCAATGCTCTCGAAAAACAATTCAAAAAGCGGTGATCCGAAAAATGACTCAAATGGACAACCGTTTGACTGAGCGGAGCACTTCTTTGCACCGATTGATGCTGATGCTCATCGAAATGCCTCCAAATTTGGGCGGCAAAAGTTCTTTTGGGCAATCACTCGGATCCATGTAAAAGGCAAAGAAATCGCATTCCTAAAAAGTGAGAAAATTAAGGCACAGGCGAATGGAAGAGCATAATACAATGGGTAGTTAATTGTGTTTTTCACTTTTAAACATCTTTACTTTTCAAATATCTTTATTGTTAGGCGATTCCCAAAAATTTTACTTTTTGGAAATATGTATTAAAAATTTGGTAAATATGACCAATTTCCAATTAACAATTTTCTAGCCCTTTTTAAGCAATCCATAACACTAAAAAATTTATGCGACTTAAATTATTAGAAATCAGAAATGAATTATGTAACGCTTGTCTGTGAAAAGAATTTCGAACTCCACCCCGCCCAGTTTTTTTCGAAGGGCTTCCAAAACTCACCCGCTCGGACCATTCAAAACTCACCCGTTCCATTGTCCCTGTCCTTAATGTTGCGGAATTAATCGCAACAATTCGGTTGCGAATGTTTGGGAACAATTGGAACGGATAGACCAAATGGTGAATGGAATGTAATGTCGCGGCATTCTTTCCGATTAATTTGTCCAATATTTTGGTTTCCCCGTTGCGAGAAAAGGAATCGAATTCGTACGGAAGATTAATGATGGTCAAATCTGAAGGAAAGGGAGGTTCAAAAGAATATAAATTGACAAAATAATAAAATGGTAACCATTCAGCATCAAAAAAATATCGAACAATCGCTCAATGTAAACCCCTTTCAGACAGATCAGATGCAAAACTTCGAAGAATTTCCCTTTGCTTTCATTCATAATTTGGACCAACTTCTTTAAGAACAAATACCCCGACGATTTTCGAAAGTCGATACAAAGAAACTTCTGAAAAATAAGGAATTGGAAATATCATTTAAAATATATTAAAAATGGACCCTTTTGTCGGTTGGCGACGAAATCTGTGCCCGGCATTCATTAATTGTAAAAACAGTCATTTTGCTAAGAACTGAGACGACAGAGCTTTTAACAGTCGGACCCGCCTCCTAAAATTGCATGAATCAAAAGCAAAAATAATTTTAAAAAACTAACAAATAAATTGAAAAATCCATTGCTAATGTATCGGCCAGGACCACATATCCCAGTAAATATTTGCTCGCCGACCAAAATTTGCAAATCTCTGTTTAAAATTGGCTGTGAGCTGCTGCCAGCGGACTCCATGACGAATTCCTGTTCAAAAACGTTTGAGAAAGTTATGACGAGAAAAATATCAAGAGCTAAAAGGTAAACAGAGCCGTTTTTAAAATGAATCTAAATAAACCAACTTTTTGGGTCGATGGATTATTGGTCGGATTGGGAAACTGACAAAACAGTGAGCTGGATGGAATTATTAGTTTTAATTAAATGGCGAAATGTTTTTTTGTCATTTAAATAATTTATGAATGCCTTATAACTACAATTCTTCTCCATTGACTTTTGTCCAAAGAATTTGACAGGTAAAAGCTCTTTCCCATGAGAGACGAGTGTTTTATGCGTTTCAATTAGAAGATATTTAAAATTTAAATCAATCTAATCCATTTTATCGAAATATATTAAAGGAATGAATGAGATATTTATTTAAGTCGTGGGAGAGAGTGCGACGCTACGAAGAAATTCAGAAGAAATTTATGAGCTGAGAAAATTATTTAAAGTGGATGATATCCACTTTATGTATTTTGCGATTAATGATTGATTGCGTTCACTTTAGCAATGGCTTTTGTTTTGCCGCACTCTTTCGATGGTTTTGAGGGGCAATGGCATGACAAAAGGAAATATATTCTTGAGGAATAAAAGATTATGAAGAGTGAGTGATGAGTTAATGTGAAGTTTATATATGTACACTTTTCTCGAATGGAAAAGACGCCTTTCGTGGACTTCGGCACAAAAATAATTGGCATTTCATTTGCTTCGTGGCTTTCCCTTCCGCCCTTTCATTCGGCAACGGATGTCACGTGGTTGGACGGATGCGTGACGGAATATCGCCTGGACGGTCTGTCCGCTTCTTCCATGCTGCTAAAACAACAAATCATTGGTGACGGGTGCGTGGTGACAACGACGACCACCTGCTCAGTGTCCGTTGCCTTTCCATGCCGGGGATTGCGACGCCGGACAGAACGCCGCAGCCCTTGCAAAGCAAAATCAGCGAACGGGCCAAATTGCCGGGCTAAAGGCAAAAGCGAATTGGCAATGCCAAAGTGAAAACGGAAAAAATAAAAAAGGAAGGCACCGCTTCAACCATCACATCGCCAACACCGTCGACCACCAGCAGAGTCGTCTTCTTTTTGTTCATGTTTTTGTGCGTGTTGTACACCGTCTGCGGGGATAAGCATTTACAAATCACAAACAATCAAAAATTTAATTAAGATTTTAATGAAATAAATTATTATTTTTTTTGGAAGATATTTAAAAATTGAAAATAATTTTTAAAATATAATCAAATTTTGATTTGTGCCTGAATGTGCGGTGCCCTCGACCCGGTGACCAACAGTGCTTAAAAAATGAGTTTGGTGGACATTAAAAGTCCGCCGACCGACCGTCCATATTCTCCAATCTTTCGCCAATTACCGCAGTGAAATCGGTCCTTTTGCTGAAGCTGTACAAATACTTGCTCAAATTCTTCGGGTTCATCGTCGTCTTCAGCTCCTCTATGTACTGCTGCTTCTCCTTTTTGTCGCTGGAGCCGAATTTGTGCATTACCAAATAATCCCAGGCGCCCTGCGTCATCACTCCGTTCTCCAATCGCAAATTCATCAGCTGAAAGGGAAGCGCAAAAAGGCGATTCAAAGGGGGGACAAAGGGACGGATTTAACGGATTCATTGCCTTGTCCTTGAAAAACTCAATGACGCCGGCGGTGGTGGAAGTGCAATTGACCAGCACAAGGCCCATTATGCGGTTGGGCCATGAGAGAGCGAAACGGCAAATTATGTTGGCACCGGCACCTTCGCCAAATGCGATGCACGTGCGAACGTCGACCTAATGGGGGGGGGGGGGAGGTGAGCACAAAACAGGGGTTTCTTTTCACCGCGTCAAGCACACAGACGAGGTCCTCGCCGAGCTGCGCGAGCGATGGGAAATCGCCGACGAAATCGGACGCATTGTCCTTAACTCAGCAGAAAATGGATTCGGACAAAGTGTACGGACAAAACACTCGCCTACGACTTACTTCTTGGCCCGGCACACAAACGTGCAGGAAAATTGTCCTTTGTTTTACGCCGGCCATCGAATGATGGCCGACGAAGCGAACGAAAGAATTGTGATTGGTGCCGACGTCGTGGACCGTAAGGATCACCTTAAATGGGATAAAGCGTGAATATAATTGACCCTTTGTTCTTCCGCTTTTCTCTGCTACCGTTTTGCCGTGTCGCTCTTCCAATTCGCCCTGTACGAACACATTGAAGCTACAGTACTTGCCCTTGAAATGTTTCTTTTCAAATACGATAATCCACTCTTTGCTATGCCATCAATCACATAACAATTCGTTCTTCATTTCCCTTGAAATTCTCCCTTTGTCCGCCATTTAACTCACCTTAACTAGGATGACCTGTCAAAGAAAAGAGGGGAAAAGAGTCATTCATTTGACAGTCACTTTTTATTAAAAAAAAAAATTAAAAGCATTTTCGAATATTAAATTTAATTATTTTAGAATAAATTTATTTCTCTGTTCGTTTCTGTTTTGTTTTTTCACCTGTAATTCATCGTCCGCCATTATTCTTTCTTTCCTTTTCAATTCATTCAAATGAAATTTCACCGTGGAATAAAAGAAATTGATTTTCACAACCAAAAACCTTGAAGAATTTTGATTTTTTCTGCAAATTTTTGTATTTTATTTATGCAATTTTTTCTGCCATGAGATGATGTACAATAAACAGAAGAACAAAAACAGGACAAAAACAGGTGGCATTGGGATGAATAAAGAAAAAGAAAAGGGACGCAATGGGTAAAAAAGGTGGGGGAGGGGAGGAGATAATGAGACAAATGACGAAAATTATTGGGTGGGAGGGCCAAACAGCGCCCCGGGGGTGATTGATGGGGAAAATAATCGGACGGATGGCAAATGATCGTAAATAAACGGGGGAAAGGGTGGACGGACCAACGGACGGCGACACGCGACCTCCAGCCAATTATTGTAACCTTATTTTCGAATGAATTCATTAAAAAGTAATAATAAACAACAAAAAAGGATTTACGACGGCGGCGGAAGGCATCGCTTAGACAAAATTGGCATTAATAAAGCCAAAATGGGGAAGGGCACTCTCCCACGACTCATCCGATTGTCACTGTTCATTCATTCAGCACAAATAAAGCGGCGCCATTCTCCCCCCCCCCCCCCCCCCCCCCCCTCAGAATGTTATCATTGCCAAAGCCATGGCCAAATGGCCCATCCGCCGCAGAGAAAGGAAAATAATGCCCTTTTGACTATGTGTGCTATTAGCCTAAGGCAGAGAAAAATCATACGGACCAGGGCTGGACGAAATTTCGTGTCGTTTTCGTTTGGTCCTACATTTTCGGCACTTTTTGAGTTTCGTTTTCGTGTTTCGTTTTCGTCCGCTAAAGTTTTTTCGTTTCGTTTTCGGTCTCGGTTTTCAAAATTTTGTTTTTCGTTCCGTGTTTCGTTTTCGGTTTTTAAAATTTTGGATTTTCGTTTCGTTTTCGTTTTCGTCAGAGCAATATTTTACGAAAAAGACGAAAATATTTACACCCTTAAGAATGACTTTTTTGGTAAGAAATAATAAGTTTTATTATTTAAGTATTTTAGTTTAGTGGTGAAAACAGCAGGTTTGTTTTGTGCTGTGCATTAATGTTCGATCCCGCATGACCGCACTTTATTTTACCGATTTTAATAGAAAATCTGCTATGAAATAGCACTCAAATTTTCAAAAATTTTCCCGGCGTCGCCTATCGGCGCCGCCGGACCCACTTCCCATTCATCAACTTGTAAAAAAAAAACACTGCAAAAAAAACGTTTGAAAATCTTTTTTTTTTCAGCACGGTTTCACCGAAATGTACGATTTGCTAATTTCTTCCCCAAAAATTGTTAAAATCCATAATAGGATGTGAAAAACATAACATTTTAATATATTTTTTATCGAAAAAATTATATATTAACTGATTCGAACCAATTTTGCAAGATTGCCTTTTTTGACCCTAAATCTTATTTTTTGTCATTGATGTTCTTTATTTTAAAAATTTTTTGGTCCACACCCCGGTCCTAGAGCCACATTAGCTTTTCCACCTACTAGGATCTTCATTCCTTCAGTTAGAGGATACAATTTTAAAGTTTTATGTTTCTTAATTATGATTGAAATAAGTTCAAAAAATTTTCGGTTTTTTCGTTTCGTTTCGTACGAAAATGGTTATTTTTTCGTTTTCGTGTTTCGTTTTCGTCCGTCAAAATTTTCGTTTCGTGTTTCGTTTTCGGTTTTCAAAAAATTTTTTTTCGTTTCGTGTTTCGTTTTCGTATCGAATGCACTTTTTCGTTTCGTTTTCGTATACGAAAAAATTTTTGTGATTTTCGCACAGCCCTGATACGGACACTCAAAGCGAAGCAAACAAACAGAAAAAGAGAGAGAGAGAGAGAGGAGAGAGAGAGAAGAGAGAGAGAGAGAGATTTATTGAGAGCATAAAAGAAAGAATGAATTGGAGAGAGAATAAATTGGTGGAAAGTAACAGAATGAAAATGGGGGGGGGGGAGAGAAAAAGGGGAAGTGAGAGAGAAGGGAGGAGGTGAAATGCACTCCAAAACCCTCAAAAAGAGTGGTTACGTACGTATGTAACCGATGAATGTGTGTTAAACGCTTGCCGAGCCCACCCACCCGCTGCTGCTTCCCTCCCCATCCCATGTCGCTATAATGGTCATTAGACATTGTAAATATGGGATTGGCTATCCAACAAACAATATTACTTTAAAATAACCATTTCCCAACTCCCGCCCTTTTTATGATTCGAAATGTTATTTATTTATTAAATTATTTATCGTTAAACAGTTTTTGGAAGAGTGCATTTAGACCAATGCTTCCTAAAAATGACTTGTGGAGTGATCACCGATAAGCTCATCTCTGACAACGTTCTTCCATAATAATTTCCTTTTGGTATGCCGACAATTCAAATTCCTCTTTGATTAGCAAATCATCGAATGCCAAATCTTCTTCATCGAAGTGAACTCATTTTGTCTAAATAAAATTAAATGTTGTCAAATGGTTTTTTCGCCAGTGAAAAATATATATTTGCTGAAAATTTTCGTTTTTCTTTATTGGTACTCCATCCGACATACTCACCAAAATTTCACAAAACGAGTAGGAACCCAACTGTAAATGTACCCGCTTTCGTCCCCCTTACAATTCGTCACTTTCCAATTCGTCAAATGCTGTGCTTTCTTCCGTTAATTGTAATTGTAAGTCCGACAGATTGTGAGTTGCCAAATTCATTTCCAATGCCTTTTTCTCAAATTCGGCCAATTCGATTTGTTTCATCACTTCCATTTGTTGGTACCCTTTGAAAGACAACGAAACGAAAGCGGTGCATTTCATGAAAGAATTGAACTGAAGAGACATTCTGAGAAGCCCTGACAGAATCAATTCTCGGGTAAGCTTTTGATAGTCGGCAACACTTTTTGACGAATTTTGTGCCTAAAAATGTGAATTTTCGATCCAAATTATTATTTTTTTTAAATAAATAATTGCATAAAATAGAAAATAGAAGACGTAATGTCTAATCTAACCATTATAAATGAAATTACCTGTGACGAACACAGCAAAGGCAGTTCGGACAGTTTGACCCTTCCAATTGCGCTGACTGTTGACAGAATTCGAAACACCGATGGGTCGTCCCCATCGGTCGGCCTTTGCTTCGTCTCATTTTTCATAAAATTGAAAGGGCAAATGAATGCACTTTCGGAATCGCAGTGTTCTTCGCAATAGCCCACGACAGATTTGAGCTCATTTTCTTTGCTTTTTCTAAACGACGCAGTGCATTTCATGGCTAAATTATCAATTGTCAGCCAGTCAAATGACGAAAACCAAAAAAAAAACCTTCGATTTCACGCAAAATTCGAAATTGGTCCTCAAAGCGATAGAGCAACACGCAATTGGCGGGTTGCCCATCCCTCCCGGCCCTCCCCGTTTCCTGGCAATATTCTGTCAATGATCGCGGCATTGAGCGGTGAATGACGAAACGAACGTCCCTTTTGTCAATGCCCATTCCAAACGCTAAAAACATTTACACAATTGGAAAATTGAGGGAATTTCCCCCGTCCCTCGAAAATTTTTATGGAAAAAATGTAGAATTTACCGGAAGTGGCACAGAGAACAGGAAGGCGCCCATCCATCCATTTGTCTTGGTAAAGTCTTTTGAGTCTCTCAGATAAACCGGAAAAATACGGTTTCGCAATGTTTCCAAGCAGAGCAGCGGTCGCTTTACATTCATTTCTTAAACGCTTGAGATTTTTATGAACAAAAAGGAAAAGCCCACTCCGTAAGACAATAGACAATGCCCGAACCATTCTCAATGTCCGACAAAAGGTCATGGACCGTTTGCTTGAAGTTCGACTTGGACTTGGGAATAACGCGGTAATTGAGGTTTGGCCTGTAGAGATCAGATTTGAACCTAAAGGTTGTTAATTGCATACCTGTGCAAGGGGGGGTGGGTCAGCCAAGAGGTCGACTTTGGCCCCCCCATGGGGGGTCAGAGCCCATTTCCATTAAGATCGACCATTTTTTGCCTGCTGAAGACCTATTTTTTTTTTTGCTCTTCGAATCAAAAAAAAACATTTTCTCCAGTCTTATTTAAAAATTTTGAACGCCTAGGAAAATTTTCGCTTCAGGATTCCGGTTGGGGCGGCGTTCCCACCCGGGCAACGACTTTTTTTCGCACCACTTTTTTTTGCGGTGCTTTTTCCAAAAAAAATTTTGGGAAAAGGGGAGGGGGTCCGGCGGTGTCGATAGGCGCCGCCGAAAAATTTTTAGTGTTTTTAATGCGCTTTGTTAACGCATTTTGTCCAAAAATGACAAAATTTTGCATATTTTTAGCAAATTTTCACCAAAAAATGACCAATTTTATGCTTTTAAGCCAAATTTTTAAAGAAAATTATAGACGAAAGAGGAAAAAGTTGATTTTAGTCGATCGTAAAAATTTGGAATTTTTAATGAAATTTGTTAAGAAATAAGGCATTTTTCTAAATTGCCAATGAGAAAATTTTATAAAGTTTCTGTTTTCATATTAACGATCGACTTTTTCGCTGACTTTTTTTTCTCTCACTCCTTTTTCTTTTCTCCCTCTTCCTCCCTTCACCCCTCCCCTTTCCTTCCCCGCCCCCACCTCGTACGATCGACTGTCTCGAACCCTTACGATCGACTAAGAGACCCCCCCCCCTGACTACCCCCTTGCACAGGTATGGTTAATTGCAAGACTAAATACGTTGCAAAAAACCATCCAAATTATCTTACGCAGTTGGTGAGAATTTATAGAAATTTTTAGTTAGTTTTTTGAAATGTAATGCAATTGGCCAACCAACCAAAGAGCACTTTCACAGTCCATGCCCAAATATTCGAATGCTTTTCGGCAATCGCCTTCAGAGGTGGATGCAGTTAAAGCCATTATCGGCACTTTCTTCTCGCCATTTTCCCTGAATTTCTTCATGAGGTCGCCCAGCTGAAGGAAGTCGGGACGGAAAGAATTGCCCCATTGGGTGACACAATGCGCTTCATCGACCACAAAACGAGCCAATAAATTCATGCGATGCAAATACCTCAGATATTTAAGGAATTGTCGATTTTTTACCGCCTAAAATTGGTTAATTGATGAGTTAAATCAAATAATGCATTATTTAATTACCTTTTCGGGGGTAACATAAAGCAATTTGAATGTGGGAAGTCGATTAATATATGCATCTCTTTCCATTCGTTCGGCATCAAAAACGGCGCACGGAATTGTTGTCTTTCCATTGAAAAAGATAAGTATTAAATTTCGGTTAATAAAAATGTCAATATTACAGTGCCATTCCTCAATTTCATCGTTTGGTCCCGAATAAGTGAAATTAATGGCGAAATCACAACAGTTACACCTCTGTCCTCAAGAGCTGGTATTTGAAAGCATAGGCTTTTACCTCCGCCTTAAAATGAATTAACTGATAAGTTGACGGAATCAGGCTTGGTTTATAATAAGATTGTAATTAACACGGGATTTTATAAGATTGTAATTAACATGGGATTTGTTTGTATTTATTTCCTACCCGTTGGCATTCGCACAAACGCATCAAAACCGAGCATAGCAGCGGCAATTGCCTGCTCCTGTTTGTGTTTAAAGTTATTGATGCCGAATTTGTTGCGGAGTATGTGAAAAATTTTCAGACGCAAATCTTGAACAGCATTCATTGAGTAAAACTTTATTCTTGAACAGCATTCATTGAGTAAAACTTTATGCTTTTTATCTAAAAGGAATAATTAATGGTATGGCACATTTACTAATAGAAACTTTTAGCGGTAATAGTTCAGTTTGTCCCCCCCTTTTTTTTCGAAATTTTTTTTTGTGTTTTAAAAAGTCATGAAAACATGTTTCCAAGGCTTTTCGGGGTCGCTGATCACGAATCCGGCACCCATTTCGACTAATTTCGAACCTCAGACCCGAATTCGAACAAAAAGTCGAAAATTCAAGTTTTTGATTTTCACATTTTTGGGGCAAAGGTGTAGATCATTGGTCCCGAAATTTTTTAATTTAATTTTTTTTTTGAAAATTTTTTAAACACTTTTCTACGGGTGTTTTGAGGCGCTGAGAACGAATCCGGCCTTTATTTCGACCAATTCCAAATCCCTAACCCGAACTCGTACATTTTTTGAGAATTTAATTTTAATTTATTTTTAAGTTTCTCTTAAAACATTGTTTTTAGTGTTTTCGGGGTTGCTGATCACGAATCTGACATTCATTTTGACCAATTCCGAATACCGGACCCGAACTCGAACAAAAAATCGAAAATTCAAAATTATCAAAATTCACTTTTATATTCGTATCTTTACAGAATGACCATGTTTTGGTTTTTAAATGGTTTTTGACTAAAATTAACAACCCTGAAAACACTAAAAATAATGTTTTAAGAGAAACTTTAAAAAAAAATTAAAAATAATTCTCAAAAAATGTACGAGTTCGGGTTAGGGATTCGAAATTGGTTGAAATAAAGGCCGGATTCGTTCTCAGCGCCTCAAAACACGGAAAATATTGATCATAGTCCCCAAACTCAAAAATGCTTAAAAACGGTCAGAATCGATGTAAAAAGGTTCGAAATGGGTTGGAAAAATAGAATTAGGGGCGCGCTTGCCCTTTTCAGGCTGAAAAAGTGCCGGAATTGGGGTGCCAAACTCAGCTGGGACTCAAATGACCGCACTATAAAAAGAACTAAAAAGACATTTTAAATAATTTTTCTAGGGTAATTTGTGGCGCTGATCACGAATATGACCTTTATTTTGCAAAATTCCGAACCCCGAACCCTAATTCGAACAAAATCTCAAATTTATAAATTAAAGAAAAACAAATTTTTAGGGGTTTTTAAAAGAACGTCAAATATAAAAGATTGAATTAGCTTATTGCGCTAAAAAACCGCCGCACACTCGACTACGGCGGCCAGTAGGTGGGGCGAGACTACGGGCTACGGAAGAAGTCCGCGCGTGATCCGCAGGCGGTTGACTGATTGGCGGGGGCCCTTCGGGCCCCCGCAGTCAACCGCCTGTGGCGCTCGTCAGACTTTTTCCTCCGCCCTCCGTCTCGCCCCACTACTTGCTCCGTCTTCGCATGCTCCCTTTTGCGAAAATGTTCATAACCGCGTTCAGCAACCTCGAAAACCCCTAAAAATTTGTTTTTCTTTAATTTATAAATTTGAGATTTTGTTCGAATTAGGGTTCGGGTTTCGGAATTTCGCAAAATAAAGGTCATATTCGTGATCAGCGCCACAAATTACCCTAGAAAATTATTTAAAATGTCTTTTTAGTGCTTTTTATAGTGCGGTCATTTGAGTCCCAGCTGAGTTTGGCACTTCATTTTCGGCACTTTTCATCCTGAAAAAGGGCAAGCGCGCCCATAATTCTATTTTTCCAACCCATTTCTAACCTTTTTACATCGATTCTGACCGTTTTTATGCATTTTTGAGTTTGGGGACTATGATCAATATTTACCCAAAACACCCCTAGAAAAGTGTTTAAAAAATTTTCAAAAAATAAAATAAAATTAAAAAATTTCGGGACCAATGATCTACACCTTTGCCATTTTTGGTTCAAACTTTGAAGCATGGAATTATTAAACTTTAATATGCGCGATTTATTTACTCTCCTGCAAAAAACAGACGCTGAATTTGAAGAATGGCTCCGAGAATGTAAAAACATTATTGAAACTAGAGTGCCACGGGACCGGGACCTGGTAGCGGACAACTGAGTACAACTGAGTACCAAGGTCCCGGTTTTGACCGGGACCGGGACTAGTCCCGGTTTTTTCCCGGTTTTCCCAGCCAAAAATTCCCGGGTTTTCAACCCGAAAAGGTCCCGGTCCCGGGTTGGCCCAAAATTCCCGGTCCCGTGGCACTCTAATTGAAACTCATTTTGCTTCATTTAAATTTTGAATATTAAAAAGACAATCGCTTCAAAAATTTTCTTTATAAAAATTCTGCCTCAAAAAATCCGCGGCGAGCCGCACACAAAAAATCCCACGGATCGCGCATCGCGGATTCAAATTGCCGCGGTCGCGAATCGAGGATCGCGGAATAAAAATGCCGCGAATCGCGGTCGCGTCCCAGCCCTGATACCTACCTTCTCTTAAAATATTAAGAACCATATAAAAAAATTTGAAAGTGTAAAAGAAAAAAAAATTTTTTAAGAATTTTTCAGAAAATCTCCCAAAATTTGGCGTAACAAAATTATAACGTCAAAAAAAAAATTCCTCCAAACCTTTCCGGTCTCTACACATGACAATAATTGTGCTTTTTGATAAAATATATCCAATTATTAATTGCTAATTTCAATACTTTTTCTTTAAAGATTAAAAATTGCAAATAATGTAAATAACAAATGTTTTATAAATGTTGAACGCTGCACGACAGCTGCATAATAATGACATGTCTTCAACAAACAACGAAAGAACAAGAGTTTCGCGATGGCAAGACATTAATCCAGCACCTGCGCTGTCGGATATCAAAAATAATAACAATAATAATAATAAAAGTAATAACTTAAATCCAAATGTTTTCCCACCCGCGCCTCTTCTTCGGTCGACCGCGGCATTACCAAGTCTATTAAATGTAACGCCAACGCAATCAGCAGGTTTCTCCCGTTTTTTGTTGTGCGTCTTTTATCCTCCTAATTTTTGTCAATGAATTGTGTCATCTCTAAAAGGTCTATTGCCGTCCCCAAATCTTCAATCTTTGCTCGGTGAAGTGCCCAGCCTCCTCAAAAACCGAGGCCATCAGCTTTTTGCCGTGCCCCCAAACATTCCGCCACTTCGCCTCTTTGACGTAAATGAGCAAAGGCAGCCTTTGCCGAATGGTTTGGTCGGCTTCTTCGCAAATCATCAGCAGCGAACTTTCCTACCGAATCACTTGCTGGTACAGCAGCAGAGCATCGAAATTGTCAATGCTTTTTTGAATCACCAAAAAAATCCAAACGCATCTTTGAACAATACCATTCTGAGTCAGCTGACAAACAAACATAGCGAAAATGTGTCATCGCTAACGGCGAATTTGGCACCATCGGCAGAACAACAGCAGCCTTTGCCCGTGCCACCACTTCCATCGGATACTTCTTCCATGGACACATTTATGGTGCCACCTCCTCCACCGCCTCCTGTGAGGGTTTGTCCGTTTCGCTTTTAGGTGATTGTGGTGGTTAATTAGGACAACATTCCTTTAATATGAAAACCAAATAAATTGTGGTCTGTTTAGGCTTGTCAAAATTCCCAATGTTTGGCGGACTCTCCGATGGACATCGAAGACGACCAAGACGAAGTCGAAACAAGCGAAAAGGAAAGAAATGCAAAGGAATGCGAGAAAAAGGGGCGCAACAAAAAAGTACAAATGGCCGATGAACTGATGAAGCGCGCATTGAGGCCCTATTTTAGGTGAGGAAAAAATCAAATGACAAAGAAACCGAAGCATACCGATTTAGAATTATCCCTTTAAACTTACAGTATCTATTGTCATTCGAAAGCAATTTTTGAATATTATGGTTTTGCTGACTGATTTTACTTGTAACAATTTTAGGCGGCGACGAATAACGAAGGACGAATACAAAGAGATTATGATTAAAGGAGTCGCGAAACTGAAGAAACGCCATTCACTGAAGGCCGAAAAAGTCGAGAAATTCGTTTCTAAATATGTCCAAGTAGTTGCTGCCAAGCGCAAGAATCAATTTGGCTACTGAATCAGTCGATATTTCCGGCTTAGCCAAATTGTGGAATGTCTAGTTCAGAATATGACCCGATATTATAATATATTTCGATTCACTAACACAAAACACTTTATTCATTTTCCCTTTCCTCAACATTGCCCTTCCCAAACTCACAATTCGCAACAGCTTTATTGAAACGAACTCTAACATTTTGAAGTGTAAAAACCGTACAAAATAAATGCCAAATTATTAATGAAAAACCTTTGTTGGGTTTATTTATCATAAAAAGAAGTAAATCTGTGTAAAGCAATAATCTGATAGCATTTTTCTATATTAAAGTCACGAATATTAATGAAAAAAAAAAGTGATTTGAATGTTTCCTGAGCCAGGGGTCGTATCCGCTGACAGAAATTTCTAGTGAGATATTGTGCCGGAAAAGTACACAATGTTTTTTTAAAGTAACAACAATGGAACGCAAAAAAAATCAAAATATTATCGATCAAATGTGTTGAACTATAAACGGATGAATGATCGATCCGACGAAAAAAATTGTGCCTATTTTTGGATGGTTCGTTTCATAAAAAAGATGAGATTTTTGGGAAAACGCAGGCAAAATAATGAGTATTTTAAAAGGGATGACATTCTGCAATTGTGAAATAAATTTGTTTGTGTCAAAATGTTGGTGTCGGAATAATTACGCTTCTTCGTCCTTTTCTTCGGCAGATGAAGTAACCAATTGCAATTGACGGGCGCAGTCGATCAGCTCTTCCCGAACCTTTTCCTCTGCCACTTCCTCCGCTGCTGTGGTGATCCGAGTGACAATTTGACGAATTCTCTCCGCCTTTCCCCGCGACTTTTTGCCTGAGAATTCGCCACTGTCTTTGCTGGTCGTTGTTGTCGGTGTGTCCTGCTGAAAAGCCATTCTTAGTAACGCGAATAGTCTCCGAATTTGTAATTAGTTAGGTCATTATTGTCCCATTCGATTTTGATATGGCCACAGAATTGGTTCCCCCACTCACATCACTTTCCCCCGTCGGATGGCACTTCGTTGGATTTGTCGCTGCTGGCGGACTGTTCATTCCTCGCGGTGCTTCCGTTGTCGTCGTCGTCATTCCGTTGCTGCTTCCGCTCGTCTGAGAATCGGAGACCGCGGGCGAAAGTTGTTGAGGATCAGCAGAAGAGGAAGAAGGAAAATGAAGGGAGGAAGAGCAATTTTCGGCGGAAGAATGGGCCAACATTAGCCTTTGGATGCTGGGGAAAATGTTGGGAGAAGCGGCCTAAAGAAAGAATATGCGATAAACAGTGCCCATCAATGCTAATCCCATTTTGGGAATGCATTTCAAAATCAGTGCCACCGTTTCCATTTTGCCTTCACTCGCCTGTGCCAACTCGCTCTTTTCCGACTTTTCGAAATAAGTCTCCGGCTCGTCTCCGTAAACAATTTCCGCCATTTCCGTCGCTCGCGTGGGCACTCGCGTCTTCCGTTTGTTCCTCCGTTCCGTCTCCTCTCGGATCGTTCGTCCTCCTTTCGTTTTGATCTGCTCATCAATCGGACTGTTCTGACCGCTGTTTCTTTTGATGTGAAGAAGGGAATCGATGAGGGCGCACATTTTACTGCCGTCGTTCTTTAAAAGGGATTCAAATGATTCCCTCCGCCATTTTATTTTTCACTTTTCTCACCGATGTCGGACTGTTAGCCGATCCGTTGCTGCTGAACGGCGAATGGAAATGATTGTGAGGGATGTGCACACTCAGCAGATCGTTGTCCGTCGTTGCTCCAATTCCGCCGTCACTTTTCGTGTCCTTTTGCTGCTGACGCCGGTGATGAGAAGCGTCAGCGGCGGCAACATTTGCAGAAGCTTTTCCCTTCCCTCCGCCGGTCGCTGTCTTTGCCTTTTTAGGCGGCGGTTGGTGCTGCTGTTGGGGTGCCAATTTGAACCCACCATTGTTCATCGGTGTCGAAGCATTAACGACGGAGGAGTAATTCCCGAAGGATGGCGAAGCGGAAGCGGCGGAAGTGGACGAAGTTGCAGCCGCAATCAGTGCTTGGAGCATGGCCATCTGACTGCTGCTGTGGTTGTGTGAAGCGACGTTTGAGTGCTGCTGTTGCTGAGTGTGGGTCAGCAGCCCTTTAATGCCACCGCCTCCACCAATGGCACTGACATTGTTGTTGTTTAAGTACCCATCAAGAGCAGAGGCAAAGAACGGATTGTTGGCCAGCCATTGGGTGAACCATTGTTGTTGGAAGATGGTGGTGCTCATGGTGTGTTGTGGTTGCTGTGACGGATTGGAAGGAAAAGGCGGCACGGACGATGGGATTGAGATGGGAGGTGCATGTGCCGACGTGGGGATGGCATTCTCTGCGCAGGAAGTCGGTGACATTTCGCCAATACAGCCGCATTTCTCTCCGTCTCCGCCCATTTCCGCGTTCGTCTCCATTTTGACCGTTGCGCGATGATCATTGACGTTGTATCGGTGGAAATTGGCCGAGTTTTGAGGGAATATTCCGCCGCCCGCACTTCGCATTTGTGAAGGCGAACTTTCCTTTTCGGTCTCAACGTCGATTTTCAGGAAAGTGTCGTCCTTTTCTTCAATTTCGCTCAATGACGGCGACGACGACTGTTCCTGGCGTCGGTTCTGCTCTTCCTCGTCCGGACTCGAATTATAAGACGGAGAGCCAAAGGACGGGTTGGAGAAGTGGTCCTGGTGATGGCCAGGCGAGATCATCTCCTCTTCTGAAGGACAGCCATAAATTGAGTCCTAACGACTGAAAAAGAATTGCTTACTGTCAATGAAACTTCGTGCCAATACCGAAACATCGCCCGGCATTCCGCTCTTCTGCATGCTGAAATTGTTCAATAGATGCTGAAGAAAGGAAGCACCACCACCATCACCACACCTTTGCATATGGATGTGCAGACTTGTCTTGTCGGGAAAGGCCCAATTGCAGCAACGGCACATGAACATCCGTTGAATCTGATGGTAGCGGTACATGTGCGACCGGAGAGTGTCACTGCCTGAAATGGCTTGGGATGGACGAAATGGTACAAACTGGTCAATGCGTCTGATCAGACAAAATGGCCTATCATAAATTTACTAAAAAAACTGATCATACAAAAGGAGTGACTCACTGGCTATCTCCTGGTTGCACTGTGTACAAGTGTAACTCTTAAAGTGCGCTTGCATTCGATGACGACTGAGTGAAGACGAGTGGCAGAACACTTTGCCACAGACATTGCATGGAAATTGGCCTGTGAATGGACAGAAGCAAAAGAATGAATCCTAAATTACTGGATATTCACTCACCCTTTAAGTCCGGCCTCTTCAAATCCGTCCTGTAAGGCATTTTGGCAGTCGTTTCGGCTGCGGTGGCCTCGACGGCAACAGAAATTTGCTGCTGAATGGACGTCGTGGTGGAGCAGTGTAAAGCAGAATAAGCAATAAAAATGAATGATACTGAATGAATAAAGCCGATGATCGTTTAAATCAAAAGTGAAGCGATGGAAGCGGAAGGAGGGCACAAAAACAGATAACGAAGCGAAGGAATTGGGGGAAAGCGAGGGGAGGGAGGGAAGGAGTGAGTGGGTTGGCAAAGGAGGAGAGGGGCGGGGGGAGAAGGAGCGGACCATGGCAGCAAGCACAAGCAAAGCAGCAGCGGACAGATAAGGAAGAGGGGGGGGGGGGAGGGGAAGAGGGGTCGGACGGTATGAAAAGTAAGCACCGATGGAGCAGAGGCAACAACAGCACAGCAAATGTATGTAATATTTAGATCTGAAAATCGATGGACGGGCAGAATGAGCTCGTTTGGTGAAATGGCAATTGGGGGGGGGGGGGACAGATAAACAACGGAATGGCAGCAGGGAGAGGTTGGGGAGGAGCAGCAGCAACAGAGTCAGGATGGGAAGGAAAAGCGAATATGCGAAGTGGCCAGAATAAAAGACGAAATGGAAGAACGAGCGGGGGGGGGGGAATGAGAAGGGGAGGGGAAAGGGGGAGGGGAAGAGCGCTTTTTGGAGGGAGAAATGAAAAATGGGAAAAATGACTGACTGGTCAATGACAGAAGCGAGGAATTTCCACCGATATTTAAGCTTAGCCCTTTGTTGTTGTTCTTTTGGCTTTATACCAAAAGTGTGGCCATTGCCAAAGGAAAGAAAAAAGTTAATTTAATGGAAAGAGCAAAAACTAAAAAATAAATATGGTGATTACACAGATGAAAAAAAAAGAAACGAGAATAAAACATTTCACAAAAAAAAAATTCTTTAATTGAAAAAATGGAAAGGAAAAAGGAAAGAAAGCGAAACAATAAGTCGGTCGAAAGCCTTTTTTGAGGGAGAAATGAAAATGGGAAAAATGACTGACTGGTCAATGACAGAGGCGAGGAGTTTCCACCGATATTTAAGCTTAGCCTTTTGTTGTTGTTCTTTTTAAAAATAAGTTTCAAGGGGTTTTCGAGGTCGCTGATCATGAATACAGCACCCATTTTGCTTATTTCGAACCTCTGACCTGAATTCGAATAAAAAGTCGCAAATTCAAATTTTTCGAATATCGAGTTTTTGGGTCGAACAAGATTAAATATATGAAATGAGCTTAGATACATATAAACTGCAATAAAGATTATTTAAACTCATTAAGAGTATATATAATTCGTTGTCCCTGTACAGCTCATGTGGTGAACGGTAGCGTTGGTCTGAGCCCGGATTCGTGATCAGCGACCTTGAAAACCCCTTGAAACTTATTTTCATTAATTTCTAAAACATAAAACAAAATTATTAAAGTTCTTGTGGAAAGTACCCGGTAAACTCTGTATACCTAACTAAGTACCGATAAAGTAACAAAAAAGTATGAAGCAGAAAGAAAAAAAGAAACGAAACGAATAAAAAACATTTTACAAAAAAAAATAAATTAAATTAAAAATGGAAAGGAAAAAGAAAGAAAGCAAAACAATTAGTTGGTCGAAAGCCTTTTTGGCCTCTTCATAATTAAAAGGGTACAAAATACAGACTGTTCCATTGCTGACCAAAATACAGGTCATGGCCACTCATTTGCGCTAAGAAAAAGCACACCGGCGAATGACAGACAAAGCACGGCAAAGCAGCAGGGCATGAGCATGCCATGGCACAAAAGGGAAAAAGCGATGGGTCGGACCGCAGAAAGTGCCTTTATCTCCGCCCCCTCCCCAGGCCTCCCCCCCCCCCTAATTGCAAAAGATGAAAAGAGCGACGCAAAGGGACAGGGGGGAGAGAAGAAAAATGTTGGGGAAGAAAAAGGCGGGAGGGGGAGGAACGGAAGAGGAAGAGAGGAGGAAAGGAGGAAGAGAGGAGAGAAAGGGGGAAGAGAGGAGAAAGGGGGAGGGGGTGCCGATGTCGGAGGGAGAACGATGGACAAAAAGTGAACACCAACAGAAAAGGAAACACTTTCGCTTACTCTTTTAAAGGAACAATGACAAAAAAAAAGAGAAAACGGGGTGGGAGCAGAGAGGGAAAGAAAGAGGCAAAGCGATGGAGGGAAAAAGAAAGAAAGAAAGAAAGAGTGATTGGTGGGGAGGGGAGGGGGAGGAAGGCCCATTTTGGGATATTCGCCCGCCGACTTCCGCCGTTCTGCCAATTTTGGTTGCCTTCGCTTTTTGCTTCCCCCCCCCCCATTTGATTTGCCCCTCAATTCACTCAACACCGATCCAAGGTCAAACAATGCGCACTGACTGAGTGAAAAGCACTTCTTGTGCTCTTATCCTCCCACAACGATTGGCCACAATCATAAAACTAGCCAAATCCATTCATTCATTCGTTCGCTGCTGTTCTCGTGACTTTGCCTTTCAATGGTACTCTCTCGGCTCAGTCAGTACCTTGGGCCATTGTCTCCCAACATCCCCTCCCCCCTCTCCCCCCCCCCGTCTTCCGTCCCCCCCCCCCCCGCCCCAATCCAAGCAAATTCATTGTGTCTGTTTGCTCTCAAAATGGACATTGTTCTGCTGCTGCTGCTGTCAGCTCGAAGTGGTCCCCCCCCCCTATCGTTTTATATGTGTTTTGTCTGTATTTGCCTGGACCAGCCAATGGAGCTGATAGAGAGGCAAAATTTGGCGGAGGGAATGATGGCAAACTGCCGAAGACATTTGAAGGGGGACAATCGTCGAGTTGGCGGAAAGTTTTAAAAGGGCAAAGGATTTGAATTTGGAAATCTTTACGGCGGTTGAATGAATGGCGCTGAGATGAGCCGAGTTTTATCTCGGCAGGGAGGCAAACAAAGGGAAGAGCCGGCGGACGAAGGGAATGAACCCGAACTGTTCACAATCAGTTCATTTCCCTTCAGTCTTGAAGCGATTACGAAGAGGGAAAGGTGGAGCAAGAGAATTGGATGAGAAATTGCGGGGCAAAGAATGTGCTCGTGACCGGCGAGAGCCAAAACAAGCAAAAGTGGGGGGGGGGATGGATGAAGTAGGGGAGGGGGGGGGGGAGGCGACGGATGGCGACGATGACACAACTCGACGAATAGAGCATAGGAGGGCAGCGCAGGGCAAGGCAGGCTGGGGTTGTGGGCTGGGGGAATGTGCAGTGAGCGACAGCCGGTCGCCAAAACAGGAGTGGGCAGGGGGAGGGGAGGAGGGAGGGAGGGAGGGAGACGCTTCAAATTAAACTTTGTCGTTGGGGAAATGGCAGCAAAGGGTGTAAGTGGAAATGGAAAGGGGATGAGGGGAGGGGAGGCGAGAAGGGGGAGGGAAACGTTGTTGTTCTCGAAGTTGCGCCATTAGGACGGGGAGAGAAATGGGGGGGGGAGGAAAGAAGCAAGCGGCTGAGAGAATGAATGGGGGGAATAGCTGGGCTGGGCTGGGCAGCAATTGGGGATACTGTACTGTGGGTGTAATGCGCCGATACCCCCCCCCCCCCCCCTCCCTCCCTCTCGGGCCAGCGGAGAGCCAACCAGTCGACGTCGAGAAGAGCCGACGGAATAAAGAACGAGGATAAGGCAAAGGGGGAAAAGAGGGAAAGGAAGAGGAAGAGACTGTAAGCAGCGAGAATTGGGCCAATTGGAAGCTCAAAATAGGCAAAGGCACGGGCAAAAAGGGGGCAAAAGGGGACCATTCCCATTCAAAAGTGGGGAAAGCAGCGGCAGGAAATTGGTAATACTTTAAAGCGACGCTTTTAGAAGGGACGGACGATGGATGGCAATGAGTTGTGCTGCTGGGGATGACCTTTCCCCCCCCCCCCTCCCCCCTCGTTCGTCCCATCAAGCATCCCCTCTTCCCCGCCGCCGCCCTCCCTTCCAATTCATTCATTCATTCCCTTTCACCCATTCATTCCCTCTCCAATTCCCTCCCGCTCAAGGACACGGAGAGCCGATGGGAGGGGAGGTTTGGGGGGTGAAAGGTGCTCATGCGCTTAACACGCTTTAAACTCCCCGTCGCAAAATCGTCTTGTACCTTTTGTGAATTTTTGGTGTGCTTATATTTGAAAGTTTTGTGCATGTCGTTTTTGAATTGCCTCTCAGCTCAATTAATAAATGGCGAATGGGCAAAAGGGAGGCAATTCCAATGGAAGGGAAATTGGGGGGGGGGGGGGGGAGCAGCTCCCGACTGTAATCAGAGCATTATTTGATGTGTGTCTCTCGTGGTTTTGGGTTTGTTGTGGCCGAGAAGAGCTGCTGCACGGGAGAGAGCGGCGGCGACGAATTATGCTGCCATTATTAATATTATTTTATTGTTCGCTCAATCGGATAGGCATCGCCAGAAGAGAGCAACCGGACGGACGGCGGGGCTCTCTCGAGGAGTCGTCCCTCCCCGCCACACCCACTCACTCCCTCAGCATTTCCCACAATTCATTCCATCATCCTCCAATTCCCCCCCACCCCCCCCCCCCCTCCCCCTCACAATTCCCTCACATTTACGCGGAGTCCGCCACTTCCCCCCCCCCGGTCCCGTCGTTTTGCTGTTGCTTTGGCTCACTTTTCGTCGCTTTTACAGTGTGCGTCTGCTCTCTTCCACTCTCGTCACTGCTCTCGGCTCTTTCTTGCATTCCCTTTTAGGCGCAATCACACAAAACGACACACCCCACAGCAACAGCAACAGCATACATAAGTTGGGAGTGGGGGGGGGGGGGGCAGGTGAGGCGCTGTCAGCGGCGGGGGATGGGACAACGCGCCGATGATCAACAGCAGCAGCACCAACACACTTTTCACTCACTTCTCGCTTATTTTAGGGCCCAAATACCGACAGTGGCAGCCTAATTTACAGCACAATGCGATTGAACGGAGGAGAGGGGCGAAAGGGGCTGAACATAGGCTCATTCACTCCCGTTGAATCGCAGAAAACCGGAATTTATGGCAAAGCAATTGGGCACAGCGGGAGGGAGAGGGCAGGGAACGATCATTGTGGGGTGAGGGGGAGAGGGAGGGGTAATCGAGAATGGGGAGACTGAGAGGGAGGGGGGGGAGAGGGGGAGAGGAAGCGGTGGGAGGGGACAGCTTGAAAGGGAGAAAGCGAGGAACACGTAAAAAAAGGATGAAAAATGAAAATAAAGGAACGATCGGAAGAGTATAGGAAGAAGAAAAAAGGAACGGTGGAGGAAAGGCAAAAAAAAAGGGGGGGGAGAGAGAGAGAAAACGAATGGGCCATTTTAGCAGTCGCTTTTTTATACGTGAGGTAAGGGGATGAGGAACCGAGGCGGAGGATGTTTGATGTGAAGGAGAGAGAGAGGGAATCGGAAAGAGAAATGATGAGAAAGGCGGGGGGAGGGGGGGAGGGCTAAATTCGACAAGTTTAAAGCGCTTTCCTCGCTCTCCCCCCACCTCCCCCCCCCCCACATTGCCTCTTCCATCTTTTGCCCTATTCATCCATTCGTCCACCCATCCTCGGTCACCGCCCCCCCCCCCCCCTCACAAACTCTTACCCCTCCATCCTCCTCTCCCTCTCTCCGTCTTTTCACCCCTCCCCTCCTCATTCGTGCCCGCTTCCTTTACCCACCTTCCTCCAGCAGACTGCCAATCTCAAGCGCGCAGGGACAAAAAGGGCAATTAATTCTCTGCTCGGCTCCTTTCTGTTCATTCATGCCCACCCTTTCTCTTACTCATCAGCTGAGATCGATATCATCTGATGGGACGAAGAAGGAGAAGAGAATAATGAAGGAGGGAAGGAAGAGGAAGAGGAGAGGAAGAAGAGAAGAGGGAGAGCAAAAGGGGGGGGGGAAGAAAACGGAACAATGGCGGAAAAGGCAAAAGGACGGAGCTAAATAAGGAAGAAGCGAAAAAGAGTAAGGATGGCACATAGGAACGATGTTTGGCATTCATTACATTACAGTTGGCTGGGGATGAAGAAAAGAGCAGAGAGAAAGAGAGAAAGGTGAGAGAAAGAGAGTGAAAAAGTTGAATCCAATTGGTAGGGTAGAATCCCGACCCCAAAAATTAGGCCATTTTTCGAAAAACACCTTGATCTCGACACCGCAAAATGTAACAACGGATTTTAGAGGGTGGTGGTATCAAACATTTGAAAGCACTGATCAGTGAATGAAGCCGAAATTGAGTCTCACAAAAGAAATGAATTAGAGATCATTGATACCAATCATTCGAATGAAGGTTGTTGCATCATTAGAGAGAGCTTTCTTTCCCGTAGCCTCCCAAATGAATGCTGAGAATGAAAAAACGAAATGCTTTTGTCAGGCAATGCTCCGTCCGCTCCCCCCCCCCCCCCCCCCCCCACTCCGTTGTCCCTTTTCGTCATTCTCTTCGTCCGTTGTTTTGTTGTGCCATCCCCGCCCCCCCCCCCCATTCGCTTAAGCTTTGCATCGCTTCCATTCCTCAACAGTGCGTCGTCCTATTTTGCATGAGCACATCGACAGTCAGTCAGCTTGGGGCAAGCACAGCAAAGGAAAGGAAAGGAAAGAGCATCGGCGAGGGTAGCGGATGGATTGAGAGCGATTATCAGAGAAAGGACAGCGGAGGAAGGGACGGACGATGACGAAGCGGGGGTTCTGCTGACCCCCTCCCCCCCCCCCCCCACCTCGCAACCGTTACTCTCCGCTTTCATTGGGGGGGGGGGCATCACCAGTAAGCAGCGGGTGTAGCCCAGAGCAAAGCAATGACTGACCATCACTATTTATGAATACTTATGTATCTGGGCATGCTTGCCACCACAAAATTTGTTGCATCAAAACGCCGACATTTGGAGGGAATAAAAGCATCAATCGCCGACGACTGTGCTTACCTCTTCCCATCTGTATAATCTGTCTAAGAGCTCCATCGTGTTGAGTAATACCAAGCAATAAGAAATGAAACATCCCTTTTTTCATATAATCAAGTCAGAAAACGCTAGGCCCTATTTCAAAATGTTGATATGAACAAGAGAATTGTTTGAAAATTATAGTCACCGATTTTGAATAGAAGAACATTCTCTCGGTTTGTAGAGAATCACTATAATTAGGGCATAGAAAAATATGGTATAAAATTGCAAAATAGGGCCATAAAATATGGACAACAAATCACGAAATATGGTGGCAATTTTGGATACCTTATTTACGGTATTTGAACCCCCCCCCCCTGAATTGAACCCCCCTTTTGAGGGGGGTTGAAAAATAGAATCCCCGGACGGGGGTTCAAATATCGTAAGTACGGTATAAATTTTTCTACAGTAAATTGAAGGTATAATTTCTCGAAATTTCTTCAATTTTGCTAAATGAAAAGAAAATTAAAAAATGGACAAATATTGTATTAAATATCATTTTAGGGAAAAAAACAACCGCTAGAATAATTTTTAGCGCAAAAATCAACCCAATACATACCGTATTATCTCTAATTATCGCCCCGTCTCCATTAATCCCCCATCTCCATTTATCCCCCCCTTTCTGAGGAGGTTGAACAATAATCCCCCCGTCTCCATTTATCCCCCCCGGGAGGATAAATGGAACTTTTTGAAAAAATAATTTCTTTTTATAATTTTAATAAAAATTAATTAATTCAAAATCGAAATTCATTTGCAAAAAATTACAGATTTTTCTTCTTTTTTAATTTATGAAAACTCCTTTTCAGAATGGAGTGCTGAATTTTTTCTGAAAAATTGAAAATTTCCAGAATTTCTGGAAGAATTTTTTTTCATCTATATCTCGAAAAATCAAATAAACAAATAAAATTCTCCTGATTTTTCTTTATTTTTTAAGCTTTATACACTAATATTGTCCAATTTTTTAACAAAAATGCAACAAAAAATGTTTGTTTTTTGACCCGATTACATTTTTTGGCGACATATTTAAAAAAATTTCAAAAATTTTTCACTAAAAAAAGTCGAAAAATAATCCCCCGTCTCCATTTATCCCCCCGTATCTAATAATCCCCCCCTTTCTGAGGAGGTTGAACAATAATCCCCCGGGGTGATAATTAGAGATAATACGGTAAGTGAAATTTTCGCTTTTTTGGTTATTTTGACATAAATTTACCAATTTGTAAGAAAATTTAAATTTTTCAATATTCTCGAGAAAATTTTGCTAAATGATTTTGTCAATCAAATCCAACAATCTTGGTATCATTCGATAGCCCTAAGTGTCCTCTATTAGCCTGTATCATTTCAAAAAATACGTTAGGTTTCAAAAAGGTTATGGCCAAAAATGTTCGAACAACCAGTTTTTGAATTCTTCTGGCCATTTTTAGAACCTTAACGAAATTATAGCTCAAAAACTCGGCTCACGCAAAAACGACCCCGAATTGGGACTCAATCTCCGGCATTCCAATCCCCGGGATTCGATCTCGCCAATTCTCTGACATTCCAATCACCGGGACTCATTTTTCCGATATCCCAATCACTGGGATTCATTTTTCCTGTACCCCAATAATTATCAGCTTCTTCGAGCGTTAAAAACTCTAAAGCTTTAAACATTATTTCAGCATATAAAAGCTGTATCAGAGCACAGTTAGAATATGCCATAGAAATTTGGAATCCAATATTACAAAAACAAAAACAAAATAATTTTTAATAGGGTTATTAATTCATGGAATTATTACCGAAAAATATCAGGGAAATAAATGACTTCAAAAAATTTCGAGAAATTGCAAAAAGAATAATTAATCAATAATGCGTATTTTCCCTTTTGAGAGGCGGATTTATTCCACTGATATTATTGTTGTTTAATTTGACATATATTTTGTGATTTTTTTTTACTACATACATATATGCTTAATTAGTTTTAATTTTGTTTTTTTACACCACTGTTAGAGTGCATTAGCACCTTGTGGTTTGTTCGATAAATAATAAAAATGTAACAAAATTTCCGAGATTTCCCGAAGCAGCCTGCCGGCACCGTCGGAGCCAAAATTCCTGCCAAAATCCCCTAAAATTTAGGAATTTTGGAGAACTTTCAAATAAAACAAAATAATAATTAATTTTATAAATTTAAGAATTTGATTTAAAAAATGTGAAAATAATTGATTTCTAGTATTTTTTGACTGATTAAATTTTGATAAAAAAGATCATTGGCTACATTCAACAATATTGCTGATCAAATTTTCCATTATTACCCAGCGAATGAGTGAATCAAATAGATTTGGTCGTAGACCAGGGATGTTGATCGTCTCGTCTCGTGTTTTTAGGCCGTCTCGTTCTCGTGTCTCGTATTTTGGCACAAGACTTTTATGCATTGGTAAGAATGGGGCCAGCAGGTCGTTTTCGTATACAAATTTATTTTATCCTTTTAGAATTTAAATCTACGATAAAGAGAATTATTTAGTCTAGTGGCTAAATCTACTCGTTTTTGATTCCTGCCTTGGTTCGATACCCACACACAAAAATTTTATTATCAACCACATTAAGTAAAAAAGAATTAAAATATTTCATTTTTAAACATAGTCAAAAAATCCAATTTTTAAACACCCTAATGCTATATTCTGCAAGACGCAGTTATCATGCGAGTTTTAGCGGACGCTACATACAATAGTGACGGCGAATCATGAGCTTATGACGGTTCTTGGTTTCTAGATCGAGGGATACGCAGAAAAATAAAGGAATATGGAAATTTTGAAGATTCGAATCGTGCATGTGACACTTAGTTTTTTGTCTGATTCAATGTTTTTCAAGGGGTCATGGCGTTTCGTACAATGGGCAGTTCGTACAAAGGCAGTTCGTACAATGCAGTTCGTACAATAGGCGTTTCGTACAATAGGCAGTTCGTACAATGGGCTATTCGTACAATGGAGTTTCGTACAATAGGAATTTTTATAAAGGCTTAGAATAAGCACAAGCTTTTGGATTAAGCTTAGGCCTGAGCCTAGGCCTAACCTATGCTTAGGCTTGCTTGGGCTTAGGCCTAAGCTTAATCTTAGGCTTTATTTTATAAATTTTTTGGTTGTACGAAACGCCCATTGTACGAACTGCCATTGTACGAACTGCTATTGACCCGTTTTTCAATTTTGTTTGTATTATTTGCACAATTAATAAAATATTAACTAATTAATATGTATGTACCTTTTTAAAAATAAAATTAGATTTGGGGACGAACGACGCAGGAACGAAATGACAGCGCGCCTCAAATATTGAACAAATAATCAATTTAATTTCAATTATTGACAGTATAAAGCATTTAATAATGCTGTAAAGCCATAACAATTCTTTGACAATTCTTCATTATCCGGTCAACAATTGATCAAATTGATGATTTGTTGGTTCTTTTTTGAAAAATAAGTACTTTTTATGATCAGCGCTCTGGCTCTGGAATATCATTAGAAACTGATTTTAGGAAAATGACCTACATTTAGGTATTTTTATATACGCATTTAGAAAATTTTTACAAATTTTTTTATGGGTTTTTGGTCCAAAAACTGGGTATATAAATGCTGACTTTTTCCTCCCTCACAACATAATTTGTGTCCCAGCAATAATGACTTCATACTCCTCCGTTATCTTTTTGCTGCCAGTTCAATTTCTGCTGGTTGTCATCGGCGCTGTGTTCATCATCCTCAGCCAATGCTGTGGTGGCGGTTCGAAGAAGAAAAAGGTGCCAGTTTTTGACCCCCTCTCTATTCACAAATGAAACCCTCCCTTTTTTTCAGAAAGCCGGAGCAGCTAAAAAGGTGACGTTTTTAATCTCTGCCCTATTCACAAATGAACACCCCCCTTCCTTCCTTTTTCAGAAAGCCGGAGCAGCACCGACGCCAACGCCATCAATATCGGCGAGCGTAGGATCGGAAGCGCCGTCGTCACTGAAAACGCAAGAGAAAAGCGCAAGCGCCAGTGCCAGCTCAAAAACAGGTGGACGAAAACAACGAACGATTTGGGGATGAGAAGAAAAAAATTTGTCAACTTTAAGCACCACCAGCGAAGAAAGGCGCCGTTGCACAAAAAAAAGGACCGACCGAAGCAAAGGCAGGGAAAGCGACCGATGCAAAGACAGTGACCACAAAAAAGAAAGAAAAGTCGAGCACATCAGCGAAAGGAAAACCGGCGAGCAAACCAAAGCCAGAGCGAACTGAGCCTTCAGTTGAAGAAGATTCTAAGCCGGTTGCAGCGGAGAAAGGAGTTGAAGTGCCGCATTCCATGATGTCGAAAGGAGACTCAGTTGTCGATGAGGAAGACGAGGTGGGCTACACCACCACCACTGATGTGTAATCTTATCATCCTAATGGTCTGTATTGTATATGTTTGTTCCCAAGAATATATGTATGATCTAATGTCTTACCCTTATCCAATGTTGTTACTTGTATACATTTATTATAACGTGGAAGATAAAGTAAATGCCACTTCTGTCTTGTAATAAATTGTTTTTGATGCACATAATATGTCCCCAAGAAACATTTTCTTGGTTCGATTTGGTTTATGAATGCGAGAAAATAAGAAATTTGGTCCGATCGATCAATTCTCTTTGCCAAAAATCGATCTCTAAGGTACGTTATAATACCCACACACACCCAACTAATAGCTGTTAGCGGAGACTGGCACGGAGAGGTGACATTGAGATTGGTTTTCTCTTTAGCTTTAGAGTCGCTGATTGAGTTTGGTGAGATTGATGGATAGCTCAGCAATTTCTAATTCTCCAATATTTCTTAATTTAAAATATCTGCTGATCAATCAGTGTTCTCCTTCATATTTAGTCTGTCTGTGATTGGATACCTCAATTACTTCCCTGCTTTCTAGCAATCACTTTATTATCTCATATGTATCAGATGACATCTGAATGAAAATGTTGCTTTTTATTAAATCAAAACAAAACGAAAAAAATCATCAGTCACTGACGAACAATGGTGATCACTGATCACTTGTTAGTCATTACACACCCATAGAAAATTCTGTAAAAGAAAAAAAGAAAAGTAAAGTACTTCTAATTTCCATACCTAAAAAACCGTATTCTAAAATATGTAGGTGGTTTTAAAATAATATGTACAAAAAATATTAAAGTTACTTACCTATATAATGTATATAAAATTTCAGATGAATATTCTCACAATTTTACATACCTAACTATATTTTTAAATAAAAAAAATTACAACCAGCCTGTTGAATGGGGAATTCGTCAACTACTGCTCGACCGGGTAAGAATTAAAAAGGGAATTTCAAAATATTATTACAAAAAAAGATGATCCCCAGTCGACACTAACAGCCGGTGAAACGCTTTCTGATTACGATGAGAACATTATCAACAGGGGTACGATTGGGAGGCCAAAACCGCTATTAAAATTTCACTCGGTGTGCGGGACGAACATTCAATTGCTAAGGGAAGGGCGAGTGGCACGACGAAAAGAGTCGTTTTGCAAGGGTCTTGCATTCAGCAACCGACCCATAAGCATCGATGAGATCGTATGCATTCGATTGAGTGAGATCGGCACTAATTGGAGCGGAGTTATGAGGTGCTGTGGGCTAATTGTAAGAGGGCGGCGGAGGGATTAATGATGAACGAGACAATGTGAATAATTTGCTTATTCAGATTCGGTGTCACTAATGTTGATCCGGCCAGTTTTCGCGACATTGAATTGCCAAAGTATTAGGGTTTTTTAAAACTAAAACATTTATTAGTAATTTTTCCAAAAAAAGGTTCGCGTGTCCTGACCTCACCTCTAAGGGCGGCTATTGGGCAAAGTCTCTTGCTGAACGATGCATGTTCCCTTTTTTCTTTTTGTGAAAACAATTGCTTTAGATTCCGTGGAAGGCTCAATTTTGCATTTTTTCACCAATGCAAATGGCGAAATGTATTACGGCGTTAATGGGGTGCACAAAGGGCTCTTCTTGAGCGGAATTAATGTGCTTAGTCCACTGTGGATCATTGTGGACATTTACGGGAATTCGATTGCCGTTGAATTTATCGGTATTGTAATTAATACCATTTTACATTTCGTCACTTAAGTCTATGCTTGTTTTACTATCGTTCTTTAGATCCAAGTGAGGTGCAACTTCAATCGAAACGAACTTCGTCCAAAAATAGGGCTGGATTAACGGGTTCCGCTCGGGCTGCCATTCAGCCACCCTCTACGGAAAGTGCCGAAAGTTCTCCGGCACCTTCGTCCCTCGCCACTCATCACCAATCTGTCGCTTCAATGACTCCGTCCATTTCTGCCAACAATTTGCTGAATGTCACCACAAATTCCCCTCGCTCTTCCTCCTCTCGTGCCTCGCCAATGGCAAACGGTTTTTGTTTTTAAATTTAACCGACATTATGAAACCTTAATTGATTGTAAGTAAAATTGGAAAAATTATCCGAATTTCAATTTGCCTGCGTCCGTTTGTGAATTAGCCAGATTAGACTTTTTATGTGGATTAAAAACTCAGGGTTCTTGACCCCGACATTTATTAAAATGTGGTTTTGATTTTCAGTTTCAAAGTTGCGCTTCCATAACACGAAGGGAGTGAATGTGTATTTACAGCATGATGAAACTGTTGCAGTTCGGAAGCACGGCGAATATTACCAGGGATACGTTTTCACCGAAAGGCCAATCAAAGTCGGAGAAAAATTGGTTATTTTGGTCAGCCAAGTCGAGGACTCTTTTTCCGGCAGTTTGGCGTTTGGGCTGACCAGCTGGTGACTGACGACGTCGATTGTCCGTTGTAGATAATACTGATTTAGTGACCCGTCAAAAGTGCTGGCCTCCAGACTGCCCGTGGACAGCGACGAACTGTTAGAAAGGACAGAATATTGGGTGTGCATCAAAGATGTTGCCGCGACACCGCAAGTCGGAGACACACTCTCATTTCAAGTGGACGCGGAAGGTGAAGCCCGAGGGTCTGGGATTTAAATTCAAACAAATTAATTATAGGGCGGGTAATTTTTTCAAAAAATGATGCACCGTCGCGGGTGATTATGCACGTGGACATCAGCATTCCCTTATGGGCATTCTTCGATCTCTACGGAAGCACGAGAAAGATTCAAATTTTGGGTATTTATACCCCCATTTTTTGTGATTTTCCCTTTTATAACTTTTAGACTTGGTCACCCCGCTCAGTGCTCGCAATATTTCTGATCTGTCCAGGAGTTACCGCGCCTCTTCAGAGGGCGCCCCGGCAAATGTAGCGGAGGCCAAGGCGAAGTCAAACCGACCGATGTCCACCAATTGGAGCGCTGTCAGTCGATTATTTGCCTTTACCGCAATTGCCTTTTCTGCTTACAATTAGGACTCGCTTCGTGTTGCTCTTCCGCCTGGCTGTTCGTCCTCCGCTTCTCGCCACGGCCATTCTTCGGCCATTGCAATCCCTCCGTCAGCTGAATGTGCCGTTGTGCCGGCCTCCTCTTCCTCCAATCCGATCGTTCCTTCCGCGCCGAGTGCAACTTCATCCTCAGCTCCTTCTTCCACCACTCCGCCTTTCTCCTCCTATTCGTCGATTGTTGACCCCGCGGAGTTGGCACAGATTCGGGCCAACATTGCTCTGCGAAGGATCAATCGAAACAGCGACACTTCCACCGGGGAAAGTGTGGCCCAAACTTCGTCAGCGACTGCGGGTGCGCCTCCATTTTTATTGAGTGCTTTCAATTCAAATAACAGCGCAATTTCGGCAGGTTCTTCCGCCACCACTTCAACAAATGTTGACTTGGCGCCTGGTCGTTCACCGCCAACGCTCAACGAACTGTTGGCCAATCGACGAATTCAGTTGGAGGCGCGAATGGCAGCATTGACAATACTGAGGGACAACCAATCGCCGATTCGCGAGGACAGCAGTGCGTATTCGCAGAGGAACCAATGGCACTTCAGCAGTGCTTTGGACACTCCGAATACGACCATTTCGGGCGCATCCGTTACAGTGCGTTTGTCCTCCTTTATTTAGCCATTTAATTGTATGATATGTCCGAATTTACAATTTCGTGATGCGTTTATGCTTTTCTCATTTTCTTTTAGGCTCCTTTGCTTCCTCCGCCGCTTTTCTCGTTGGGAGTCTCTGCCGAGCGGTCGAATCGGCCGATGCGTCGCCGCAACTTATCGGATTTGAGTTCTTCGAGCGATTCGTCTCCGACTGGACGCTTAGAAGCAGCAGAAAATTCTGAGCAACAGCTCCAGAACAGTGGGAACGGCGATGAACAGCAGGGCAGCGAATGTTCCATTTGCATGAACAACAGAGTGAACGCGGTCATCTACCGGTGTGGACATATGTGCATGTGGGTTCAGCAGTTGTGTGAACGATTAGCACAATAAATTATTAGACAGGGAATTTAATTTGGGTTCACTGATCGGTATTACGCATTTTCCATTTTTGATTGGATTTTTTAACCGAATATTTTGTGTTATTTCTTGGTTTTAACAGGTGTTTTCCTTGTGCCAAAGAGACACATCGTCGTTCCGGAGACTGTCCCATCTGTCGGACTCCGATAAGTATGTATTTTGTTGCTTATTGTTCGTTGTTTAGTTTAGATGTTTCCCCTTCCAGTCGATGTGATCCGTTGCTACCCCGTTTGAAGAATTTGACAGTGTGCGAGTTGCTGGCAATTGCCTTAATTCACCTTTTCTTTTTCGTGCGGCCTATTTTTTCTAATTGCATAAATATCTCTCGGTCACTTTTCATTTAATAATACAAAATAAGCACATTCATTTAAATTTTTATCCCACCAAACATCGATGCTTTCCTTAATCATTCATTTTTGTCTTCTTGGCTGTCATTGTTTTTTGTAGTGTTTTCTCCTGTCTGTATTTGTATGCCAATGGGACTATTTGTTAACCAAAAGATGGCGAATTTGATGTATTTTGGTCAAAATATGTGATTTTGAGAAAATGGCAGGCGAAATTTAATGAGCGTGTAACATTGATCCACAGAATATAAATATTTTATTTTGATGTTTTAATAACAATAAGAAATTATTAAAAGGCTGATTGAATAATGCTTTTCTATTTGGGGTTTGACCGGCGGGCTTTGTTTTGGAAGCTCTTCATTAAATGCATCAAGCTCAATTATTGTGGCATAAGCGTTGTGATTGTTTGCCGAATCAGCGCCATCCTTCCAACGATTCTCTGAAGCGAAGAAGAAAATGCCAATGGCATTGGCCGTTGTTTCTACCTTTGTGCTTCGATCAATGGCATTTTCTGCTCTTTGTTTGTTCGTCTCCCAACACTTTCGCCTCCAATTGGCCTTTTCGCGTCTGACGACGATAATTTGCTTCTCTGAGGCGGTGAAATTGGCGTTGGATGGGACTGAAAGTTCCAATGGGCGACCGGCAAATCGGGCGGTTGGTGGTAAATGGGCGGCGGAGGGAGGGGAGAGACGGAAGCTGAAAAAGGGGGGGGGGGGTTAAAAGAGCAAAAAACAGCGAGAGATTGGCCATTTGAGTGGAATTGGGCCAAAAATTGCCAAGGGAATGCATTTGAATTGCTTTGGCTTTTTGCCCACTTGCGCTTAAGTCGATCACTCCATAAATGTGGCTGCTCATCCGACTCATTTCGTCCTCCCCTTTTTCCGTTCGGTGCAGCGAAAGCGCCTTTTGCTGCTGCTGTTTTCCCTCCAATGTTTCCGAAAATGGCCAAAAATGGGCGGCGGGGGAAATGGCAAAAGAAACGGAGGGAGGCGGAAAAAGCGGCGGTGGCATTCGCGGAGGGAGCGGCGCGGAAGAAGCGGCGAACTTTTGACGCGGGACGGACGAAGAGGCGGCGGAGCAGGCGGAGGCGAAAGTATTGGAGGCGGAAGAATCGTTGGGAGGACAGCACGGGGAAGACGAAGGACGACAGCAGCAAAAGCAGCGGACGGAGAGGGAGGAAGAAGAAGGAAGAGAACGGCACGCGACGCAGAGGAAAAGGGAGAGGACGAGCAGCAGAAGGGCGAGCAGAAGGACGAGTCGATGGGGCGACGAAGCGGACAGAAGCAGCAGCAGGGGCGAGCGGGGCGGGGGGCCGAGCACGCGGAGGAACGCGGAGCGGAACACGAACTGACCCGCCGGGTTGGTCACCACACAGAAGTAGCGACCCGAGTCCTAAAAGCATCGCTTAGGGGCGACCGATCGAACGCCGGCATAGTCCCACGACAGCACCTCTTCCTGCACATTTGGGATGCGCAACTCGTTGATGAACACGCGCTCTCCCAGCGAGTCAATTTCCACGCGCACCGCGTCACTTCCCTGGTCCAACACCAAAAGTGCCATCTCTCCCAGCCGAAGGATCGTGGCATTTGGCTCTCGTGTTCGCACAGTCTCCGCGTTCTCCATTAGACGAAGCCACTGAATTTGAAAGGTGTAAAATGCCGAACGTAACTTATACTCACTCGGATGACGGATTTCTCACGACGCCATTCCACCCGACAAAGCAATTGGGCAGTACTTCCTGCATGGACAGACGCAGTGCCATTTTCGTTTTGCGAGGGGTGATCAATGCGCGGAGTTGGCGGCATAGGAAAAGAGCCGAGGGCGGAAGCGGAAGAAGGAGAGAAAGTTCCGGAAGAAGCGGCGCCGAACAGAATTTGATCATCCGAAGAGTCCTCGGAGGTGGAAGAGCCGACTTGGACGAGAAAGTCGGCTTGGATGGAGCCGAGCTGATTTTGGACTTTGCAAGAATAAGTGGCCGAGTCGGTGGGACGGACTTTGTCCAGCGAAAACGAAGCCGCGTTTGGGTTGGTCAATTCTGTTGGAATGAAGCGGAAGTTGGGAAGAAAGGACGGAGGAGACGAACCCAACGAGACGGGGACGCCCTCTCTCGTCCAAATCACTTGGGGCAAAGGGTTGCCGACCGATGGCGGGCATTGGAGGTGCAGGGCGGCGCCGGGAGTCAAATGAATCTTTGTCTGACGGGGCGTGGACGGGTCGCGCCATTTGGGGGCACTGACTTAAAAGGGGAGAGGGATTTAACGTCGTCATAGTTTTTCCCCGCTTTTCTCGCCTTTTTCGCTCAGCGACGAGCCGCCGTCCGCTAATGCGCCCTTTTGTGCGCCGACGCTTCCGTTCGGGTCGAACACTTCCAATTCGAAGTCAACGACGCGGTGTCCCCACTCATTAATTGCGGTGCAGCGGTACCTCCCGCTGTCCTTCACTTGCGGTGTTCGGATGCGCAAGTCCCTTTCCGCATTGGACAGCACGCGGAAATGGTCGTCGCCTGTCAGCGGTGCCCCATCCTTGCTCCATTTGATGATCAGTGCTTCTTCCGATTGGTCTCCGCTTTGGTCCTCGTCCATTTTGACGGGGCATTTCAATTTGAACACTTTGGTGCCCAACGGAATGCGAATGCGCGACTGTTGGCCCTCCATTGGGAGCAGTTCGGGTGGAGCTAAACCGAACCAATGGGGAAAAGTCGAAAACATCGTCGGATGAAATGCCAAATGCCCCAGGGGCATCGGCCATTCATTTGTCCCTTCTCTTCGACGCCCCCTCCCCGTCCTTCGTTTGCTCACTTCATTTCCTTTTTCGTCCATTTCTTTTCTTGTGGAGGATAATCCCCAATTCGTCGACCTGCACCACTCAATCATCCATCATTTGGCCATTGGGAAAGTGACTTTGGAGAAATGGTGGGAACAATCCCTTGGGCAAACACTTTACCCCCCCCCCCCCCCCTCTCCATCCAACCATTTTCGACTGATAATGCAAGTCTCAGCCCCCCCCCCCCCCTGCAAAACCCACAAAAATTGTGGTGCCGAATCAATGCCCCCCCCCCCCTAACCTTCCAATTTCGATGATTCTCTTCTTTCCCCATTTGGCAGGTTTTTTGGCGTCCATCTCCATCATAATTATCACATCCAATGCACACCAAAAACGGCAAATACACAATGAGAAGGGCAAAATGGGAGCATTTAGAGAGAAGGGAGGGAAAGGACGACGAAAATGGAAGTGGGAGAGATTTGAGGGAGAAGGAAGAGGGAAGAAAGAAGGAGGAAGGCATTCACAGCGGGGGAACAGAATTAGGAAGCGGAAGCAAACGGAGAGAATTGCGGGTGGTCACCGACGACAACGAAATGACGAACAAAGGAATTGGGAAAGGGCAAAATGGAAATTGGATGGACAAAAAGAAATTGGGGGGGGGGCGACAGATTGGGGAAGAAACGGTGGTGCGGGGTGTGGTAAAAGAGCTAATTTCTCATTATTAATTGGCCATTTTGCCAAAAACGTTTTTCCCAATGGAAAGAACATCGAAGAAGCCTTCCCCCTCCCATTCTCTGCTGATTAAGCCCCTTTTGCCAATTAAGGAGCTCTTATGGCTGCTAAATCTTCCCAAATCCCTCCATTCGTCGTCTCTTTCGTCGTAATTTATTCACTGCCAATTCCCATCATTCGCCCCCCCCCCCAAATTTTTCATTGCAAATGGCGTCCACTCTTAATTCAGCTTCCAGTCCAGCGGTGATGGTCAAAAGTCCCAGAAGATATGTTTCAAAGAGCACCCGACAATTGCGAGGGATGGACGGAGGGGGGAAGGGAAAGTGTCATCCCCTGGGGCAATGAATGAGAGGAGATGGAATTGGAAATGAGACGAGACGAGGGATGAGGGAACGGCGGCAGCGCCGAGAGGGCGGGAGGGAATTGCTGATTATGCCGCGGGTGCTTTTTCTGCTTTGATCGCCCTTCCGCCACTAATTACCTGCCTAATTTGGTCACTTTTTTTACCATTTTTCTTTTTTTATCAAAAGTATTATTGGATAATAATTTACCGTTTGAGGATGCCATTGTCATTTTGGACATTAATGCGAAGAGCAAAGAAACGAAGCAAAAGGGGAGGAAAAGGAACATTTGAGCCGAAATTATTATCTGTAATTATTATTAATTGGAAAAAAAGGGAAGAATTGGTCTATAAATTAGAAGGAATTAGCGGAGAGTGAGGGGAAGAACATTTGGCCCCTGAGGGGGGGGGGGGAGGTAAAGTCGGATTGATCGGGGAAAAGGAAGCGGATGAAAATGGATGGATGAGTTATTGAGACCGGGAAGCATTGGGGGGAGATAATAGTGGATTCCACTTCCAATCAGTCATTTCATTTTTCTCAGCTGCCTCATCCCCTCCCAATTTTAGTTGGACTTTCTCCCCCCCCCCCCCCTAAAATCGACCCATTAAATCCCAATTAATTTTAATTTATCGAAAATGCAAAATGATGTTCATTCTTTCTCTCTCCCCATTGATTGTGTTATTATATTTTCGCGTTCTGCTGCTGAAATGTGCGCACTTTTGCTGAGGGATTTGCGTTGGGTCAATTGGGGACAGAGGCAAAAGGGCGGGGGGGGGGGAGGGGGGAAGTGTTTATGTGTTGGAAAAGCGGCGGAATGAGGGAGGAAATTTTGCATTTGGACGTTTTCCGGGGGACGAAAAGTGGCCAAACAAGCGGAAAGAAGCTGAGGAAGTTGGAAATGGCCATTTGCAGAGAAAGACATCCCATGGGTTATTAAAGTGAATGAAATGCATTGGAAAAAGGGAAAAAAAGGGAGGGAAAAGGCCAATTTTGAAATTGGGTGACCAAAAAACATTTAACACATCATTAATAATTGTTTTTTATGGGTGTTAAAAGGTGTTTCAATTTGACAAATTCCCCCCCCCCCCCTTTGTCGCTTCCCTTTTATGTGCATGGAACAGTGCCGACGCCATAAATCACACGCTAATGGGGGAGAGGAAGCAATAAATTACAGGGAGGGTAATAAAACATATTAATGGGAGTAGTGGGAGGAAAGTGATTAAGTGCCCTTTCTGGCGAAGGGACCAGTGGGCGGAGCCGGGAAAGGCGGGGCGAAATAGCTGCGGGGAGGAGGAGAGCGGAAGAGACGCAGAGTGAGTGAGTGAAAAGGGACGAGACGGAGGGAGACTTTGAGATGAGTGGAAGGGGGGGGGGGTGGACATTTGTTGGGAGAGATGGACGATAGGGGAGCAGGGCGGAAGCAGGCGGACAGCTGCTTCTGTCCTCCGACGATGGCACACCGTCCCCCCCCCCCCATCCCCCCATCACAACGATACCAAATACCCTCGAGCAAGAAATGAGCAGAGGGTGACATGCCCACGGCACCCCCCGGGATTCAGCCCCCCCCCCCCCCCCCCACAGTGAGTGAGTGGTCCATCCGGAATGAATGCACTCTGCTGCCCCTGCTCTTAGCCCACCTGCCCCCTCTCTCTCCCCCTCTCTCTCCCCCGGGGCATCGTTTCATTTCCTTCGCCCCTCCAGAGGACTTTTCTGCCTCTTCTGCGCATCTCCCGGACAGCTCAACTTGACATGGACAGGCAGCAAAAGTAACGGAGCGAAAAGATGGTTATCTTCGGTACGTCCGTTGCCGAACTTTCCTCCGCTCGTCCGTCCTTCCTTTTTCCTTTTCATGTCCATCGGAGCAGTGACAAAACCCTTCTCTTTCTCAGTCCATCGTTTCTCCTCCCATTGTACGACGGACGAACTTTCGCTGAAGTCGAGAACCAACGAAGTGTTTCTTTTGCTCAGTCACGCGTTTTCCCCGAGGGCAAATCCCACGGGGCAAACGCAAAATGCAAATGCCAATCCGACCCATGCGATGGTCACTTTTAACGGCAATTATTAGTCAGTCATTTATAATATTTCAAAGCCCAGAAAATGTTCAGCTTCTTTCGGCATATCGGAAATGCGGCCTGGCAGCGGAAAAGGGACCAAAGCGGCAAAAGAGCCCCAAACGCCACACCAACATTTCAGATATTCCGAAGGAGCGCAAAAGGGCGAATGAAAAAGAAAATGGACGAACAACGGAGGAAAAGAGGAGGAAAAGCAATAGCAGAACGTAACTGATGATGACCAGAGCAACATTTAGACGAATGGAAGAAACTTTTTTTTAATGAGTGAAATGGGAGGGGGGGGGGAAAGTGATCGGAAGACGAACTGATCAAAGTGAGCGACAAATGGAGGACACATCAAAGCAGAAGAAGAAGCCGAAGAAGAAGCAAAAGAGGGGGAAGAAGAAGCAAAAGTAGCAGAAGTCCTTCTCCGCCCCAATTTCTCTGATCGAATTTCACCTCTTTTCCCGCCATCCGTCGCCGTTCTTCGCCTTTTCTCGCTTGACCAACAGAAGCAGAAAAAATAGGCACGATTATAGACAGAAGAAGAAGCAAAAGAGGTGGAGCGGGTGAGGGTTTGACAGATCGAATTACAAAAGTGGCAAAGCGACGGAGGGAAAGGGAAAATTGGGGGGGGGGAAAGAACAGCGAAAGGGTGGGATTTGCTTAAGCCAATGCTTTTGGGGACTCAGAAATGATGGACGGACATATGGCCAAAATCAATCATCAGCAGAACAAAGAGAGAGGAAATGAGTGACTGATCGCTGAAGAATATGGAAAATTACGGAGCTGAAGCGAAAGTCAAAATTAAAAGAAATAATTGCGCGACTAAAATACAAAATGCCAATTTCGGGTTTTTCCCCGGGGTCATTACGGCGTCGGAGCAAAAAGCATTTCCTCAGAAAGCAAAGATTATTTAAAACAATGGGAAATTCAAAAACGGAGAAAAGAGAAAACCTAAAAGAGAAATAAAATAGAAAAAAATTGCAAGAAAAAAAGAAACCCACTGAATGTATTGGCATGAACTTCACCTCTGTTAGACCAAAATCCAATCAAATCAAAAGAGAATGAACGAATCGCACGACCCGGGGACCTTTTTGAGGGCGATCCGCGGGTCAGTGAAAGGCCGAGCGATATGAACGGAATGGTAAAAGGAGCAAATTTAAATAATTTGAAATATTTTGCTAATTATCATGAGACTCGATTTTGGGCAAAATTCGTTTGGTCATTTTATTTGAAATTTTCGAAAATGCGCTTTTTCAAGACGAAAAAGAAAGAAAAAAACATTTATTAACTGTATTTGTAATGAGTTGACAATAAATAACCTAATTAAAACGAGTGATGAATTTTGAACCTCTTTTATTCAATTTATTCTGTTTACCCAATGTTCCCAATTATTGCGATTAATTAAATAATTAATTAATTAATGAAAATTACTTAATTCATTCTTTTGATCATTAATTTTAATTCATTAATATTTTCTTAATTAATTCACTTTTCTTTTTCCTATTCAATGATTTATTTATTCTCTTTTATAAATCTCTTGTGAAGTCATGCCAAATTAGCCCAAATTCATTATATTGTTGCTTTTCTTTTATTCCTTTTGTCTCAGTGTCGGCATTTATTTCCAACTTTTATCAAATTATTAATTATGCAAATTTAAACCAATAATTAACTTAATTATATTTTTATGCTCTCCACGCCTCCCTTTTCGGTTTGTTCTTCTTTTCCGTTGTTTATTCTGCCTTTTCTTTGTCTCTTCTCTCCCTCTGCCTCTTTATTTCTGTTAAATGCCAATTTAATTTGGAATTTAATTGCCAAAATTCGCCGTATTTTTCCTTTTCTTGGCACTTTTCTTCCTCTCTCTCTCTCTCTCCACTGGTAATTATGATATTAATGAGGGTATCCTATTTTGGGTTAATTGATAATGCCTATTAGGGAATGAATGGACTAAAGAGGGACGGCGTGCAGTGCCTTTGTCCGTCCGTCCGTTTTTCCTCCCTCTCGCCCCCTCCGGCGAAAATGCAATAATATTAAAAACATAACTATAATTATAATTATCATCGCTCTTGTGGAAGAGAGTCGTCGTAATTTGTACAACAAAATTAATTGACAACAACAGAATCCCATAAAGTGTTTTCTTCTCGATTTTATTTCTGCTTTTGGATGCCAAGGATTTTCTTTGAATAAATCCAAGGCCTTTTTTGACTTCGTTTTCAAGGGCGTCCTTAAATGCAAAATTAAATCCCGTTAATTGGAGATTAATGAACGACGAGTAAATTGTCAATTGTGTTAATGCTTTTTCCATTTTGATTTTGACCACGATGATAAATAAGCACAATGGACAATCGAATTTTAAATGGCCATTGGAAAAAGGGAAATGAAGAAACAATCGGCGGAAATCCCCCGGGAAGAGGACGGGGAACCCGGAAGAGAAAAGAGAAAAGTGTGCAGCGGATACGTCTCCAACAGCCCATGCCCATGTGCCGTACTTCCAATATCCCTCCCCCATCAATCCTTTCCGTGCCACTTTCGAAATTCCCTTCCCCGAGAAAATCCCGTGGGATTTGCCGCCCCTTTTTTTGCTCATTGTCTTTGAACAGTCCCTCAAATTCCTTTATAACCAATGAAACGTTTTCCCTTTGTTTTTTTTTTTGAAAAGCGATGGCCAACGGAAATTGAAGGGCATTTGGATTCATTGACAGACAAAGAAAGGATTTGGTGGAAAAAAAGTCGAATTTATTCATTCAACCCTTCAGTTTTCTCTCTGTTTTAGGCATTGGCACCACCGACGACGGAGAGGCGACAATTCCCTCCCCCCCCCCAACAATTCCCTCCAATTCCCTCCAATAGCTTATTCCTCGCCCGTTCCCATTTTTTTGTCCATGATTAAATACATTTGAGTCAAAACTGTGCCTCATAGGTACTCGAAGCACTGAAAAGGGATGGGGGGGGACAATACACAAACGGGGAAAGGCATGGACGACGGAGAGTGCCCTCCCCCCCTGCCCTCACAGAGTGTGCCATCGGTATTTTTGGACTAATTACAAAAAAAACAAAAACAAATTGAATTCATCTAATGCCATATTTTTGCACTTTCTGAAAATGCTTAAAGTGCGCTTCAAACTTCATTTATGGCCTTTAATGTCTACAAGAGAACACCTGCTCCGATTGTCGTCCTTTGCCTTTCCCTCTGCTGATATTTGAGTCACTTCTGTTTTTTATCTTCGTTATCTTATCCCTCGGCCTTTTTAAAATGACTTTTTTCGGTCGTTTAATTCTCTCTCATTTGTCAGTGAGAGGGGGGGGGGAAAGGCGCCAAAAGTAATTGTTGAGTTGGACGGGGGGGGGGGCAGGTGAAAAGAACACCTCTCCCCCTCCCCCCCCCCCCCCCCCCCCCCCCCCTTTCCCCCGCTTTTTCGTGTTTTGCCCTCCCCAACTGTTAAAGTGCTTTTGCCTGAGATTGTTTTGGGCTGAAATGCCATCACTCATTCTTCATCAACTTCTGCTTTTTTCTCTCCTATGCCTCCATTTCACCTCTTTTCAACTTAATGAGCCCATAAATTCCCTCTAATAAAATTGCGGCAATAAATCGTCAAAGAAAGGACCCCCGAATTGATTAATTTTGCTGCCGCAAGGGGCGGGGGCGGTAATTTATATTTATATTTCTGTCCCATTTATAAATAAAATGCTTTTGAATTATGCAAATAAGTGATACAAAAGCAATTTAAATGGGAGTGAAAATTGGCACTTTTCAATAAAAGGCAAAGGCCCAAAAATTATTGGCATTTGCGGAGGCATGGCAATCTCAGCGAGCAGAGAATTATTGCACAAAAAGGCCATCGAATGCGAATTGCTCCCCTCCCCCGCTCTGTTTACGCTTGTAAAATCCATTAGAGAGTTTATTGTGTGCCGAGTGAACCTGGCGACCGACACAAATTCATTCATTCGTCGGTCGCCCATTTGCCCACGTTTCGGCAGCGGCGCTTAACTTTTTATTTGTAATTTATACGCAACAAATTTGGCACTCTATCAAAAGCTAAGAATTTAAACATCGTTAAATAATGCCGAATTGCCCATCGGATTTGCCGGGTGGCAGGTGAATTACGCCCAAATTCATTCTCGACTCCCGCCCCCACACGGTCAAACATCTCAATAAGAAGTGCCAAACGCCTTCATGCCCTTCCAATGCCTTTTCCCTGCTTTTGCCCATCATTCATTCCTCCACCAATGTCCTTTTTGGTGCCCCTCCAAAAAAAGGCCGACATTCGCCAAAATGCCTTTCGTTTCTTTGTCGCCCCCTTGGCATTTGCATTCATTATCCAATAATCAGTGGCGGAAGAAAGGGACGGGGCAACGTCAGATGAATTGGTTTTTTTGTTGGGTGTGCCGTGATAGGAGTGAATGGTCGAATGAATGAATATTCCCGTCTCTTTTTGGCATGATTATGCCTATGCCTCCCCGGCCATCGCTTTGCTTGTGCCATTAATTTCATTTTCCCGCCCAATGCCTCCCCCCCCCCCGCCCCTTTCCCCCCTTTTCTGCCCCTTTCATTCCTCCGTCCCCCCCCCCCCGCCCATTCTTTTGCCAAATGCACTGACAATGAATGAATGAGTCAGTCATTCCTTCCCATTCTCAACTCTCTTTTTCCCTTTCCCCGCCAAAATTATGGCCAAATTATTTCACTTTTTGGTTTTGTCCCCTTTTTTCCTTTCATTCCGTCCATCTCTCCCCATTTTTCACAATTCTTTCCCTTTTCGACTTTTCTTCTGATTTTTCCTTCCATTGCGTGTCATTTTTCTTTTTGCCGATGTTTTTTTTTCATGGATTTCCCAACGCAATTCAATTGGCCATTAATTCAGCTGACAGCGCATTAAATAATTAATTGGCCTGCTCATTTGCCCATTACCAACGAAACGCCAAACGAATCGCGAAAATTGTTGCTGCCGAAAAGGGCAAAACAATCGCTGATTGAATGGGTGGGGCGGGGGGAGGAAAATGTGTGGCCCATCCCATCTTCCAATTTTATTTGGGCATTGTTTCGCCAAAAGGGCCGCCCGACTTCCCAATTAGGCGGTCGCCCCATTGCTCGTGGGCCTTTGTCCGGCAATGGCATTCGTGCCGTGCCGACTCTTTCCCCCCTCCTTTTTTTTTCTCCTCTCCTCTCTTTCCCTTCGCTTCCCTTCAGTTTCCTTTCCTTCCGTTTGCAATTTGTTTTGCCAAATCAATTCATTGATCAAACTCAGATTCATTTGACCTTTTCCTCCAAAATGTCCACCACTAAAAATCGGGAAAATGCGACTTGTCTTTGGCTGAGAGCGACGACTTCGTACGAAACACCAGAAGAAATCGAAGCTTTTCAGGGGTAATTAGCGCATTCATTTTGCCAATAATTTGCTAATTTTGCGTTTTTTTTGTCAATTTTTCTGTGCTTTTCGTCTCTCTTTCAAATTGGCTTAATTAATGCTTATTATTTGTCTCGAATTCACTTTCCAAATTCCCTTCCGCCGTTTAGTTTCTGTCCGCCCGACTTCGACAGGTCCCTCTGTTGGTTTAATGTTTCGTTGGGCTCCACCGGCCAAAGGCCGTGCCCTTTCGCCTTTTGTCCGACTGTGCCCGGCTGTGAGACGGTGGCCGAAGTGTACAAAGCGAGCAGACAATGCCACGAGAACGGAAGTTGGGCCGAGTCGGTGTACGAACAGTGCATCAATTTGCTGAAGGGCGACCAACGCAAATGTGTGGTGGGATACTGCAGAACGGTGAGTGGTGGGGGGAGGGGAGGAGGAGGAGGAGCATTAGCCCAAATAAATACAAATAAATCCTTTGGCATTTTCGCCCTTTATCCATTGCATTTTCGCCCTTTATCCATTCCCTTTATCCCCCCCCCCCCGCCCTTTCAGTGCCCCGACCCTCTCCGCGAGACTGTGATCACCGTCTCCCTCTCTTTGTCCGTTGTCTCTGTGGTTGTCCTCTTCTCTGCTCTCTTTCTTTTCTCCGCCTTTGATTCCGTCCAATGTCGCCGTCTCTCAATTCATAAGGTAAGCAATGACTTGCCGGCACAGAACCCCAAGATCACTCTCGAGACTCATTGCTCTAAAATTAGCTTTGAAACCTCTCTTGGCTTAATCCCAAAGGAACGATTTACCCTAATTTGGCCAGAGTCTCTCAGCTTAATCCCAAGGGTCTAATCCCAGTTGTTTGGCTTAATCCCAACTTCGCTCTGAGTTTCGCTTTTGCTTTTTTCGATCCCCGCCGAATGTTTTGTCCCTCCGTTTGTCTCTGCTTCTCTCACTTCGTTATTTTCAGAATTTGGCCGCTGCCTTTCTCTTCCGCTTTTTCGTCCTCGCCGTTTGGACTTTGGTCAACTCCAACAATTTGTTCCGCGACTGTTCCCATTTCGTGCCCATTCCTCTCATTCATTTGGTCCTTCTCCCCCCCCCCCTTTTTCCTAATTATTGTCCATTTTTTTTCTTAGGAATGGCTGTGTAAATGCATTCTTTGGATGGTCATTTACTTCCAAGTTGCTTCTGTCATTTGGATGCTAATTGAGGGTGTCTATTTGTATTCGAGGTGTCTCTTCCACTTTCGCTAATTCTTTCCGAGACTTTCGTCTCAACGAATTATACGCATTTATTCTTTTTAAATTTTTAGGTTCACAATTTTTGCGATGCGTCGAGGTGAAGTGCCTTACGCGGTGTATCTTCTCACCGGTTGGGGTCAGTCGTTTCGATTGGTCTCTTTGTCCGTCCGTCGTTTGTCCCTAATTACCCCCCCCCCGCCCTCCCCCGCCTTCTCCCAAATGCTTTTGACTGAATTATGTCGTTTAATTTTTCCTCCGTTTTAAGGGCTTCCCTTTATCCTCGTTATGGCTTGGACCTTCGTCCATGAGCATAAGTCCGGCCTTCGGCACGGCTCCTTCTGTTGGCTCCCTTACGCCCAAGGGGCCCATTTGTGGATTTTGGCCGGCACAATGGGCTTCGCCCTGATTCTGAATGTGCTTCTGCTCCTTCTCATCGTCGTAATTCTCGTTCGAAAATTACGCTCCGAAAGTGCCGCAGAATCCAAAAAGATTTGGTCAGTTCCATTGGTCGACTGAAGAGAAAAGCCCCCTTTTAAAGGCGAACGGTGAAGGCGACCATTCTGCTCGTCCCCCTTTTGGGCGTGTCCAATGTGAGGGGGGGGGGGGGACTCACTAATTGGTCATCCATCATTCTTTAATCAATTGTAAATCCCTTTTCTGCTCTCAGATCCCTCTGTTTTATGAGCCGAGTAAACCCAGTGCCTTTTATATGCTCGGCTCGGCCATCCTCCAACATTCTCAGGTCATTCCCAATTCTCCCATTTTCTCTAATTGTTTTTCCATTTCCTTCTCTATTTGTTAGGGCATTTTCATCGCTGTCCTTTACTGTTTTCTGAACGGAGAGATTCAAAATGCGATGCGTCGTCAGTTGTCCAAAGTGCCGTTGCTCCATTCCTTTGGGTGCCTTTCTTCGCTTTGATCGTTTATTAATTCATTTTTCTGTCTTTTGCAGGTTTTCTTCACGCCAACGATTGCTTTTCGAAACTGAACGTACTTATGTACCAGCGCATACAAACACCGCGGCGGAGATGGAAAAAAGCGGGGGTCTTTTGCAGATGAAGGGACATGAACAAAGGGAGGAGAAACGGGTGAGTGGGAAAGGGTGAAGTGAGTGGGAAAGGAGGAGGGGAAGGGGGAGGGGGGAAGAGGGAGGTAGTTAAAAGAGGGAAAAGGGTGGGAGGGGGGTAGGGAGGAAGGTGAGGGGTAATGGGGGAGGGGGGAAGGAGAGGAGGGGGGAAGAGGGAGGGGAATGAGGGGGGGGGGAAAGGGGAGGGAGCGGGAGGGGGTAGGGAAGAAAGGGTGAAACACGTGAGTGGGAAGGGGGGAGGAAGGGAAGGGGGCGGAGACGGCACGACCGAACGATTGGTCCAGCCGATTATGAGCAATTAAAAAGAGTCTAAAAGCTTTAATCAGTGGATTTCGCTTCTCAAAATATGTTTTATTGAGCTCATTATAGGAAAAATGGGCGCCCGACGTGCAAAGCCACCCAAAGTTCCTCGCTGAACGCCGATCTGAGTAAACAGGGCTCAAATGGCCAAATCGGAGCCGATGGTCCGTCTTCGGGCTCCGCATTAGCGCCGGTGATGTCCAATTCGTTGGGTCCCCTCGAAGGGCCCTTTGAGGACGAAAAAAGGGAACAAAGGCTAATCCAATGAAAGGAATTTGATGGGCTTTTGCATAATTGACCTTTATTAACAAATAAATATACAATTATTCATCGTTGGTCTTCTCTTTTCCTACTTTCCCTCCCAAATTGATCCTTTTGCCCCTTTCGCTCCTTAAAGTGTCTCCGTTTTCGACTCGAGAAATTCTCGTTTTGTGGGCCTCAGGGTTATCGACTTGTCTCGTCTCTGTTTTCCTAATGGATAGTATAATTTCTGGCATATCATTTTAATTACTCCTCACAATAATCCCCTCTTGCGTATTTCGTCTCCCTCTCCAACGGATTGTTCGTCCACAAATGTGCCGGCTCGGGAGTGGCCAATTCGGCACTGTCGGGTCGATTCGGCGAATAGAGCGGCGGAAGTTGAACTGTTTTTGAAGGACAGCCCAATACCAAAGTGAGTTTGCGTTTCTTACCTCCGTTTTGTGCACTTCCTTCATCCCTTTCGTGCCTCTGTTGTTTGTTTTGGCAATTTTTCTCCTTTTCCGTGCCAAACAAAGGCAATGATTCGCCGCTCTCTTCGAAAAGGGCACTAAATTTGGAGGGCAATTCAAAAAGTGAATGAAAGTGCCACTTTTGGTGCTGCGGAGGGAGGGGACTCTGTTGGCGTTGTCTTTTTTGGGTCGGACAAAGCGAAAAACCGGGGGCAGCAGCGGAATTAAACCGACGCCATTTGGACCGCCTGTTTTGGAACCAAACCTTAAAAAGACTGATCAGAATTGGTTTCCCATGGAAAAGTGTCAATTTAACGGACCGTTACTCGATCAGACGGAATGCCAAGTCGAAAGGCAATTTCTGAGGAAAAGCGAAACTTTGTAATGAAAAGGGATTGGGAGAAACCACGCTTCATTTGGTGGTCGGGGTAATGCGTCAGAGAGAAGGTCCGCTCGAGCAAAGAACATTGCGACTCTGTGAAATTGATGCGGGAACGACGCCGAGAAGAAAAACGGCGAATTTTGGATTCAATTTCCTCCTCTTGGGAGCCAAAGGAATCACCGGCAAATGGACAAACGACGGGGGAATTGTGAACACTCATTAAGGAGATAAAGACAAAATGAAGTGAGAAGGAAGAAAGGGGGGAACTTTTGCTGGTACGGTGTGATTTTGTTGGTTGGAAGTGGCGGGGGGAGGGCAATTCGATGGGCTAAAGCAGCAAATCCAAATCAACGACGAAGGACCGGCACATCTGTAAAGAATTTTGGGCATAGCCCCCCCCCCCCCCCTCATTCGCTGTTGATGGGTTTAGGATGGGCCATTGCAATTGGCCCAATGAATCGGACGGACACTCGGCACGCCAATTGAGTCCCAATCAGCAGACAAAACGAAATAAGCAAATCAGCAAGGCAAAGCATCTGTTGTTTAGCGCCAAACAAAAAGGAAAAGCGCAAAAAGGTAACAAAGGAAAGAACAGCAAACTGAAGAAATTGAACAGAAGGAGAAAAGGAGGGACAAACGAACATGGACAAATGGGCACAACATGACACGAATTGAGCCGGAAAAAGAAGCCATAGTGTAAGTGAGACACAAAAGCTGCTTTTTTTCTCAGACAATAATTTTTGTTTTTGAAAATTATTAAATTCCTTTTGAATATAGAACATTTTGCCACATTTTTAATCCAAACAAAAAATTTCCTCATTTTATTTCTTTTTGTCTTTAAAGAGGCATTTAACAAAGGGATCAGATTGATTTTTACATCCATTTCAGCCGAATGAGTTGAAATTCTGCAGGGAAAGGTGGCATTTTCCTGCAAAATTCAAATGCTTCTCGGTTGAATTGTTTACAAATGCTTAAAATGTGTTTCAACTTTTTCAAATTAGGATTTTCAATTTCACTGTTCTTATTCTGTTTATTGAAATGTTTTAAGAAGTGACTAATAATGTCGTCGTTCGGCACTAGCAGTGGAGGTCGAATTCGACAGCGTGGTACTGTTGGAGGTCGTGGCCAATTCAACTTGTCCGGCATGGTGGAACCACAGCAAACTTTTCAACCGCCAACGACACACCCACCCGACTTTAGGTTGTTCAATTCTTACCTAAATGATTAAAACCTAACAAATGCCGTTTAGCGTTAGCCGCGGTCGAGGGCACCGTTATCTGCAAAATCCATTGGAAAGTCTGAGCCACCCGTGCAAAGTTGAAGTGGCCATGGCCACCCCCGCTGAAGTTGACTTGTCGCCGGCCATTCGTGAAATCAAAAAGGATACGTTTTCCGTTGGTGCCACTCCGACCACCGTTACATCCGTTGGCATCGCCGGTGGTGGGCACAATGCATAACGATACGTTAACGCGGAAACTTTTAGGAAAGGGTCCGTGCGTTTCGTGTCAGCAAAGCGAAGAAGCCAACCGCCAGCTGATGGCCGCGCTTCTGAAGGACCTTGGAACTTCGCTCGTCAATTTCGCCGCGAAATTGGAGCAGCCGTCGAAATGATTGGACAAATCGAAGGACGAAAAGTGACGAAGCGAAAGACGGACCGACTAAAGACCCATTTATTAACTGTGTTCAGTTCCTAAGTAATAGCACCTATATTCTAAAGTCCTTATCAATTTTATCATAATACGTATGTTTCACCTAACTTCTCATAATGACTTAAATAAGAATAAATCCCTATCATATTTGCTTTTGGTTATATTTTGCCATTGTCCGTTTGTCTCGGCATTTGCCCCCCCCCCTTTTTCCTCCCTCACCAATTAAACAATTAACCCTTCCATTTGCCCCACTGAGTGTCGCCCGCTTCACATTTTGTTGCCAACTTTGTCCGTTTGTCTCCTTGACGACTGTCCCCCCCCCCGTCCACCAATTCCCTTTCTGTGCCATTATTCGCTTCTGCCGTTCGTCAGTGTTCCTCCACCTGTGGTTGTACACTTTTGTCCCTTTGGTCTTTCGCCCTTCCCAATTCAATTTCCTTTTCCCTCCATTTTTCGTTGCCTTTCATTTTCCGTCTCATTTTGTTTTTGCCTTTCTTCGCTGGTAATGGACAACCTCAGCGACCCCTCCGCCGTTCTTCCGTCGTCGTCTTCCCCCGGCGATTCTTCCGTTCTTTCGTCCCCCTTCGATGTCGCCGCTTCGTCTTCCTTCTCCACACTTATTCCCGACTTTCCCGGCTTCAACCACTCTTCTCATCTACAAATTGTCGATGTCAAAGTTCAAAAAGCGGCCGGCGCCGCCTTCGCCGATTTCCCCGCTTACATTACCGTTCTGATGAGCATTCTGATCGCAGGTCAGCTTCTTCCTCAACTTGGGCTGTGTGGGCACCATTCTGTGCAGGTTGGCCGACCAAACAAAAGCATTCCGTTGCCTTTTGCCCTTTTCCAGTCGGAAGTTGCGTTGCTCCATGCTTTATCTGATGTTCGCACTGCTCGCTCTCCTCGGCTTGTTCGACATTTTGGCCATTATGTTGCCCTCGTTGTTCTGTTTGTCCTACGGTCAGTCTTTCCTTTCCTTTGATTTACCTCCCATATCTCGTTGCTCTTTTTTAATCATCCATTCCATCCCTCTTCTTTTTTCTTTTGCCTCCTTTTCACTTGCATTTGCTCTTCCTTTTCCTCCCTTCCCTTTTATTCCCTTTCATTCCCCTTTTTTCCTTTGTTTTGTCTTCCTTTTCTTTTTCCTCTCTTCCCTTTTCCTCCTTTCCCTTTCTCTCCCCTTTCCCCCTTTTTCTTTGCTTTCTTCCTCTTCCTTCCCCCTCCCCTCCCCTCCCCCCTTTCCCTTTCCCCCCATTTTCGTCCAATTTGGCCCCTTTTGCTTCTTCTTCAGATGGCCATTGGTTCTTTGGCCGTTTGCTCTGTCGTCTGAATGCGTTTGCCCAGCAGTTCGTCTTCCTCGCCTCCCTTTTGTCCCTCACTCTTATGGCCATGGAACGTGCCTTGGGTCTGATCGGTCGTCATTTGGTCACCGTTCGCTTCTTCGGCTCCCTCTCCGTGCTTTTCCTCGTCGTCCCCTTTTGCTTTGCTGCCCCTCTCTTTCTCCACGGTTTCCCCGTCTCCATTTACCCTTTCCGTTATCTCTGTGCCATTGGCGAGTGCGTTCATTGATCAGTGTTTGGTTTTGCTAATTGCTTTGATTTTCCCGATTTTCAGCGGTTCGCCCCTTGTCTATTCCATCGTCCAAATTCTCGTCTATGGGGTAATTCCCCCCCCCCCTTTTTTTCCTTTTCGTCCGTCCAATGCCATTCTCTTTTAAGGGGTGTCTCTTCGTTTTGCTCCTTTGTTTCGGCTCAATTCTCAAACACAAAAGGGCCGAGCGGTCATTGCCCGTGAAACCGCAAGATTATGGCGCATTTATCATGGAAAGCCGTGCCTTGGAGGAGCATATGATAAGTTTTAGTCGGGTTAATCCATTTTTATTGAATTCCTTCTTTTTTTACCAATTGAGTCGCACTGTCCTTTACCTTACCATCGAATTTCTCATAGTCCAAGGACCTTACATTTGCCTTGACTTTTTCATGCAGGTAATAAATGCCTGATATATTAAAATGCGGATTGAGGAGAATCGCATGTTCTGTTCAGTTGCGAAACAGTGAAACAATTGCCCAACAATTCGGCGGCACTTTTAATATGGCGCGGGACGTGGACACTTTGATCACTTTGGTCACACAGAAACCATTAATTAATTAAAAGAGGATTAACTATCTAAACGAAAAGTGGTTGCTTTCATTTTCATTTATTTTTCGTTAAAACTGTCCCTTCTGTTCAGGTGAAACTGTTCCACCCTCTGTTCGTCCCAATGTTGGTCAGTCGGTGTTCGCTTTTCCCCTCCGATCACTCACTGATCATGCCAATCAGTCTCCCTCTTCTCGCAGATTTACGCCTCTTGTGCCGACATTTGGACAACGTCCATCAATTATCTCTGCTGTCGTCGTCCCAGTTTCGATCCTTCCCGAAATCAGTGGACTCAGCAGAATGACCACAACGGTGCCGTCTATCCGACCTCGGACAGTGCGTTCACTGTGTTCGCCACCCGCGAGGGATTGCAACTTCGACTGCCGTATCAGCACGATCATCAGCACACACAGCAGATGAACATTGCCAGCAGAGAGCAGGGAGTGGAAAAAGCGAAAAGAAACGCGGGAGGAGGGGAAACGAAAGCGAAGAGAGTGCAAAGGGGGAGACGACGAAGGAGGGGAAGGACGGTGAAGCAAGCATGGAAGTGAAGAGAGAGCGAGAGAGACAGAGGAAGAGAGAGCGATGGCACCACTCACTCGCCCATTAGATCATTCATTCATCCCATTTCGAATTTGCAAAGTTTGTCGAGTTTTGTAAAATTTTAAATTTCCATTATTACAAAAAATGCAAATTTCGACACGATTAAGAAGCTTTCCAATATTTGAAGTGCTCGCCCAATCTCTTTCACGTCCGCATTATTGTTGTGCAACTGACCAATATGGGCAAAAGCGAAGCAAAAGTTGTCATGGATACGGACGGGGGGAGGGAGAAGAGAATGCCCCCGGGGGGGGGGGGGGGGGGAGTGACCAATTGCCAAAGGGCAGCGAAATGTCCGAGCAGCACGCACTAATTCCATCCGATGTATACACTTAAGTCACTTATTAACGCCTTGGGGAACGACAGGCGACTAACGGCGATGAGTGACGAATCAAAGGAAAACCGACAGCAGCAGCACATCCCCAAATGGCTTTAAAAAGTGACGGACAAATGCCCAAAGAGACACATCGCCAGAGGAATTCGGCGCGAAAGGGAAACTGCCCGATGATGCCGATGCTTCTTCTATTCTTATCACTTTTGGCAATTACTGTCATTTTGTCGGAGGGAAGGCCAAATATGTGGAGAGGGGACGGAGAATGGAAACAGACGGAAAAAGGCAGAGAGAAAAGGGAACAGGAAAAGCAGAGAGACAGAGAGGAAAAGCAGAGAGACAAAGAGGAAAAGCAGAGAGACAAAGAGGAAAAGCAGAGAGACAAAGAGGAAAAGCAGAGAAACAAAGAGGAAAAGCAGAAAGATAAAGATGAAAAGCAGAGAGACAAAGAGGAAAAGCAGAAAGATAAAGATGAAAGAGAGGAAAGCAGAGAAACAAAGAGGAAAAGCAGAAAGATAAAGATGAAAAGCAGAGAGACAAAGAGGAAAAGCAGAAAGATAAAGATGAAAGAGAGGAAAAGCAGAGAAACAAAGAGGAAAAGCAGAAAGATAAAGATGAAAAGCAGAGAGACAAAGAGGAAAGCAGAGAGACAAAGAGGAAAAGCAGAGAACAAAGAGGAAAAGCAGAGAAACAAAGAGGCAAAGAGAAAGATAAAGATGAAAGAGAGGAAAAGCAGAGAAACAAAGAGGAAAAGCAGAAGATAAAGATGAAAAGCAGAGAGACAAAGAGGAAAAGCAGAAAGATAAAGATGAAAGAGAGGAAAAGCAGAGAAAACAAAGAGGAAAAGCAGAAGATAAAGATGAAAAGCAGAGAGACAAGAGGAAAAGCAGAAGATAAAGATGAAAGAGAGGAAAGCAGAGAGACAAAGAGGAAAAGCATAGAGACAGAGAGGAAAAGCAGAGAGACAGAGAGGAAAGCAGAGAGACAGAGAGGAAAAGCATAGAGACAGAGAGGAAAAGCAGAGAGACAGAGAGGAAAAGCAGAGAGACAGAGAGGAAAAGCAGAGAGACAAAGAGGAAAAGCAGAGGACAAAGAGGAAAGCAGAGAAACAAAGAGGAAAAGCAGAGAAACAAAGAGGCAAAGAAGAAAGATAAGATGAAAGAGAGGAAAAGCAGAGAGACAAAGAGGAAAAGCAGAGAGACAGAGAGGAAAAGCAGAGAGACAGAGAGGAAAAGCAGAGAGACAAAGAGGAAAAGCAGAGAGACAAAGAGGAAAAGCAGAGAAACAAAGAGGAAAAGCAGAGAAACAAAGAGGCAAAGAAGAAAGATAAAGATGAAAGAGAGGAAAAGCAGAGAAAAAGCAGAAGATAAGAGGAAAAGCAGAGAGACAAAGAGGAAAAGCAGAGAGATAAAGATGAAAGAGAGGAAAAGCAGAGAGATAAAGATGAAAGAGAGGAAAAGCAGAGAGACAGAGAGGAAAAGTTAACGGAAAGGGGAGAAGGCAGGAGAAGGTACAGAAGGCAATCACTGCCAACGGACAATGTGTTGGTCAGTTATTGGCTTATTGGCATTTAAATTTGAGAAAAAGCGGAAAGAATTCATTTAATCATTAAAAATTTATTTGATCATTCTCCGTCTTTTCAGGTGTTTGCTTCCAATTCGAATGTGTCCATCGCCGATCGGATCCAAGTTTTGTCCAAAGAATCGCAAATTCGAATTTTGGAGCGAAATTTAAACACCACCGTTTGGTCAAATGCGTCGCTTCTGCAGGCAAAAAATGCTTACGATATTATGTCAAACCTTAATTTTGTGATCAGATGTCACAAAATGGTGAGCAAATTTCGATGAGTGCGTCGCAAGCGATCGCTTTGGTAATGAAATTGGGCGGAGGAGCGCAAATGGAAGGCACGGGGGACACTTTACAGGTGGAGGGACTAATTAAGGGATAAATGGGAAGAAAGGGACTAATTAAGAAATAAATGGGAAGATAGGGACAAATTAAGGGATTGAAGATAAACAAGGGAGAGAGGGAGGGAACAAAGGAGTAGGGGTGCATTTTTGTGTTCAGCTGAATGCCAGCAGCGATGGGCCGTCGTCCCTTCCCTCCGTTGACTTTGGCCCTTCCCGCCGCGTGGAGGCCCAACTGACGGGCCAACGTGTGAATGTGTCCCTGGCCGACTTGGCCACCCGTGCCATTGCCTTCAGTGCGTCCGGCGCGCGCGTGGCGGCGGTGGTCGCCACCGATTGGGCACGACAGAACGCGCGGGAAGAGGTGCGAATTTTGTCAACACCGGCGGGGGAAGGCGAGCAGAGAGAGCTGAGCGTTGTGGCCAATTCGCCTGAGTATCAGTGAGAGAGTGCAACATAATGCTAATAAATTGCCGTTCAAATGCTTTAGGGTCCAAATTCGACTGATCGGTGCCGAGGCACGTGCCAATTCATCCAAATAATTTCTGACCAAATTCCCCCCCTCCCCTTCAGTCGGCCCTTCTCTTCCGAGATTCGCATCTTCAAATTCCCGCAGACCACCGGTCTCTTTTGCTAAATGCTCTCGACTGGCGCGTCACTGTTCGGTCGGCACTTTCGCCCTTTGAACTCCATGCCACCGACAGCCGACTCCAATTTAATTGTTTTGAAGAGTCGCTCTCCTTGGTGCTTCTTCCCGACGCGCTTCAATTGCACATTGGCCAATTATCGAGGTAAACGACGAGCAAATTAAATGAGTTGATTGATCAGAAGCAAGTTTTAATGTGATCATTAAACGGAAATGTCACTTTGGCTGCTGATTTGTCAACTTTCCCTTTCTGCTTACATTTGGCCATTCCTTCCCAATTTTTCTCCGTTTTTTATTGCTTTTCTTTTTTTAATCTTTCTCTGAATTCCTTTGACTTTCCGATTTGTTCGTTCGTTCTTTTCCGTCTTCTCTTTTAGCCTTGCCATTGTCCGTTCTTCCGTTTTGCCCGGAAAAATGCGCATTAATGGGGCTATTGTGAATACTTCTGCTTCCAATTCGCTGCTAATCACCGATCGAATGGAAATGATTTCGCATGACTTGAGCCTTTTTCTGAGTCGGAACGGATCCGCCGACTCCGACCAAAGGGCAAAGGCCGACGACGACGACCAATCAGTGCTGATCAATGCCGTTAATTCACACCTTCGGCTGTTCCATTCCAATCACACAATGGTTAAATATTTGCATAAACTTCGAACTTTCAGCTTTTAGGCTTCATTGACTGCCGCAAAACATTTCGTAGAAATTCTCGGGGGACGGCCATTGCTTCAAATTTCGGCGGGAAATGTTTCGGTGGAGATCGAACTTAGGAAAGAAACGAAACCGGTGGCCGAACTGAACACTGACATTGTGCCGAAAGAGCTGATGAGGACTGAAAATGTCGGGGACTCTTTTGGCAACGGTGGGAATGAATTTGACCATTTTGGCATTTTTCGTGTCTTTGGAAGGTCTTTTTGCTATTCGGCCGAATGTCACCCATCCCATCGTGCTCAATTGGACTCATTCTCCGCCCAATCCGTCCCAACTCGGCTCTTCCGTTTCCGCTTCGTCCCCCCTTCCGTCGTCCGTTGCGCCCGCTTTGAATTTGTCTTCCCTTTCTTCGGCATCGACGCCCTCCCGCCCATTCTCTCCCGCCACCCCCCAAATGGCCGACCCTTCCGAGCTGTTCACTTTCCGTCACTCTTTCCCCCCTCCTTCCGTTTCGCTCTCTTCCGCTGGTCCCTCCTCCACCGAATTTGAATCGCTTGTGACACATAATGAGTCGGCGTCCGCTTTTCCTTCCCCCGACTCTGAACTGTTCACTTTCCCCCCATCTCTTTTGCCCGACGCCGACTTTCTCGTCGGCCAATTTGAAACTGTGCCCTCTCAGCGGACCACCCAAAGTCTTTTCCCATTGTCAGCGACCATTTCGGCACTCCAATTCCCCGAAGAAACGGCAGAAGAACAACAGCAACACATTGCCGAACAGTTCCCGGGCATTCGACGGGAAAATTTGCTAATTTGGAGACCGGAAGAAAACGAAGGAACGGAGGGAAAGGAGGGGGGAGAGAAATTGGAGACGTATTTGGTGGATGAAAAGGAGGAAGAGGGAGAGGAAGGGAAGAGGCCGAGAAGGACACTGAACGACGACGTAAATGGAAGAAAGACGGAAGAACGAATGCCGAGGGCGGAGATGGAAGTGGACATTGCTGTGGAGGGGGAGGAGGACGTGAGGGCGGAGAGACTGAGGAGAGAGTTGGGGGAAGGCATCGAGAGAATGGAAAGAGAAACAGATAGAGAAGAGACACTACGGAACGAGACGAACAGAGAGGACGAAAAGATAACAGAAAGCGACGGAGCGAGTGCAGTGAGAGTAACGGAAGTGAAATTGAAATATTTGGGAAAGATGGACTCAAGCAAGAAGGAGGTGATCAGAATGCACTTCACATTGGAAGGGGAACAGAATGAATTGGAGAAGGGCATTCGAAGAATCGGACAGATGGACAGAGAAACGGCGGGAAAAAACACTGAAACACCAAGTGACTAATGAGGGGGAGGGAGCAAGTTTTTTGTGCATGCTAAGAAATTAGAAATCCAGGCTCACCCCCCCCCCCTCTCTTAAGATGCTTTCAATGCCTCGGCTAACGAATGGCGCCTCGGGCGTGCCCTCTCCCTCGCCCTGTTCGCCTCCCTCGCCCTCCTCCGCCGCTTCCTCCACTCTCTCCGCCATCTCTGCGCGTTCTCTCCCCGCGCTTTTCCTCGGCTCTCTCTGTCTCTCTGCCGCCCTCCTCTTAATGCTCATTGTCCTCCGCCCTTCCGCTCGTGCTTTTTCGGTGCTTTCCTTTCCAAACTTTTATTTTTAAATGAATTTACTCATTTACGTCTTTAAGCGAATTAATCGATGGATGAAGCGAAAGAAAGGAAACGAATGGAAAGCGAAGCGAATTGGGGGGAAAACGGAGGACGGACGAAGGGAAAGCGAAGGAAAAGCGAAGGGAACGGCGGAGGGATGAGCAAAGCCAATCAGTGATATTGAGACAAATGCAAAAGCAATTAAAAGCAATTATTGTGATTTAATATTTATTAATTCATAGAATGAAAAAAGCAATCGTAGCCACCGAAAGGAAAAAAAGCATTGCTGCGGGGTTTTGTGCAGTCTTTGCCGAAACGTTGCACAAATTGCCTTCGCACGTGCATACCTCCAATTCCCCTAATTTATATATTCTAATTATGTGATTAATTATTGGCTTTTCCGCTTCACCTTTGCTGCTTTTAATGTGCGTACAGTCCGCCCTTAGGCGTCCCTCCGCGTTTTTGGCACACCATCGCCACACGTGCCCATCTCCGCCTTAAACAATGAAATTCAATGAGTGAACTTTGAACTATTTCAATTTTATTTGAGTTACCTTTTTGGTGGTCGCGAAACCAAAGTTTGAGGCAAATTCCATCGGAACACAACTGACTACGAACGCCGTGACGAAGTGCCGAAACGGTCTAAGAATTTACAAATTCAGAACTCAGTCGGGAGGACACCGCTCATTTGGACAAGAAGGTATCGCCGCGCCGGAATTTATGGGATCGAAACCCATTATTAAATGGTTGAAGCGAAGCGATCAGTTCGAGAGTTACGGGCTGAGAGTTCTCTCTCCAACTTCTCTCCAATTACCTCAAAGGGATCGGCACATTTCGCCGTTCTCGGCACTGTGCGCACTTGCTCCAGCCAATTGTGCCAATTTGGGTCGTGCACTTCTGCCATCAGCCGAACGGCGTCGATGGTGGAACAACTATAGCAGTGGAGGGGGACGGACGAAGCTGAAAAGGAGAGACAAACTAAAAATGGGAAAAAGGGAGGAAAAAAAGGAGAACGGACCGACGAAGGAAAAGCGGCAGAAGAAAAAAGCCAAAAAAGGGAGGGAAATTGGGACAAAAAGGAGGAGAAGAAGCATCGGCAGAAACAGAAGAGCAATTGGGAGAATGGCGAAGGAACGGACGAACGAATGTTTCACTCATTGGGAGGACCATCGAAAAAAAAGAATCATTCTAAGAATGGGGGGGGGGGGAAGGGGAGGGAAGGGGAGGGACTGGCCATTGAGTGGAGCGGGGGGGGGGGGGAAGGATCAAAGCCATTGGGGGGGGGGGGGAGAGAGATGGATGGGTGATGGCCATTGAGCGGGGTGGGGAAGGGTCATAGCCATTGTTTGGAGTGAATCGCCCCTCAAAACGCTGACCAATTGCAGCAGGACAATCGAGGAATGAAATCGGTGTTTCTCTGCTGAAGTGTTCAATTGCTAAGTATTGAAAATTGACAGCGTAAGCTCAAAAAACACTCCCAAATTTATTTAAAAGTCCAATTTTTGGAGAGGAAAAGTGAGTGACAAATTTGAGAAGGGGGGGGGGGAAATATAAAATGAAAATGAGTGACGGAAGAGAAGAAAAGAACCATCGATTGAACAGCGAAGAATTGAATTAAAACGGAATAATAATATTGGCATTGGAGGGAAGGGAAGGGAAGGGACTACTAAAGCTTTTTGGGGAGGGAGGGAATAAAATAAAAATATATTAATTGGAAAATTAAATGGAAATAATTCGGAGAGCATACAAAAGGGGCGGTAATGAGAGGGGGGGGGGGGGAGAGTGATCGGCGATCAATTCTTTGGCCGCCAAAGATCTGCCGGCTCGTCAAGTCATCAGCTTCACGTACGAATTGTAATTGGACACGTCGCGCTTGAGAATCTCACGCACCGGACCCATCACGCGCTCTGAAGGCAATTAATTGGCCAATGTGAAATGGTGGAAAATGCCAAACAAACTGACCAAATCGTGCCCGGTCCAATTTCAGACATTTCAGCAGAGTTTTGGCCACGACGGTGGCGGCACGAGGGCGATCGAGAAGGAGGGCGATTTCCCCTTTAATGAGCCGGTAATTAATGCAGCGGAGGAGTGAGTGCCAAAACTGACCGAAATAGTCAGAGGGTCCCAATTTTCCGACCACTTCGAAGGGCGCGTCGTCGTTCGGTCTCTGCAGCACCTCAGCTTCGCCCTCCACAATGATGAAGAATTCGTCCCCAGGATGTCCTTAATTGGTCGCTAATTGCCCTCCGTCTGTCTTCCCCTTCGCTCTTTTACCCTGCTCCACCACGTGGGTGCCCGAGGGGAATTGGCACTGCTCCAACGCATCCGCCACATTGGCCCTTTCCCATTTGTCTAAGTCGGCTGTAAAAGAGAGAAGAATGAATGGGGCAGAATGGCATTATATTACCAAGAATCTGAACTTTGCTCAGGAATTCGTCGTACATTTTCCGCTTTCGCATCGTCGACCCCATAAGAATGGCGCGGTAGGTGATGCGGTCGATGGCCCACAGTTTGACCGTGTTCGTCTTCGCGACTACGGTGGCTGCGCGCGGAGTGCCATAAATCAGTGCCAACTCGCCGAATGAACCTCCCTCCTTCAAAAAATAGTTTAAAGCATTTGCGGCTGCCTTTCCGTCACACCTTAATGCTCAACACGAACTCGCCGTTGACGAACACGTCGACCTCGCCACTGTCAATCACATAGAAATTGTCGCCCTCTTCGCCCTGAATTGCCAATTGTCCGTCTTTTGTCGTCCAATTTGCTTCGCTTTTCCTCCACCTGCTCAATGATTGTCTCCCCGAGGTGTTTCTCCACCGGAAACATGGCGTCGAAAATGGCCTTTTCCTCGTCCAAGTCCAAATGCGCGAAAAGCACATTTTTGCACATCGCCGCTCGCAAAGCCTTTTGCACGTCGTCGTCTTTCGGGATGACCACTCGCTGGTAATTGGCCGCCTCATTTTCGTCCGGCACCTCCGCCGACACGCCCAACCGACGGCGATTGCCCTGGGGCAGTCGGGGCGGCTCCTCCAAAGTGTCGTCGTCATCCGGCACGGAATGGACAGTTTCCTATGAATTATGGGAGGGTGAATTTGGCATAAAAGGGAGTCCAAGAAATACCAAAGCCAAATAAATGCTATTCCATATAAACCAACTAATGAAACGATTGAGTGCCCGCAAAAAGAGAGTTAACCTTTTGAGAAGCGAACCGTTGCATTTTGAAATAATTAGGGACAAATGAGGGATTGGGCAAAGGCAAAGTTGGGATGGGAGAAAGCGAGGTTTGCACAGCCGAAGAGAAGCGGTCGCGCAAATCGACCCCCGAAATGTTAGCCTTAGCGCCCCCTCAGCCGATCCGCGGAATTTTTCATCCAATTCGATGGCAAATGCAAACATCGGACGGACGGAGGAAACGGACGCGTTTCTCAAACTCAGCACGGACGGACGGACAATCAACATTCTCATGCACTCATCAAGTCACGCGAAAAAACCATCAAAATTCAAATGCTCTCTCCTCTTCCTCCCCCCCCCTCCTTTCCCTCGTCCATTTGTCCCCTTCTCCCCTCCTTTTGCTCCATTATCCTCGTCTCATTATTTTCTTCCTCCTCTTTATTTATCTGCTGCTGATCACCTTGTTTGTTTTCTCGGCCAAAACCTTTCTCGGCGACCCCTCTCCGCCGCCTTCCCTTTGCTGCGCCTGCGAATTCTCTTCCCCTTTTCCCTCCGCCTCTCCGGCGCTAAGATTTGCGCGTCGCCGGCGCAAATTGGTCAAATGTTGACCCATCTGACCGAAAGCACTTCAGAGAGAGCCAAAATCAACACGCAATTTGCATTGACCAGCCGAAATTGCCAAGAATAAGCGGAGATACGACGAAGGATTAGTCCAATTTGGTGAAGGGAATAAGGCATGAAAGAAGAGGAGAGATGAAGGCGAAGAACGGATGAAAAACGGCGGATGACGACGAATGAACGCTTCTCGGGGGACGAGGGGGAGGATGGGGGTAATCAGAGTCAAGAGAGAGAGGGGATGAGTGGCCGAAGAAGGAGGTAAAGTGCTAAAAGTGAAGTCAAATGAGGAAGAGATGGAAGAGAAAACGGAAAGGAAAGATGGAAAACAGAACGGAAAATGGACGAGGAAATCGGAAGGGAAAGAGAAGGGAAGGGAAGGGAGGGGAAGGGGAAGGGGAGGGGAAGGGAGGTGATTTTTAGGTGTGAATCTGCGGATTAAAATCAATAGGAATTTTGGTGGTGACGGCAGCGGCGGAGGGATGGGATGGAATCGGAGGACGGAAGGATCGGCGTGTGGCGAGGAATGATTGAATGTACAAACGATGGGATGAATGATACGTCGGCGGATGGGATGGGGGCACAATGAATAGACAGAGGGAGGGGAAGAGCCAAATGAACGAGCAGAGCAAGCGGGAGCAAGGCTTAAAAAGGCGGGGGGGGGGAGGGAGGCAAAGGGGCGAGAGAACGGAGGGACTGGCCAAACCAATCGACTGGGGGAGGGCCAGGCCGGGAAAAGCCATGCCCCCGGTCCAAGGGAAAGAAAGAAAGAGGAATTAGAGAGAGAGAGAGTAAAAGAAAAAGGGAAGGGAGAGGAAGTGCAGGAAAGGAAACAGAGAGAGGAAGGAGCGGAGCGGAAGAGGGAAAAGCTAACGGACAAAATTAAATCGATCTTTTCTCACCCATCGCAATTTTATACCATCCCCGTCAAATTTTATTGCCCCATTAGACTTGCAAAATGAGGAATTTGAAGGAAAAAAAGAAAGAGAGAGAGAGAGAGAGAGAGAGAGAGAGAGAGGGGGGGGGGGGAGGAAAAAGAAAGAATGGAAGAGAAGAGAAGAGAGAGAAAAGTGAAGAATGTCAAGGGAAAGAGGAAGGAAGGGAGAGAGAGAGGGACGAAATGAAAGAGGGACTTTGGCCCCAGGGATTTATTTTCTCACGAGAAAAAAAGAGGGGAGGGGAGGGGGGGGGGGATTTGTTAATTGGATTTGCAGAGAAAGTGCACAGAGAGAGAGAGAGGAAGAAAAGGGGAAGGAAAGGGGGGAAAGGGAAGGAAAGGGAAGGAAAGGGAAGGGAAGGGAAGGAAAGGGGGGAAAAGGGAAGGAAAGGGAAGGAAAGGAAAGGGAAGGGAAGGGAAGGGAAGGAAGGGAAGGGAAGGGAAGGGAAGGAAGGGAAGGGAAGGGAAGGGAAGGGAAGGAAAGGGAAGGGAAGGGAAGGAAAGGGGGGGAAAAGGGAAGGAAAGGGAAGGAAAGGAAGGGAAGGGAAGGGAAGGGAAGGGAAGGGAAGGGAAGGGAAGGGAAGGGAAGGGAAGGAAAGGGGGGAAGGGAAGGGAAGGAAAGGGAAGGAAGGGAAGGAAAGGGGGGAAAAGGGAAGGAAAGGGGGGGGGGCGAATGTCAAGGGAATGGCAAGAGAAAAAATGAACAATTTGTGCCTATTTTTTTTTTGATTTTTCTTAAATTCATCGACCGAAAGATTAACAAAAAAATGACCCGTTTTCAGAAAGGCATTTTACAATAAATGCCGAAATTGGCTTTAATGAATTCTTTTAATTACAATTCCCACAGCCAATTCTCTCCTCACGATTAGAGGACAAATTGTGGCAATGCTCAAGAGTCTCGGGCATCATTAGCAATTCAAAGCCGCAAAATGGAGGAAAACAATGATTTAAAGCCAAGGAAAGAAAGAGCATTTTACGTATTTAATTTCTCACATTTCCCATTAAAAATAAATAATAAAAATTTCATTTGTTTTTTAATAATTTTTATTTATTTTTCTTTCCAAAGTTTGGCCGCCGACCTGCGAAAATTGGTGCTGCCGTTGCAATTCGCCCGCGAGTCGGTCGAAATGGTCTCGAAGGAACAGAACGGGATTTTCTGAAGCGCGAAAAAGGGAATTAAAATGATAAAACGAATAGTTTAATTGTTGGATTTGACTGACCGGGCTTATGAATGCACAGAGAAACGATGGCATCTTTCACCAATTGTTGGACATTGTGCTGACGGACATAAGCCTAAAAGGAGCCCAAATTGGGGGAGGGGCATTCATCCAATTCATTTATTCAATCAAAAATAAATTTAATTGTTTAAATTTTATAATTTCCGCTCATTTAACGAAAATTTATTTGGCGGGGGGAAAATCCGACAAAGAGAAAATCAATCAGCCAACAGAATTGGTGGAACAGAAGAAGACTTTATTAAAATTAAAATTACTACGCAAAAATAAAAATAAATGGATTAAATTTGTTTACAAATATTAAAATTTCATTTGGCGTCGGATTTTCCGCTCCCCGAGGGCATTTGCCAGGGATAAAACGCGAGGCGATCGCGACCCCCGCGTCTTTCGCATTTCCGTGTCCATTTTCGGTCCGCTTTCTATCCCTGGGCGTGTGCCCCTTTTCCTCCACTAATTTTCTGCGTTTTACCTGACATGAAGCCAATTGTGCCTCTTCCGCACTTTGTCCCGACATTTTCAGAAATAATTAATAAATTGTCGTTCTTTTGTACCAATATTCACCAACTGATTTGTAGTAAAGTGCGAAAGAATGTGATAATAAATGGAATGAAATGTGAATGAAAAATGAACGATTGGTTGGGGACGACTGTCCTTGGCGACGGACGCCCCCCGCCGGGGGTTCGACTGTACCGAAAGATTGAAAAGTAATGGGGCAATTAGCGAATTGTTTTTGGTCTTAAGAGGGGGGGGGGGGGGAGAAGGGTGATCAGAAAAGAGGGGGGTAAATGGGGTGAAATGATAAAATGATGGATGGATTTGTGAAGAAAGGCAAGTGCGAATGAACGTAATGGACACTAACATTGATTTGATTTATCAAAAATTATTGAGATATTTTTTAACGAAATTGGTGAACTCAAAGGGAAAAGCTGTGCCATTCGTAAATGGTATATAAATTTCCTGCTGGGATCATTAATTGTTTGTAAGATAATTAGTCTAACTTCTGTTAAATGAAAGACTCAAAATAATTTCTTTTTTGGGACGGTGTATTTAAAAAGAAAACACTGCAAAAAATAACATGATTTTGGTTAAAAATTTGTTTTTATTGCTTACATATTATGTATGAAAGTTAATGAGCTAATTAGTACTGAATAATGAGTAGTGAATCTTGCTGAAGAATGGGGATGTGTAACTAATTTTTATTTTGGATTAAATTTGCCACTTTTGATATCATTCGAAATTTTAAAAGAGAAGATTTTTCTCTAAGAAATTGCTAAACAATGGGAATTTCTTGAAAATGTTAAGAGCCAAAGTGATGAAAAATGGGCCAGAGAATAATTTCCCAAAATTGATAAATGTCACATTGAAAGGACGGATTCATTGATAAAGCAAAGTGAAAATTAATCAATAATCAATAGACAATTTGATAAGGGGGAAAAGAAATTGGGAAACAAAAAAAGCGATTAAAATTTAAACTTAGAGGGATTTTTATATATGTAAATAAGCAAATGGGCAAAAGTGAGATGAATTAAACGATAGTCAATAGAGAGAAAAGGGATCATAGGGGATAGGTTTTTCAAATTGAAAAATTTCCAATGTTTTTTTTTCTCGACCTCCAATCAATGATCAATTCTCGAGTCTGCAAAATTCGACTCGAGCATAATACAATCCATAATATTCAAATGAACTTTCCCTCCTCTTACTGTCTCCGCTCAAAAAACGATTGGCCAAAATATAAATTTGCCGGTTGTTTTTACGACCAAAGGCATAATGAGAGAATGGACTCAAAACTAATTGAAAGTGATAAAAACTGACTAAAACACTCAAAAATTTAAACAAACCAATTGTTGGCCTTTGAGAAAACAAGGGAAATTGAAATGAGGGCAATTTGGATTGAATCGCATAAGAAAGGTGGGCAAAGGGAAACTCGAGAAAAATGGGAAAGAAAGGGGAGAGAAAGGGGAAAACAGCGCTTAAGGGAAAAGCAAAACGCAAGAGAACACAGAGGGAACAATGTGAAGAGGGGAGAGCAAGAGAAAGAGAAGGGGAGAGACACTGAGATAAACGGGGAGAGACAAAGAAAGAGAGAGAGAGAGACAGAGAGAGAGAGTAAAGAGAAGGAGAGAGTGGAGAGAAAAAGCCGGTGCTGACGTAAGAGAAGATGGCCGGGCATCAAACAAACACAGCGGCAGGCCTTTTGACAAAGGCAGCCATTGCTCCGCCATTAGCACAGAGAAAGAAGAGGACAGAGAATTGCCCCTCAAGGGAAATCGATCATTTGGCGGCGTACGCTTCAAAGGGACCGCCAAGGCGTACGCTTCGCTTCAACCAAAAGGACCGCCGCCACGCTTCAAAGACACCGCCGCCGGCTGCTCCCCACGCAGTGCAAAACTTTGCACGCCCAAAGCAAACGCAGTGCCATCATTTTGTGACCAACCCAAGCAAAGGAACGAACGAACGAACGAACGAACACCTTTTGTTCACTCTCTCCTTAACACTTAATGAGTCTTAATTACATATTAAATGAACAAAAAAAAACAAAAACAGTAAATCAAACGAAAATGAAATTAAAAAGGAGATTGAATAGCAAAAAGCAAATTCAGTTTGGCAATTCCTCCATTTGGCCGAATTCGTCTGTGGGTCAATTCGCCTAAGTGACCAATTAATTCCATTATACATAAATAGAATTCAAAAAATAATTCAGACAAAGTTAATTGTAAGAGATGGACAGAATTGAGTTGCTCATTTGGTTGTCCCTTTCAGCGAAATTATGGGGGACAGATTGTCTTAATTATTCAACAGTTTACTATGACTTTTAAAATGAGTTTTGGCCAATTCTGGGTTTTCATTTCTGTACTATCGACGGACCGTTTTGGCGATTAATTTGCAGCTGGTAATGATGAATAAGATGAAGATTAATTATGATGGTTAAGGGGAAGCTGTTGACGATGAGAGAGGACTGACAAAGAGAATTGTCCGCGCAAGGAACAAAGGGTCGGACTTAAGCCCGAAGAAAGAACTTTATAATTTCAACTTAATAAACTCGAATTTATAATTATCAGTTGCTTTTTTACGGTCAAATTCCGTTTGGCAATAATTTACCGCCGATTTATGCGCAACGTAAATGTTTTTATGACTTTGTTCTATGCAAATGACTTTTTCATTCTTGATATCATTCGATAGCTCTAAATTTTCTATTCGTCTGCAAAATTCAAAATTCTTTTTTTATAAATTATTTTATTAATTTGATGATGTTTTGAGTAACGGCCACACTTTTGTAACTAACGCAAGAGCATCTTTTTAAGAAACAACGAATGAATTAATAATGTTCGTTGAATTGCCGTTGGTTCTAAACAATTAATTGTTTGACGTTTGTTTACCATTCGTTGGGCATTAACCAACTTTTTGACCGTTGTCATGACAGTACAATAAATTCTCGGCACAGCTCGCAATCACCGGCTTCTCCCCCCCCCTTTTTTTACGCCCTCATTTAATCCTATTTTGTTTAATTCTGTCATTCTATTCAAAACGCTTTACACTTCGTTTTTCATCTGATGGCATCCGTTGTTAGCCCATCGTCCCGTTCAAATTCGGCACTTTCGGTGGCACTTTTGCCGTGCTTATCATTTCGCCCCTTTATGCCTTCGTCCGTTCTTTTGTTAGGTTTTCGTAAGGGTGCGTCCCCTCGGCCAAACGGAACGCCAACGTGGTGCCTTTGAATGTGTCCGCGTTGTGAATGGTCAGGTCGTCGTGCCCTATAAATACACTTGTGCCTTTCCGTTTTTCATTCATTTCGCCTCCCATTTGTCAGAGTCTTCTCTTAGTTGATCCCGAAAAATTCTCCGGAAACGCACTTCGCCAAAATCGAATGCACGAAAGGGAATTCCGTTTTGAGGCGATTTTGGCACCGAAAATTGAGGAGGAGGAAGTGCAGGCGCTGGTGGGCACGGAGGGATTGGTGGACGGACTCGTCCGATTCGGACGCAACGGAACCGTACTTGCGTACGGACCAACAGGTGAACAGGACACAAATGTAGATTAAACAAAATAATGATAAAGCGAAGAGTCCCGTGGCATAATTTTTAACCCTAAGGCATTTTAATTATTGGAGGGAGGGAAATCCAAGAAATACGATAATTTATCAGTGCTGTTAAGTGATAACACTCATTTAGGGACCGGCAAAACCTACACAATGGTGGGCAGCCGCGAACGGCCCGGCTTGATGAATCGAATGACCCGGGCACTTTACGAGCAATTGGCCGAAATGGGCGACAGCGAAACCCGCGTTTACATTTCCTTTATGGTCTGATCATGATCAGCAAAGCTTGATCACTTACTTTGTAGCACACCTTTTCCCCAAAAGGAACTTTACAACGAATTGATCCGCGATTTGCTGAGCACAGAAAGAAACGGTCCGTTGGAACTTTTTGAGGTGCGGCGAAATGACAGAAAAACAAAAGCCAAACAAACGAAAAGCAAATTGGCAAATGATCCATTGGCCTCCCTTTGCGAAGGATGAGCGTGGCAATGTCCATGTCCCCGGATTGAGTCGCGTTCGCGCGTCAAACACTTCGCGACTTCTTCAATTAATCCATGGGGGAAACGCACGGCGAACGACCGAACCAACCGCGGCCAATTCGTAACAGACAAAGGGACAACGAAACGAGCCAAAACTGATCATTATTTGTAATAAGTACATCGTCCCGATCACATGCCCTTCTGATGATCACTTTGTGGCGAGACAATGCCGAAAAGGGGCGACTTTTTCTGATCGATTTGGCCGGGTCAGAGAGAGCAACGAACACTCAGGCAAGAAGGGCACGGACTTTGTTTGACTTATCGGATCTTCAGAATCAAGGACAACGACTAAAGGAGGGGGCGGCGATCAATCGCTCACTGCTCGCCTTGGGAAATGTGAAATTTCAACTAAAAATATAAATATTGTCTGATTGTTTCTTTTTGGCAATTTAAATCCAACGCTAATTACCCCCCCCCCCCCCCCCGAGGGTCACTTTATTAAGGTAATAATCTTAGGTGATAAATTCGCTGTCAAATGCTTCCGATGGCCGCCGACCCGCTTATGTGAATTACCGCGATTCAAAACTGACGCGACTTTTGAAAGATTCGCTGGGCGGAACGGGCGAAGACGGCGCGGGACGGACGGTGCTAATCGCACACATTTCGCCCTCATCGACGGCTTACAACGAAACGTTTAACACTTTGACGTGAGAGGGGCGCTCGCTCAAAAAGGATGAAGATGGGCTAAACGATTGACCCTTTTAAGATACGCCAGCAGAGCGAAGGGAATCACTCGTCGGGTGGGATGGAAGGATGCCAATTTTATCTAAGGATTTCCTAATTTGAAGCTGCCCCAGCCCATCCGAAGAACTGCTTCCGCCGACCGGCTTTACTCCGACGCGGTGGAAATGCTTCGACGCGAGGCGCAAAGGGCGGGGCGGGCGGAAGGGACGGACGCAATTGCGCATTCGTCGTCACTGGGAATACGTAAAATTAGAATGGAATTCCAATTTGGCATTTTCGCTGGGACACCTCCATCACTCCTTTAGTGCCAACGGATGGCAACAGAGCGCGGCGTGGAACCGTGGCCATTCCGAGCCGGCCCTTGCAGGGCCATTCCTTTTCGTTGTCACCGTCTATCCCTCCGCTGTTGAATAACAGTAATTCACTTCCCGGCGGCCGTTCTCGGCCTTCAAATGCACCACCAGCGAACAACGAGTCGAATGCCGCCACTCCAAAAGTGCCGAAATTGCCTCGCCTCGGCACTTCGCTGTTCGACTCTCTGCGCGACCAACACTTGGCCAATAGCGAACGTCAACAACGCCTTAGGTCAGAAAATGTTTTTGTGGTTCTCATTTCTTCTGTTTAGAGAGCGGCTGCTGCAAGCGAATTCCGAACATTACGAATTGGAATTGGCACTGAAGGGGAGGAGGGCCATTCTGAAGGCATGCGAAGCGCAGCAAACGCAGGGGGAGACGGAGAACGCGCAAAAGTGCGAAAGGGTGGCGGAGAGAGTGCGGACGGAAGTGGCGGACAAAGAGCGACGGACGAGCGAATTGGCCGACATTCGGCACAAATTGGAGAGAGCGTTGAGACGGGGAGAGCAAACGCTGCAGCAAACGGAGGAGCGAATGAGGTAAAGCCAAATCAAAGCAGAAGCGAAAGGACGAAAGTGATCAGCCAATTTCAGAGGGTTGGCCAAAGACCAGCAGCAATTGCAAATCGTCGAGTTGGTCCACGCACTCGCAACACAACGAGCGGAAAGAGAGATTTTGGCACTTTTTAATGAGTGCCATTTCATTTTCCATTCGATTTTAGGGGCGGCAATTCACTCGGATTTCGCTTTACAAGGCAAACGTTTACAGAAGCAAGAGAACCAATTGAAACGGATAAAGCAATATGAAAGAATTGTGGACAGATTAATTGGGGCAGACAAAAATTTGGAGGGTAAAAAAAGAGAAAAAAAAGGATTTAAAGATAAAATGGCCAAATTTAGGCGAAGAAAGAGCAAAGCTGCACAGGGAATATCGCCTTTTGAGAAGCCAATTGGACAGAATGTTGCCGGTGGACAACGGACTGCCGTCGTGGAACACACAAATATTGGCGGAGAGAAATGCCAAAGCGGGGCCCAGCAAAAACGAAAAGCCGAGACTGAGACAAAGCGAAAGCATTTCGCTTAATGGGTAATTAGAGGATCAGTACCAACGACTAAATACCGGACGAGTTTTTTGAAGCAGTAACGAGGAGTTGAATAAGACATTCACAATTGTACGGCCGAAAGAGTGGCAAAACGGTGGAGAAGCGAGCATTTTGCCGGAAAATAACTGTGGAAGAAGAGATATTGGAAGATTAGGGAAGAAGCAAGCAGAAGAGGAGGGCGAGAGATAACCGGTGATATGATAAGAGACGAACAGACAGTGGCAACGGAAGGGACAGACCGATCGACCATTCGTGCCAATGCCAAGGGGCGATGCAATGGTTGGCAATTTGTGATGCCAATGCCATGATATTGGTCATTCCTCCCCCTCAGCAAATGTTTCTTTTTGTTGGCCACTTTCCTTGGCTTTTGTTTTTAGAATAAAAACGCCCAACTTCTCTTCATCCTTTGTTTTGTTGTCCCAAATCTCCGAATATCTCAAGTGGGCGGGGACAGGCGTCGCCCGGGGGGGGGGCGACGGTCTTCCCCCCCCCCCCCCCCCCCCTCAAATTCCTTCCTCTCCTCCGCCGTCCTTCCCATCAATTTGACCCCCTCCCCCCTATCCCCAAATTTCTCGATGAAAGATTAGTCCCAATCCTTCTTCTTCCTCCTTCTTCTTCCTCCTCCTTCTCCCTCCCGTCGCTATGTCCTCCGTCGTCCCCTCTTTTCTCCCTCCACTCGTTCTCCTCCGACTTCCTTTTCGTCTTCCGCTGCTCCATTCCCTCTTCCTCCTCCTCCTTCCGCTATTTTCTGATCAGCTTCTTCCGCTGAATTCGTCCTCCCCCGCCGCTTCTCCCCGCTGTCCTTCCCGCTGTTCGTGTGCCCATTCCACCGTAATCTGTGCCGGGTTGGCGCTTAGTCACGTGCCAAAGGAAATTCCCCCGGGCACCACTCGCCTGTACATACTTTTTCTCTCACATTTTTAGTTTCAAAAATTTATTTTAGAGATTTGCAAGAAAACCGAATTAGTCAAATTCGTCTGGGCGACTTCGATGGTCTGAACGCACTTCGAACATTGTAAAATTAGTCGAACTTCGTCCTATTTTGGAAAATTCGCTTTTTTAGACACATCGGCGACAATTCCATCGAACAAATCGAAGAGGGCTCTTTGGATGCATTGACTTCGTTGGAAAGACTGTAAGGAACGGTCGGACTCTGTCTGAGGTGACTCTCCAATTCGCTTCTTCCCTCAGGCGCCTTTCCCGCAACAAAATTCGGACTTTGCCCGAGGGCGTTTTCTCCCACAACAAAAGACTTCGTCGGCTGTACGTATTTTTGAGCATTTTGTGCTTTTGCCCCTTTTTTTGGTTCTGTCCAACCCCTTTCTCTACAATTTTTTGTTGTCAATTTTTTATCCTCTCCCCTTCCTCATTTTATAATTATGAACCCTTTTTAGCCCACCAACACTCATCCCCCATTTTATTTTATCTCCCCAATCTCTCGCCCCCTCTTCCCCCCCCCCCCCCGCCTCGGAACGCCCCAATGGCGCCGTTTCATTCCATCGATTCACGCGCCAATTAGTCAACCACATTAATTAGGCATGGCGAATATGTTTATTGGAAGAAGAACGCGGAGGAAAAGTGGAAGAGGGGAAACAAAGTAAAACAGAACGAAAAGAAAGACATTTGGAAAAATTGACGGAAAAAAAGAAGGGGAAAAAGAACGGATGGGATGAAGAAGAGAAAGGGAAGGGAAAAGAGCGGGAAGAGATGAAGAGGAAACAGGCTCAACCTTAGTGGGAGCCGCGAATGCCATGTAAGCGCAGCTTATTTGGACAGAAACTTGGTAATGGTGCTCATCCGTCGTCTGTGCCCTTCCATGAGTACCCCCCCCCCGTCCAGCCTTTCATTCCCTCCCTCGCTTTTCCTATCCCCGTTTTTCATTCCCCGCCTTTTCTGTCCCCGCTGTCCCTTCTTCAACCCTTCTTCACTTCATCTTCATCATACACCACTCATTTGTTTATCCATCGTTCATCTCCGTCACTTGGACATATTGCCTTTGCTTTCTGCCAAGTAATGATTTCCTCCGCCTTTCTCTGCCGATCCGTCCGATCTGATCTGATCTGATCCGATCACTTTGCTCTCTTCTGACAACTTTTCTGTCCGCCTCCCCTCCTCCGTCCCCATTCATTCATTTCCGAGATGAATGAGGCGATAAATGTGCTTCTTTTGCTTTGGCCTCCGATTTTCTTTGCTTAAGTGATCGCATCGAAAGTTTATTTAAGTCTGATTTGTGGCCACGGCAAAATGGAAAGGGATGGGCAGCAATTGTCTCTGAAAATGACGAGGAGAGGGGGCAAGAGGGGGGGGGGGGGGGAGAGGGGGTAATGGAGAGAGGGGGCAAATTGGGGGGGGGGGGAATCGCCAAATGGATTTTGGAGAAAGGGAAATGGTGGGGGGGGGGGACGGGTGAAAAGGGTGCTTACGAAGAGGAAGAGAAGAGATTCCCTCGGGGATAATCCCCCAATTAAACCGATGATAATAAAAGGCCTCGAGGGGTCCTTTACAAAATTTTCAATTGTTTTCCCACAAGCGCCAATTTATTTTACAGTAGAAATTAAGGTTCATTTACCATAAATAATTTTGCCAGGGATTTGTCGGAAAACGCTCTTTGGTCACTTTCCGCCGAACATTTGGCCGGCCCCGACCATTTGGCGTCTTTGCAATTGGATCACAATCAGCTCCAATGCATCGATCCGTTGGCACTGACCCAATGGCACTCTTTGGAGTCCCTTTCGTTGGCTTCAAATGGTAAGTTTTCAAAATTTCAATGTTCTATTGTAATTGCCCGTTTGGTTCAGCTCTGTCCACGCTGTCCCCGTTGGATTTGATGGCTTTGCCAAACCTTCGCACTTTGTCAATGCCAAAATCCCCTCTTTCCCCCCCCCCCCCTCATTCCGTCACTTTTTCAGGCGCCTCTCCGACAATCCGTGGCACTGCGATTGTCGCCTTCGTTGGCTCAAAAGGCTGAAAATTGCCCCCCAAATTCGCTGTTATCGGCCCACCCATTTGTTCGGCCGCCCATTGAATCAAATCAGCTCACAGGCAAAACAAACAATTTTAATAATCCATTTTAATTCTTTTTAAAGCAATTGAAATGTTCCGGACTTGAAAAACGCGCCAGCGGAGGGGGGCGAAAGTGCCGCGACACGGAAAGGTAAAGTGCCGGGGGGAGGGGGGGGGACGACGCGACCGCACCACACGGGTTTGGCCTTTGAGATGTCCTCCGGGGTGCGTCTGCACAGAGTCGGCCCCGGACGCGGTCGTTGTCGACTGCCACGACCGCCTCTTGCGCGCCGTGCCGCAACGCCTTCCGCCAAATACCGTGGAACTGTACGCCCTAAGAAAATTATAGGGAAAAAAGGTTTCCCACAATTTATTCAGTCGTCTGGAGCAAAATCGAATAAGCCGATTGGAGAATGATTCGTTCAGCCATGTGCCCAATCTGATCAGACTCGACCTCAGCAAAAATGCCATCGAAAGGGTGGAGCCCGCGGCATTTGCCGGACTTGGCCGCCTCAGTTCACTGTACGAAGGGCATAAAGCCCTTTTTCACAGTTACACTTTCAATTTTAAGAATGCTATTCTCCAATAATCTGACTGATTTGCCCGAAAGAGTTTTCGATGGCATTGGCAATTCGTTGCAAGTTTTGCTTATGAACGGGAATCAGCTCGAGTGCCTGCGAAACGAAGTTTTTAGAGGACTGAATCAGCTGAAGGTCAGCAAAATATCACTCATGTCCTCGGCCGATTATTGCCTTTTCTTCTGATCACTCTATCTTTTTTTCCTCACTTCCATTCTGATCACTCTAAATTTGACTGTTTGGCTTATCCTTCCCATCGCTCTAATAATTTTTTGATCACTTTAAATATAATCTGATTCAGTGACTTATCCTTTCCCCATAATTCAGCTGCTGTCCCTTTACGACAACAAAATTCGTTCAATTTCTCAGGCAACCTTTGCACCTTTCGCCCGTTCTCTTCAGGTGCCTTTGCTATTCGAGCTTTTCTACCCCTAATTTATTCAGACTTTGCATTTGGCCCGCAATCCGCTGATCTGTGACTGCAATTTGGTGATCATAATCCTGGCTTTTAAACAACCCATGCTGACATTGCCATCATTTTTTATTCCAAGGTTTGGATGGCCCTCCTTTTGGTCGACCGTCCCGTGGAGACGAGCGGTGCGCGGTGCCATTCTCCGAAAAGAGTTGCCCAACGACGAATCGCCACACTTTCTGCCGATCGTTTTCGCTGTGTGGGCTCGGAAAGATTAGTGACTCAGCGGGCGGGACAATGCGAAGTGGACAGAGAATGCCCGGAGGAGTGCCAATGCCGAGGGACGACGGTCGACTGCAGGTGGGCGAGAGGAGAGGGATAAAAGGCAATAAGTAAGGAATTAATTGATAATGAACGGAATGGAGTCGGGAATGGCATTTGCCTTGCTTCTCCCTTAAGCTCGCTTCATCTCTCCTCTCTCCCTGCGGCTTTTCCCCGCTTCACCACCTCTCTTCTGCTCCGCTCCAATCGCCTTTCCCCCCGGGGCTCTCTTCTGCCGAACGCCGATTTGCCTAATTTGGTCCATTTGGATCTCAGTGATAACCAAATAAATGCTCTTCCGCCTGATTTCCTCAGCAGTGTTCCGTCTCTTCGCGAGTTGTGAGTATTATTCCCCACATTCGTAATGATTAATCCGACTTCTGAAGAGATCTCAGCGAAAATTCCCTCCGGCAATTCTCCGCCCATTCGTTGGGTCCGTCCGCGCTTAATTTGATCACTCTGTGAGATGATTAATGACTTTGATCGCCCGTTAACTCTTCCAATTTTAGTCAGCTCGATGGGAATGCCCTCCGCTGCGTTCCCCTGGGCCAATTTCCTTCTCTTCGTTCACTGTACTCTTTCGCCCCATTCTCTGTCCACCGTTTAATCTTGTAATTTCACTTTCCTTTAGATCTCTTCGACAGAATCCGCTCAATTCGCTTGATGGTCCCGTCTTTGAACAGCTCGAACTTCTCGGTTTGGATGGGTCGGCACGTTTCATTTGCGACTGCCAACTTCGCCCTCTCATCCGCCGACTGCGGAAAATGGGCAAAATTTGGACAAACGAATGGGAGGAGGAAGAATTTGGAGGACCGCGATGCGCGGAGCCGGAAAATTTGAGAGGGAAGGGACTAAGCGAATTGGAGGAGGACGAACTGATCTGCCAAGGCTGGTTTTTAATCATTTGCCAATTTAACGGTTAATTCGATGCCTATTGATCCATTGGCCATTTGCCAATGGTTAATTAGGGCACCGCTTTTTTAGACGGAATTCCGGGCGGACAATGCTCAACCGAAGGTGAGTTTTGTCCTTCCGGTTGCTCTTGCGTTCGTCCGTCCTCCGCTTCTTCTTCTGTCGCTGTCGTCCCTCCTCTTCTCGTTGTCCGATGTTCTGGCCTTGGCTTAAGTCGCGTTCCGATCGGAATTCCGGAGGATACCACCGAATTGTTTTTGGATAACAATCGAATTGAGCACCTTTCCGGCGACTCTTTTGCCCGTTTTCCCCAATTGATCAAGCTGTAATTGCCCTCCCCCCATTTTAATGATCGTTTTAATTGATGCCCAAGGGATCTTTCGCATAATTTACTTCGGCACATTCGCTCCGGCACTTTTGTCCCTCTTTCCGTTCTTTCCACTCTCATTTTGGCCTTCAACCGAATTCAATGCCTTCACAACGGCGCTTTCGACGGCCTTTCCCAACTTCGCGTCCTTTCCCTTCACCAGTCAGTGCCCTTCTCCGATCACTCTTTCTTTGGCAATTTCATTCCGCTTAAGAAATGATCTCTCCCAATTGTCCGAAGCGACTTTCGTCCCCCTTTTGGCCAATTTGTCTCACATCGCTTTGAGTGCCAACCCTTTTTGGTGCGACTGCCAAATGAATTGGGCCATTCGATGGGTTCGCTCCAAATTTATTGAGCCGGGTTCTTTTTTCTTATGTTTTGTTGCTTTTTTATATTATGTGTCCGTTTTAGGAATTGCAAAATGCGAAGGACCGCCCCAACGGAAGTGATTAATTTTTTTTTTCAAATTCAATTCAATTTTTATGGGTCTTTTCATAATTTCAGGGGCTTTCTTCTGCTGAGTGCCGATCCTCTGCTGATGGAATGCCCTTCTTCCTCTTCTTCTTCTCCTCCCATTAGCGTTCTGTCCAAATGCCTTCCTTGCCTCGACCGTTCCCTTTGTGGCAATTTGGCACTGTGCCATTCTCTCGAAAATGGCAAATTCCGTTGCGAATGCCCTCTCGGCTTCCATGGCACTTTCTGTGAACATCCAATGGAAAATTGCGACACAAAAAACGAAGGGAAATGCGAAAATAAAACGGCAACGCAATCATTTGAACTGATTGGAGAAAAATTGACAGGAGAGAGAAAAACGGGCGCAGAACAACGGGGAGAGGAGAAAAAGAATATTGAAGTTATGGAAGAAAAGAAAGGGAGAGTCGAGAGACAAAAGGAAGAGGTAAGAGAGAAAGAGGAAGAGAGAGAGATAGAAAGAGTTAAAGAGGTAAGAGAGACAGAGAGGGAGAGAGAGACAGAAAGAAAGAGGGTAAAAAGAAAACAGGGAGATGAAAGAAAAAGAAAGAGAGAAGAGAAAGAGACACATAGAGATAGAAAGAGAGAAAGGGGAGGAAGGGAGTGAGAGGAAGGAAAAAGAAAACAGAGAAAAGAGAGAGAGAGAGAGAGAAAAAACTGAGAGATTTAACCTGGAAAAGAACTTTAGGACAATAGTCAACTTGAAATACAAAAACTATTCACGGATGATGCCGAATTGACCATGCCGAGGAAAGGGTGCCCATTCGCTTTCACTGGGATCAATTGCACGGAGAGACGTGCCATCGGACTGAGTCGGCCGAACGCATTTGTCCAATTGAGCGAATGGCGAGCGAAAACGGAAGAAGAAATGGGGGGAGAGAAGTGGCACTGGTGATCAGAAGCAAGCAAAGGTGTGGGGCGGGAAGGGAGGGGGGCGGCAATTTGATGCCAATGCCATGGGTCAGGTCGGGCGTGCTGCTGTTCGCCGGCGACCCCTCCTCCGCCTTTGTACTGCTTGAACTCGTCCACGGCCGTCTCCGTGCTGCTGTCCGTCTCGCACCTGTCAATTCCCCTCCCGCGCAGCTGTTTTCTCTCACAAATGGCATGTTTCTGTCAATTCTCTTCTGGCGGCGAACTCTCTCGCCCCTTTCAGTGGACGATGGCCTTCCCCACTCCGTCCGTTTCCGTCTCCATGGCCGTCGTCTGCTGCTACTGCTCGACTCTTTGCCCATTCTTTCCACTTTTAACGCCGGCCCTGTCCAACTGTTCCCCGTCAATTCAGTCCCTCTTTTCATCGGAGGCACTTTCAATGCCACAGTTCATTCCCAATTCATTCTCATTTTCAGGAATTCCAATTGAATTGGGTCGGCGTTCCCTCATCAATTTTTGTCTTTCCGACATTTCGAGCATCAGAGGTTAAAAAGGGAGGGGGGGGGGGGGGGAATTGAAGGGGGCACCGTTTTCCTCCCCTAATTGTTACCAACAAGTTCAGGCTGTTTTATGGACATTCGTGTTAACGGGCGTCTTTTCGATTTGAATTTGGCCGTTCTGTCGGATGGCCAATCGCCAATTTCCGCTTCATCTTTTGGCTGCTCCGAGGCGGTCGATCTTTGCGCAGGAAGAAAATGTGATGGGAAGAGAAAGAAATGTCAAATGGATGAGAAGGAAAACGAAGGATGGAAATGTGTGAAGGAAGAAGAAAATGAAGAGAAAAAGGAAGAAAAGCAACACAATCGGAAAAGGACGGAGACGAAAAGGGAGCAGAGAGAGGGGAGAAAGTGTAGCAGAGGAAGAGAAATGATGAAAAGAGAGGCATTTTGGATAGGAGAGAAATGCAGGTAAGGGAGAAGGGGAAGAGAAAGGTGGGAAAAAAGAGACAATGTTAAAAGGAAGAAAATAAGAGTGATAGGCGAGAGAGAGAAGAGCGAGAGAGAGGAGAGCAAAATAGAGTGAGAGAGAGTGGGGGTTGAAAGAGGGAAGCCATTGAGAGAAAGGGACGGAATGGAGAGATGGTGGGGGGAGGGTGGCTTTTTAAATCAAATGCCTTCAGTTTCGTGCATTCTCTTCCCTCTTGTCTCGGGAATTGTGCCGGAAACGACGGGGACTGTTGTGTGCCGCTGCAGAAGCGGAAGAGGAGGGTGCGAATGATTTGCGGGGAGGGTAAGGAGGCGGAAGAGCGGTGGCGGATGGTCGAAGTGCCAAGGAAGTGCGGGTGTTTGGCGGCGGAGTGCCGGCAGCGATAGTTCCCTCTTCCTTCCCTCCCTTTCCCTCTTCCTTCCCTCCCTTTCCCTCTTCCTTCCCTCCCTTTCCCTCTTCCTTCTCTCCCTTTCCCTCTTCCTTCCTCTCTTTTGCTTTTTCCTTCCCTCCCTTAGTTTTCTTTCTTCTTCTTCTTCCTCTTCTTTTTTCCCCTTCCCATTCATTCCCCGTGCTTTATTTTTCATTATTTTTTATTTTTCTTGCCTATTTTTTTTTTAAATTTCCCCTCCCTTTCAAAGGATTTTCTGCATTTTGTACATTTTCTCCATCCTTTTTAACTCCTTCACAATAAAATGATGTAAAAATAATGCCAATTAATATTATGCCGACGAAAAGAGATTAGCCAATGGATGGCAGCAGCACATTCATTAGCATCGCATTATCATTGGGGGGGGGGGGGGGGGGGAGAGGGGGCGGACAATGCGAAATGGCGGAATAAATGGAGAAATCCGACTGATGGCACAACACCCGCGGAAAACGGCACAATATTAGCATTTGAAATGAATGCAGAGGCAAATAATATGGACGGAAAAAGAACAAAAAATGAATGGAACGACGGAAATGGCAAAAAAAAAAAGGAAGAAAAATCAGCGAACATTTGAGGAAAAGAAGGCATTCATTCGAACCCAAACATACAAATTGCATTAGGCTGAGCATAGGTCCCAACCTTAGGCCAAGGATTATCCCCCCCCCCTCCCCCAATGTTTTACGCTTAATGCATTTGGCCACCATTCGTTTTCCAATTCAATCCTTTTCTTGGCATTCCATTTTGAGCATTTAAAGTAGAAAATGTGCAAATTTGGAATAATTTAACGGATGGTTAAGTGCCACTGTCATCATTTCTTTGGTATCATCACTTTTCGCTTCGATTTTCTTATTCATTAATATTTTTGCTCATTATTTCTTTCTCTCTCTTTCCATTAGAAAATTAAATTTCCATTGGTTTTTTTTTCAAATTGTTAAAATCAGAAAATTCTTTTAAAAATTAATGCTTTAAAATCCAAATATTTATCCATGTTATATTCAACGACTTTAATGCTTAATGCCTTTTTCTGCTGAGATTTCTTTGGAATTTCGGGCATTTGTCTCATTTTCCTTTGGCCCGTCACAATGCCTCGGGGATGGCCAATTATTCGTCGGCCATTGCCTCCGTCCCTCCGTGCCGTCGTCCGTCGCTTCCACTCAACTTCCGCTTCTTCGTCCATCTTCGCAGCAGTGGCCCTTCCCTTCCCTTTTCACCCAACAGCAATTATTGTGGGGACGTCTCCCCCCCTCCCCCCCCCCCCCCGCGGTCTTTTCCCCTCCCCTCTCTCCTTTCTTCCGTTCGTCTCGCTTTCCTTTGCCGTTTGTTCCTCAATTCTTCTTTCAATTCGCCGGGTATTCGCCAGACTTTCTCTGCCGTCCCGTCCCCCCTTTGTTCCTCCTCCCATCCTTCTTTCCTTTCCTCATTTGGCTCTTTGCCTTCCTTACTTTAGCCCAAGTGCACATTACCCTCCCTTCCCCGTCCTTTTAATACGCCTCTTCCCTCTTCCCCTCCCCTCCCCTCCCTCCCCCCTTTTTAGCTAATCTCCCCACCCCCTTCCGCCCTCCCTCTTCTTTTCCTTTCTCAATTCGCCATCGAAATGATCTTGTGCATATTTCTCACATGGGCTCGTACAATTCCCAATTTGCAGTTTTTGAATAAATTTCAATGCCAGTTCTTTGTCAATTTTTGCTATCGGTAAATTGTCCGATTTTCCATTACTTTCCCATCTCCCATCCCGTCGTCCCAATTCGTTCGTATTCACTCACATTTGCATTTACCCCCCCCCCCCCCCCTCCCTCCCATGGCATTGCCCCTCTCGCCCCCCCCTGCTTCCCAGTCCCCTTGTTCGTGTCCCAATCCAATTTCCCCAACCTCCAATACGGACCAAATGAGCGAGTGTTCTCCATTCCCGAATATCGAATTCCCTCCCCCGGGCTTTTTCTTTTTATGTCAATTTGTCCAAATTTTCCTAACAAAAAACGTTTTAGCTATTATTGCATTATCCTAATTTACATTAAATAATAATAATTTTCCTGGCATTTAAAATGGCCTCATACTCTGACGAATTGATGAAGGTGTTTCCTTAATTGCTTTTCCTAATTGCTTTTGCTCTTTTTCGGTCCCTCTTTGGGCTTGGTGGACTTTCGCCCTTTCTTTGGCTTTGGTAATTAATTAATTGGTTTTCATTTTGCCTCTTTTCTACTCCATTCTTCAGGTGGTCCTCTTCCTCCTGCTCGATTGGCTTCTGATCCGTCGGAATGCCCTTTCATCCTCCTCCGTTTGCTTTTCCTTCCGGCGACATCCTTCCGGAAAATACGGCGGTTATTCGTCCGCCTCCCATTGCTCGGGAGGGGCGGGAATGAGTGGGCAGGATTATTTTGGCATTGGCACAGCGAGTGGAGCGACGAACGGAGGGATGGGCGGCGGTGGGGGCGGCGCCGGAGGGGTCGGCCTTTTCGGACACCACAAACGGTCAACAAATCTGATCCTGTCAGTGTGATCAGGCAGGTGAAGCGACCAATCGACGATATGCGGAAAACATCCGTGGAAACGACGACGGAATGACTGACGGGTGCCGCCCCTCAGGGGATTCCTCCGGAATTCCCTGCGGGGTGTTAAAGCAACAAAACACATTTTTATTTGTAATTATTTATTTCTTCGTTTTTTATTTATTTGCCATTCCATCGCAAATTGACCAATAAAAGGGTTCACTTTTCATTTGTTTTATTGCCAATGTCTTTTGTGTCCATTCCTCTCAATAAAAGTTGCTCATTCCGACCATATTTGGACAGTCTTCGCGTTCCCTCCGCACTTTGAGCATTTGCTGGCGGAGGATGTGCGAGTGAAGGACGCGGAAGAGGGCGTTCAGCTGCGATTCCTTCGACCAATTCACTCAATTTGCCCCTGGGGGTTTTGCCCCAACGGAAAATGCCCTTCCCCCCCCCCCCCCTCCTCCGCTCCTCACTTCAATCTCTTTCTCCTCCTCCTCATTCTCCTCCTCTTCCCTTTGCTCCTCCTCATTGTCCACTCGGGAGGATGACGCGGTGGAAGAGACGCGGGTCGGCGTAAGAGCAGTGCCGCGGGGGAAAGTCGTCGTCGCCGGCGGAGGGGTGGAGGAGGAGCGGGAGGAGAGAAGGACTGAACTGCTGGAGGGGAGAGTGATTGATCAGAGGAATGAATGAATGGCAAATGACCGTTGGCACTCACCGATCACTTTCGGCTCTTTTCCGCTCACTTTTCTCTTCAGCGTTCTTTTCCTCCTCCTTTTCTTCGTCCTGCATCTGTTTTTTCTTCATTTTCTTCTGATCACTCTCTGTCTCCGACTTTCCCTCTTCCGTCTCTCCGTTTTTGCTACTATTTCGTCTCGCTTCCTCACTCTGTTTGCTGCTGTCACTCTCCGACTTGCTTCTCTCCCTCGCCCCATTGTCTCTCTTCCATCCCTCTCCGTCTTTTCCTCCCTCTTCTCCAACACTCACTATTTCTCTTTCTCTGCTTCCATTTCTCTTTCTTTTGATAAGATTTCCCAATGCTTTTCTGTAGAAATTCGCTTGTCTCCTGAATTGTTGAAAATAAGCAAATTCGCCTATTTTTGTCCATTTGCCTTGATGAAATTGCGGTCTGTCGGAATTGGCGGACCAAAGCGTCGCTTCCTCCGAGTTGGGCAATGATCCGTTCGCTTTCTGATTTTGCCAAATGTTCCCTTCTCCCCCCCCCCCCTTTTTTACCCTTTCTTCGCTGTTCAAATTGTCCAATTACGCTGCGCAAATGCATATTCTCTTCAACCAATTTGTTGATGATTGCCGTGTATTGTTCCTTCTCTCTCATAAACTGAATTTGAATGATTTCATTGTTTTTTTTTTTTGTTTTTGATTTTCTTTGCCTCCGATTCCGGCACAGATTGTGCCAAATGGGAACGAAGTCGTTGGCACTCGCTTTCGAGTCGGTTCATCATTTTGCGCGTTTCCGTCGCTTGGGTTACGTCTTTGTCGGACATCAATTTTCTGAAGGGATTATTTATGATATATACCGTATTTGCTCTTTTTATCCCCCATGGGGGATTATTTTCAACCTCCTCAGAGACTGGGGGATAATTGGAGACTGGGGGATTAGGATAGAGGGATTATTTTTCAAACGCCTCATAGACTGGGTGATAATTGGAGATTGGGGGATTAATGGATATGGGGGATAAAAAGAGCAAATACGGTAATTAAAAATATATTATACATATATTTTTAATTAAATGACTTTTACTCTCTCTCTCTCTCTCTCTCTCGCTCTCTCTCTCTCTCTCTCTCTCCCCCTCCCCTCCAGATTTTTATTATTCTCTCACTCACTCATTCTCGGCACTCTTTTCCTGCAGCATCCGCTCGTAAAGCATCACTTTGCGGCGTAATGATGCTATATCCAGCCGTGCCCTTGCGCTTTTCCCTTCGGCGATGCCGTCGTTCGCTTGGGCCTTCAAAAGGCGTTCGATCTGCGCCTCCCTACGGCGACATTCGCTCTCCGCAATTCGAAGTCGCGTCCGAAAATGGGTATTCTCGCGCAGGGCCAATTGATGTGCCTAAAAGAGACAAATTTAGAGAAAAATACGGACGAAAAACAATTAACCTTTTTGGCACTTAGCAATTCCTCGCGAAAGTCGTCGCTTCTCATTCAGCTACCTTCGGCAGAATAATAACGGGCGAATAAAGAAAGGACGGAAAAATTGGAAGCGACGACAAACGGAGCGATGGGACGGATGGAAAGGGCCCATAATAAAACCCACGAGACAAATTAAGTGTCCCATTCAGAGGGATAATAATGACTGTCAGGACAATCGAAAGCTGAGGAATTTGTGGAAAATGCTTTCGATGACAGCCAAATGGCCAAAAGTGTTCCCATGGCAACAAATGGTGCAACATTATTACATTTGAGGGAGGGAATTGCGCAGAAAAACAAAGCGGAGATCGTTCTTTCTGCAGGAGGGCTTCGAGTTGAATGGACTGCGACTCATCGATGGCATTTTGCCAATGGCATTTCGGTGGCCACCCAATGGCCCGGGGGAAGTCTCTCTTCGCGGATGGGTGGCACATTGTGCCGAGCTTTTGTGTGCCATTTCGTTTTGTTTTATTTGTTTCTTTTTTTCTTTAGCATTTATCCTCAATGTTACAATAGTAATTTAAGCTGATGCAAATTCATCTTTCCCGAATTTGTTTTTGCCATTTTTTCTAATGCCAACCAAAGGAAACGGAAAAAGTCACGAAAAAGCGACGAAAAATTTGTCAAACGAAGTGAGTTTTTCAGAAAAATGAAGAGGATAATGAGTAAACCAATTTTTTTGTCTAAGTAAAAGTGAAATTTTGTGCCTTTGGCAATGCTTTAAATATTACTGTACATAAAACAAAATTTAATTTATTTTTTTCGAAACGAAAGCATTTTAAAGAATATTTTTTATTTGATTTTCGGTCTCAATTTGTACTTTTTATTTGATTCTCTCTTCCTTTTTTGTTTTATAAGTTTTGTATTAATTTTCAATTAAACATAAATTTTTCATTTTTAGCGTCAAAAAGTTAAACTTTTCCTCAACCCGCGACAAAAAATGCCGCCGACGACAAGAGAACACGTTAAGGTATTGTTTTTGCAACCTTTTGATATTTTCAATTCTTTTTCTGCCAGGAATCCCAATATGGCTTTGTTTACGGCGTTTCGGGACCGGGTGAGTTTATTTCGCCTTATTTTTTTGATAATTTTTACTTTTAAGTGGTAACTGCTGAGAAAATGTCCGGCGCTGCAATGTACGAACTCGTCAGAGTCGGCCATTCCGAATTGGTGGGCGAAATCATCCGATTGGAAGGCGACTACGCGACGATCCAAGTCTACGAGGAGACTTGTAAGCCCGTCAAGTTCAGTAGGTTCACGCGTCCTTCGTTAAGCATCTGTCACCATCGGTGACCCCGTGCTGCGGACGGGGCAGCCTTTGTCTGTTGAGCTTGGCCCGGGCATTATGGGCTCCATTTTTGACGGAATACAACGGCCATTGCACGACATTTCAGAAATGACCAAATCCATTTACATTCCGAAGGGTAAAATTTGTGATTTTATTCCCTTCGCATTTTCATTTGCCATTTTAGGGGTCAATGTGAAGGCATTAAACCGTGCAAAACGATGGGAATTTATGCCGAGGAAAGATTTGCGAGTTGGGGACCACGTGACGGGCGGAGACATCATCGGAATGGTGCATGAAAGTGCGTTGGTCAAGCACAAAATTATGGTGGAGCCGAAGGCGTGCGGAACGGTCAAATTCATCGCCCCTCAAGGCCAATACACCGTCGAAGTTGGCATTTGGACGAAGTGCCAAACTAATTGACTCCTTCCCCCCCCCCCTACAATCAGGACACCATTTTGGAAGTCGAATTCGCTGGACACACCCAAAAGCTTACGATGATGCACATTTGGCCAGTCAGAAACCCCCGCCCGTCAGCCGAAAAATTAGCGGCCAATTTCCCTCTCCTCTGTGGGCAGCGCGTGTTGGACGCGCTCTTCCCGTGTGTCCAGGGCGGCACAACGGCAATTCCTGGTAAACATTTATTTTTTCTGTCATTGGCACTTACGGCGTTTTGGGTTCTGTTTTATATATATTTTTAATTTTCAATCTTTTTTTTGTTTGGTCTAATAAAACTTTGTGAAACGTGTTAATAGAGACCGAAATAATGCCAAAATAAATATTTAGAAATACCTAGACTAAAATATAAATATTAAATAAAATGAAAAATTTGCAATGCAAAATTAAGATAACAAAAAAAAAATTTGTTTGCTTTGCTTTTCACAACCACATGTAAATATTTCGGAGTTAAATAATAATACCCTGAAGAAGAATCAAATTCATATTAGCAGTCTTAAGCCCGAGTTTGCAGTGTAATTAGTCGCTTTTCAAATGGCATGACTTGGAAAATGGCCCGGTACGGGATCTAGGGACCGGACCAAGAGATACAGAGAAATGCTGATCTTGTCCCGATCCGTGTTGAGTTTTAAATTTGTAAAAATTTTGATAGATTTTGAAGAGTTTTTGCTCAGTTAGCTCTGTTTTTACCCAATTTCCTTATAATTTTTATTCCCCTCCATTTAATCTGTTGTCATTTGTCCGTCCTTTTTCAGGTGCCTTTGGCTGTGGTAAAACTGTCATTTCGCAGTCGTTGTCCAAATATTCCAACTCCGATGCCATTATTTACGTGGGCTGTGGCGAGCGTGGCAACGAAATGTCGGAAGTGTTGCGCGACTTTCCCGAACTGACGATGGAAGTGGACGGAGTGACCACGTCCATCATGGAGAGGACGGCGCTGGTGGCCAACACTTCCAATATGCCCGTGGCGGCGCGTGAAGCGTCCATTTACACGGGTGGGCACTTTGCCAAGACTTTTATTTTATTTTTCGTTTGAATTTCCCCCCCCCCCATTCCGCAGGAATTACGCTCGCCGAATACTTCCGCGACATGGGTCTGAACGTGGCCATGATGGCCGACTCGACCTCCCGATGGGCCGAGGCGCTCCGTGAGATTTCGGGCCGTCTCGGGGAAATGCCGGCCGACTCGGGTTACCCCGCCTATTTGGCTGCTCGGCTCGCTTCCTTCTACGAAAGGGCGGGAAAAGTGAAATGTTTTGGGTCGCCCGAACGCGAAGGGTCCGTCACTATTGTCGGCGCGTAAGTGCAACATTTTGTCGACCGATGGCACTTCCCTTCCCTTTGGTCAGAGTGTCGCCGCCCGGCGGAGACTTTGCCGACCCCGTCACATCGGCAACCCTCGGCATTGTCCAAGTGTTTTGGGGACTCGACAAAAAATTGGCCCAACGAAAGCACTTCCCTTCAATCAATTGGCTCATTTCTTACAGGTGGGCCAAATTGGGAGAAAGTGAAGAAAAGGAAAGAGTGAACTTCGTTTATTAAAAAAAAAGAGTCAAAACAATGGTTGTTCGATACCATCGGCCATCACTTTGCGGGCATTCGCTAATTAGCGTCCTTTTCCGTCCGTTCTGTCCCTCCCTTTGCCTTTTTTGTCTCAAAAATTGCTGAACTGTTCCACCGGCTGTTCCTCGCTGTGTGCGAGTTGCGCGTGTCGCGTCGCCTCCGGCAATGCGTAATTTTCCCCCGGCGCGTGCTGCTGTCTGCCCCTCTGTCTTTCTCTGTTTCGTGCTGCTGCCCTTCCCTTTATACAACCGACCATTGACGACAGACAAACGCACTAAACCGCACTCTCTTTCTCTGCTTTGTCTTTGTATTTTAGGGTCCATTGCTTTTATTGGACATTTGACCCTCCGCTTTTATTCCCAATTATTAAAATTACGGCTGTTTGATTCGACTCACCGATTCGTCCCCTCCGCTCATATAATCGATGTATCGGTACCAAATGACCATGAAACCAATCGCCAGAACATTGAACAGAAAGCAGAGGATAAAGCCTCCCTCAATTGCGCTTATTGTCACCAAAACTTTCCAGTGGAATTCGGTCTGAAATTGCATTTCATCGCCGTCATAAATTCACAAAATGATTTCACCTGGTAGAAAATTAAAAGAGCGCCGGCACTCGAATTGACGACGAGTAAAATGGTGACGACAGCCAACAGAAAAGTGTTCACGTACACCAAATCGAGCACTTCGAGTTTCAGTGAGATGAGCAAACCAATCAGAGAGACAAGCCAAAGCAAAGAGACACCGCCGTACAAAAGACACAGCGAACGGAGCATTGACAGCAGGTCGAACTCGGCACGGCCAATGCGCAGCCGAATTGGTCGGATTTGTTCGAAGGGTCCGTTGAACACAGTCGCATTGGCATTCCCTTCGGCATTCGCTGTGCCTGTCGAATTGTCTCCCGGCTCCGCGTTCTGTTCCTCTTCCAAAATGTTGCTTCCAATCATTTCCAATTCGTCCATGCTGAACGTCTAAAACTGGTTTTCGTTTCGCTTATTTTTGGCTTCTCTTTGGCACCTGATTTTCTCCTTTTGTTGCCGCTGCTAAAATATCTTCCGCAATTTTTTGTGTGTCGTTGCCCAATTCCGCTGCGCTTTCTGTCCCATTCCATTGCATTTGTCTCTGCCCATTTTTTGTTTTGTTGTCGTCGTTCGTCCTCCAATTTTCTTCGTCCGTTCCGTTGCCAATTTGTGCCGTTAATAGCCGTATTAGTTGTTGATTGGTTTTTGGGTGTGTCGTTGTATTATTTTCGTTGGTCGAATCGAATGAAAGAACGGCGTTTTGGCCACTGCTTTTGGTGAAAAATTGATATCCGCCGACGTGCACAAAAAGAAGTCCGACGAGAAGGCAGCTCAGCACGGCGGTGCCCGTTTGAATGGCGAAGCTGACCATCCCACTTAGTCGTGCCGGCACTCCGCAAATGCCGTCAACTCCGCGGTGTGAGTAGTAATAGTCGTGCTGTTGCTCCCTACCGTTCGTCGTCTCCATTCTGTTCGGGAAGTTGTTGACCATCTGCGATTGACGCTGTTGGAAGTGTGCTTCCCACTCACTGCCGTAGTGATCGCTCACTGTTGTTGAACCGTTCGTTTGTATGTCGAACGGAGCTGAGTTGACGATGGTAAATCCAATTGAATTTGTCCGTCCAATTTGGCGATTTGTTTCCGCCACTTCGTTTTCGGCGTTTTGCCCTTCTGCTACTGATGCTGCTTCTTCTGCTGTTGTGTATAAGGGGGGCGGAGACGTGGGAATGTTTGGGTTCGGATTTTCGAATACTTCCCACTTCCTCTTCAGCTCTCCGATTATCCCATCAATTTCCTCTTGTCCGAGTGTTGAAGTAGATGAATATTTGGTATGCCGACTCTTTGGTGCCGGGGACGGAGAAAGTGCAGCCGAATTGTCGGAATTGTTCTCTTCCTTCTCAACTTCGGCTGATTCTTCTTCCTTTTTGTTGTTTTCACTTTTTTCTCCAAAATTTTCTTGTTTGCTTGACGTAATTTTGACACGTTTCGATTAACGACTTTTTAAAGAGCACTTTTCATTTTTGGTCTAATATATTTTAAAGACGTTTAAACATTAAAGGGAATGTGAATGGCATGTGTAAATGGTAAGCAATTCATTCACCCTTAACAATGCTTTGTTCCGCGCAATTAATCGGCCATTGGCATTTTCCGCCCATTTCGCACTCCTTTACAATGTCAGTTGATGAAGTGTCCGGGCGGACGGGTAACTGCCATTAATAAATGCTTTAAAGCGGCGGGAATTAGCCATTGACTGCTTGTGGGAATGGGTGCTTTCCTTTCCCTTTTTCCCCTCCCCTCCTCTCTTTCTCTCTCCGTTTTACCTCTCTGCAAACTTTGCCGGTTTCCATGGACAACCGAGCGGAGTAACAACGGGACAAAAATGAGCAGCCACCGATTGTTGCTGTTGTGGTGCCTGTTGTTCCTCTTTGCGTCCATGACTAATTCCTCCTCAATTTCCTTTTTTGTCCTCCCGCAGCTTTCCACGTTAATCATGTTTAATTTTTCAAATTATATTTTATATTATTTTACCGCCATAATTCAATGACAACATTTTTATTTTCTTTCATGTGAAATAATTGAGTTTTCTAAAATGGTTGTGAATAACTTAATTTGGCTTTTGCATTGAAAGTACATTGGTATTTAGCAAATATATGCGTGCGTTGGACGATTATTACGAGAAGAATTTTGCCGAATTTGTTCCACTGAGAACGAAATGCAAAGAAATTTTGCAGGTGCTTGGCATTATAAAATAATTGAGAATTCTCCTGTTTGAGGAAGAGGAAGATTTGTCAGAAATTGTCCAATTGGTCGGCAAAGCATCGCTTGCCGAGGCCGACAAAATCACTTTGGAGGTGGCCAAACTGATCAAGGACGATTTCCTTCAGCAAAATGGCTATTCCAGTTATGATCGCTTCTGTCCCTTCTACAAAACTGTTGGGATGCTCAAAAATATGTATGGCTAAAGAAAAGCAAATGATCAAATTGTGTTGTTCGAAATAAACATTCTAAGGATTGGCTTTTACGACTTGGCCCGGCATTCAGTGGAAACGACTGCACAATCGGACAACAAAATCACGTGGAATCAGATCAGAGATCACCTCGGGGACATCATTCACGAACTTTCTTCGATGAAATTTGAGGTGGACATGGAAAGGGATGACAACAACCAAATCCCAATTTGCTAACCAATTAGGACCCATCCGAAAAAACGGAAGATCAGATCAAAAAGGATTACGAAGAACTGTATGAACGGATGCAGAACAAATTCCGAGCGTTAGAGGATGAATGAACAAACTGTGATCAATGATAACAATTTCTCAAAATTTTCCCTCATTTCTCTTAGTGTAGTGATGGAACCATTAAATAATGCCGACAAATCGAAAAAATCATTCATTGGCTTTTTGGGATGGCCAAAACTAAACGACCGTCGGTTAAGCGATCACTTCTTGCTGTTGTTCTCCAAATTCAAAAAACGTCTCAGTGAGCTGTAGTTGTGGTAGGAGCCGCACAGTTTCCATCGGCACGAGTGGGCACTGCGTCGTTTTGCTGAAAGCGTTAGAATGTATTTTAGTTATGGTCATTTGATTACCGTAAACCGATGGGAATGACCGTCGCGCAGGGCCACCATTTTGGTGTGACGACGACTGAATTTTAAGCAACGGTATGAACGATGGACTCAGGAAGGGAGGAGAGGGCCCAATGATAAATGAATTTGGCACGACGGGACTGAACTGGTCGATCGGCTGAAAAGTGCCAATGGTTAAAGCTAGAGTTGTACGGGACTGGTACTAAAAAAACGTTTCAACTGACTACCTAAGTCCCGGTTTTGACCGGGACTAGTCCCGGTTTTTTCCCAGCCAAAAAGTCCCGTTTTTTCAACCTGAAAAGTCCCGGTTTTTCTCAAAATTCCCGGTCCAGTACAACTCTAGTTAAAGCACAGAGGGAAAAGCAGAAACCATTACAGAACTTAAGGAACAACGAAGGGACCGGCACAGATTCATAATGAGCAACTGACTCAATTTATTTCTTCAAGTTATTAATTAAGGAAGAATAGATGACCAGTATAACTTATTACGCTTGGCAAAAAATTAAACTCACAGCAGCCGAAACGGAAGACGACGACAGAACCAAACAGAGCAAAAGCATGGCCAAAAACACCGGGAAAACCATCGGAGAAGGAGCGAATTTGAAACTCACCGAGAGGACGAATGAATGGAGTTTGATTGGATTGGCCAAATTAAAGGGCAACGAATGGGCAAAGGGTGCCGCGTGGGGAGTGCCGAAGTGGGGGAGGGCATGCAAAGGCCCCGGGGGATAAATATTTGCTCTCTCTCACTTCGGCGTTCATTCATTAAATTTTAGGAAAGTTAATCACTTTTGGACAACTTAGTAATTCAGGGAAATCAAAGGCTCAGCAATCTTTGCATTTAATTTTAAATTAAATTTCAAATAGAAAAAAAGGACAGAACAATGAATGACGAAAGTGTGTCGGTGAACAAATTAAGTTGGAAAGACCAACCGACTCAATTACGAGCAAACTTTGTGCTCCTCCTTAATTGAATGAGCACTTCCTCATTAAATTTGTTGGCCTTTCATTCTTCGACAATCTCCGCGCGGATTTCTCCGCCTTTTGCCTTTGGGCCCGGCCGCGGGTGCGTCGACGGCGATTGGAACAAATGGTAAATGCTTTCCAACTGATCGGCTACCCAATACGGCCTCAGTCGGTTTGGCGCTGCCCTTCGACCATTTTGTGCTATCAATGCGTCGCTGGGAATTGCCAATTTTGGACAGGTGCCAATGCCTTGGACAACAATTGGACGCTCTTCCGCCGATTCCTCCACTTTTTGTCGTTGTTGTCTTCCCATTTTGGGAACCGAATGATCTGAGGGAAATGAAAAGTAAAAAATAAATAATTCAAAAAGAAAATGACGAATTTAAAAAAATGGAAAAGGAAATGTTGTCCACTTTGTATTAATTGACCAAAAGTTTGAAAAATAAACTTTTGTTGGCTTTTTTCGTTGTCCCATTGCGTGTTCCAACAAATGCCCCCCTTTCCCCCCCCTCCCCCCCCCCCTCCCTTTTCCCTTTCCTTCCGTTTGGTTTTGTCATTTTAATTGGTGGGCAAGGAAGGGCTTCCTCCTCCTATGCATTCATTGCCTTTCCTCCCATTTCATCCAATTCACAATTGCCCGTCCAAATGCCCCGAGGGTTGCTTCTTCAGTGCCTTTCCCCTCGGGCCAATTGCCAAATTCCCAAATTTGGCCTTTCAAATTTGTCTGTTTGTGTGTTTCGCTTCGTTTGCTCTTTCATTACTTTTTAATATTGTAAGGATTGAGCCGGCGGCGGACAGTTAAAATGCTTCAAATCGAGGCGTAAAGAAAGGAAGGGCGAATGGGATGGCCTGCTGCTAAGTTAGACGGTAAGAGCATTGGTTTGGATGAGAAGCCGATGGCCGCACCACAGGTCAAAGGTTCGATTCCTTCCCAGGTTTACCATTCTATTTTGCCCAACCCTTATTATATAAATTGAATAATTTACATTTACCCCCCCCCCCCCTTTCGTCCCATTAGCATTTTGTCACCCCCCCCCCATACCATCGCCTCTCGCGCAGAATTGGCCTCAGATTTCTTCTCGACTTTTCTGTTCTAATTGCCCTCCTCCCCTCCACCGGGGCGATTCTTTCAGCCACGACCCACCCATTCATTCTTTTGTTTTTTTTTCTCGTCAGTTTTTATATGGGAAGCTCTCCCCCTTTAAATTAAATGTTTTGACTTATTTATGCCGCGTTGAGAACAGTGGGCCAATCCGTCGGTGCTAATCCCCCGGGGGACAGCTGCCATTTCCCTTTTATTTGGGAAGGAAATTAACCCCAAAAAGCGACGATTAAAACATTTCATTGCCCTTAAAACCAGCAGAGGCCATTTGTCTTTGATATGAGTGAACGGATAAACATTAGCAAAATTGTTGCCTGGTGACCTGATCAAAACAAATGGACCAAGGGGGGGGGGGGGAATTTGCTGTTCAGCTGATAATTTGTTTAATTATGCTTTTCCACCATTGCCTCCCATTTCTTACCCACACCCTTTCGCTCCCCTCTCCCCCCCCCCCTTTTTTTTTCCGTCCCTTTCCCTTCCCCCTCCCCCCTTTCTCCCCCCCCCCCCTTTTCGTCCCTCCCCCTCCCCCTTTCTCCCCCTTTTTTTCGTTCCCCTTTTCCCCCCCCTTTTTTTCTCCCCCCCCCCTTTTTTTTTTCGTCCCTTTCCCTCCCCCCCCCCTTTCTCCCCCCCCCCCTTTTTTTCTTCCTCACTCCCTCCCCCCTCCCCCCTTTCCCCCCCCCTTTTGCTCCCTCCTTTTCTCCCCCTCATTCCCTCACCCCTCTGAGTCCGTCCCTCACCCATCCCTATCTTTTGGTGTCCCCCAACTTTCCCCTTCCCCAGAGGCCACATTCAATTCTCGAAAATGTGCAATTCCCCTCAAGAGAGTCGCCATTCCCTGGCTCTTTTCACGGCCACAAATATTAAACAAAAATTCTTCCGGGCCATTGCTTTCGCTTCCGCTACTTCCTCCCCCCCCCCTCCTCCACCACTCTTTTTGGCCTTCTCATTCACTCTTTTCCATCTCTCCTTCCCCATTTTCTCTCTTCCACCCCCCCCCCCATCCTACATCCTACAATTAATCATATGTCGTTAATTCCCTTTTAGATTCACCTCCTCCTCTTCCCCCTCCGATTCCTTTCCAAGTGTGGTTCCAGCCGGGCTCTTCCCCCTCCTCCTCTGCTGTTGCTTCTCTTCCGCCCACTTCCGTCGTCCTCCCTTCTTCCTCTCCCTCCTCCTTTCCTCCTCCCTCGTCTTCGTCTTTTTCCACTTCGTTCTTCCTCCTCCCTCCTCTACCATTTTTCCTTCCCAACACTCCGACCATTCTCCTCAACTTTGTCGTCTTCTTCGCCCGTCTCCTCCAACTTTTACTCCTCGCCGTCGTCGCCCTTGAGGGATTGGTGAATAAATGGACAATTGGTGGACTTTGGCATGCCCACGGGGGAATTGCAGGAACGGAGAAGCAGAGCGATGACAGCCAAATTAGCGCCGCTTTTTGAAGCGTAATGCGCGGCAGTGCATCGGTCAGTGTTTTTGTAATTTTTGCTCATTTGTCAGTAAAAAGAAATTTGAGAGTGATTATTTTTGCAAGATCCAAAAATGGCGTCATTTTGCCATTCTGAGTTCCTTACGGTGGCTTTGCCATTCCCTCCGCTTGCCCTGCGGTGGAATTCGAATCCGTGTGTTCCCCGGAAAGCACCGACCAACTGAGTCCTCCCCCCCCCCCCCCCCGCCGGACGCCCTTTTCCATTCTCTTCGCTTTTCATTTTCCAAATGTTCAACTCACTTCTGCTGCTGCTGCTGCTGATCATTCTCTCTAACCCCGTTCATGTGCTGCTGTCTTTTCTTTTGTAAACTGTCTTGTTCTCTCTCGGTCTTTTCTCTTTCCTTTTCCCCTCTTTCTTTTTCCCCTCTTTCTTTGCCTCCTCTTTCTTTTTCCCCTCTTTCTTTGCCTCCTCTTTCCTTTTCGTCTCCCTTCTCACTCCCCTGCTTCTCTTCTTCACTTCCTCCCGTTTCTCTACTTCTTTCTTCATTTCCTTCCTTCTTTTCCTCTTTTTTCTCTTCCTCCATCCTTTCGGGTTGAATTGTTGGTACGGTGCAAAGATTGAAGTACAGTACCAACAGCATCCATCCGCACCCAATCAGCAAAATTCCTCCTCCCGCAATCAGAGCTTAGCTTATTAATTTTGAAAGTGATCAGAGTTTTTGGCGTTTGTTCAGTCACCAACCGATCACCCACCATTGCGCACGTTCGGTCATTTCAATTTGAACCAATGCTTAAGGGGGGGGGGGATTTGAATCATCAAAAGTCTAACAAAAGGCAACCAGAAATGCCGATGATGGGAATTCGGAGGAGGGCGGACATTTCGGAGAGGGAAAGCAACGAAAGATCAGCGAAGAGAGACTAAATGAAAAGTAATTAGAGAGGGATGGGAGAAGAGGGAAATGAAAAGAGAGGGTGGAGAGAGATAGGGAGAGGGATAGAGAGGAGTGTGTGAGAAGGGGGAAAAGAAATAGAGAAAAGGTATGGAAACAGACTTTGGCGGGCACCATTTGGCCATTCAGAGAAGCAGAGAAAAACAATCGGAGGGGACGACCGACAGAGGGCACCTGAGCGGAGGACAGACCGATTACCTGAAAAAAAATTATTGTCTTGTCTTAACCTCTCTGTCTCTCTCCTCCCTCTTTTCCCCTCTCTTTCTCTCCCCTCTTTCCCCCTCCTCTCTCTCTCTCTCTCTCTCTCTCTCTCTCCCTCTTTCTCTCTCTCTCTCTCTCTCCCCCTCCCTCCCTTCCTTTCTCTCTCTCTCTCTCTCTCCCCTCTTTCCCTCCCTTCCTCTCTCTCTCCCTCTCTCCCTCCCTTCCTTCTCTCTCTCCTATTTTTTTTCTCCCTCCCCTCTCTATTCTCTCTCCAAATTTCACTGTTCCCCTTTTCACCATCATACTTTTTTCACTTCTATCAACCATCCCTCGGCAGATAATTTAGGTTTTCGTCCCCCAATTTTGCTTCACATCCACCCGCTCACTCGAACTCGAAAAGGGAATAGCGTGACTGCGCCTTTCTCCCCCTCATTGTCCCATTTCGCCACAGTTTTTGTTTTTTCCCCGCCGGCGCCATTTCGTCCGCCCCCAATTGGCCCTCTCCCAAAAAGATGCGATTTCATCGCTCGCCAAAATGCCATGGCACAAATTGTCTCTAAACGGCGTGCAATTTGCCCAGCATTTGCGCCCACATCCTCGGCACGGTCGATACCGAGTTCTGTTGAAGATGCCAAAGAATGAATGAATAAATAAATAAATAAATTAGATAATTTAATAAATAAATATTAAAATTGCCCATTTGGACGATGAATTCTGTCGGCGGTCTTTCGGCTAAAAAAATAATTAATTATTTAATTATTCTTTTCAAAATTATTTATTCCACTGACCCATCGGTGAGGCCGAAGTTTTACCGTCCAGGACAATTAATAGCAAATGAAAGGCCAATTTGGTGGGTGATGAGTGCGGTAAAAGTTTCTTTTGGCCATTTTTTGCCATTTTAACGTCGACGGATTGTCTGACTGTCCACTCGCTCGGGTCGGCTGTCAGTAGCCCTGCGCCGGCGGTCAATCCCCGCGCCCGGCAATGCCATCCTTTCCCTCTCCTCCATAATCCCTCCGTCCGTTGCCATGCCAATAATTCCAACCCCCCCCCCGCCCTCCCCCATCTGCTTTCACCTCATTCATAAACTGATTAAATGAATTCCGTCGATCATTCCCTTGGCCTTTGCTATCACTTCCCTGTGGTCCCTTTCCCGTTTTTTGTCCATGCCAATGTTTTGGCATTCTTTTCCATCCGATGTGTATGCATTGATTGTCTGTGCCCCGTGTCCGTTTCTTCTTTTTGGTTATCCATTCTCTCAACAGCCGTTCTTCCCCTTCCAAACCGATCGTTCTTCCATCGATCCATCACTCCCCGGCCAATTCTTCCAATCTCTCCTCTCCCCCGCCTCCTTTCCTCTGTTCCTCCAATTTCAATTTTATTTTCATTCAACTTTTTACCGCTTTAGTCTTCCAATTGCTCTTATTCAAATGCCACTCCTTCCTTTTATTGGTCCTTACTTTTCCTTTTTCTCTTCCTTTTCAACCTTTTCTCCTCTCTCTTCTCTCTATCTCTCTCTCTCTCTCTCTCGCTCTCTCACTCTCTCACTCTCTCTCTCTCTCTCTCTCTCTCTCTCTCTCTCTCTCTCTCTCTCTCTCTCTCTTCTCTCTCTCTCTCTCTCTCTCTCTCTCTCTCTCTCTCTCTCTCTCTCTCTCCCTTTTTCTCTTCATTCATTTTCCCATTTTCTCCGCTTCTTCCGCCTCATTTTGCCAACTTCGCCTCAACTCAACAAAAGCGCAATTAGTTACGCCTCTCTTTTCTTTTTTGCTTAGAAATTTCGGAAAGCCAAAAAGCGTAAAAAATTGCACAAAAATGCCGTCAGAAAGGAAGGAAGAATTTGGGATGGCTAAATTTAGAAAGCGAAGGACAAATCGTGCCGATTCAATTCAAAAGCCAATCGAATCGTCCCCCCCCCCCCGCGCGTTTTCCATCTTCCCAATCCCCCCCCCCCTCCCTTAAATTTTGAATGTTTTTAGCTTCACCTAACAAACATATTAAAATAGTTTATTTCCCCATTTTTACGTTTTCCCATCTTCTAAAATGAGAATGGATGACTCAGAAAATGAAATTTTTGCCAGAAATGCCATTCATTTTTTAGGAGGTAATTTCCTTTGCCTCTTTCTTTTCCGTTGCTCATTTTTCTCCTTTCCCCACTGTCCGTCACTTTCAATTCCTTTCTTTCTTCTGCTGTTTTCTTCACCCCTTGCGCTTTTCCCCATTTTCGATCTTCCCATTTGTCATGCTAATCAAAACGGACGCCGTTCTTTCCCGTGCAATTTTCACCTCTTTCCTCTATCTTTTCTCCCCTTTTCCCTCATTCTTTTCCCGCTCTCTTTTCCCTCTCTTTCCCCTTTTCCCTCTATCCATCTCTCTCTTTTCTCCCCTTTTCCCTCTCTTTTCCCTCTTTCTTTTCCCTCTCTCTTTTCCCCTGTTCTCTCTCTTCCCTTTTTCTTTTCCCTCTCTCTTTCCCCTTTTCCCTCTATCCTTTCTCTCTCTTTTCTTCCATTTTCCCTCTCTTTTCCCTCTTTCTTTTCCCGCTCTCTTTTTCCCCTTTTCTCTATTTTCCCTTTTTCTTTTCCCTCTCTCATTCCCCTTTTCCCTCTATCCTTTCTCTCTCTTTTCTCCCCTTTTCTCTCTCTTTTCCCTCTTTCTTTTCCCTTTTTCTTTTCCTTCTCTCTTTCCCCTTTCCCCTTTTCTCTCTCTCTCTTTTCCCTCTCTTTTTCGCTCCCACTCTCCCAATTCTCAATTAATTTATTTTCGTTTTTATTTAATAATTTTATGGCAATTGTTCACATTTCCCTTTGTCTCTTAAGCACTACAAAAAATGCGAACGCTTTCCCTTTTTGGTCCCCCGCTTTCACCACCATTTGAACGTGCCGCATGATCGTTTCCATCTGAGCAAGGAGAAGAAGGTGAGCGAATTGGGGAGGAGGAGGCAAAATTGGAATTGAGGGAATTTTGGAGGTTTCTGTTTTCATCGTCCCGGGAGACTTTTTCAATTTTGGGCAATTTCGATGGAACGGCGCCTCCCATCAGTCCTAGTTAAATTTCCGCAATTTATGCTAAGTTTTGCTAACCCTTTTGGCATTCGACGGAAATGTATTCATAACAAATAAAAATGAAAATGATGGCATTGGCATCCTTCCGTAATTGTTCACATCACTTTATGCTTTTCCTTCATTCATTCACTCTTTCCCTGTTCTCTTCCAGCCTTTTTCTCCCTTCCTCCCCCTCTTCCTTTGTTATTTTTCTCCTTTCTCCACTTCCTCTTCCTCTTTTCTTTCACTTTCATTTTTCTCACTTCTTTCTCTTCTTTTTTGTCATTTCCTCTTTTCTCCTTTCTCTCCCCTTTCCCTACTATTTTCTTAATACTTTTTCTCCTAACCCACTTCTCTGTATTTCCTTCCCTTTCCTTTCTTCTCATTCTATTTTGTTCCTTCATTTGGTGCCCGTTTCATTGCCAAAATTCCCTCACATTGTGACCCCCCCCCCTCCTCTTCCCCCCCCTCCCTCCCCTCTTTTTTTTTGCCCCGTCGGACATCTCAAAATTTATTTTCTTTACGTCTCTTTGCTTCCAACTTAATTTTTCCGAAGAAAGAAACGCAATTTGAGGGTCGAAAGAAAAGAAGGGAATGGGAAGGATGAAGAAGATGAAGATTGGCAGGGCGACTTGGGGAAGTGCCGAAGGGAATGGGGACGGGGGAGGGAATGCCATTCTTCGTCATCGGGTGACGGGACGGCACTTTCTATTTATCCTGCCCTATTCCGTCCCATTCTCTGCCCACCGCTATTTCTCTGTGTCCCTCATCTGTCTCTATCCCTCTTCTATTTCTTTCCCCTCCTCCTCTAACACTCTGTCTTCCTGTTCACCTTTTTTTCCATCCCTCACTCTTTCGCTTCCTCTGTCCTCCTTCGGTGTTAGCGCCCTTCGAGAGCGGTGACTGAAAAGAGGAGAAGCGACGACAAACGCCAAATGGGAAGCGGGGAAGGAATGGGCGGGAAATCCACTTTGCCAGCCTTTGCTTGAGTCGGGGAGGGCATCCCCCCCCCCCCCCGCCGTCTCCCGCTTCCCTTCCCTCCCTCCCTCCCCCTCCCTTTCCCTTCCATCCCCCCCCCCCGCCTCTCTCTCCCCGTGTCCTTTGGCATCGCTGCGAACCACCAAAAGTCTCATGTTTCTGCTGCTGCTGCTGCCCGCCAAAACGGCGGTGCCTTTTTGTGCGTCTGACCTTTTCCGAAATCTCTCCAATTGCGCTTCCTATTAGCAGCTTGCCATGTCCGGTAATCAACAAAACTCGTCCCTTCCGCTCACTTTGTCCTCATTTTTTCATCATTTATCCCTTTTCTCTTTCTCCTCTTCATCTTTCCTCCATTTCCTTTTCTTTCCTATTCCGAATTTTTCTTTTCTTCCTCCTTTTTTCCTCTCCCTCACTCCCCCCTTTTTTATTCTATCCCTCACTTTCGTTTTTCTTCCTTCGTTTTTCCTTTTTCTTCCCTATCCATATTCTTCTTCTGTCTTCTCTTCCTCTCCTTTTTTCCTCCCTTCCCTTTTTTCTTCCTTCGTTTTTCCCTTTTCTTCTTCTTCCTCCACCCGTTTTTTCCTCTTCCTTCATTTCCCCCATTTTCAGGTTCTTTCTGTGGGTATGCTCCTCTATTATTTAGCCGCCATCTTCAAAGGGCTTCATCCTCGGGTAGACGATGATTTTGTGGATAAATTGAACTACCATTACACATCCGCCATTATTTTCGCGTTTGCCATAATTGTCTCTGCCAAGCAATACGTCGGTCGGTGCGCTTTGGCATTTTGCCCATCCTTTGGCCCATTCCCTCCCCCCCTCCCTTTAGGATATCCCATTCAGTGTTGGGTGCCCGCGCAGTTCACCGATGCCTGGGAACAGTACACGGAGAATTATTGTTGGGTGGAGAATGTGAGTGACCCGGGCCAACCAACCGCTGATCAATCAGTCCCAAATTTAGACTTACTATTTGCCTTTGACCAACGCTTTTCCGTTGGACTACGGCGACAGACGGTAAATGCGCCTTTGGGGGCCGACCGATCCATCGGCTGATCAATCGTAGCAAAAATGCCTTACCTAAAGGTACAGGGCGCGTCAGATCTCTTATTACCAATGGGTGCCTTTTGTGTTGGCGTTGGAGGCTCTGATGTTTTACATTCCGTGCATAATGTGGCGCGGCCTTCTCCATTGGCACAGCGGTTGGTCAAGCATTGCATTCACAGCTCAGAAATGCCAACTCTTGGCCACTTTTGCAGGAATCAACGTCCAAAATCTCACTCAAATGGCATGTGATGCGCGGATGATGGATGTGAGGAGAGGGGTGGGCAGGTGAATTGACTGGGATGAGGGATCGGCCAAATCAGGTGGACGCACGGCATGCCACAGTCAGGACAATCGCAGGACACATGGAGGACACGTTGGAACTGCAGCGAGAGGTCGGCCAATGGCGGGGGAGGTGATCATACAGTTGTTGATTGATCGATCAATGGGATGGGGGAGGTGATCACACAGTGATCGATCGATCAGTGGCCAATGTCGGGCTAGGGGGAGGGCGGCGGCTGTCAAATGCCATCCCCGTAAATGATGGGTCAGCTAGCTGATCAGTGCTTTCTTATCAATTGTCCTACCATTATTTTATCCCTTTCCCCTTCCCTTTTTTAGATTTACGACGTGTCCAATTTTTGCATGGGCCGTCGTTGGAGTTCTTACGTCACTTTTCTTTATGTGTTCATCAAAATGCTTTACCTGGGCAATGTCGTGATGCAAATATTTCTGCTCAATTTGTTTCTGGGCACCGACAATTTGTTCTACGGCTTTCACATTCTGAAGGACCTTTTGCACGGGAGGGAATGGGAAATCAGCGGCAATTTCCCCCGAGGCACTGTCCCTCCGGCGGGGCATTCCCCGACAACCGAACCATTCCCTAATTCAGTGACAATGTGCGACTTCGAAGTGCGAGTGCTCGGTAACGTCCACCATCACACGGTGCAATGTGTGCTGATGATCAACATGTGAGAGAAAAGCAAAGGCCAAAAATAGGACAGGAAAAAGAAAAACAGACCGACAGACACACAGAGCAAAAATGAGAAAGGGAAAAGCCATTCCAATCTCAAAAGAGTGTGTTTCTGATCAGTTGGATTTGCTCAATCAGAATGACCAATTGTCTCTCCAGTCCTATCACTTTTCCGTCCTCCTAACCCCTCTTTATCTGCTGATTCGTCCAGTCCTATAACTTTTCCGTCCTCCTAATCCCTCTTTATCTGCTGATCCGTCCAGTCCTATCACTTTTCCGTCCTCCTAACCCCTCTTTATCTGCTGATTCGTCCAGTCCTATAACTTTTCCGTCCTCCTAATCCCTCTTTATCTGCTGATCCGTCCAGTCCTATCACTTTTCCGTCCTCCTAATCCCTCTTTATCTGCTGATCCGTCCAGTCCTATCACTTTTCCGTCCTCCTAACCCCTCTTTATCTGCTGATTCGTCCAGTCCTATAACTTTTCCGTCCTCCTAATCCCTCTTTATCTGCTGATCCGTTCAGTCCTATCACTTTTCCGTCCTCCTAATCCCTCTTTATCTGCTGATCCGTCCAGTCCTATCACTTTTCCGTCCTCCTAACCCCTCTTTATCTGCTGATTCGTCCAGTCCTATCACTTTTCCGTCCTCCTAATCCCTCCCCCTCCCTCCGCCAAGGTTCAATGAGAAGATCTTCCTGTTCCTCTGGTTTTGGTTCTTCATGGTCTCCGTGGTGTCCTTCTTCTCCCTGTGCCATTGGTTGCTCATGTCCTTCCTTCCCGGACAGCACATGAAATTCGTTCGCCGTTACCTCAGAGCCACCGATTTGGCGACCGATCGCCAATCAGTGAAAAAATTCGTGCACAAATTCCTCGGCGCGGATGGCGTTTTCTGTATGCGGATGATCAGCGGTTAGTGAGTGGCCCGAGGGATTGCGCGGCAGAAGGCATTGCCGCAAATATTTGCCCAATTAAAAGCCGCACTTTTGCTAATGATCAATCTTTTGGACGTTCAGCACACGCCGGTGATATTATGGCCACCGAATTGGTCGTCGAACTGTGGCACAGCTTCAACGACCGCGTGCGCAAGTCGCCCATCGAAATGTTCGAAGGCGGCGTCTCCCAATCGCCCTCCAAAATGGAGGCGTCCTTCAAAACGTGGCTGCTCGGCCAGAACCACAGCAACAGGTACGGGAACAGCATCGGAACGGCTGCGCATGCTTTTCACGCCTCGCGCGACCATCTCTGAGAGAGCGGACGAAAGAGAAAGAGGAGGGGAGAGAGCGAGAGAGAAAGAGAGAAACAGTCGGACTATGGCAAAGGACAGACAGACAGAAGGAGAAGCGTCCACTCATCCAACCGCCATTCCTTCCGGACGATGCTTTTCCTCTTCCGGACGATGCCTTGGTGCTGTGCATCCCCCTCCCCTCCTCTTCCTCCTCCTCCGTCTTCTCCTCTCCGTTCGCTGCCCTTCCTCCTCATTTCCCCTGATGTGAGTGCCCTCCTCCTCTTCCTCCTTCTTTCGTTCCTTCTGTTCCACTTGTGCTGTCCTCCCATTTCCTCCCTTTCTCTCTCCTTTCTTTTTCTTTCCCATTTCCTTTCTGTCTGTGTGCACTTTCTTTCCTCCTTCAGCAGTGGGGAGGGGGATGGATGAGCAATGCCATCCCTTTGGATGTGCGCCGCGTTCAGTGCCAACTTTCGGCCGTCCGTTCGTCTGTTTCTGTCGCTTTCCCTCCCTCCGCTTTTCTTCTTTTGTCCTCTCTTTTTCTGTCCAAACCCCTCAATTTTCCCCTCTCTTCAGAAAACCCCCTTTTGATGGTTCCAATCCGATTGCCCGCGGCGGCGGTCGGAAACGGCGCAAATCCGACGGATATTTCACATTCGTTTGACGCGTCCTTTGGCCTCGTCCGCTTCCTCTCGACGGTGCGCTCCTTTCCCCTGCAAAAATGGTCACAGCGACACTTCGGCACCTCTGCTCACTTTTCATCACGGATCCAATTAATTGGCCAAATGAAGCAAAGGACGAAGCGAACCGACGGAAGGGAAAAGCCAATCATTTCCACGCCACCCGCCAATGCCTTTCACCCCTTCCCCCTCCGATTGATTTTGCCATTCCCTTCTCATCTCCTTTTTCCTCCTCCTCTATTCTTCCGCCGATCTCTTTTATCCAAATGAAATCGCTAGGCTCCAACTACACATTTCTTTTCCTTTTTTCCTCTAATTTTTTGTTGTATTCTGACTTATTTCATCACCAAATTTATTTCTCCGTCTTTCCCCTCTCTCCTTCTTTTCCCACATATCCCTCAAGGGAAACCACCCAAATTCATCATTTTTTGAATATACAAAAAAGCAAATAAATTTTAAAGACAAGCATTTATCCTTTATCATCGTCGGTAATTTGTCATCATCATCATCATAATAATAATCATTGTGCTCATGGGCCAACGAACAATCCGAAGGGAGGGGGGAGGGGGAGGGAGCGAAAGAAAGCAACAAATCCAAATCTGTAAACAAAATCCAACGAAAATTTGCGATTGTTTGTCATTAGCATATACGGTTGGTTGTGCAATCAGCAGTACAAATGTGACTGAATATGTATGTATATTTAAATAAAGACAAGAACAATAATAATGACGATTTCAGCAGGGAGATTTGGAAGGAGAGAAAAAGAGGAAATTTGTCTATCCAAAAGATGGCCATCCGTTGCGCTGCTGTTGCTGCTGCGAAGGTGACATATTCTGCAAATTGCGGCCAGCACCGATTGGTTGCGAAGACGGGGGATTGTTGCTGCTGCCATTGTTCCCGGTCGAAACCGTCGAAGAGGGCGCACCGATCACTCCGGCAGCTGGCGGATGGATGACACTGGCCGAGCGCATTCCATCGACGACACTCCCACCACTGCCGCCAAATTCACTGCCCAACGGACCAAACGACCTCCCCTGACCGAACAACTCGCTGATGTTGTTGAGCTGATCGCCCCATCCACCGCCCCATGTTTGAAATGAGCCACCACCACCAGCGTTTGCTTGCTGCTGTTTTTGTTGTAAGGTGGCATTAGGCTGCCCAACCGAAGACAATGAATTTCCAACCACATGGAATTGTTGTATTGGAGGCGGAGGGGCGTTGGCATGGAATTGAGCCCCGCCAATCATTGAGGCGCCACTCAGCTGAGGAGAATGACGTTGTCCTCCACTCATTTTCTGATGTTGAATCGTTGTCGAGGAAGATGATGCGGACGGAACGGTGATGCCATTTTGGTAATTTTGCGGACGGACACCAATCGGCGCAATTGTGGTAAAATGTCCCGGAGGGTGTGCCTGAGGCGGCGGTTGCGAAAGTGCAGCAATCGCAGTCGGTTGATTGTGGAATTTGACCGGAGTAACGTTGGCCGAAGACGAAATGGACTGGCGACCGGCGGAAGCGGCGGTGGTCATGTTGGGATTCTTAAAGAAAAGAAAATATTCAGAAAAACATTAATCACCCCATTCCCAAGCAAGAAAATGGTAAGTTCATTTGCTCACCAATGGGGAGTTTAGGGAGGCAATTCGCACCTGGCCAAGTCCCGCGCCGGTAAGGCCCTGCTGTTGTGGAGTGGAAGCACCAACGTGAGACCGCCCAGGCGGAGTAATGACTTTACGGTCCAATGGAAGCGGTGAGGGTGGCATTGGTTGCGGTGCTCCTCCGCCATTGTTTTGCAGCTGAATTTCGCGTACTTTTATACAGTTATAAAGAAAAGCAATTACTGCATTTATTTTGTTAACCAGTGAAGTAGACGAGTGGGGTTGAATGGGTGCCAATGGCATGATTTTTGGTCCGGGCGGCGGTTTTGGCACTTGGATTTTTGGCAATTGTGAGAGCTGTTTCCCATTCTTTATCGATTGAATATGGCCAGAGAAGTCATTCTTCGCTTGGGCAATTAATGAAGTGACCTCCTCCCGTTTGCTCTCCCATTCTCCGATATTCTTTTTGATTATTTCTTGGTCCGCTGATGCCTTCCTAAAAATCTTTTCATTGTCCATTTTTGGCTAGTAATGCAATTGCCTTTTCTGCTTCTGCTCTTCGAGTAGTTTGATCTGTTGGGAACAGTCGTCCTTGGCCCGCTCCAACACGCGAAGTCCGTCGTCCAATTTGTGCTCCAACAAATTCACCTCAGCCCGCTTCACACGTTCTTGCAAATTGGAGATGGTCTGCGAACTGTTCTTTCGTTCCTGTTTGTTGAAACGGATATTCATTACTTTTCACACAATGAAAAATGATTTGGATTGTATTGAATTTTTAATCCTTTAATTTATTTGCTAATTGTTCTCTCTTACGTTTGCCAATTGCTGCTCGCTCTTTTTCAGCGATTGTGACTTTTCCTCCAATTGTGTGGTTAACTTCTGCACTTCGGCATATCTTCCGTTAAGTTCTATGCTCAAGTGCTTCTTCGAATCAGCCAGCGATTGGGTGTCCCTTTTATATTTGGCTTGCTCATCGCTTAACTGGCGTTGAACTTGTGCCAATTCCTTCTTCATCGCGTCCATTTTTTCATGCAATTCATTGTTTTCAGTGGCCAATTGGCTAAAATAAAATATTCGTGCGTTTTGAATGAGGCAAAATAACAATATAAATTGACGGCTTACGCTTCGGACTTTGCCTTCTTTTCCAGCTTCTTTATTTCGTTTTTTCTGTCCTTCAATTGCTGCGTCAGTTTTTCGTATTTCACATTGAGCGTTTGTAAATCCTTTTGCATTTGCAAAAGTTGCTCGGAAGATTTTTTCTCATTCGTTGTCATCTTAAGGGTTTCGCTCTTCGCAGCCTTCAACTTGTCTTCCAATGTTTTGATCTTCAGCTCAATTCGGTCCACAATGTCCGCGATGCTGAAAAATAGCATGAAACTTTGACAATGCACCAATAAATGTGAATGTCCGAGAGCCAACCTGGCTTGATGCATTTGGTACATTATGGAATTGAGACGTGCAGCCAAAACCATCTCCGTCTGTTTCAGCTCTTTCAAAAGCATATAATCGTGAGGATCATCTTCGAGAAACAAACGTTGTATGTTCGAGAAATCGTGTGAGGACGCCTCGCGATTCAAATCGATGTCTGTAAAAAATGGAACCATACATTTTTAAAGGTTTTCTTTGAAAAGTGCACGAATTAAAAAAAATCGCGAAGAAAGTTTGGAGAGGGTGAACTGCCCCTTCCCAAAATGTAGTAATAAATAAAAATAAGCTTAAATTTTTTGGAGGAAGGGGGGATAAACTGGTCCCTCAAATGCACCTCTGACGGAAGTTTCGCTGACACTGACAACCGAAACAGTGTCCTCCGGATTCGTAAAATTCTCGTCATCAGCGCTCAATGAAAGGAGGCGGTCAATGCAAGTCCGAAGGTCACGACTGAAATTGATCGTATTCATTTGTAAAAAAATAAAGCAATTACAAATTGGGATGGGATTCCAATGTCTCCACAAACTCTGCCACTTTCTGCTGAATGTTACGAGCATTAAGACAGTTTAATTGGATAACTCCAAGAGCGGCAGCTTCGCTGAACTGCATCTGAAGAAAATATTCATTTATTTACCAACCAAACAGTTCCAATTTTGTGACCTCCTGCTCATTTGTTCCTACGGACGCTGTTGCCGAATAAAGTTGCTGTTGTTGCGTTTCAATAGATGAATAATTCGCAGCCGTTGCTTTGTTATCCGCGCTTGACTGGTCGTAATTTAATTTGAGCACATTTCTGGCGCTGTAACGAAACCATTCCTCAATGTACTGGCGGGAAAAGATGTTCGCCCCTTGGTTCGGGTCATTTGAATTCGCTTCAGATGGAAACTGCAGCTAAACTTAAAGAAAGATTAAATGCTATCGTGATTTCCAAACCTTGCTCAAATCAAAGTCAGCCAATGCGCTCAAATTTTCGACAATTCCCTGGGTTCCGATGAATGGTTTAGTGGCAGCAGCAAACATTTCCATGCGCGGATCACTCAGGTCCAATCCGCTGATGGCATTCATTGCCTGGGAAGCGTCCGTTTGGAGTCGTCCACCCGCTACTTTGGGCATAAATTGAGGCAATTGTTGCTGAAGAATGTTCTGCTGCTGTTGTGCTGTGAATGTCTGTTGCTGCTGCTGTTGTTGCACACTTTTTTTCGCGGCCGCTTTTTTCCTTCGCGTCGGTGGCATTGCGGAGACGTTTATGGAAGCGTTCAATTGGTTTTGCTGCTGTTGTTGCTGCTGGGCAGCGGCTGCGACGGCAAAAGCCGCCTGGTTGTTCAGCACATTCATGTAATCCTCCGGAGTTGGCTGGCCATGCCCACCGACCAATTGCTGCTGCTGTTGTTGAAGTTGCTGCATCATGCGGAAGGTGGCATCGTCCGCATGAACTTTAAGTTTTTTTTTTTACTTCTTAAATGATCAAATAAAACGCACTTTCGGTCGGCACTCTTCTTGCAAATTCGGTCTGACACCCTGATTCGGATGTTTCGCGTTTTTCAATTTGGAAATGTCCTTCCTTCAAGCACGACTCGCAAATTTTGTTCCGGATAACTTTACTGAGGCATTTCTCCCGGTCACCATCACGTTCAATCGTAGTGAAAGCTAACGCCTTTACCAACGCATTCTTAAAATCGTATGATCAATAACGAAAAATTATTAAACTCACATCAGCCTCTTTAGGGTCAATTTTCATAAGTTCTTCCAGAAATGGGTCGTGTTTTTCAAAAGGCGAAGCAATCATCTCCAATTTTGCAATTTGATCTTTCAGACGGGCTGGACTTTTCCCTGCTTCAGAGAGCTGTAAATGTGTAAGTATATGAATGGAACCCCTTAAAAGCAAGCAAAAGAATATGTACTACATGGTTAAGAAAGTGTTGGATTTGGCTTGGTAACAATTCCTCTTCCTCAATGTAACGGTCCTTCATGAAGTCAAAATCATCTGAATTGAGTAAGGTCCCGTTGAAATGTCCGAGCGCGACCAAAGCCTTGTTGTTCAAATAACCTTTGCACTTTGTACCTGCTGCGCATAACATTTCTGTGGATGATGCTGACTTGTAAAGGCGTTTCTTTTTGTAGTGCTGGTGTTGCTGCTCGCTGTCTTTATTGGACAACAAACTGTTGTTGGCTGTTGTGCTCGTTGTCGATGTAGACACCAGCGATGCCTTTTGACTTTGTGCGTCCGTCAACTTCGCACTTTTCGTTGTTTTCAATGTTAACTGTTCGTTCTGGTGGTCATTGGTCGGCTTCTGCTGTGTGGTATAAGGCGGCGTCCCAGCCCTTTGGTTATGGTGCTGCTTTTCCGTCTGCTGTTTGTCTGTAGCTGTCCCATTGTTGGTGGTATTGTTGCTGTTCCCCGTCATCACTGCCTCTTTGTCCTTAGTGCTAGTCGACTTGTTCTTAGTCGTTTTCGAAGTGTTATTTCGTGTCGTTGTTCCCAAAGCTTGCCGCAAAGCGTTGAGATTGGTCACCGAATCGTCTTCGATTTTCCCCCCGTCTCCTCCTAAAGTTGAACATTAGCTCTTAGAATTGACTTGTCCGCATGCCTTTTTCAATTCTCTGTATCGACTGCTTCAGTTTCATCTCTATCAGATGCGCTTTCTGTGCTTCCAATTCAGCTTTGCATTGCGGGTCTTTGTCCTTGCAAAACTTCAGTGCCTGCGTGTTGCACTCGATAGCTTTGTCAATAAGGCCACGGTGACATTGCAAATCCGCCAATCGTTTGTAGTCCTGGATCTTCTTCTGGAACTCTTTGTGGGTCCTGAAATATTCTTTTTAAAAGTAATCTTTCTGATTTGCAGCTCACAATATGTTTCTCGGCGGATCCGCTTTCACCGAAACTTCCAAAGTGACTTTGTCATCTTTTATGTAACCTTGCGCCTCATCCAAAATGTCCTGTAAAACATTTGTATAATATAAATCAAGAGAAAAGTGAGCAACTCACCGCCCATGTCATGAAACACGAATAACCCCAATCATTCTCCTTCGCAGTGTAGACATGATTAGTCTTCCGTGTAAAATTTGGAACCCCCTGTTTTTGGGAAATAAGTCTTAATTCCGCCGAGGCTTGACAGGACCAAGATCTGTGAAGAAAAATTTATGGAATAAAAAAACACAAGCATACTCAGAATACGCGTCAGGACAACATTGAAGGAAAAAGCCAAGGCACTTTTGGGTTCCCTTTTTCTGGACAACATGTTGTCGTGGCATAACCATTATACGCCTGAAATTGGAGGAGTAATAAAACCAAGATTTGTATTGTATTACCAAGGCACGCCTTGAATATATTTGCAAGGTCCTCTGACGGTGTCGGACATATGTCGAAAGTTTTGGATGACGAGTTGCAGCATCCCGTCAGACGACGCTGAGCTTGTCGCATCAACTGCGTTGGCAGCATTCATTGCAGCGGAAGCGGCCGTTGCAGGGACAGAGGCAGACAAATTGGGCATTGAAAGTTGATGGGCTTGTTGCTGAGACGAAGGCACTTCGGAAACTGCACCGCTCGCGTTAAAAAAGAACGGAGGATGACCCATCATGGTCGGATCTTCGCCAAGTGCGCGCAAGAATTTCAGTGGCGGAAACTCTTCGTTGTAATCCGTCTGCACTCCGATCGAAGACCTTTGTCTAAACCTAAAACAATTTTTTAAGAGTTTGGCGCTCAAAGGCATTTTGTAATGGATTTAATGGTAAGACAAAACAAACAATTCGGAATGTAGCATCAGCTGAGAAAGAGCATCTTCGTCGCACTGATCACTCTCATCATCTGAACAATGCTTGTCAGTGCGGGGACTGTTTCAAAAATTAAACCTCGCTCCGGACTGGAATTATAGCAGTCCAGATTGAACGACTTGTGCGGGGATGCCTGATTTTCCTCAGCAGTTGTTCTCGTCCGCAAAGAGGCGTTTGACAGTGAGTTGCTTCCACCAGGCGATGTTTCCCCGGAGTGGGATGTCATCATCAGCGATTTTTCGTTGTTCACAAGATCAAAATTGCAAAATTCTCTACTGACTAGCAATTCCTGAGCACTAGCACTTGTTCCTAAAAAAAAATACATAAATTGATTAAAAAAAGATCGGAAACATTCGAAAAATATATTTCTGTAATATATAATATGTAAATACATTTGTAAATTTGGTTAGACAAAATGTTACGATTATTCAAATAATTATGGGTGGAAATGTGAACATGTGCAAATCCGTTTAAGTTTAATGTCCAGTGAACTGTGGAAATGTCCATTTCAAGAAGAGATCGCCGGCCTAGCCAGCACCTTCACATCTCGTCTCACTACCAATTCGCCAACCAACCAACCCTTCTCAGTCAGTCCAATCTGACGCACGCCTCCGCGATTCTCTGTCTCGCGTTTTGCGCTCTCTTCCGTCTCTTTTTCTCTCGGTCCCTTTGTAAATCCAATTTCACTTTCTTCTTATTCCAAACGTGTACTTTTCTCTGTCCATTTATTCTCGCAAAGCGCTTAAATGATCACAGCAGAGAAAAGGAAAAACGAAATAACATAGGGAATCTTTGGTTCGTTTCAGCGAGACGACAGACAGAAACACTATGGTCAGATCGATTGGCTCTACGGTATTGCGGCCTTTTGAAAAAGAGGATGTTGTCGCCGGGGATAAAAGCAAAAAACAGCCGAACAAAACATAAGTATAAAAAAGCAATTAAATGTGTAAAAAACAAAAAGTTGAACTGAATAGCCAAATAACCCAACGGTAAAAAGCATTGGCACCACACACAAATTATATGTATCTTTTCAAATTTATGTACACACACACAGACACGCCAAACACAACGAATGATAAGTGGAAGTAAATGACAGAAAAAATGCTAGGGCAGTGGGGAGGGAAAAGGAGTGTTTAGGAGACGGACGCCGGCTGACTGATGAAAGGCAGCAAAAGGGAGAAGGGAAGGCAAAGGAGTGAGGAGAGGGATGCTCATCACTCGCATTCTGTGATCGTCTGCAAATGCAACAGAAGACTGACAATAATACATACATTCATTCACTTTGTTGCATGAAAATGATGTTGAACTGTACAATTGATATGACGCGTCGTTTTACTTCCTTTCCCTGCTTAAACTGGAGATTTATGTATTCCAACTTTGGAAAATTTCTAACAAATTAGTGGAATAAAGCCCCCAGACTAAAACAACCTCAGAAATGACACATTTTTGTACAAAATATTTTGAATTGAGATCATAATTTTTTGAAAGTTCATTTATTTGATTTTGAAAATGTTCTTAACATATTTCATTTAAATTAAAAAAAGGTTTGATTTGACCAAATAGTGGCAAAAATTGTCACTTTCCTAATTCTGTTTTTCGCCTGGGATCTTATTCTTATTCACTCTTCTAACACTTTTTACCAAGAAATCATAACAAAATTTCTATTTATTTGTTTTGGTACAAATAAGGGTTTTTGTACATATTTATTAGATATTTCCGAATTATATTTTAAGTTTATAATTTGCCATTTTTACATATAATTCCTATCCCTAATGATAATTGACACCCGTAAAAAGGCAGTTTGATATAAAATGGGATTGAGTTAATATAAATAATTTCTGAAAATTGGTCCGATTTAAATTCTTGCTAATTGGACGCCAAGTTAATTACCAATTTTCAGAATTTAGATAAAAACAATATAGGATCTTAAATTTTTTAATGACAAATTAAGTATCAAAATCCTAAAATTTCATCTGTTGTTGAGAATCATTTCTCATTTATGCTTTCTTTTGTAACAGACTGCACAGTATCAACAATCTAAAAATGAAATTTCAACTCCCAACTTTTGGACATAATTGCTTCCTCTTACCTTATTTATCCACATTTTGTCCTCCAAACATTTCAAAATCAGTTCATTAATTAAAAGGTCTGGGTATTTGGCACTGAAAAGCTCGAGCTGAAAAAACGTATGATTCGAGCTAAAGGAAGAATTGTACGTACCTTTTCCTCTGCACTTTTGAGAAGAGTGAAGCACAAGTGAAACGCCCTGTGATATGAAAGAGCGAAGTGTTCGCAATGAGAACAAACATAAAAGTCAATCGCTTGGTTTTGAGAAGGAATCCTGTCACATTTTGACAACGAAATTTGTGTCAAAGTCTCGTGGTCGTACTGCTCGTCAAGAGAAAACAACTGAATGGCATTCCTCACATCTCTGTCGCCGGATGAACAAGCCTAATAAAATGATGAAATTGCGAATCCGACTATTCTTAATATCACCTGACAATGATTCAAACAATGGTCATCATCAAGCCGTTCGAATGAGTTTATTCGCGGGTAAAGCTGCAAATCATCGACGAATTTGCTCAACCAAAAAGGAGTTTTATTTCGTATTTTTTGAACACAACGGCTAATCATCGATTCGACTTCAGTCAGAGCGCAAAGGTAAGTCCATTCTGAAAAGAAGGAAAAATTAAACTCATACCAAAACACTTTTAAATACCATTGTTTTGTCGAACATGTTGAACAAATTGAAGCGAAACGGCATGTTTTAACATCATTTTCATAAAAGTGATCAAACAATTCAAAAATTGCTGATCGGCTGCACTTGAGAAACTCTTTCCAGACTCACCGTTCATTATTTTAGAATCTTTGAAGAGAATACAAAAAATATTAAAAAGAATCCTAACCAATTTCGTCAATTGTTGGGAAATTAGTTGCTGGAAACAAATCTTGAAGCGGAATAATCGGTCGTACAATATTCTCAGAACGGCTTTGTTTAATGTACTCAACTGGAAAAGACAAATGCTAAGGTGTAACACAAAACGGAAAAACCTTTGACTGATATATATTCCTCGACATAATGCTCACACCATCCGGAATACTAAATATGACTTCTATTTCTTATCCACGCATCTTTGTATAAGAATTTTACCGTAGAACTGTTATGGTAACATTTGACTCCGTCCAAAATGATGGGTAAATATTTTTGGAGTAAATTTTGATTGTCAATTCGCCAAAGGGCGCAGTTGGGGTTGAAAATGTCATCCTTTGGCAACAAAAAAGTTCCCCTCCTTGGTCGCTCTGTTGGCCGTTCAAACAAATTAAGCCGAGTAAGTAATTCCGAATTTTCTGGATTCATCCACGGAGAATCAGAGGACGTACCCTGAAGCTCACTGTTATAAAACATCAAGACCATAGCAAGAACAGAAACTCTTCCCGCCCAAACAATCCCAAAATCTCTGATAAACCGAATTAACTTAAAAAAATGGATTGTGAATTTTAAAACACCTCGTTCGAAACGTCACCACAAATGTTTGGTTGGTCAACTGTAGCGCTGCTGCAGGGCAATACAAAAGCACTGAAAAGAATGAACCACAAAATAAAGAAAATCACTGGATTGTAAAAAACAAGATAATTCAAAACTCACCTTTGGTCCGCTTCTGTCGAGTATTTCCGTTTTTTGTGATGGCCTTTTTTGTGTCTTTTCTCTCTGTGATGTTTGTCTTTGGTCCGTGTCCCATGCCATTCTTTCGTTTCCGTCCAATCGACGTCTTTGTCCCGCTTCTTCCGCTTATTCCCCTTATGAGTGGCGTGTTTTTGTGCCGTTTGCTCATCATTTGAAGAACTTTCTTTTTTTGGAAATCGGATGACCAATTTGGGCAGTAAGGGCGTGCTGGAGAATGAATTTCAACTTAATTACCAAAGATATTTCTTTACCAATCATTTTCATTTGAACTGCCGCTTCTCATTGTGCAAGTTGGGATTGGAATGTCCGTGAGCACGGAATGATCGTCATTTGCGACTTCCGATGAAGCAAAAAGTGTCCGCGCTTTCCTTTTCATTCTCTCAGTTAAAATTGAATTTACTGAAAATAGTTTCCGTTTTTATTTTATTTTATGAATAAATTCACCAGAATTTGTTCTCTCTGTAATTTTTGCATTTGCCATTTCTATGGCGGATGAGTTTTGTCGCGTGTATTTGCGTTTTGGCTGAAGAATTCTTTTTAACTTTTTTTAGATCAACCATAAAACTGACTGTTTTGCTGTGTTGGTCTTCTTCTTTTCCTATTCTGTTGAATCCTTCCGTTGAGCGTTTTGCGCTTTGCAACACTTCCGACACTGAACATGAAGACACAGCCAACAATTCATCGTCCTCAAACGAATAAGCATCGTTATTCCGTTTCCGACCTGCACCAAAAGGAGGAAGCATTTGTTTTGTTTTGTTATATTCTGTTTGTACTCTGATGGCCATTATCCGACCGAGATTGACTGGTTTTGTTCTGTAATGAATTGGCATTCTGCTTGTAAATTGGCAATTTGTTCGCTTTTCTTCTTGTCATCAATATGTCTGGTTTTATATCCTTGGGAATCAATACCAAATTTTCATCAGCAGTCGAAGGGTATCCTAAACATTTTTAATAATTTAGGAGTATTTTTTAACCGTAATTTAGGTTATCCCTAATTGTTGCCGGAGTATTTCGCACTCCGAAAGGCTGGTCTTTAACTCCCCCCCCCTTGTGCATATATGCAGCAAATTCAGAATGCACAAAAATAAGTTTTGGAGTGAATTTAAAAAGAAAAAATATATAATGTTGAAGTATTCGAATGGGGTCAAGCCAAACATCTTTCAGACATAATAGGGTCTTACTTTCGAATATTTCCTCCAAACTGTTCAATGGTCCTTTGTGTTCTGTTATTGCTAAATCAAAGTGTTTAGTATCGTTGACATCTCCGGCGGTCAAATTATTTGAAGTTGAAGGCCTTTCCGACGGACTGTCCGGTGGAGTGAACTAAAATATAATGTACTTTGCTAGAATGTGAGAGGAGTTCATACTTTTGGAAGTTCGAAAACGGGTTCGTTAGACAAAGTGTTTGATTTGCTATTCGGTCCTTCGGGAGTTCTGCTTGTGAATGGCTGTGAATCACTGCTTTCGGTAGTGTTTTGACTTGCGACCAATGACACCTAAATTTTTACAACAAATAAGTATTAATTCATAAATGACAAAATTTAACCAATCTGTCCAATTCAATGTCGGCGCTAGTTAATTCATCACAACGATATTCGACTGATTTTCCGACAGAAGTGTTTTTTTCCATTTCCATTGCCGTAAAAAAGTTATGTTGTGGAGAGTGTTGCGGTTGTTGAAATGAAGTCGATGGCTTTTCCATGAGAAAGTCTTCAAAATCCTGCAGGTCGAGTTCAGACAGTTCGTCCATAGCCGTGGACACATTTGGATTATCGCGCGGATTGGAAAACTCGGCAATTTTAATTCCCTTTAAAAGGAACAAGACCTTCTTTTATTTGTTAGGATGATAACCGATTGGGCTTCATCTGGTGACAGTGTCGTCTGACTTTGCATGGATTGCCCAATTGTTGATTGCGGAGTGTGGGCAGTGCTGGCGGTCGATTGGGAGTAAGAACTGCTGGCGGTTTGTCGTTGGAATGTAACAGCAGCGTTTTGCGGCGACTGCAAATTGTTCTTCAAACTTTCAGTGGATGGAGGAGATCCAAATTTGCTTTCATTGTTTGGTCGTTGAAAATCATCTTCCAATTTAGAGAATCCGCTGGATGATGGGCCAATGTATCCAAGGGACGGCAGATTTTGCATCGCGTTGAGAGACGCCGCGGCATTAAAAGCGACTGCGGCGACTGCCGCCTGTTGAATGTTGGAATCCATCCACGACAAATTGTTTCGATACGTTTCACTAAAAACAGAGGTAATGTCAGCAGGGGGTAAATGACGAACGACCACCTTGAATTAATTGAAGATTGGAACATCCCATACATTGGCAGCAAGGAAAATTTAGCCTAAGGTTGGACAAAAATTCATCTTAAAATAAAATCAAAATACCTGATCAAGCCAAGCGGAAGAAGTGCTGCCTGTGGAAGTTGTATTTGACGAAAAATTGTTTGGGTTTTGGTCCGCCAAAGACATGGGAAATGCGGAAAATGATGAAGTTGCATTGCAAAGTCCATTCGTTGTAATTGCTGTTTCACTGTTTCTTGTAGCCAAATTTCGAAGTGTCGAGAACAAAAGCTCGTTATTTCCAGCCGAATTATTCAGTGCACCTTGAAAATCGAAGAAAAATTTCAACCAATTCCGAATCCTAACCTAAAAAAAAAAAAATTAGAAAATTCATATTATAAATGTTCATGTTCGGCTTAGGATTGGTCAAATTTGTGTCAGAATAAAAACAATTTTTTTTTGATTTTTTTTTTTTTTGCAAATCAAAAGATAAAATAAATAGGTATTAGGAAAATATTTTTGTTGGTTTAATTCTTTCTTTTTTAATTGGTCTCCCAATTTACATATGTACCAGGGATGGCATTCCGAGGCCCCAAAAATTTTCGGACAATCGGAATTCCGGGGGTCAAAAAATTTTCGGAAATCGGAATTCCGAGGCCCCAAAAATTTTCGGAAATCGGAATTCCGACCCCTTGCTGGGACTCAGTCATGCAAAGAATAATTTAATATTAACCAATTTTTTGTTCTTGCTTGTTTTGTAACGGAAAGAAATAAATAGATACTGTATAAAAGCTTTGAAGGTATTGGCATACGGTATTATACACAATATTTAAGTGAGCTACGCTTAATACATGTACATAATTAATTTAAGAAAAGATAAACGTAGTGTTTGTTGCCTGCCCACCTGGGTCCATAGAGCCAGAAGCAGCAAGTCCATGAATGCCTTCGTTTCGTTGAATATTATTCGAATCCATCACTGTGAGATGGCAAAACAAAGGAATTTGTGCAAAATACGAAGAAATTTCACATAAAATTGAAATTCAGCATTTCTAGAAATATTTGAGAAGGTCCCTCAAAAGTGTAAGGGAGCTGCTGCTGGTGAATTTTCTCTTTTTGCCGCTTCGTCGCGGCGGTTGCCCTCTTTCATCCGATCGATAAGCCCATTTTTCCCTTTCTCTCTATTCTCTTTCCTTTCAGTGTGCTATCATTCAAACACAACACTATTTCTATGCACCGTTTTATGTTTCTCCTTTCTTGTGTGCATTGTACATATTAACACACACGCTCATCAGTGCAAGAAGAATTAAAAAAACAGAAAATTCTTCGAATTAGGTACAGACTTTTTCTTCTCCTTCAATAAAAATTAGTAGTATGTATTATTGTGCTCGAGTTTTGTACATAGCCAATTTTGTGATCGATTCGAGTTTTTTAAGCACCCAAAATTCTGGAGTTTAGATGTTATAAAAAACAATAATCATTTTCTTCGGCGGCGTGCAAATTTTTTGAATATTGTATCAGATTTGGGTACTTTTCCGTTTTGGGCCTACACCTCAAAATTTTAAAAAGTTTCACATTCCATAATTTATGCGCAAAACCGAAAAGGAGAAGTCCTTTATCGCTACTTTAATTTATGCTATGATAATGGTACACAATTGTTCCTTAAGCGCATCCTTTGTTGACATTTTTTTAATTTTGAGGTATAGGCAGGGTTCGCAGATGAAAATTTTCAAAAGCCTCATTTGGCAAGCAAAAAAGCCTCATTTTGTGTCAAAAAGCATCATTTCCACAAATTTATTCAAAACACCTGTAAAATGTTCAAATGTTATATTTTTGATTTTCCATGATCAATTTGAGCAATTTTTTGTTAGAAATAAGCAATTTTTAGGGTCCGGCGGTGCCGATAGGCGCCGCCGTGGGAAAGATTGAGAATTTTGGCCATATTTTAGCAGATTTTCATTTAAAAAAATTCATAATTTTGTGGATTTTAGAAAAATAAATTTGGGTAAGCTTTCCGTTTGATACTCTATTAAAAACCAAAATTCCAATTAAATAATTGTCAAACATTATGCCAATTTATTGATGATTTTCCCCAAAAGCCTCAAAAATCCTCAAAATTTCTCAAAGCCACAAAAATCTTCAAATCATCATTTCAAAAAAAAAAAACCTCATTGGCCTATCAAAAAGCCACAAAATGAGGATAAATCCTCAGATATGCGAACCCTGGGTATAGGCCCAAACGGAAAAATACCCAGATTTGACCAAAAAACGCAATTTTTGAGGTTTTTAGCTCAAATTGTTTGCATCGAAAAATAGTTTTTTTTTGGGTCACATTTTTCAATTTTGGAGTTCGGTATATCCAAAAGGCGCCTTAGGGGAATTTACGAAATATACAAAATTTATATGTACCTACTTAGGTATTATATTTTAATTTTAGAAGTCGATTGAGTTATTTCTCATATGTATTCTTATTCATAATTATTGAAGAACGCTCTCTGGAAAACACCATTGTAATTAATTGAAGAACGCTCTTTTGAAAACACCAGTGAAAATGACGTAATTTTGTCACTTTAAAAAATAGTTTGGCTCTATTGCAGTTATCTGAACAATTTACACGACCATAAAATAACAAATTTAAAGCATAACTTTTCTAGAAATATCCAAATTAGTATTCTTGATATCATTTAATGCTCTAAGAGTTTTCTATTAGCCTACAAAATCTCAACAAATTTCTATCCAATAGTTGATTCACGCAAACTTTAGCTACAACGAATCCAATGACTTCAAGGAGTATTCAAGTTTTTTACGCTTTTTTTCGTCGAGAATGGTGCAAGCTGTGGTTCAGGCACGAATGGGCAAAATGCTTTCTCACCCTTGCACACCAAATCCTGAACAAGCAGATTATTTCAATATTGTAATCGATGAGATTGGTGAAATTTCTGCATATCTAAAGTCGACAGTTGGCAAAAAGTCATTTAATCTCATTATTAATATTCAAAAGATTGTTTTAGCTATCCGCCAAATTCCACGGTAATGACGCTCGAATTCATTTTGTACACGGACGATGGTGACACTTTGCCATTAGAAGCCTGGTTTTGCAATCTAAACGATTCCTTTTGTATTATGTAATGTTTAGGGTCATCCGACTCGATTCTGAGTGCCAAGATTGGTCAGCCCATCATGGCTTATGGACACAAAGTGCCCGGACAAGTTTCTACCACCAATTGTCCACTCTGCTGAGGTCTCTGGTCGTTGCGTCACGCTTTACACCGACTTATCGTCATTATGTGCGCCAAGAAAACCCTTCCCATGAGTCGGAGACTTTTGTCATCACTTACAGGGTTCATAAAAGCGATAGTGCATTCTTATATTTACAATTTAAGGTATTTAATGGTGAACCTGACCTTTCTCAGCTTGGCGATGAATTTAAATCTAAAAAACTCGGACAATTACCAACTCCTTTTGGTGTTATGTTCGTCGAGTTAAATTACAGAACAAAAATGGAAATCCAACCGCAGCCTTTTGTCGATGAAGCCGCTAATGTTCAAAATATTGTGAATAATATTGGTAAACTTTTTTTGACAATATTGCTTAATTAGTTGAACCCATTTTTCATTTTAAAAGATCAAAAGATTTTTAATTGGATGGATGATTGTTTTGGAATTTTTTTTCATTTAACAATAAGTCATAATAAAATAAATAATGTATATATTAGACCATTCCGAACTCCCTTAAACCGGATTAAAAAAAAAAAAATTCGTTTTGATCATAAACGTTGGCATTTTGACCGAGTCAGAGGTTTGAATGTGACTGAAAAATGGTAGAACCGGCATTATTACTGCAAAAAACGAATCCAAATTAACCCTTCAACCTACACAATTTTTTATAAAATTTGTCTGGTAATTTCAATTATTTCAGGAAAATGTCCTTTGACGATTGCTGTGCCGCAAGAGGGCAGTGAAACAGTGCCAATAAGTCCCAGCTTCACGGGTAACATCAACATGTTCAGTGCGAGTCCCATCAGTCAGGTGGAAAAACACTCGAAAAAAATACTAGTCTAAAATAAACTGAAACAAAACCTTAGGAATTGCCTTTTACTTCACCAGTCAATGAACTCGGTGTTTCTGCTCCCCTTTCTCGACTTCGTTCAGTGACTGATTTCGATGACCAAAATCAAGCCGAAAGTCCACGAGCCTCCAACAGTTTTCCCCAGAATTTGGCGTCACATAACAAAGTGGGCTTTATTTCATTGGTCTTATTGGAGTCTTTTTACCTATTTTGCCATTTCTTCTTTATTACGACGTAAACCATAGCAAATTAAAAAAAACAGCTAATATTGTACACCTCTTAACGAGGTCGTAGCCAGACTCTTGGCTTCACGGGTGGGGGGGGGCTGAATTCAAAAATCGATTTTAGAGGTGTATTTTCTTTTTTTAAATCTCGAATAACGAGGTATATTTTTTCATTAGTTAGAATAATTTACAATTTTTTTTTTCTACTTTTTATTTTTATTTCTTTGCAATTTAAAAAAAAGATTTTTCGGTAGCACCTACCGGCACCTCCGGACCCCCTTTTATCTTATTTTTTAAATTTTTGACAACCCAAAAAGGCAAGAAAAAAAAAGTATTTTTTGACGAAAAACGGCTAAAAATTTATTTTTTGCTCTTCGGCGCTGAAATTTTTATAATAACATTGGAGAAAAAAATTTTTCGCCAGCAGAAAAAAGGTTTTAGGATTCCCCCTCCGAAGTTTTTTTTTTTTTCTGGCTACGTTCTTGCCATTTAAATGCGTATCTTTAAGATTTTTGTTGCCTGAAAACCAAAGCTTTATTTATGCCTTTGATAAAAAAATCAGATGCTCATTAAGCTACCATTTGTTATTTTAGAATCGGATGCGCAACAATTCCTTTCCTTTTGCTTCACTTTTGCTTGAGTCACAAAGTTCGTCCAGTCAAACATTGCCAAGGGTGCCGGAGAACGGTAATTGTGGTAATATTCTAACAGTCCTTTTCTTTTTTTGTAGACACCGTTTTGGGGAAAACCGGCGAAAGTGACAATCTCTCCAAAAGAGGGGCCAATTTTTTGCACATGAAAGTGCATTCGGCCCAGGAATTGACAATGCGGCGGAACTCATCCCTTTCGATGGACACTTTCGGGGATTTAAGCACCAAAATCGCATCGACTCAAAGTGGTAAAATTAGGCATTTATTAATAATAGAAATTGTTGACTCATCCCATTTTTATTTTTTTTCCTTTCAATTATTCTATTTTAAAATGCAAATTTGACCATTTTTTAGCCGAGAAAGTTCATTTTGCTTGTGGCGAACAGGACCAACGGTTGGAAAATGAAGGAGAAGCCATAAGTCGGGGGGAGGAGGAGGAAGACGAAGAGGAAGTGGAGGGCGGACAGTCCAGCGACAGTTCGTACGTCAAAGTCATTGCCTTTGCGGACGGAGTCAGCAGCGATGAATTGGGCACGGATCTCAGCGAATTTGTCAAGGAGGTCAAATTGGCACCGGACGATTTGCGCTCCTTTTCCTCGGAGCCCGTGGGTGACCTCAGCAGACAGGCAAATAATGCTTTTCAATTACCATTTAACCATGGATTTTATTTGGTTTCAGCTTGAAGAATTCCGGGCAAAAAAATTCACTTTCAACAAATTTGTCTCCGAAGTCTTTGAAATGGAAAACGAGCGATCGAAAGAGATGAAATAATGGCGAGAGATAAGGAGAAAGGGAAGAGAATGCGTTTTGTCGACAATTCAATATTTTACCCTTTCCCCGTCCATTTTCGCTGTTTTCATTTAACTTTTGTTTTTTCCCTTTTATACATATTCACATTTTATTTATCGCATTGTTATACATATATCTATTCGTTTTAGAAGATAATAAAGTTTTACTTGTCATTAGAGAATGGTTCTCTGTTGGCTGATGAGTGATTTGGTCGATGACCCGCGGGAGCCGTGCCATCGAAATCCGTCCGTTTTCGTTTCCCTGGACGAATTGGCCGAGTCGGGTGTCGAATATTTCCACGTATTCCCTCCCCCTCCGTTTTCCTAATTTGTCCAATTTCTCCTCATTTTCGGTCCCTTTGTCCAATGAATGCGTCGCTTTGTCTTCGCTTTCGCTGTCGCGTGGTTACAATTATCGAGATCAAATTGTGATTAGCCCCGAAAGATTGGCCAATTACGGACAATGCATCAGCAAATTCTTTGAGGAGCATTTGCATAACGACGACGAAATTCGATACATTCGCGCGGGGGAGGGATATTTTGACGTGCGATCGAAAGAGGTGAGAGAGAAACAGAGACAGGGGGAGAGAGATAATGGAAGAGAGAGAGTGAGACGGGGAAAGATAATGGAAAAGAGAGAGACGGAGAAGAGAAGAACGGGTAATAGTACCGATGGTACCCCCCTTTTTCCAAAAACAAAATTTTTCTTCGAGAAAAGATAATATAGGGGTTTTAAGGGTCGGAGAATCCGAATCTGACATTAATTTCGAACCCCGAACCCGAATTCGAGGAAAAAGTCGAAAATTCAAATTTTTTATTTTTGGTCTAAAAATGGTTTACCTAAATGAGTTTTTATTAGTGAATTATCCAATTTTAGTTTGTTTCCCTATATGTAAGCCATTTTTGGACCAAAAATAAAAAATTAGAAAATTTTAATTTTCGACTTTTTCCTCGAATTCGGGTTCGGGGCCGAAATTAATGTCAGATTCGGATTCTCCGACGCTTAAAACCCCTAATATCATCTTTTCTCGAAAAAAAATTTCAAAAATTTTGTTTTTCGAAAAAGGGGGGTACCATCGGTACTATTACCGAGGAACGGAAAGAGAGATAATGGAAAAGAGGGAGAGAGAATGGAAAGCATGGGAAAGAGAGACGGGGAGACGCACCAGCGATTGGTTGTTAAGGATAAATGGATTCGAATTCTGACAGAGCCGGGGGATCTGTTGGTTTTGCCTGCCGGAATTTACCACCGATTCACCGTTACGAAAAAGGTACCGCCGATGGTCACTAATTATCCAAATTATCCTAATTGGCCATTGTCCCCCCCCCCCCCCCCCCCTCTTGAGGATTTCGTCGAAGCTGTGCGACTGTTTCGCGGAGAACCCATTTGGACACCGTTCAACCGAAGTGACGCGAACGTTGAGGAAATGGAAGTGCGGAAGAAATATTTGACCAAAATAACGGCCAAAGAATGAATGAATGAATTACTGATGGGTTGAAACCAATTATTCATTGCGAATTTAACCCAAAATTTGTGAAAATTATCACGACGGAGCCTATCGGCATTTTCTACATTGAGTAGTTTTAAGCGGTAATAAAAAAATCTGGCGTCAACACTGCTTTTATTTTATCTATGATTTTCATCATCTGATTTTGTCGAAATTTTTGAAAAAAATAAAAAATATCTTTTGAAAAACCAAAACATGTCTAGGGTTTCTAGAAATCCAGAAAAAAAATCCTGAACACCGCGGAGCGGCCCGCCATTAGCGAGCCTTCGATGACGGAGTAAGTAGTGGGGTGGGGTTTCTACAATTTAATTAACTGTTTTGATTTTCGCACTAAAATTGTCAGAATGGAATATTGAGTATTTTGTTGTATTTTTCTTCCTTATAATAATGTCTTTCGTGAGTTGTTATTCCATTTGGATAAACCATCGTTTGTCATCGTTTTTTCGCCTTCTGTCGGCAGACGGAGGCCGTAAAGCCCGGGCGAAATTCCCCGTTATTTCCCCAAAACATTCATTTTGGCCCATGCGGTGATTTATTGACTTTGACGTTGATGGGTCGTAGAAATCCCCCTCTCCCCTTTTCCGAGTCCATTTCCATCCGCTTCATTTTCCGTCGCCAACTCCGCTCATCGGCGCGCAAATTTAATTGTGCCGGTGCCAACCCTTTTTTCACCTTTCTCCGGGCGCAGTGACTGACGACGGATTGAGTGATTTTCGGAAGGGCACAATCTCTGCCGAATTTCACACTTAGTTTCCGTTCTTGCGCAAGTGACTTAAAGTATTCCCAAGTGTTTGTCGACAATTCGATGGTCGCTCGAAAGGGTCGTCCTTTGATCCGTGCCATTCTTTTCATTGTCCGTCTTCGTCACGATGTGCAGGAACAAAATCGAAGGAGGACACTGCGCCGACGGATGGGCGCGTTGGCACAAACGGCGGGGATGGCACCCCAGGGGCGGGGGACGACGCATTTGGTGAAAAACGACGCTAAGACGGCACGCGGAAGAGACGCGGCCAAACTGAAGAGGTGCAGTGAATATGCCGAAATGAGTCACTTTGTCTCTTGAAGGTGCGAGTCAAGTCACCAGCAGCGAACCAAACTGATTGGCACACGAATCGGTCGCCAACTCAGTCGCCACCAACGGCACCGCAATAGCGCACCATCAATGCTTTTCCTGCGCTCGCCAACCCCACAGCCACAAAGCTTCTCGGGATCGGCACAGTCACTGGACGACAGAGGGGCGAACGGAGAACAAAGCGCGGGAGAGAAAAACATCGATTTTGGTCCGTTTGAGGGGAAAAAGAAATTAAATGGGGAAGGTCAAGGAAAGGGCCGGACGATTAAATTGGCGTGCCATTGGCAGTTGTTGCCAATTCATCGTATTGGCCCACCCTACGGCAATTTGGCGATGATTCTGCGGTAATCCGCAAAAATTGATTTGTTAAAACTTCTAGCTGCTTTGGGTTCCGCTTTGCATCTGCCATTGTTTCATTGTTGTTCTTTATGCCCGATTGAGTGCAGCTGCTTCTAAGGGACTTGGGGAAGGGATTTTGGCGGACAGTGATTTATGCCGTCCTTTGGCCAATTTGCCATTTTCCGTTTCCGTCCTCTCCCTTTGGCCATTTATCGCTCCCCGGTGCCCAACCATCTGCGCTCCCCAACAAAACCTACCCAATGCCTTCGCCCGTCCGTCCCTCTCCACGGCATTTCCCTCCCCCCCCCCGTTGGTTTCTCTCCCCATGTGTCCAATACAATTTCCCCCGGGGCGTGCCTGAGACTAATTGAGTAATTTCCTCGCCTTTTTCATAATGCGCCAATCTTTTGTGTTTACACGAAATTTCGCGCATTGTGTGAATTTCTTCCGCCTTTTCCCTTTTGTCCGTTTCACTTTTTTTCCCTTTTTTATTTTTTTTTCCCCATTAATTTCTCTTTTTGACCATTTCCTTTTTAACAAATCTCTCCTTTTCTCTTAGACTCTTTTCTCGGAATGCTTCCGCCGTACCAACTCAAAATGGACAAATCCAACCAAATTTCTGTCCATCCATCGGCTGCCCATCATTTGGCCGCTCGGTCATTGTTTCGGCACAAAAACGTATGGGGCACCGGAAGAAGCCTGGACGACTCTCGAAGTGATGGGAACGCAGTCAGCAGGTGGGACGGATCGCCACTGATCAGACGTAAATTGGCAAAATCATTTCGAATTTCTTTCCCTTCCCTCCGACTTTACCCCCCCCCCCCCCATTGGTTAATTCCATTTGCATTTGCTTGTTTCCTCCGCCTCTTCTCATTGAGGGATCCGCGACTGAATCTGTGAAGGTGTCCGATCGATGGAATGTCCGTCGTTCCCCCGAGGGATGGTCAAATTGATCGATCGATTGCTCTTTCGTGGAATTCCCATTAATTGGGCCCTTTCCCTGCGCATTTCCGCTTGGATTCGCTTTGATTTAATTAACAAATTTTGAAAATTCAAAATTAAATCTTCCATCCATCACATTATCTCCTTAGTATTTCTTTTCTTTTCTCTTTATTTCTTTTTTATTCTCAGCACGGCCACTGAATTGTCCGTAAAATTTTGTGAGTTTTTGCAAATTTCTTTTACATTTCCAAAATTTCTTTTCGTTAGTCCATCGGCAGGGAAGCGTCGAATCGGGCGGTAAATCTGCCAAAAATGGAAGGGGTGCCGAATGGGACGGGCCCAGGAAAAAGCTAAAGGCCGGGATGGTCGGTTTGGTCGGTGCGTTTTCCGCCTCCGGTTAAGCGTGGCTATTTAATATTTCTCCCAAAAAGGCGCACTCAGTGCGTTGGAGCAGGGCGATTTGGGGGCATTGAGTGCCGTTTTGAGCCGAAGCCGCGGCAACGGCGAACAAACGGAAGGCATCAAAACGACGGAAGTGCTGAGCACGGGCATTTACGCACTGTTCCCACAAAAAATGACTCTTTTGGATGTTGCGTTAATGTTGGGGAGGAAAGAAGCGGCGGAAATGCTTATGGAATTTGGGGCAAGGGATGGCACGGCAGTGCCAAGTGCGGAGCAAAAGCGAACCGCGGTGGAGAGAGTGGTGGCAGAATGTGAGGGGAGGGCGACGGAACTGCTGACGAGGGAAAGGAGCGGAGGAAAGGTGGCGGAACGGGGGGAGGAGGAACAAGCCTAACCAGCAGGGGGGGGGGGGGGGGGCGGTAGGGGTCAGTTGCGTCTGAGCCAAGCTTAATACATCATAACTTTTTTCAGGCTTGCCAAATTTTATAAATTTGGTATCATTCGAAAGCTCTCATGTTTAGAAGCTTTTGATAAGCTATTTCTAAGCGATTGAACAACTTATAAAAAAGTTGCAACATGAACACTGCCAAAAAGTCTGAATTTTTGCATATTTTAATTTATAACTTTTTTATATGTTAGTATCTTTGTGATTTTTAGGAAGCCGATAGAGCTTATTAAGAGCTTTCGAATGATACCAACTTTGTTGGATTTGGTCAACAAAGAAAAAAGTTATTATGCTCTAAACTTGGCTCAGACGCAACTGGCCCGTTTCGGGGGGGGGGGGGGGGGGGGGGGGGGGGGGCAGCGTACACGGGGTCACACCCCGCGCCCCCTCTCCCCCCTCCCCCCTTGCCATCCCAAACCGCAACCCTGGCACCATTCCTACCCCCTCCCCCCCTCCCACTTCTTTTGGCACTTATCCTGAAAAGCTTACAAAATCTTTGATCGGTAGGACGATGAGAAGCGTCTGCAGCTACTCAATTCTCAGATGGCTATCCTCCGACAAATGGTCGCCCATTTGTCCGTCTCCGTCCCCCGCCTCCCCCCTCCCCCCGAAAGTGTTTCGGCCGAGTGCGTTTCCCCCTCCGCCGCTCTCCTCCGTTTGTGTTTCTTCTCCGATTCGTCGTCCATCGTTGTGCGTCTCCGCGGTTTGCGGTCTTTCACATTTAATTACCGTCTTAATTGTTTCTAAGTTCAATGGAGCCGTTCCGCCCAATTTTCTTCGGTCGATGGCTTTTTAGAGGCGGACAATGTCCGTTCCCAATCGTTTATCGTTGATGGCCTCCCCTTGGGCCATGCGTTCGCCTTTCGCGTTTCCTTCGCCTCAATTTGGGGGTGGGGCCCTCCGGCAATGGCAGTGCCGACAATGCTACGAATCTCAAGCAAGAAAAGACCAAAAAAAAAAGATTGATGATAAGCAATGGACGAACGGCACACATTTTTTAGGTTGGGACCAATTGGAGGACGAAGAGGGAAAAGAGGAGAATTATTGGGACAGGGGAAGGCCCGACTCGAAAAGTGAGTGCGATGAATTTGATGAACATTTCAAAGATATAATTGTCAGAATTAGCCGAATTAGTTGAGCACGTGGAGCAGTACAGAAAAAGCGCAATTTTGTCGAAAAGTGAGCGGGGGGGGGACAAAGGGACGACAAACCAATGGACAAAAGGGAAGGGACAAAGGGACGACAAACCAATGGACAAAAGGGAAGGGACAAAAGGGACGACAAACCAATGGACAAAAGGGAAGGACAAATGGACGAGTAAACACATCCCTCCGCGCCCTTTTCAGTGTTCCAAAATTGTGCCGTTGGACCCGCCGAACGTGAAAAGAAACGCCGCGTGGGCCTTCGCCATCTTTTCTCGGCCAGCTCCAAATTCGTCAAACACATCCAACGGGGACTGTTTCTGACCACCGTTTTCTACACGGAAGAGCGCATTCTGTGCACAGTTCAGTGGTTCTTTTTATTTGCCTTGTCGTTTATTGGTCATCTCTTTCCTTTGGTTTCCCAATTTGTGATCATTTGTTCATTTGATCGTTTGTCCGTTTTTGTTTCTCTCCTCCATCCATTCGTCTCTATCCCCCCCCCCCCCTTCTTTTACAGGTGGACGATTGTCTTCCCGTCATTTGTGTCGATGAATGTGCCACTGGACTGCCTGCCGACGACCTGCACTGGCTGATGAAGCTGTCCCTATGCTGGGAGCAGCTGCCCCACCTGCAGGAATCGCTCGGCTGCTCCGTCGCCTCTTCCGCCAACCTTCAACTCCGCTCGCGTCTGCTTGACGCTGCCTTGGCCATGCACAATGCCCTCGGGGTGAAAGGCGCGTCTCTTTGCCTTCGCTTCCCCAAATTCTCTCCACCCCCGCGTTCGCTGACTGCGTTTTGTGTTCAGACATTGGCCGTGTCCACCACGTGCCGCTCGTTTCTCAGCCCGGCACGACTTTGCTGGTCACCGTTCGACTCGTCCCCGAAGGCCAAAGCGACGAGGCGCAAGGCTTGGCCATGCGATGGATGCGCATGGAGAAGCTTTTCCGCCGTCGTCAGGCGTGTCCCGCGCTTGAGGTGATGGGCACCGGCGATTGGACTCGCTGACAATTATTATTGTAACTTTTTGAAGTTCCTCTCACGCGAATTGCTCCCACTGCTCAACTTCTACGAATGTTCGTTGGTTCCGCTAGAGCCCGGCCTTTACGTCGCTTATCTCCGCCTGCACTCCTCGCTCAACTCTATCCATGTGCTGGTGCCCGACAACCTCATCTCCTCCCTCCCATTTGCAAGTATAATAATTTTGGCACTTAAACCTTTTTTACTAATTGCCCTTTAATTGTCTCCCCAATTAGATAATTTCCCTTTTAAGACGTCCGTTCGAATTCGCACGTCACCCGCGAAGAATGGGCCCTTCTCAAGTCGCTGGCGGAGGCGGACGATGAAAACGGAGTGCCATTGGTTATGGAAAAGGCTCTGCCGGAGCAGCGGAGTTTCTACGAGCAGCTGAGCAAGGCGTCGAGCAGAGTTTGTCGTTGGCAAACCAACGGATGCCAACATTTACAGTTCAGTTGGTCAACCATTTGGAATTGGACTCAGACCAAATCCTCGGCACGCGTCTCTTTCGGCATCGTCTCGTCCAACTCAACGAGTACGTCTCGCTCATTTTGGTGATGCCGCGTGCGGAGGAAGTGTGTCAAGTGAATGCCTGTGCAAAGGGAGCGGACAACGGCTCGGCCGTCGCAACTTTCCGCGGTTGCGTTTCCGTGCCGGTGCCGGTCTTCCAAATGAGTGAGTCATCACAAAACAAAGAGAGTAATTATCGCATAAAAATAAGTTTAAATTAAACATTTCTCTGCTTTGTTTTATGTCTTTTACCGTACCCCTCCCATTCCCACAGTAAACCTCGCCGCTTACCAACCCGACTTCCTCTCCTCCTACTGCTCCCTGTCCATCTTTCTCGACCATTTTCTCACTGTTTGTCCCTTTCCTTCTCTTTCCACGGCTTTTCCTTTCCTAAGATCACCCAATATGAACAACGCCAATGTCTGCTTGAAGACGACACGCGAATCTTCAATGACCAAATGGCACGGCTTAGCGAATTCCAACAGCGACTCGAAGCCATTTGGCGATCCGCGCGATGGATCAGCGGATTCGCATCGGTGGCCAGGGACCGGGGCAGTGTTTATCGGCACAGGGCACTCCCACTGGTGGGCCGTTGGGGGGGGGGGAGCGATACTGTGCCAATGAATGACGACAATAGCTCATACTGACTATTTAGACGCGCTTATTTTGCTGTTCGGATGAACCAAGGGATCGGAATGACAGAAGCGGATGCCGTTGGATGGACAAAAACGGCGGCGACAACGCCAGGCAAACAGTGGCGAAGAAAGAATGCGCAACATATGGCACAGAGTGCCTTCCGCCACAGCTTCTGCTCGGGGAGAGACCACCTTCTTCGCCCGTTCGGCTCAGTCACTCGCTGAACTCCTCGCCGAGTCCGTGCCGTGCCGTGCCCCGTCCGTCACCCCTCGCGCTGTCCCCTCTTCTGTCTACCCATCCCATTCATTGTTCCTCTTCCCAACTGCCCGCTTCGTCCTCCGTTTCCCCTTCGTCCCCCGTGCCAATGCCTTCCCCCGCCACTCTTTCGGCCATTGTCCGTGTTTTCGCTTCTTATGAGTGAGTGTTACTTTTGTCCTCCGATGGCACTTTCTTTCCATTTTTCTCTCACAGAACGGGTCTTCCCCAGCGGAATATTTCTGTTCGGCTGCGCATCAGTGGAGAAACGAGTGCGGCCGAGGTGGTTCAGTTGGTCGTCCGTCAGTTGGCCAGGGTTCGTCCCCAATTCCCCCCCCCCCTGCCCAATTCAGTCCCTCTTTAGCTAAGTTCCTCCGGTCATCAAAAAGTCTCTCCTCCCGCCCCCTCTGCGCCCAATCCATGCCAATTTTGCCTCGTTTCCGTTGTTGGTGCCCGCGAACGCCGTCTCCGCGATGAGTTCCGCGTCCTTCGGCTGCCTCCGCCATGGGACAAAGGCACTCTCTGCGTCCGTTACGTCCATTCATTGAGTGCCGCCATCGATTTGGCCAACGAATCGGCCGTTTGAGCATTTTACAGATCTCATATTTTTTAAATATTTTACTCACCAAAATTTAAAATTTAATTTTATTTTTATGTATAAATATGATTTGTTTTTAAATTTTTTTTCTCATTGCAACAAATAAAAGAAATGAGCCGAAAACCATTAAGAATGTAAGGAAACAGAAAAAAAAATACCCAAAAAAGCCATGCCCCCGAGGAAGAGCTCAATTTCAACCAAAAAGAAAGAAGTGACTCCGTTCTCCGCCCAAAATGAGAAGGGAAAAAAAAAGGGGGGGGGGGGGGAAGAGTAAACGGAAGGACTGACAGAAAAGCAAAGGGTTGGCCAAGGACATTCGGTCGTATTGGGCGAGGGAAAGGGCACAGAGGCGGGGAGACGTGTCCAATGGCATCCGCAGCGACGACACCGGCCGATTCGTCGTTGGCACAGTTCCATTCATCAAATATTATTTCCGGAAAATGCGATCAAAAAGAGGGAAGTGCGGCGGAGTTGTGGCTGCTGCCCGTGTGCCTTGGCCAACTCGTCCAACTTTGTGCCTCCCCCTCCCCCATTTGCGTCCGTTAATTCTTTTTTTTTTAGGCATTCTGTCGCTTTTCGTCCTTTCCTCCCAATTCGTGTCGCCCCCGGCGCCTTTCCTCTGCCTGTCTTTCCTCGGCACTCTCTCCCTGTTTCTGCTCTCTCTGCCCTTCGTCTGTTTGCCCGTCCTTCTCCAACCCCCGCGGCGCCCCTTTCTGATCGTTCTCAACTTCTGCTGGCTCCTTCTGTTTTGCCTTTCCATCGTCGTTTGGCTTATTCATTCTCTTGTCAGCTTCCACTTAGTTTGCCTCCACAATTGCCTTTTTTCCTCCGTTTTTCTCACCATTAATTTGGTTTTCGCCATTCTTTGGCAAGTTTAAATTGGGCATTTTTTTATTGTTAAAAAAAAAAAATTATTTAGGCTAAATCGACTGTTTTTAATCTTCCGATCGCTCCCAAACAAAAGGCTTTTTTCTGTTGTTCTTATCAATGCCTTCTAATGGACGAGGAAAAAGAAAGATGAAAAAAGGCTGGAAGATATCAGATCAGCACATAGCACCACACTATGTCCATAATTGATCAGTTATCCGTTGGCGTTTTTCTTAATTATCACTAATTAACCCAATTAACTTTGTCCCGCCCTACTCGCCGTTCTCTCACCACACTTTCCTCGCAGACCAATTCGACCAGTTTCTCCACCTTGCGACTCAATGCCTCAATTTGCTCGTCCTTCTTCCTCAATTGTGCTTCTTGTTCGCGTACTTTGGCATAGAGTCTCTGAATTTGTGCCTTTCCCTTCTCTAATTGCATCCATTCAATCACTAACTTCCACCAATTGGTCTTTGTCCAATTCGTCCAACACTTTCGGCCGACCATTCCCTTCTCCGTTTCCTTCCGTTTTGTCTGTGCCGTTCGTCTGCTCTCTTTGCCTTTCCGATGTGCCAATTTGGTCAAGATGGAGTTGACTTCCTCCTATTCATTAAGCATGCGAATTTGGCACTTTATTTGCCGATTACCCCTGGAGCAGCACCGACTTGGCCCTCTGCTGCTGGTGGAAGAGGGTCGAAAGTGCCGTTTGGAAATGGCATCGTCAATTTGGGATCGAAGAATGGGAAGGAAATTTTGGATGGTTCCCTCTTCGGCATTTGCCAAAGATTCGATATGCTCTGTGGAGATATGGATGCCCAAATGGCGTAAAACGGTCCTTAAATAGCAACTGACAACTGAAATTTGTTTCAAAAAGGTGGGGTCGCGTCGAGAAAAATAAACTTCGTTTGAATTTTAAAATTTCATTGTTAGGCAAATCCCCCGCTTCTCTCTCTGTCTAACCTTTCCAAAGTCTCCCAATTGTATTTCTTCAAAGCCAACGAATGAACTTGGGGAAAAGAATTCAAAGATAACACATAACGAGGCAAATGTTGAGCGATAATCTCCGCAACAAGCGCTAAAGTGATCAAAGAAAGCTGGGTGAACCCATCGGCACCCCGGGGCAACCTCCGTCCGAAAAATCCTTTGGCGGATTTCGAATTGGCCGTGACAATCGCTTTCCGTGAGTGACCCAAGCAATTGTTTCCTCCCACCTTTTTGAGGTTGAATTTCTATGGAAAGAATCCGAATGGGGAGAATTTGACAAGGAATTTGTGTTTGGAAACATTGGCGAAGAGCGAATTTTGAGAATTTGAAGAATTAAAAAGGACAAACAAAACGAAATGCCGAAGAGAGTGGGCAAAGTTTGAGTCGTCCTTTAGGGTGATGACATCAAATATTGATGAGAACGGAGTGACAAAATGCAAAAGAAAGGGAAGAAGAATGTTGTCCCCTCCCCTCCCCCCCCCCCCCTTTGGCCTTTTCCCTTTGCCATTCGTCGCCCGCGTGCCGTTGGCACGTTCCCATGAAATATGCCAAAGACTGACCATAAATGAAAAGTGGGCCTTCAAAAGATGACGAAAGAGCAAACATATTAAAGAGAGAGAGAAGAGAGGGGGGGGGGGGGAAGGGGGGCACTGTAAGGAAATCGGAGGGCGAGAGAACGGCGGAAGTTAATGAAAGGGGGGGGGGTCAGCGAGACCAAATGCTTTCTAAATCTTTTACATTAACACCAACTCAGGGTACGAAATGGCAACCGAAAACAGAAATAAGAAAATATTAATAATTCTCAGTGTTTATTATTTGCCTTGGTTCAGTCCCATTGAGCAATTTTCAAATATTCGCGTAACGTTAATTCTAAATTTTTTTTTAAAATTTACCTTGACTGTTACAAAAAAGTTAAATAAATATATTTAAATAAAAAAAAATCAAAATAATCGTTCTCGAAATTTTTTTTTGTTAGCTTTTAGACTTTTCTTCTTTAGATAATTAATATGGACCAACAGGACATTGCCAATTTACGGATTCGAGCTTTGATGGAAGAAACTGAGGGCAAATTGTTGCAAATCCGAGAAACAATCCAGGACTTGCTGATGTCCCTCGAACTGCAAGAGCACGTGCAATGGGCCGACATGGTACAGAAATTCTGTTCCCTTGCCGGAATGTTTGCGTCGCTGCAACAACTGATGAGAAAGCCGGGCCATAACAATTTCGATGACAATGTTAAACTGATGAAAATGACACAATTTGTGCCGAAGAATGTTTCACTTGAACTCGACCCGAATTTGACGGTTAAGTGAACCATCGCATTAAACATTGAAACCGTATTAACTGACCATCGTTTTAGCATTTAACAGAGGGACGACTCTCAAACTTTGGCCACAATATCGTGCCCATTTTGCTGAGAACGAAGCTAAAGCCGGAGGTGGAGGAAGACGAGCTGAACATCGAACGCGACCGGTCGAAGGGAGACATTCCCAAACAGGCAAAATCAGCGCATTTTTCACTCATTTTAATGCGATTCTTTACTTTTTAGATCAAAACATTGAACTCACACATTGACATGCTTTGTGGAAAGTTGGCTGATTTCACAAAGTTTGCCAACTTTTCAAAAATATTTTAGATTTAAAATTTCGATTTTTCAGATTGCACGTGGTGGACAGACGCGAGGCACCAAGTTATTCACAAGAAGAAACTGTGAAATTGGTCAAAGCAATTTGTCTCGGCAGAGGAATTTATGTGAATTGAATTTTTATTCAAAATGAATTTTATCTAAAGAAAATTCAGCCAAAAGCTCCCTCTTCTGCTCATGCCGGGTCCGCAGATGCTGGACGAAGTACGAGCAGTTCTCAGAAAGCGAAATGATCCTTAGATTTTTATGTATTTACATTATATTGTTTTTGGTGGCTTAAATTCTTGATACGAAAACGCTTAAATTTTTACGAAGTGTTTAATATACGTTTTGCTGCAACGGTAAAGTCAGATGTAAGAAACACATGCACAAGTCTTGTAGAGCTAAAAAAAGAGCTTTCGAATGAGTTGTTGAATGTTTGGAGAAGTCAACTTTTTCGTTTCTCTGATTTTTTGAAATTTAATAATTTATCTCTGGGTTCTTATGAGATGGGGGGGGGGGATTTGGGTTTGAATCCGCTTGGCTGCGGATTATTTTTTATTATACTTGAAGAAAAATCGTAGACAAAAACATTGATTTTCAAAATCAGAAATTAATTTCGTAATCAGCACATTTTTTTTACCACAAACATTGCCCGTTTTCCATGTGAGATTTTTGACGAAAATTCAAACTTTTCGAATTTTTGGTCTAAAAATATTCTAAATGATCATTTATTGAAGCAAATGATGACTTTCACTTCGTTTCCATATATTTAAACAAAGTGAACCAAAATATGAAATTAAAACATTTGATTTTTTGGCTTTTTGTTCGAATTCCGGTTAGGGATTCGGAATTGACCAAAATGAGGCCGGATTCGTATTCGCCTCAAAAGACCCCTAGAAACATGTTTTTAGAATTTTCAGAGACAGTATTATTAATATATTTACAATAAATTAAAATTCACAGCCTTTACTGTTTGGCTCTTGTCCAGATTGATTGACTGATTGATGCATGCCAATTTGCCAGCTGCTGTAATTGATTGTGGCACCGGGTAATTAAGAATTACTGCTTTTTGCGTTTTTTATTTTTCTTTTAAGCTATACAAAGCTTGGCTATGCAGGAAATTCGGAGCCCCAGTTTATCATTCCGTCGGCTATCGCTGTCAAAGATGCGAATATTTTGAAAAGTGTCGGCGGAAAAATCCCGGACTTGGACTTTTTCATCGGTGACGAGGCGTTGTCTCCTTCGGCTGCGAATTATTTTGTTAAGGTTCTTCCCCTTTCAGTGTATGCAATACTCAAATTATATTATGCTTTTCTCAGTATCCAATTCGACATGGAATTGTCGACGATTGGGACCTAATGGAACGTTTTTGGGAGCATTGCATTTTCAAATATTTGCGAGCCGAGCCCGAAGACCATTACTTTCTGTTGGTTCGTCCGTATTCCCATCCATCCTTTCCTCTTTTAATTGCTAAAATTTCAGACGGAACCACCGCTGAACACGCCGGAGAACCGCGAATTCACTGCCGAGATAATGTTCGAGTCGTTCAATGTGCCCGGCCTTTACATCGCTGTCCAGGCTCTGCTCGCCTTGGCCGCTTCTTGGCAAACCCGCGAGTTCAACCACCGTTCTCTGACTGGCCTTGTGAATCCCCCCCCCCCCCCTCCAATTTGTTAATTTGTTTTTGAGGTGGTGGACAGTGGCGACGGCGTCACCCATTGCATCCCGGTGTGTGATGGCTATGTCATCGGTTCCTGCATTAAGCACATTCCCATCGCCGGACGCGACATTACGTACTTTTTGCAGCAGGTATTCGACTCGTGTTCATATGCAATCTGATCAGATTGTTTAATTTAAGATGCTGAGGGATCGTGAACTGAATGTTCCCAGTGAGCAGTCGTACGAAGTTGCAAAGGCAATTAAGGTAATTGCGGTTTGTATTCATTATTTATTCGTCCAAATGCTGGGTATCATGCGCAAGAGATGCACCAAGGCGTGTGACTTTTTTTTGCTTGTGGTATCCGATTTTTAAGCCATATTTTCAACAAAAAAATATGGCAAAAAGAATATGGCATTTCTGATAGATGATGCCCTGGAAATTTGAATTTTTGCAAGTATTTTTAAAGAGATTTTGTGCAAAAATAGTCGATTTTTGTGAAAGATAACATGGAATAGTTCTTCAAATTATAATAATATTAAACATAATAATTTTACTTTTTTTTGTTATTAGGAACAGTTTTGTTACGTTTGTCCGGACATTCACAAGGAATTTGTCAAATACGACTCGGAGCCGGAGAAATGGCTGAACAAAGCATACAACGGAGTGAACAATATCACCAAAAAGCCTTTTGCGATCGATGTCGGTTACGAGCGATTTATGGGCCCGGAAATATTCTTCCACCCCGAGGTTTGACTTTTGCACGAATTATCACCACGGAATAGGACGGACTTTAAACAGAATCCATCTTCAGTTCGTCAGCTCTGACTACAAAATGTCTATTTCGGAAGTGGTCGACCAGGTGATCCAACAGTGTCCGATCGATGTGCGCAGAGGGCTTTACGATAACATCGTGAGCAGTGGGACAACTGTTACACATGGAAATGTTAAAGCCATACACTTATCATCTTTTTAGGTTCTATCCGGTGGCTCGACAATGTTCAAAGTGAGCAAAGAAGGAAATGACCGACCAAATGACCATTTACATATAAATTAATTACTTCCCAAGGATTTCCCGAGACGCCTTCAGAGGGACGTGAAGAGACTTTCGGACCAAAGATTGACACAAAGCGAACAATTATCAGGAGGGAAACTGAAGGTAGAAAAAAGAAGGATTCCATTTTGCCAAATAATTCTTAATTTGAAAAAACAGCCGAAGAAAATCGACGTGAATGTGCTGTCCCACAAAATGCAACGGTACGCCGTTTGGTTCGGCGGTTCAATGCTCGCCTCAACGGTTAGTTTGGAAGCAAAAGCAGAAAGGAGGGGGTCTATTTGTATTTATTTAATTCAATTGACTTGCATTAGCAATTTAGGATGACTTTTACCAATTTGCACATACCAAAGCCGAGTACATGGAGAAGGGGGCGAGTTGTGTTCGATACAATGCCGTTTTTGGAGCACTCACTTAAATTTCTGTTTATTTATTTGTTTTTTTAAGTGCTTTATATTATTTAAACTTATCAATTGTCGATAAATAAGATTTCTTAAAATTTACTGTTTTTAAAACATTTTTTACTTCGTTTGGCCGATTATTTTAATTCGATAAATAATTTAAAAATGGAAATTTGGTCATTTTTGTGATGGAACCACAGATTGTCCTTTACGACCCATCGGAATATATAGTGACCAGCCAAGGGAACACAATCAGTCGAAAGGCTAAAACAAATGGAACGCAAAATATCATTCTGACCGGAAACGTGTGTTTTACGTTTAAAACAAGATGATTAAAAAAACTCACTACAGTCATTTAGTCAATTTTGATGACCGATTGCATTCTCCGCGGCGATTTGGGTAAGCATCGAATTGCAATTGGTTAATTAACGATTCGGATTTGATTCTGTACGGGGATGTCTGATTTTCATTTGCATAGTCGAAATTCCGTCCTCATTTTGCCGTTTCAGCTTACATCCGAATGGGCAAATATTGCATAATTGGCGAGGGTTCGATCATTCGTCCGCCCTACAAATATTTCAGCAAAGGTAATTGGGCAAATAATTCCTTCGTCTTATTTCTGATTGTTTTCCATTTTAGGCTTTACGTATTTTCCCGTCCATTTTGGTGATTACGTTTTCATTGAGAGGGTAACACATTAAATGAACTAATTAAATGCAAAGAAAATGTTTTATTTTTTCATCGGGACATCTTTCCGACGGATTTTTACCAAAATGTGTGTGTCGAGGAGGGTCATTTCAACCTCCACCCCCATTTAGTATTTTATTTTCACCGTTCCCTTTTCATTTCTTCAGGGCTGTGTGGTCGTTGCTGCTTACGTCGGCAGTTTTGTGCACATCGGTCAGAACAGCATCGTCGGACAGAACTGTGTGGTCAAAGACTGCTGCTTTATTCAGCCTGACAGTGTGCTAATGCCCGACACCGTCGTCCCCCCGTAAAATTAAAAATTTAATAAATATTTGCCTTGGGGGTTCGATAGTTAAAAATAATAATTATTCGTTTGTTTTTTATAAATTGATGCGGAAGGATCAAAGATTCACCAACTTAAGCACAAATTAATTGTTTTTAGCTTTTCCATCGTTGGCGGTAACCCTGCCCGCGTGTTGGCCGAATGGCCTCCGACGTGCCAATCGCTGATGGTCGATGCTTGTGCCGGTTTTTTTGACAATTTCCAACCAGAAACGACGATGACAAAGAAAGATTCATTTATCATCGCTTCTTCATAATCCATCTTTTATAAATAAATCTTATTTATTTATTTTCCAATTCCTTTTTTTTTGGTTTTTGCCAATAATTGTCAGTTGCTTTTCCATTTCTGAATTTTATGTATCCTCATATTTTCGTAGGTTCCGTGTTTTTGATGCTTCCGACCATCAAATGGCTCAATGGCCCTTCCGACGACTGTCCCTCCTCCAAATTGTTTCTGCTCGACTCCGACTCCTTTTCGCTGTTTCGTGTGAATGACAAGCCCCCCGGTGGTTCCGCTGCTCATTTGGCCGGCCCTTCCGCTTTTTCTGTCGACCCTTTGGTTTCGTCTTGTTCCCCCCTTTTGCAGCGGCAGGAACAGGTAAGGGGAAGAACTTATCCCATCGATCTTCATCCATCCATTTTTCAGGAATTGGTCCGTTCCTTCTCCTTGGACCACACCAGGGACAATCGGCTGGCCATTGGCTTCACCAGCGGTCGGATAAGCGTCGTTTCCGCTAACACACAACCCGGCGTAAAGTTGGCGCAAATTCAATGCATTTGGCGAGCAAAAGCTCTAATTTTAAGGTATTTGCGAGGCGAAGACATTCGGGAGGCACAGAAAGGCATCAATTGTTTGGATTGGAATTTTAACGATTCGTCACGACTTTGTGCAGCCTATGAAAGGTAAATGCAAACTGTGAATTTAGGGATGGGAGAAATGAAGCAATGGTCAGTTAGGGGTGGGGGGGGGGTCAAGTGGGACACCGCGACTGACGAAATCACTAATTACCATTTTATAAAATGTGATCCCATCATCAATTACGTCCTTTTCCCGAGTTAAAAAATATTCGTTTAATTCCATGTTTAGGAATCGTGGTACTGATCATGCTGTTGTTGTGTACGATTTGAACAGGACGACGCGCAATGTGCGTGAATTGCCAATGTCAATTTTCGAGGCTAATTTTGCTGAGAAAGTGCTCAGTGTCTGTTGGTTCAGGTTCCTCCCCTGCTTCTGTTTCCAATTCTCTCCTCTTCAATTGGTTTGCTCTTTTTAGAGACGACCCAAATTTGCTGCTAATTAATGCAAGTCGCGGAATTCGAATTGCGGACATTCGCGAGCACGGCAATTTCCACAGCACTTTGAGTGTCCAAAATCCGTTGATGGGCCTTTGCAGTGAGCCCAACTTTGGCTTTCGGTTCTAAAAAATGAATTGATATATCCTTTTATCTCATTTTCAATTTAGTTTTGCTTGTTTCGCTCACAATTTGGTTTTTGTTTATGATCGTCGTTCTTTGGGTTCTGCGCCATTGCACGAAATTGAAGCTTGTGTAAGTAAAGGGGTGTTGTTTTGTTTTTTAAATGCATTTTAAATAATATTTTTATTACATAATGGGGGACTAACAATAAACAAAAAAACAGCCATGAAGTAATGATTTTTGATTGCTTTTATTTTAGAGAATTCTTGGTCTTTCATTGCATTTTCACCATTTCAGTCAAATTCCAAAGTGTTAAACAAATTGGCGTGGCACAACCGCCGTCTCTTCCATCTGACAGCTTTGGCCAAAGATTGTGGCAATCTTTTCAATTTTTCCATTTCATCCTCCGCCTTTTCTGATCGTCAAAAAAATTTGACTGGCGCTGCCGACCCATCGTCGAACATTTACAGTCAATTGGACCCATCGCAACGGAAGGGACTCGACGTTGATGGTCATTCCTACGGAGTTCATTTTTACTCGGTTTGGATTGTTTTTTGATTTAACTTATTGTTGTAAATCATTCTTTGAATTCATAATTGTCGAAATTTTCAGTTGCCCGGAGTGTCGTCTTTGACCTCCTTCGACTGGCACCCGACCATCAGTGATCGGTTGGCACTTTTACCTGTCCAAGAAAAGCCAATGGCTTTTGCCCATTCGATTGCCTCCACGAAACGAATTGCCATAATTAAAGTAGGTCTTAACGGTTTTTTTTTTGCTAGGTTTTATTGTGTTTAGCTTCGTGATGACGTCAATTCCGTCATTGGTCCTTCCGGTGACTTTTGTATTTCGGCCGGGCCGCAGCTGAACTTCGAAAACGGCGAGAAACTGTTGGCCAAACCCAACTGCACTTCTGACATTGACACTGAAACACTGTTAAAACGACGGGTACTCGCCGGCTACGGCTACGGAAATTCACTGAACGCATTGGCAAGTGAGTGAAAGGCATTCATTCAGTCAGAAAAATTAATTATTTGTTTTAAAAAAGCACTGCTCGAATATTCGAAGAAGGCCATTGAGAGGGACCAATTCGCTTCGGATGATTTACGCTTTTGCTGGGATTGGCTTTGGATGCAATTCCAATCGGCGGATGCTAACGAAATGAAGAAGAATTACGGGACCATGTGCGAAGCATTGTTTGGATGTCCTTAATTAATTTAATTACATTTCTAAGGTTCGCTGGCGTTAAACACATTTTGAAAGGCACAAAGTCCAATTCGACCATCAAACAGGACGAAATTACTTACAGAAACCGAGTGAGTGGGACCACAAAACTTTGGTTACATAAAATATTTTATTTTCTTTTCGGATTTTTGTCAACGAAAAACGACTCAAAATTTTGCGTATGTGCAATTGGCCCAACTGCGCCGTGAGGGACGAGTGCAAGGCGCGGTTTGACGAAATCGCGACTCAAAACGGAGTCTTCGGTATCACTCGCGCGGCGGCGTTGGCACTTTTTTCAGTGCAGGGAATGCTCAGCAAAGAGGTGGCCACAGTCGGGAAAGGCTTTTGACAATGATCAGAATTCATCTCCCCTTAAAAATAATTATTCATTTAATGCCATTTGTTTTCATTTCTTTTTTCCGCTCCAACTTTCTATTCAGTCCATCTTTCAGTATTTGACTCATTTGAGCGAGTTCACTCATTCGCGCGAATTTGCCGAAACGTGGTGCCGTTCCCCCGCCTTTGTGACCAATTATCAGCGAATGGCCGATACGGTGCTGAACATTTTGCAGAAGTACGACGGTGTTCGGGTACCGAACTATGAAAGTGTGTGCGAGGGACTGACAGGGGACGACTATTTGCTGGCAATTGTTAAGGTATAATGGTGAAACATTTAAAACTGTTTCTGTTTCTTCATTTATCCTATTCGTTCAGTTCCTCGCCAGACGTGACAAAATTTACAACCGGATTTACAACGAAATCTTCGAAAGTGTGAGTGAATCGCTCAAAGTTTTCACTATTTTCGATTCAGAAAATGGCTCTTAAAGACAAATTGGCATTTGCTGCCATTCACATGGACGACGACTTTCTCGGCACTGCTCTCGAAAGGCTCGTCGAACGGCTCACTTTGGAGTTTCCACTGACCACTTTATTTGTCAATGGCCTCGACGACCAAACGGAAAGTCACCAATTGTTACACCGGTAAGAAAAGACAATCATTTGCATATTCAATGGGTTCTCCTCACTTGGCATTTTCAGTTACCTCGACCTCACCGGTGACCTCCAAACGGTGTCTCTTCTTCTCGTCATTGGCAATTGTTTTCGCGGGTGCGCTGCGTTTCGCGAGGAAACGCCCAATTCGCCCGTTGGCGGCGTTAAGGCGGCGGATCTTTTGGAGTGCGCAATGTAAGCGGAGAATAAAATTCACAAAGATAAAGCAATAATTTTAGTGAAGCTGAGCCTCGTGGGAGTTTAAGGAGGAAAAGTTTGCATTGTTTCCGCGATTATTTGGAATTGCTCAACCGGTGGAAATTTTGGTAACCAGAAAATATTGTAAAAAAAAGGCGGGCTTAATTTTAAAATATTTTAGGTTAGTGAAAACTTTCATCTGTTCATTTTTGAGACCGAAAAATGCGACGGGGGGAAACGAACGACCGAAAACAATGGCAGTGCAGGTGAGAGAAAAGGGAACACACATTTAAGTAATAGTACCAATGGTACCCCGTCTTTCTCGAAAACAAAATTTTTGAAATTTTAAAATCCCTCATAACTATTTTTTAAGGCTGTGATCGCATGCACTTTTTGCGGTTCGCCCATTTACCCAACGGTCGCCGAACGCATTGAAAACCTGCGCCTTTACACTCCAAAAATGTCCTCTTTTCCGCGTCGCCATGGCCCCACGAGGACGCGCACAATATCATGCCTATGCAGAAAGCCTTTGCCCAAAGGTCAGTTGAGTCAAATTCAAATAAGCCAACAAAAAACTGAATCCCGCCATTTCACTTTTTAGCAAATTAATTTCAATTTCAGTGTATGATTTGCCGTAAACACATTGGCGGCGCATTGGAACCCGAAATGGTGGCGCAAAGCGAAGATGGAAACGCCGTTGCCGCATCGGCAATTGACCATTGGGTGGTTTGGTGCGGAAGTTGCAACCACGGCGGACACTTGGCCCACGTGCGCGATTGGTTCAGCGAATATTCGATGTGTGCGGTGAGCGGATGTGAATGCAATTGCGTGAAGAGGGACAACCAATTGAGCGACGGACTGACGATGGACGCAGTCGGTGGTCGGAAGAAGGGGCAACGATTGGCAGTGACCACTGACAGAGTTGTAAAACATTTATATTTTCATTTTGTTATATTCTCATTAATTTACAAAATTTTTGTATATTTATAAATAAATAAATGTTTATAAATGGGCGAAGTAAGACAACAACAATATAGAAAGGACAGACAGTGATGAAGTGAGAGGTTTAATTTCTAAGAGATCATTTGGCAACGGTGAGGACTAACGTATTTTACAACAATTGCATAAAAACAGTTTGGGTAGTAGAACTGCACGACAATATAAACTCATTGCATTGTACTTTTTGCTAATGCCTGTACACATCCCTTGGAATGGCATCACCGAACTTTGTTCGGTAATCTTCGTACAAAATGTCGTTTAAATTAAACTCCGGGGAAATGTTGCGCTTCCGCTTCGAAACTCTGATTGGCTTCGGGTTGGGTGCTGGGCAGTCATTGGCCATTGTTCGTTTTGTCATCGTCCCGCCCTCTTCCGCTTTGTCTTCTCCGTTCATTTCCTGTTTTTCCTCTTGTCCTTTCGTCTCTTCCGTCTCGTTCTTACTGCTTATCTCCTCTTCCTCTTCTTCTTCCAACCTCCCTTCATTCCTCTCTTTCCCTGCTCCATCTTCTTCTTCTGCCGTGTCTCCGTCGTCCTCTTCTTGCCTGGAAGTCCCATTGCTCTTCTCTTCCGTTTCGTTCTTACTGCTCATCTCCTCCTCTTCTTTTTCTTTCATCCTCGCTTTATTTTTCTCTTCATCTTCTCCGTCCTCTTCCGTCCTGACTTTTTCCTCTTCTTCCGTGGTTTCTTCTCTCTCCTTTTCTGTCCCATTTTTGCTGCTCGACTCCTTTTCCTCCTCCTCCTCCTCTCTTCCAGCCTCGCCCCATTTCTCTCTCTCCCTCCTCCATCTTCTTCTGCCATGAAAGTCCCATTGCTCTTCTCTTCCGCTGTTTCTTGGTTCTCCTCCTCTTCCTCTTTGTCCTGTTCCGCTCCCTCTTTCTTTTCCTCTCCGTCGTCCTCTTTCGTCCTGCCTTTTTCCTCTTCCCCTATCTCTTTGTCTTTGCTGTTCGTTTCTTCTTTTTCATCTTCCGCCTCCTTTTCGTCCCTTTCTCTCGTCCCGTTTGTCTCTTCCACTTGCTTCCTTTTCCTCCTGCCGTTTCTCTTTCTGTGCCCTTCACTTCCTTCCTTTGCGTTTCTCCTTTTTGCTCTCATTCTTTGGATTGGCTCTTCTCCTCTGTTCCGTTCTCTTCCCTTTTCGGCTTTTACTCTCTAAATTTCCTTTTTCTTTGTTTTTTCTCTTTTCCATTGCTTTTGTTTTACCATTCGCTTTTCTCCATTTGCCATTTTCCTCTGCTGTTTCGGCTCATTGTCTGCTTTTGGCTCAGCTTTCCTTCTCCAAATTGGAATTCGCCCATTCATTGTCAAAGAACGGTTCAGTGGCGATTTGTCGGGAATTTCGAACTTTAAAGACCGGGACAAATTCAACGTCTCTCTGAGGTCTGAAAGAAAAAAAAATGATTAGCGAAGTCCGAACCCAATTGTCTCTGACATTCCAATGACTCTTCGCAAGTTTCGCCGTTCTGTTCGGCATTTTGTTGGGGCAATTCCCCGCCGGTGACTTTCAACAAATGCATTGACAATGGGTTGAGCACCGCCACTGCGCCGCCGCCGTCTTCCGCCGCCGCCGCGCGGCACTTTCGGTAGCCAGTGGCACGCAATTTGTACTTTTGCTCCTCCTCTTCGTCAATGTCCTCGCTTTTTATTCTTCGGTCGAATTGAATTCGCGACCTTATTTTGGTGCCGCCATTTATAGAAAGAATCTCGCCGAAATTGGCAGCCAAACGACGATCGGCGAAGGCACCCATTCGAAGCCTAAGGAAAAGCGATTTGAAATATAAAATTTAATTTGAAATAATTTAATTTGATTTCAATAAGTGATACCTTTCGCATGTTAAACATTCGCAATTGCAATTTCCGTCTCCGAAAAAGTTGTCCCCGTAAAAGCAATTAATCTCTGCGCCCGCCTTTATGTCCCTCAGAACGTTTATCGTCGCGGTTTGCTGTTTGTTCGGCACAAATTCGCAGTTCGGGGCGCAGTCGTGGTTTATGTAGGCACCGGGACCAAGCCAAAGCTGGGCACGCTTCTTCCTTGGGGAATGTTTTACAAGTGAATTTCCCGAATTTTTTGCCATTTTGGTCTCCATTTTTCAAAAATATGGTAAAATTGGGGTCCTAAATAATGGGGAAAGCAATCCGAATTTTTAATGAGTAAAAGGCGACCGACCAAATGCCTCCGGCGTTTACCTGGTGCTGTACATCACTGAGAAGTCGTTGATGTCCTTGCGCAGAATCGCCCCCTCTTCCGTTTTGCTCAGTTCGCCGATCACTCCGAAAAGATATTCGATGGTGTCGCCCTTTTGCCAATTTCTGGTCGCTATTAGCATCGCCCCGCGTCTGTTCTCCGCGTTGTATCTGTGGCACGGGCGAAATGTGAAGCCGGAAGAGACGTCGTACATCATCAGAAAGCGGAGGAGCTAAACAAAGCGAAATTGGGAGGGGAATGGACACGGAAAAACAGCGGACGAAGCGGAAGAGTGCACAAATCCCAACCACCTCCCGCCGCCGAAAAAAACTTTTTAAAACTTAAAATTTAATTCGCCGAAATTAAGTGCCGCGGGAGAAGAACAGCCAGCCAAAAAAATTTTTGTGTGAAATTCTCCAAAAAAATTTGCGAATTTGGTCGACCGATAGCTCAGGATTTCTCCTTGCTAATTATAATCAAACAAAATTTATAAAATGGCATTTAATTTTCATTAAAAAGTCCCATTCTCACGTGGTCTTTGAAGTTTTGCACTTCTTGTTCGGATTTGCTTGCCAAAAAATCTGTGACCGTTCTCAACGACAAAAGTGATTGGGTCAGTACAATTGCGTTGCCATTGTCCACAAAATTGGAGAGTATTTCAATGATTTGCCTCCGTTCTTCTTCTGCCAATGGCTTATGACTAAACAATCGGAACAATCAATGAAAACAAACGGAAAAGAAAACGAACTCAAAGCTCATTTTATGCGTCTGAAAGCCCAAAATTGTATCCACGAGAATAGCTGTACAGAGATCTAAAAACGGTCCAATCGGAGTTTCAAAATTCAAAAAACAAATTCATCCGAACCATCATTTTCACATAATTCCTTGGGAGTCATTTGGTGGCTGCGACTCGGCCGCAATTTCAGTAAGGAAGAGGCAGCAGCAGTACATGAGATCATCATCAGTAAAAATAAAATAAAAATGTGAAATGTCGCTGTGTTTTAAAGGATGTGGAAGAAGTGACATAACTTTTTAATGGAAGACATTTTTAAGATTCTTTTTTTTGCAAAAATAAAACGAAAAATAATTCGAATCTGTTCAGACAGTCCATTTTGATGGTTTATGAGTAGGTAAAACTAATAAAACCATCTCTAGCAATAAATGTAAAATTTTGTTCGAATGGATATCATATTGTGTGTTCACTGATAACCTCGGAAACTCCATAAAAAAAATTCAAAAGTAGGAGGGAGGGGAGGGGGGGGGGGGAGGGCTAGGTATGTAGCCAGAGTGTTACAACATTAAGGTTTTTTAAAAGTTAACCCGAACTCATACATATACCTACTCCCTCGCCTCTTACTAAAAAAGAAAAGGAATGAAAATTATCATTTATTGACGAAAATGAATATAATATGGACAAAGGCGAAAAATAGGTAATTTTTTGGGTTCATTTACAACGGATGTTTTGGTTGGTATAGGCACTCACTCAGTAAGGACAAATGGGATGTAATTATACAATGACGTAGGAGAGAGATTTATTGAGAGTACATGGTCTGGGACCGGGATGATTTGGAGGGATCAGTGAAAAATGGGAACATTTGGAATAAAACGGACAGAAAGAGCCATCGCAGTCAAATCTAAACAGTTTCACGTGCTAATCCGGCATGGAAAGGGGAATTCTTGGCAGCGTTTCAAGCAAAAGGACATATTCTGTCAGGCGATTGGATGGCTCAACGGGCAGCCTGGCCAACTTCCTGAACTCGCCATTTGTAGAAACAAACGGAAAAGTTAAAAGGTGCGCTACCAATGCAAGCCGAGTTTGTTGTACAATTGTTGATTTTCATGGTCCAGAGTTTTCTCGAGAGCGGAAATAGTCTTGAATTTTGGTTTTTACAAAAATTGAAATAAACTTTTTTTTCACCACTTACCCTTCTGTTCAGACAGACCACCGGCCATAACGAAATGCCGAAGCTGCAGCAGCAAAAAAGCAATCCGCAGATCAACCAGCGCAAGTTTCTGCTCACATTCCTCTGAAGAACGTAATTCACACGTCGCAATGTGTCGTCAAACTCTTCCGGTGCCAATTTTCCTGTCAGAGCGCTAGGAAATTCCGTTGAAAAATGCGAGTTAAGGCCAAACCTTCGAAGAAAAAACAAGTCCTATTAATCCTAATTGTCTTAAATTACTCTTCTCACATGGTTAGGTGCCCAACTCCACGAATGACAATTGGTTCTGGTGTTATCGTCCAATCCTGTTTTGGTAAATTTTCCAAATTCTCATCGCTTTCCATCCGTTCAATTCCGACCTCCATAAGACATAAGCGCAGAAGTAATATTGGAGTTTGTTCCCCCGCTGCTCAATTCATTTCTTTGCGTTTTCGGGGGTCACTGATTACGAATCCAGCATCCATGTTGACCATTCCGGACTCCGAACACGAATTCATTAAAAAACCAAAAAATTTACATTTTCGAACTCGCATTTTTGGTTCAAACTTTGTTTAAAAACACGGAAACAAACTGAAAGGCAACAATAAATACTTAAGTAAAATTTCTTTTAAACCATTTCAGAGAAAAATGAGAATTCGAAATTTGGCTTTCGACTTTTTGTTCAAATTCACCTTCGGGATTTCGAATTGTCAAATGGATGCCGAATTTCGTTATCAGTGACCCCGAAAACCCAAGGAAATAACTATGTTTTTTGACATTATAATTTTTGAAAATAAAAAAAGAGAATAAAAACGCGGTTTTTTACGATTATTCGTTCTACTCGGGGGTTATCGGGGTCGCTAATCAAGAACATGTCATTCATTTCGACTAATTCCTAAGCCCGGACTCGAATTCGAACAAAAAATAGAAAGTTCACAAATTAAAGAATTTCGAATTTTTCGTCTTAAAAATGCTTATATGTATTTTTTATTGCTAATTATGGCTTTCGGTTTGCTTCCGTGCATTTAAACCCTTTTTGAAACATAAATCCAAATTTTGAAAATTTGAATTTTCGATTTTATGTTCGAATTCGGGTTTAGGAATTGGTCGAAATGGATATCATATTCGTGATCAGCGGCCTGATAACCCCCTAAAAGAACGAATAATCGTAAAAAAAAGCCTTTTTATTCTCTTTTTTTAATGGGACCAGTAAAAGGCAGTATTACCAAAAAATTTGACAAAATTGTTTTGAAGAATGTGTTTTGGTCAAGCCCAGTGTCAGACAAAATTGTTCATAACGCCAAAGAGCGTAATTGTCGTGAATTTTTGCGCGCTAATTTTTAATTTACATGCCTTTTTTGTATTTTTTAATTTGATCAGCCATAACTCGCTTAATTCCCAACCAAACCGAACAAATTTGATATCTGAAAAAAATTTTTGAAAAGGAGAATCTTTTTCTAAGTGAATGCTCAGCACAAAGTGATAGGAATTATAAAGAAAAAGAGAAACGACGAGATAGTACTAGGCTTTTCTCTGCACAGTGGAGTTGACCTATAGTGCCCATGCCAATAAATAGTGGGGGTTTTAGTATAGTTGAAGCAGTCATTTCATTTCGACTTTGTGTGCTTTTTATAATTTTTATTTCGTTTTGTAGCCCTTGTTAATTTTCAATTCTAACCCCGAACCCGGACTCGAATAAAAAATTTTAAACAAAATTCACATTATGCACCAAAATAGGTCAAAATGCTCGAAACAAAATTTGCTTTGTTTATCGGCACGGATAGAATTGAGAAACAAGCAGACAAAAATTATTTTGAAAAAAAAATTTCATCTTACCATCACGTTTACTTTTACTGATTTAGAGCATATAATTTTTGTTTTGTCCCTTTTATACATATTCACATTTTATTTATCGCATTGTTAAACATAAATCTATTGATTTCAGAAGATAATAAAGTTTTATTGTCATTAGAGAATGGTCCTCTGTTGGCTTATGAGTGATTTGGTCGATGACCCGCGGGAGCCGTGCCATCGAAATCCTTCCGTTTTCGTTTCCCTGGACGATTTGGCCGTGTCGGGCGTCGAATATTTCCACGTATTCCCTCCCCCCCCCCCCCATTTTACCTAATTTACTTAATTTCTCCTCATTTTCGGTCTTTTTGTCCAATGAATGCGTCGCTTTGTCTTCGCTTTCGCTGTCACGTGGTTACAATTATCGAGATCAAATTGTGATTAGCCCCGAAAGATTGGCCAATTACGGACAATGCATCAGCAAATTCTTTGAGGAGCATTTGCATAATGACGACGAAATTCGATACATTCGCGCGGGAGAGGGATATTTTGACGTACGATCGAAAGCTCTGATCTCCGGCTCCGTTTTGCCCTCTTTCGCCTTTGTCAATGCTTCCGCTTCCGCCGACCCTCTCAACGCCACTTCGGCCTTCGGCCTTCCCTTTCTTCGTTAAGTTCATGTGCTGTTCAACGGACCTTTGAACGAGCGAGGACAGTATGAATTCACTGTAGTCAGCAACAACCGCAATTACCCCGTGTACGTATTCGCCCGAGACCCCGTCAGATACAAACAGGTCGAATTCGGAGGGGGGTGGCAACGGATGACTAATTTGGGCACCACTCACAATGCCTTTCAGAGATATGAAATGGCGGTGCAACAGCTTCTGGAACATAAGGGCGTCGTCAATGGTATCAGGTGAATGCACTTTTCTGGTTATTTAAATGACCAATTCTTTCCCTCTCTCGCTTAATTATGCAAAGTTCGTTCAGGGATGCTTTGGTCTTCGCGGCTGGTGCCAGCAAATCAGCAGAAGTCCTCCATGGACGTTGTGCGAGTGAGGATAAAATGCGCGTTGCGGTTTGTTAAAGTAATTGAGATTAAGCTTTTAAACAAATTTATTTCAGATGAGGGACAACGGTTCAGCCATCATATGCTCTATATGCCTTTGCCCAATTTACAACGATGAATCCGTGTTTTTCTGATTTAGAGCATATAATTATTTAACATTTTGTTTTGTCCCTTTTATACATATTCACATTTTATTTATCGCATTGTTATACATATATCTATTGATTTTAGAAGATAATAAAGTTTTATTTGTCGTTCGAGAATGGTTCTCTGTTGGCTGATGAGTGATTTGGTCGATGACCCGCGGGAGCCGTGCCATCGAAATCCTTCCGTTTTCGTTTTCCTGGACGAATTGGCCGAGTCGGGTGTCGAATATTTCCACGTATTCCCTCCCCCTCCGTTTTCCTAATTTGCCCAATTTCTCCTCATTTTCGGTCCCTTTGTCCAATGAATGCGTCGCTTTGTCTTCGCTTTCGCTGTCACGTGGTTACAATTACATAAAAAAACTTCGAAAAGGGGGGGGGGGGACAAACTTTACTATTACCCCGGTTTTTTTGGCATTTCCGCAACTCGATTGGGTAAGCTTTCCGTTTGATACTCTATTAAAAACCAAAATTCCAATTAAATAATTGTCAAACATTATGCCAATTTATTGATGATTTTCCCCAAAAGCCTCAAAAATCCTCAAAATTTCTCAAAGCCACAAAAATCTTCAAATCATCATTTCAAAAAAAAAAACCTCATTGGCCTATCAAAAAGCCAAAAAATGAGGATAAATCCTCAGATATGCGTACCCTGATTACCGGCTTTCTTTTAAATACGCTCTTCAGCAATGCTGAAAACTCCCGGAAGCTATTTTACATGAATTAAGACAACAACAACAAAAATCATGTCTGGTAAAGTGCATTAGTACCCGCTTCCTTTGGTTTCTAATTCGCCAACACTCAGAGGAATGCCAAAGAAAAGACCTTCTCTTGCGGTAGGTGACATGATTTGTGGCAATGGTAAAGAATTGTGGTCCCGGATTTATTTTTTAATAAATTTTATTTTTTATTTTCGGCTCGAAACTAACTTTAAGCGGTTTTAGAGGGTGCTGATTGCTAATCTGAACTCGGATTTATCCAATTCCGAACACCGGATTCGAATTCGAACATAAGTTGAAATTTTTTTCCAACTATTACATTTTCATGGGGTAAAAGCTTCAATCCATTCAACAACTAGTTTTTTGATATAAAACAATGCTTCAATTGTTAATTGGATCAAAATACGTAATTTTTGCCAAAAATTTGACCGGTTTTAACGTATATTTCTGAGAAAAATTTTCAACTTTTTGTTCGAATTCGGGTCCGGGGTTCGGAATTAGGCAAATCCGAGTTCAGATTCATAACCAGCACCCTCGAAAACCCCTGTAAACTGAATTTGAATCTAAAAAAAAGGTTAAATTAGGGACCACAATTCTTTACCATTGCCATTTGCTTTCCATTCGGCCTTTGTTAATTCCGAGTCGCTAACAGCTTCTTCGGAGAGGTGCGAGTGTTGTCCCTTCCCCCGAGATTCACTCGGCTTCGTCGAGTCTCGAAAGTGCTTTCTCTTTCCACCAACAAAACGTAAGGACAGCCTTTCTGTTCGGCAAAAACAATGTCCTCGCATTTTCTGGCGACAGAGAAGCCCCAGGTAAGGAGAAAAATTCAAACTCGAGCATTGATTGCTTTGCAGGTTATTTGTCGCTTCATCATGACCAAAATCGGGTGCTTATTCTCAAATGGGTTCCGAATTCGCTTCTCCTTTCGAAGTATGTTATATTCATTTAAGCGATTTGTTGCATAATGATTCACTTTCACCCATTTTCGCTTCATTTTAGACCCGGGGGTTCAACAACAAATGCTGTCAAAAGTCCAAGTCACTCATCGCATTGTGTGCCGGTGTCGATTAAATTCGAGACCGTTTCACATTTGCACTTGCACAAAAGTGGTCCGTGTCTATGCCAAAAATGTTGTCAATTAATTGTCCCTCCCTTTCAGAGGGCACTCTCTCATCTTCAATTGTCCTTATCGATTCTGATGGTGTTCAACAGTTTTGCTTTTCATTCTCTCTTGAGCAGCATTGTTTCTCCTTTCTGAAGACGTTGGAAGGCGCACTTTCCCCACTTTTCAAAATCGACCCCCCATTAAATTCCATTAAAATCGAATGCGGTGCCACAGGTCGTCCACTAATGGGAATTCGATTTTATTTTCAATTTGTTCTTTTAGAACCATTTGCTGTTGATTCGACCACTAAACCTTCAACTTTGTTTAAATCGACTGATTGTTCTCACGAAAAAGTACCTCTCGTTCAAAAGCCCGGTTCTGAGTTGGTATTTCGCATTATTTCCTTCGCTTCTCCGAGTTTTGACCAGAAAATGCCGTTAGAAAAGTAAGTGCCAATGGAAAGTTCATAAAATTCGACCCATTTTAAAATGTTTTAGTCGTTCATTTTCGCGTTCTTCCACGCAAGAATCGGCAAAATGCGAAGGACAAAAACCGAAGATTTCTTTACGGTTGGCCGAATATTTAATTAGATTTCCTTTTGCCTTAAATAAATTTTGATTCTATTTTATCCATTTAACTTCAGTGAATCGCTGAGCAATGCGACCAAAGCGATGCAAAGCCAAATTTTGGCGAGGGCATTCCTCGGATGGCTCACCTACTCACAACACTTGCGCAAAATCCGACTAAACTTGGCCTCCATTGTGACCATCGAGAGATTTATCCCTAATTCGGACGGAATGGAAGTGCCGGTGAACGAAGCATTTTGGCGGATTTGTCGTTCTGAAAAAACAGTGAGACAATTAAATAACATAATTAGTCATTTGCTCACTCTTTGTAGATTGTCCTTTTCAAGCAGTTCCTCACCAGAGTTTACTTTTGTGGCATTGAGCCGACTTTGAGGTCAAAAGTGTGGCCGTATTTGCTGCGATTGATTGAATGGCACGAGGACTTTGGACGTCGCGAATTGGACGCCATTGACGAGACGTACAGAAACGATTTGAAAGAGTGGACAGAAATGGATGCGAAATTAATAACGGAGGAACGAAATGGGGTGGAGGAGGAGGAAGAGGGTTTGTCATCCGATATTACTTTTTTGTTTACGTCCTCCGCCAACAGCACTCTCCGACTCATTGTCAACCCACCAAAGTGAGGAAGACATTTCCCGGCATTTCCCTCCCATTGGGGCCATTGGCTCAATAAATAGCGAAGTGTTCGAAGAAAGCGGCGTTTATTTGGAAGAGAAAAGGACCACCGACATTTCTAAGAAGGAAAAGGTGATAGTGCATTTATATTTAAATATAACCAATTGGCACTTTTCCTCTTTTAGGCATTTTCTAAGGAATTCGCCAACAATTTGCTCAGAATCAAAAAGGACGTCGACCGTTGCGACCGAACCACCAATTTTTACTCATGCCACGAGAATTTGGACATTTTGCATCGCATCATTTGCACGTACATTTTCCGTCGGCTGAAGTTGGACTTGGAAGACGGTTACGTGCAGGGAATGTGCGATTTGGTGGCCCCCCTTTTGGTGGTATTTCGGCACGAGGCTCTGACATTGGCCTGTTTTGAGCGACTGATGCTGCGACTGCGACGGAACTTCCCACAGAGCGCCCAAAACAATGGCGGAATGGAGGAAAACTTGAATTATTTTGTGTGTTTTCGTCTTTCGCATTTTGTTTTATTTTTTATCCTTTCAGCGTTCTCTGGTCGAAGTGATGGACCCCGAGCTGTACTGTCAGCTGATGCGCAACATCGACTATTCCTTCGTCGTTTTCTATCGGTGGATTTTGCTCGACTTCAAAAGAGGCATCAGAAAAAAAGAATCATTCCCAAATTAATCGCTAATTTCCTTTCAGAATTGGTTTATAAAGAAGTGTTCCAACTTTGGGAAGTGATTTGGGCTGCGGAAATGAGCTGTTCTCGTCATTTCGAACTGTTTTTTGGGCTGGCGCTGCTCAGCCAATACAGGCAAATGGGAAAATAAAGGAAAAAACAATTGCCGACCAAATAAATAATTATTTAGAGATGTTCTGATCGAAAATGAGATGGATTTCACCGATGTGATCAAATTTTTCAATGAAATGGCGGAGAAACACAACGCCGACGATCTGCTGAACATTGCACGCCAAAAGCTGCAGACATTCCAAGAAGTAATGCTGAATCTCAACGGCACCAATTGAATCCCAATTCAAAATAGTTTAATTGTCTGAAATTCATTCCGAATTTTACTTATTTCTGTAAGCTCTCAACTTTTCATTTCTAAGCGTTTATCGAAAGTCCCAGTTTTTTTTTTCTTTGCTTCTTCCCCGTGAGCTTAATTTCTATTATCTTATTTTAATGTGATTGATCTCTACCTTCCTACTCATATCAAATCTTAATCATTAATGATCATTTTTTGTAAATATTAGTCACTATTTTATGTATAAGTTGTTAAATAAATCCCAGTCTATCGGCAAACAAAAAACAAACGTCTTTTTAAAAGCATTAAGATATTTTATTCAGATATTTACACGACATGAAAAAAGGTGTAGAGCTAAATCAATTAAGGTAGTTTTCAATGAGATAGAAAAAAGGGTTCTCCGTCTAATTCACTCTTTTTTGAGTGCTTTTACTATCACGACTTCCGTTGTTCATTTTAACATATCTAGGTCGAGGTTTGTTCGCAAAAAGCATATCCCTGGAATAGAAAAAGCCGCGGTTGACCCAATGTCCGTAAATGGCGAAGGAAGCGCCTGTAACAATAGATAAATCCTTTTAAAAATTATGAAAATCATTATTTACTTTCGGCTTCGTGCCGTATTTCCCTGGACCGGTAGGGCCGCGTTCTAAGCTCAGCTGAAAATGGAAGAAATGAATGTTCTGCAATTTCAAATTGGCCGGATTTTATGATAACCTCTATCGAATTTGAGTTTGAACTGCTTGAAGTTCCGAAGCCGCACCATAAAACAGACAGAAAATTGTGCAACACGGAAAAGGCGACGGATTTGTTCAGGAGGGCGTTTGAATGGCGTGGGTTCCACCATTCGAGCGGGGGAAGGGGGAACGCCGACCCAAGCGGCCATCCAAACATGGGACAAACAGTCGCAACTCGAAACTCTGACTGACGGATTCACCATGAGCAGACGCCGAATCTGACGAAGGACCACTCAATTAGTTGAAATTAAATCAATGCTAATTGTAAAGCAGGTGGGTGAATCATCAGCCATGATTAGAGGACTTTCACTGTCTGGAAATACAGGCACTTACGTAAATTTTGAGATTCCAAAAACAATATATTCTCACAATTAGTGAGTGGATAGTAAGAATTATTGTTGGTGTGAGGAGTACTTCCCAAAACCGACCAAATCCTTCGCCTCCTCCGAAATGTTTTCCCAGTGTTCCTTGTCAAATTCGTAACGTCCCTCCTGCACCAGTCGCATCATTCGCAACTGTTGTCTGTGGTAGAAAGGGGCGTACCCCGCCAGCAGTGTGTACATGATCACGCCAAGTGCCCACTCGTCCACCTCCAACCCGTAGCCCTCCGCGTTTTCATACATTTGACAGCGCAAAGTTTCGGGCGCCAAATACCCGGGGGTGCCGAAGAGATCTTAAAAGTTTTGATAATGAAAACATCGGAAATATGTGCAAATTGATGCAGTGTCCACCTTTGAGTTTTTGGCCCGGCTCCAATTGTTTGGCAAACCCAAAGTCACTGATCACAACGCGTTTGTCATCAACACACAAAATATTTTCGAGCTGTTTTAACGACGTTTATATTATTTTTAAATTTAAATGACTTTTAGAAATAAAACCTTCAAATCTCGATGGACAATACTTTTCTGAAAATTTAGACATCATTAAAAAGTTATTTATCATCATTGGATCATTAAAATAATATCGTGTTTATTTTTTCTCGTCACTTTGTAAATGACTAACCGAGTGCAAATAATGGACACCGTCAAACCTAAACGTAATAACATTTTCAACTTCATATAAAACAATACAAACAGTTGTCGCATGACGAGTCGCGTCCGTTTTTCGCTGAATGTCACCGATTTGTTCAATGCTTCGAACAATTCGCAGCGTGCCAACTCGAAAATGGCAAATACAAATGTTGGCGTTATAAAGAACTCATGCAAACAAACTGAAAACCCCAGAAAAAAATCAGAGGAAATTTACGAAGGCGTAAGAACGTACTTATGGAGGGATGGCCAGACAACAATTTGAGGAGGCGAACCTCCGAAAAAGTCTCTTCGCTTAGGCGCTTTGCCTCTCTTTCGGACTGTCGTTCGGTGCTCAGATCGACGATTTTGACTGCGTATTCCTTCCTCGACTCTTCAAAATGGAAATGGCATCGTTTCTATGCGCTTTCAGAAGTTCTCCCTAAATCTCACCTTTCTCCACACAACGCCTCACAACCGAAGCGAGTCCCCGGCCGATCACCTGAAAAAGAGCAATTCAATAACAATTCCATGTTTGTAATCAATCAGATTAGTTACGATTTGCACACACTTACCTCTTTTGGCTCATACATACGGTAAAAACCGCTCGGCTGTTGCCCCGCCCCTAAACAAAAAAAACATTACATTTTTTGATTGGCCACCATTTGACAAATCACCCCGAATCGCCTCTTCCAAATCCCTCTGCACGGTCATTTACCATCGGTTTCACCCGCTTTTAGTGTTTATCAAAGCCAAAATGCCATAAAATAAAAAACATAAGGAAAATAGTCTTTCTGTTCAGGTATTACATTTCATATTACCATAACAATGAATACAACATAAACAATTCGGTCGGTTATACCATTCTTTAATTGCATTTAAAACAAAACAAGCATAATAAATGTCGGTGAGCAGGCTTTTCCTCCTATCTGTCAATTTCACTGTCGGCAATAAAACCAATCCTTGCGGAAAAAGACCGGGTTAATTCTTTGACCAGCTGATCCGTCGCACGATCGCCAGAGGCAGTTTTATCTAAAAAGAATTGATGGAACTTAACTGTTTTCATGTCACGAATGTGATATTCACGCCTTTCAATTCTGAACCCCGGGCCCGAACTCGAACAAAAATTCGAAAGTTCTAATTCTCGAATTTTGTCTAAAAATATCAGCGACCCCGGTAACATTTTTGACATTAAAATTTTTGATTTTTCCCGGAGGTTAAAATACAGAATCACCGACAAAAACAAACAAACATTTTTCCATATATTTGCCAAAAAGCTTTTTTGTGTTCTCATTTGACGGATCCAAAGTGAAGATTTTGTTAAGGCATTGCAACATGACCAGCAGCTGAAAAAAGAAATTCGTTTGATTCTTCAAAAGGTTAAAATAATAGGTCGGTCACTTTGTTCTTGTGGAAATAAACTCGGAATGCGACCACCCATAAATCCACGTCTTTGCACGGCATTTGTAGGATGGGCCGGATGAATTTTGTTGCTTCATCTAGCGGATTTTTGGGCTTTGCCAACTTTTTCGGATCCAATGGCTCGGGCTCTATCACATCCAATTCACCGTCAGTCCGTCTCTTCTAAATTACTAATTCCAATTGTTTCTATCCTTTGTGATTTCCCAATTATTTACCTGTTTCCCCTGAATTTGTCCGTTTTGCTTCGCCTTTTCTTCGACCGCCTTCACTTTGTTCGCTTTTCTTCGCATCTTTTTCATCTCTGCTGCACTTATATTCCCTTCTTCTTCAGTGACTTTGTCCGTAAACTTTTGAGGGGTTTCAATCATATCCAAGTAAATCTGAAAAAGTGGGGATGAAAGGTCAAAGAAATAATCGAAATAACCGAAGCAGCCAATTTGGATGCATTGACATAAAATTTCTGAACGTAAAGAAAATCCTCGAAGCGAAGGAAGCGAACATAGGAGGAAAGAGACATTTTGCGAAGACAATCTGAAGGGGCATAAGTAAAATAACAAATAATTTAAAAGAATTACAGTTGTGAAAGTCGTATTGGTCCTCGAAGAAATTGACAAAATGCTAAACACTTTATTTGATGCATTATCCAAAGACATTTGCGGACAAAACATCACTTACCCTTTCAATTTGATGACATTTTCGCAATGCTTCGCCGTATTGTCTCAAATTGGCGAATGCCCTCGCGCATTCCAATTCAAACCACATGCATTGCATTTCCGTCAGACTTTCCACCACATTTGTTCCCTCCCGCGTGAACTTCGCACACATTTCTTCCGCCTGTTGGACATGGCCGGCCCTCAGCAAATACTTGGCGCATTTGCTGTTCACATAACGGTCCGCGGTGTCCAACTCCTGCGCTTGGACCATAAGTTCGGCTGCCTTTGCTGTCTCTTTCGAGTGCTTAACTTTGTGAACAAAACAGTCAAAACCAAAATTAAGAGACAAAAGGTAACCTTATAAATCTTTGCCTTAGTCAGATACAATTCGATTAGTGTTGGCGTGTGTTTGAGTGCTTCGTCGATGTATTTGTGAGCACGTTGGTAGTTTTTCAACCAGTCGAAGTGTTGCGCCAAATAGTAATAAACCCACAACACCGTGGTAGGACATTCCGGAAGGTTCGACCCATCCAACGAAAATCTGTTATAGCCATTTTCTTCAAATTTTCGAACAAATTCCAATAAAATCCGCTCTATAACTGAGACCTAAATTTTTTCTTTAGAATATTGGAATGAATGAAACACACTTTTTGTGAGTCGGAGTAAAGAAGGACGAGATTTTTGAACAACGATGGAATTCCTCGCCGAAGGCATTCAATGAGAAAAGCAAACATTTTGGACTCAAACGCGGACCCTAACAAATTAATAATTAGGCATTAAAATATGATTTTAACACAGTGCTGACCGCTCAAATAATTAAGATGAAGCATTTTTGGAATCGGTGCTTTTGGCCTTTTCTCAATGATCGATTCGTAAAGAGCAGCCAATTTCGGACGGTCGTTGACTTCATCTGTTTATAAAAAAGTCATCAAATTACCAAGATCATTTTGTTAATTTCAAGGAAAATTACCCAACTGATGGCACTTTTCAATCTGCTTGTAATACTGCACACAGTCTTGGTTTCTGTCAAGCAGTGTGTGGTAAGCTCTTTCGGCGTCCTCAAACCGACCCAACTTCACCAAAAGAGAACCTTAAATTAATTAGCAACAAATGAAGCAGCTTCTTCTCTCTTAAACTCAATTAGAAGTATTTAGTCCTTTAATTAAAAAGCTTTGTAATAAAATTAAAAATTTATCAGTGAAAATGGATTACCCCGGTGTTCAAGGTAAGCGAGTCGGTCAATTATGCAGCTGGAATTCTCTTCGAGTTTGTTTAGTGCGTCTTCTATTCTTCCGGCCTCCGTTAGGACCATCACTTCGTAAAGCAAAATTTCGCTGTTCTCATAATCGACGTTCGATGTTGGCTAAAAATAAACCATCAATAAATGCAAATAATTTTTTCGTTCTAACACAAAAGAAGAATGAGAATCACCTTGTTGTTTTTCTTGAACTCCTTGATGATCCCCAACGCCATGGCATATTCGCCCTGCAAATGATACGCCGAAGCATAACCAATCCATCCCATTTTGTTTGAAGGTCGCAACTCGAGCAATTTGTAGCGTGAGTCCTTAAATGGGAACAAAAATGGGTTTAAACGGCACACAACTGACTCGATATCCTTCGAAATCCCTCATTTGCACTTGGAGCACTGACAAATCTCGAAGAATTTGCATATTTTCCGGCTCTATCCTCAAGGCCATTTTATATGCTTTCATCGCTTCGTCGTACTTTTTGTCGGTGCGTTGGGTCAGTCCGAAGACGTGCCAACAAATGTGCGACTTCAGATCAGCCGTCAGTCCCTTCCTCACTATTTCTTGCGCTTCTTCGTGCTTCCCCATACAATTTAGAATCAATCCTTTCATCGCAAGTGTTTCTGAAATTTACACTGTTTTATTCGACTCCCTCCTTTCGCTTAAATAACCTCCATGCTCCGCATAAATTGGGTTCGACATAATCTGTTTTGCACATCTTAAGCCAACCTTGTACTGTTTTTGTTCATAGCACTTCTGAAACTTCTCTACATTAAAGAAATGGAAAAACCCATACAATTAATTTCTTGAAAAGAGCTTGCTCTCTGGAAGGAAGAGCTTGGCAGCTAGAACTAATAATTTGTTGATTAGACATTAAAATCCTGGAATTTGTTTCAGTACACGGCGATTCAATTTTGGGCTCCAAGTACAATTAAGTTGGATTTTTCGTCTAAGTGGTCTGTGAGTTAGTCATCAAAAAGAGGGTCTCAGGTTTAAATCCTCCTTGTGTTTGTGTATAAATTTCATTTTTTATGCAAATAAATATAATATAATTTACAGAACGCCAAAATAATACAAAATTTACTACTAGAGATGGGATTTTTAGGTGCTAAAGTGCAAAATTTTTAGGGGTATATTTAAAAAAAAAATTTTTGAGATCGATTCTTAGGGGGTGTATTTTTCGTTTTTATTGCATTTCTGCTATGAATTTCTGGAAAAAGGCCAAAATAGGTGCTAAAACTCGAAAAATGCCAAAATAGGTGCTATTGATCGAAAATCCAATGGCAGGGTAATAAATAGGGCTGGGAATTTAAGTCAAATGACTTCTTCTTTTTTTTGCTGACTCTAGATGGCCTTAAAATGACTTAAAAAGTGTTCTAAACTTTGTTTGAAGCTTCTAACATGCATTTTTTTGAGGCTTTTTTGACTTTTTTACACTTTTTGGGATTTTTATGACTTTTTTGAGTTTTGCGACTTTTTTCATGTGACTTTTTGCGGCAAAATTTGAATTTTAGCGAAGAAAAATAAGTAAAAACCTAAAAATCCCATCTCTATTTACTACTGATTTTATGAATTTTTTTTTAGCTTCTGTCTTAGTCAATACTTGATCAAATAAATGAAGGGAAAATTCTGAAGAATATTTCTGTTAGTCAAAAGTTTAAAAAAATTGTGGCTCTTATGTACTTTACGCCCCATAAAAATTTTTTTTTTTACATTTCAAAATTAAACAGGTCAATTTATAGGTTTTCAGGGTCGCTGATCACGAATCCGCATACATTTTGAGCCATTACGAACCCCTGATCCGAATTCGACAAAGAGTCGAAAATTAAAATTTTTCGAATTTCCTTTTTTAGTCTAAAAAGGGTTTAAATGATCTTTTATTGAAGCAATGATGAATTTCAGGGTACTTGTCTAGTTTACGGGGTACTTCATTTATGAACATCTGAAAATGTATGTTAAAAGTACCCCGTAAACTAGACAAGTACCAATTTCAGTTTGTTTCCGTGTATTTAAACAAAGTGAACGAAAAAGGAAATTCGAAAAATTTGAATTTTCGACTTTTTGTTCGAATTCGGGTCCGGGATATTGCTCGAAATGGGTGCCGGATTCGTGATCAGCGACCACGAAAACCCCATAAAAAGTGTTTTTTATGACTTTTGAAAACATAAAAAATTTTCGAAAAAAGGGGGGGGGACAAACTGAACTACAAGCAATATAATTTATTTTAATAAAAATTATTTGTTTTGTTAGTCGATTATTTTTTGTTTTACTGTCGAAACGTCTTCCTGTCGAAATGTCCACTTCGAAAAGTCAGGGAGCCACTCGAAATAAGTCGAAATTGATGTCAGATTCGTGATCAGCGACCCCGAATACCCCCGGAAACATATTTTCATGGCTTTTGAAAAATATTTTTTTCTATGGGGTGTTGGGGTGTAAACTGTACAAGTACCAAAAAAGGCTTTCGAATGAGTTATTGAATGAGTGGATAAGTTAAGTTGTTCGTTTTTTACGATTTTTAAAATTTAATTACTGGCCCTTAAGGGTCATGTGAGACGGGGTCAGAGTTCGAGCCCGCTTGGCAGCAGTTTATTTTTTTTTATGAGAATTGATGAAAAATCATAGACAAAATGATGGCTTTTCAAAATCTGAGTTCATATTCGTGATTAGAACATTTTTTCACCACAAATTCTTGTAAAGAAAATTTAAAAAATTTTGAAAAAATCAAGTACTTGATAAAAATCAAAGTAAAATCAGTGATTTTACAAAATCTGAGCTCAGATTCGTAATCAGCTCATTTTTTCATCCCAGGAAAAACAAAAATAAAATTTTAAAGTTTATTTTTCGTCGGGACCGCAATTCTACACCTTTGCCGAATTAAATACACAAATGGCATGAAAGTATGACAAATAAATAACAGATCTTTTTGGGCACTGCATATGTTATAGTACAAATGACATTGGGTCAGCAAATCTTGTTAATAATCAGCATCCATTGGTCCACCAGCGGGTCAACATAAATGACGTAGAAATTGTGCGCACAATAAACAATTGCAGCACCACACAAATGTCAGCAAATCTTGTTAATAATCAGCATCCATTGGTCCACCAGCGGGTCAACATAAATGACGTAGAAATTGTGCGCACCATTAAACAATTGCATCACCGCACAAAACACACATTGTATTGCCAAATGCCCTCCAATCACGCAAACACTCAAAATGGAAAACATGTTGACATGCAAGAGTTACAACGTCGTCAAATAATGGTTGGAGGCACAACATGCATAAATGTCCGTAAAAACTGTGTCGTTTGTACTTTTTCTTAAAAACGGAACTTTATTTTTTAAATTTGCAAATCCACAGCTTTTCAAATAAATAATACTTAAGAAACGAACCAAATCGCGTCCCCTTTGCTCTTTCCCAACGCGTCCCGTCAAATGTCCCACATGCATTGCAAAATCAAATCGCGCAAAATGGAAATTGTCGGCCCCGAAAACAAAACCAAACGAAGCGGAGCAAATGCAAGTGCACGGTTCCTCCGTTTTGATTTGAGCGACGGGAGAAAAGAAGCCCAATTTGGCGACATATTGGAGCACGATAATTTCGTCGATTGTGGCAATGTAAACGAAACTAAAACAATAGCAAAGATTGATATGGGAAGAAGACGAAGAGTGGTGAGGAAGGACCGTTTGTCGCGGTGATGTTCCGAGTTGCTGACCATAGCAATATGGCATTGTTCGACATTGGCAATGTTTGTGCAGGACATCGTCGGATGTTGTGCAACTTTGAATGCGCGGAGGATTTGTTGAAGATGGATGACGGCCAATTGGCGGGCGGAACCGCAAATGGTGAGGAGCATGTCGAACTCGGGCAACAGTTCCATCCAATAGACGCAGCTGACGCCCGCAATTCGGAGGGGGGCGCGCAACTGTTGCGGACTCATCGGAGTGGCGAACAGTCCCTCCTGGGCACCGAGCAGAAGCCCTTCATCACGCAGAATGACCGTACTGTTGATGCTCAAGTCGAGAGGCTTGTCCAGCGCCAATAGCAACGAATTGGTTACGATGGTGGAGGCACGACGACGCTGCACAAAGACACGGCGACTGAACGGGAAAAAGGAAGCGAAAGTGACGAACCGAACACCAAAGGGATGAAGGAATCAAACAAAGATTCAAGCAACCCAACCTCATCCCCCCCCCCCACCTGGTGGCCATTTGCAGGGAATAGACCAAGCGTTGTTTGGCCTGAACAGTCGGAGCCAACATGAACAAAATGTAGCTGAACAGAATATTCAATTTCAAATGATCATTTACATGTAATTTGTTACTCGGGCAGTTTAAGTTCGATCAACATGGGCATTTCAGTGCCACGAATCCCGTCCAACGGTTTGTCCGTCGTTTGGTTGTAAATGCGCCAGTGGTCCCGGTCCAAATCGATGCTCAAAAAGGGCAGAGTGCCTTCACTGACCGCCAGCTGATCGCTGTCATAAAAGTAAAGTCGGTTGTCGTCGATCACTGCCCATGCGTTGAGCCAATGGGCTGATTGATCAGAGCTGGGCAAAGCAGCGGAGGAGGAGGAAAAACGCCAAAGTTTAACCCAGCCGGTCATTCGTTCGGAAGAAATCGAATGGGTATCCAGGTAGAAATTGGCACATTCCTTCGGAAAATCGCACTGTCGCTTCCAAAGGTGGGGAATAACGTGTCGCATTACTCCCTGATGAAAGGAAAAATAATTAAATATAAAGTTAATGAATGATGAGCTGATGAGAAAGAAGTCGCAGAAAAGACTCGATTGGATTATTTGACTGAGGCAATCAAAGTGGGTTGAGCAGAATTTATACTCCATGTAGGTACTTACAGGGCAATGGTAAAGAATTGTGGTCCCGGATTTATTTTATTTTTTTAATTTTATTATTTATTTGGACTCAAATTCAATTTTTGGGGGTTTTCGACGGTGCTGATTACGAATCTTAACTCGGATTTACCAATTCCGAACCCCGGACCCGAATTCGGTAATCCTTCGGAATTGGTTTTGTTCTATGATTTTTCATCAAGTATTTGATTTTTTTTGAAAATTTTTGTTTTCTAAAATTTTGGGTTCCCTATATATTTAACGGCTCATTCTATAGCCATTTATGCATTCTACACCATTCAGAATATTGAATTTACAGAAAACAAAATCTTAGAAAATAAAAATTTTCAAAAAAATCAAGTACTTGATGAAAAATCATAGACAAAATCAATGATTTTGCAAAATCCGAGCTCGGATTCGTGCTCAGTGCATTTTTCTACCCTAGAAAAAGTTAAAAGAAAATTTTTATCTCTTTTATCCGTCGGGACACCAATTCCGAAGGAGAGAAAAATTAGAGAAAAAAATATTGTTTTTTCAATGCACTCTCTATTTATGGTGCTGTAACATTTCGACAGTGGCTGATTTCGACAGTGACCGATTTCGACAGTGAATTATTTTCATTTATTTTACTGTTTTCCGACATTCCCGACAGTGGCTGATTTCGACAGTGACAGATTTCGACAGAGAGTAAAATTATTATTTTATTATTATATATTCACATGAACAAGCCGGAACCCACGGTTTTGCCCGAAGCAAACTGCCTCAGGGTCAAACTGACCCGAAAAGTCATTTTTATTTAAAAATTCACTATGTTTAATGAAAATTGATATATGTGTGTAGTAAAAAGAAAGCTTTTTTCTCTTTTTTTCAATGTGGTAAAATTCAGTGGTACTTTGGCCGTTGGATAGTGATAAGGCCGGTCGTTCACTTTATCTTGGGTGGTCAATTTTCTTGAGAGGTCATTTTGATAAGATAATTTGGAGAGGAATTGTTTTGGCATTCCCAAATGCTGATGGTCATTCTCGAGATGTCATTTCTGGTGTTCATCATTTGCTGTTTTTCCGTCTATTCGTTTTTTTCCAAATTCATTCACATTGAAAAAAAGAGAAAAATGCTTAATTTTTACTACACACATATATCAATTTTCATTAAACATAGTGAATTTTTTAAATAAAATGACTTTTCGGGTCAGTTTGACCCTGAGGCAGTTTGCTTCGGGCAAAACCGTGGGTTCCGGCTTGTTCATGTGAATATATAATAATAATAAAATAATAATTTTACTCTCTGTCGAAATCTGTCACTGTCGAAATCAGCCACTGTCGGGAATGTCGGAAAACAGTAAAATAAATGAAAATAATTCACTGTCGAAATCAGTCACTGTCGAAATCAGCCACTGTCGAAATCAGCCACTGTCGAAATCCACTGTCGAAATCGGTCACTGTCGAAATCAGCCACTGTCGAAATTTCCTGGCACGCTATTTATTGGGGGGGGGGGGGGGAAGTTTGGGCACCGGGAAGTTTGGGCACCAGAAATTGTGATTTTCACGTGTGCCGACAAAAGACCAACCCGACAAAAGACCAACTAACACAAAAATGACAAAAGACCAACTCACCCAAAAACGACAAAACACCAACCGACAAAAGACCAACTCGACAAAAGACCAACTATGCTAAAAAACGACAAAACACCAACGCCAATAAAAAACGACAAAAAACCAACCCAATAAAATGCCAACTAAAAAAACACTAATTTTTTGCAAAATTTTCAAGAACGATAAAGAATCTATTTCTTATTCTTTTAGAATCCATCCATATTTGTATACACACACTGAAATTTAGAGCCAAGAATTCTTGAAATGAGTTCTCGTGAACAACTTGAAAGGAATCTAAATTTGAGGAAACGACCACGTATTGCATCAACCGCAGACGATAGCATTGTAGCTATGAGATAGCGGACGCGCGGGAGGCAGAAATGCGAGCTGCTGCCACATCCGATTCAGATGCGAGCGCATTCAGCGACGAAGAGAACAGTGCGCCAGTGCAATTTGAACGCGGGACAACGCAAAAAGGATCACTGTGTCTTTGGCACAAAGGTCTGTTATTTAGGCCGTTTGCATGTTTGATTTTCCGGCTTTACAGGGTACAAATTCAAAAAGATCAGAAGCAAGTGGTTCATCTGCAGTCAAAAAACGTGCCGTGCGACCGTCCGCCTCGATGATGAGCAACACCTGACTGGACGTTTGGGCTCAAAAGAACACAATCATTGCGCAGTGTTTGCGCAACAATCCGCAGAAGCAGGAAGAGCGGAGATCAAGCGAGCCATCAAAGTGAATCCGCAACTGAGGCCATCTCAAATGCGTGCACAAGTCAGAGCAGAAACGGCAGATGAGACGTTTGACCAGTTGGGCACCAACGATGCATTAGACCGGATGGTTCAACGGTCAGTCATTGATACACCCAATGGAAAATTTCAATAATTTGTAATTCAATGGGAATGATGAGGAAGCGGAAGAGGAAAGGAACAATGTCCACCGAACTTTCAGGTGCCTTCAAAAAATTTCACACGAATATTGGATGGTTTTTCTTTAAGGCAAGTTTTGACATTGGCACTTCTGCCACCCATGCACGTGCGCAGAGCGTTTGCTTTGACAGCAGAAAGGGCGCCATTGGGGATGCAGGCGTGGCTGACGTACGTAGCCAAAACGTTCATTGGTCTCACGCAAGCTGAACAAAGGCTCGGTATTGTGGCTTTTGAGCCCCAACACATTTCCTTCTTGAGCAGGTCTTCCAATACGCTGCGTATGTTTTAAACCAAATAGTAAGATGAAAGAAAAAATATTCCAGGAAGGCGCCTCCTCTCACTTTCGATGGACTCGACTCTGTCCGGTGACCATTCGTACGCGGTCCAGTTTGGGTGTCCTTCCCCAGGACCGTCAACACCCACGATGTCATCCATGGATGACGGAATCGGACGTGGACACCGATGGAATCTCCCTATCACCCAGCCTCCAAAATACAGCGTGGACTTTTGGAACGTATACGACCGAGCACAGGCGGCGCTGGAACGCACAAACAATGGGATGGAGTCGGCACATGGACAATTCGCAGTTGGTTTAAATGGTGATTTTAAAACAAATGGCTTCAGCGTGACCTAAATCATCATCCTTCACTGGGTGCTTTCTTGGCCGCGTTCATCAAGGACATTGACAAACAGTGTGATATTGCACAAGCAATACGCCTACACAAAATCAGAAGTCGTCGGCCCAAATACGTTATCAAAGAGCAGCGAGTGGTTGAAATTTTGGAAACAGCAAGGTTCGGAACGAATGAAGAACTTATGGAAGTGTGCAATCTTTTGGGCTTGGTGATGCAGGGCTATGTTGGTGGTCTTCATGTGAGAAACAATGAAAGCGATGTCGATTCGGAGGATGATTAAAAGTTTGAATAATTGTGGTTTTTTTTTTATTGCTTTTTGCCCATCACACTGTCCTATTGCCAATTTTTTTGCCTCACTTTTTTGTTGTTTTATTACTTATTTCAACTACCTTTTTTGTTACGAGTAATAAATTTTGAGATAAACGGAGTTTTTTTAACAATTGGTATTAATAGTTGCAATTTTGTCGTTTTTTGGTAGAGTTGTTTTTTTGTCGTTTTTTAGGTTAGTTGGTATTATGTCGGGTTGGTCTTTTGTCGGGTTGGTTTTTTGTCGTTTTTTATTGGCGTTGGTGTTTTGTCGTTTTTGGGTGAGTTGGTGTTTTGTCGGGTTGGTGTTTTCTCCGCGCGCCGATTTTAAACACTTTCATTTGATTCGAACCAGTGATGCCAACCCGAACCCGAAACCCGAGACCCGAAACCCGAGGTTTTTCTCGACCCGAAACCCGAACCCGAAATTTTTCGAGTGCCCGACCCGAAACCCGAACCCGAAATTTTTCTCAACCCGCGGCATAGGCAAAAAAATATGCACCGGTAAGAATGGGGATCTGGGTGAGAAAAGAGAAGGAAATTGTTTTTTTATTTTTTTAAACAGCCTAAAACCGCAAATTTAACCAAAATTTTGATCTTTTTTTGACACATTCTGTAAACAAATCGTATTATAAACAACAAAATTTTTCCTGGCGGCGCCTATCGGCACCGCCGGTCCCCCGGTTCCCCAAAAGTTTTTTGGAAAAAAGCCGTAAAAAGCGTTTTTAAAGGCAAAAATTTGTCAACTTAAAGCGCAAAAATTTGGCAATTTTTTCGTGAAAATCTGTTACCAAATTTAACTCAAATTTTCAAATTTTTTCCTGGCGGCGCCTATCGGCACCGCCAGTCTTCTTGTTCGAGAAATTTACATTGAAAAAGCGTGACGCAGAAAATTTTTAATGATTTTTCATTCGATAAAAAAATTCTTATCGATTTTGAACATATTATAAAAATTTTTCAATTGACCCGAAACCCGACATTTTTCTCGACCCGAAACCCGATACCCGAAACCCGAAGTTTTTCTCAACCCGAAACCCGAAACCCGAACTCGAAATTTTTCGAGTGCCCGACCCGAAACCCGAACCCGAAATTTTTCTCAACCCGCGGCATCACTGATTCGAACTATTATTTTTGATGTTTATTATAATAAATTTTCGATTTCAGGCATTCATTTACGTTGTATTGTACTAGGCAATTTGTGAAAACTCCAGAAAAATGACTTTAAAAGTTTTTCGAGTTCGAACCCGGGTTTTAGAAATTTTTTGGCGGAGTAGACGAATAATGTAGACGAATCGTTGCTTTTTTGCTGAGTAGACGAATCGTCACTTGGCTGAGTAGACGAATCGTTGAGTAGACGAATCGAGGGAGGCGGACAAAATTGTTCATAACGCCAAATAGCGTAATTGGCGTAATTTTTGCGCGCTAATTCAAAATTTACACTGGTAAATGCCTTTTTTGTAGCCATAGCTCGCTTAATTCCCAACTAAACTGAACAAATCTTGTATCTAAAAAAATTTTTTGAAAAAGAGAATCTTTTTCTAAGCAAGTGCTAAACAATTTGATATCTCATAAAAAAGTTGTGAGAATTTCAAATTTTCATTGCGTTATAACTCAAGACCTGAATTGCTGATTTCAACCAAAATGCGAAATTGTTTCTTATATTAATTCTAAATGTCCAAAGTGATTTTCACTATATCAACAAAAAGGCATCCATTTTCGAACCCGATCGAACAAAAAGTCAAAAACCTTATTTTTAACAAATTCATTTTTTGCACAAAACCGATTCAATTCGAATTCGGGGTTCGGAATGGGTCTAAACGGATGCCGGATTCATGATTAGCGACCCAGAAAACCTAAGAATAAGATGTTCTATCCGATTTTTTTGTACATATTTCATACATACTAGTTGGACCTTAGAGCAGAAACAGCGAAATAGTGCAAAAAGCAAATAGTGAAACGGAGAGTAAGGCATTGCCGGGGGGGGGGGGGGGGGGGGGAGGGCGCCGGCTGGCCGACCATCGGTTGGCCGTCCCTCCGTCTCTTTCTCTCTAGCCCACCTCGACACTCTCCGTTCTCTCTCGTCTCAGTTCACTCATTCTCTGTGCTCTGCTGCTGGGCTGGCGATGGTGTGGCTCCATCCAACATCCGGAAAATGCAATACAGCAGCCCCCCCCCCTTCCCTTTCGCCTTTCCCTGCACTGCAGCCCGTCCCCGTTTTTTCCCCATTACCTTTTTATAGGGTCGGTCCAGTCAGAAATGATCGTTCGTCTTTTTTGCCATCTCATCTTCTTCCCCTGCTCTCCCCCAACATTTTTTGTGCACTGCGTTCCCATTTAATTAATTGTCGATTGTGTGTGATCATTTACCTTTCTTCTTACTTCTTCAAACCCATTTATTCAAAAGACTTTCCCCCATCCCTCCAATTCCGTTCTTTAGGTTGATCTCCCTCCCCTCTTTCCATTGCTGTCCCATCTTTTTTGATCTTTCATTTGCATCAGCAAACCTGCAAAAAGGAATGGTGAAGACGGATGACTTCATTTTGATGTTGGAGGACGGCAGCTGTGCCACCGCCACCTTGACAACAGCAACAACAACCGCAGTTTTAATGGAGAAAATGGTTGCTGAGAAGGTGAAGAATGGATGTGATGGGAAGAGGGGGGAGCTTCTGATAGAGGCGGTCGACGATGCCGTGGCACAGTCGCGACGTTTGGCTGCCGGAAAGGTTTCGCCTTTCCATTTGCGAGAAATTTCTCTTTTTCTTATAGCCAATCGCCTGATGCAAAATGTTCATCGGCGGATTTTGACCAATCAGACGAAAGCGGCGGCGATCAAAGCGGCGTAAGCAATGGGAGCCATCGAAACTGCCGATTTTCCATGGACGGAAGGACAAATGACCGGCAAATGTTCACTGACTCAATCAACAACGACTTGGACGATCGCCGGTTGCGTCGTCAAATTGCCAATTGCAACGAGCGAAGACGCATGCAGGTTGGCCAAAAATAAAAGTAATTTGTGGGTTTTCTAACTAATGTTTATCAGTCTCCATTAATTAATCGAATATTATGCCCAAAGAACCGTCATTATTTAAAAACAAATTGTTTCGTTTTTATAGAATGGTATATCATAATAAAGTCGGTTTTTTCCGTTTTTTTTTTGTTTTGTTATACGTCCATTTGGTTAATTTCCATTTTCAGTCCATCAATGCCGGCTTCCAAGCGCTCCGTCAATTGTTGCCACGGAAAGACGGCGACAAAATGTCAAAGGCTGCAATTTTAGCAGCCACCGCTGAATTCATTCAATCATTGCTGCGAGAAAAGGATAAATTATTGGAGGAAAATTGTGTCGTAATGGCAAAGAAGCGACGGATGGAAACGGAAGGTCTGTCACTCATTAAGAACTAGGGATTAAAGCCAAAAGATTCAACCAATAAAAGATATTAGTCGGATTATTAGTGTTATATTTTAATATCGGAAAGATGGCGTAAAAAATTCTCCCATCAAAAGAGAAACCGTCTACACAAAGAGTCAAAAAAAACGAGAGATAAACCAAAGAGAGAGAGAAAGCGCCTGAAAAGCACACCTCTCATTTTGGCGCACTATTTCTTTATCTCTATTATCAGCATTGCCCTGTAACCACTCATATAAATTTTCCTATGTTAAATAGCAAAAGAAAATATCCGTTTTGCCCCTCCTATTTTTTTTCTTTTGAATTATGGGCCTAAAACGATCAACTTTCAGACGCAGAGAAAGTCATTTTGCGGGAGGCGGCGGTCGGGCCGAATGTCGTCGATTGTTTGCGCACAATCGGCGAACTGCGAAATTCGCTGCAGAAAGAGACACAGCTCAGAATGGTCCGATTTGTTAAATCCAAAGGGGAATATTCTGCTTAATAATGAGACTCACTGTTCTTTTCTCGACTTTTCCTTTGCCGTTTCTCACTCTCTCCCCTTTTTTAGACTTTTGAGAAGGAAATGGCCGAGTTGCGCTGCCAATTGCGCCTTTCCCCGCCTTCCTCCGCCCTCGTCGCTCTTCCGCCCTTTCCTTCGCCTCGTTCCTCCTCCGATTTCGCCCCAATTTCTTCGTCTTCTCCGACTTCCGCGGTGGCCAACGGAAGGGAAGGCCTTCTGATTGAGTTGGTGCGTCAGCGAGAACAACAGCAACAACTCTTTCGTCCCACCGCTGTGTTGCCTTCCGAAGTTCAGCTTTTGACCTCGGCAATTAATTCGTTGGCCAATGGGTCGCCCGAGAGATTGGCGCTTCAAATGCAGCAGCAACAACAGCAGGACAACAACGGCACAATGACTGTGCCAACGAATGGAATTGTAAGAGACGCGCAACAACAGCAAGTGGGTCAACAGCTGACCACGGTTTTCGAGATGAGGGAGCCTTTGGCGGTGGTGCAGCAACGGACGATGGGAAGCAGCGAAGAGGCGAACGCATTGCCAACGGCGGAAGGGGCGGCGGTGGACAGCGATTGTGCAACGCCGGCGACCATTTCTCAGAAAAACTTGCAGGTTCTCTTCGTCGTCATATTGAATTGGAAATCTTTAACTGCAAACTTTGCATTCGTTTAGGCACTCGTTTTGGCAATTCGCCATTTGGAGGGTTCCGCCGCCACCGTTTCGTCTCCCCTCCAAAGTGTCCGTCCTCCGTCCGCCCTTTCTTCCGCGGATTCTAACCTCGCGTTATTCCAGTGAAACACTCCTCTCTTCCTTGTTTTTGTTGTTTGTTTTCTCATTTCATTGTTAATTGTTAAATTTTTGTTTTGTTGTTTCTCTCCCATTCCTTTCGGCATGGGTTTCCATAGGTTAGGCCTTAGTTTTTAGATGTTTTTTCCCGTTTTTGCGCTTTGGCATGGCGGACCGATCACAAGTAACTTTAACCCTTCACATTTTTATCGGTTTCTCCTTTCAATTTTAAATGGGCTCTTTTTGGAACATTGAATTGAAATTTCTGACTCGAGAATGAATGAATGAATACTTTTTCACTTCCTTTCCAATTTTTTTTTGCAATGATTGCCATTTCCATTTCCCTTTTTTGTTATCGTTGTTATTTTTGTTGACTCTTTTTGTTAAGCTGGTTAAATCCTCATTATTTCCAAGTTTTATTTAACAATCGCTGCCAAATTTCGTATTTTCCTCCGAGAAAGTCACTCGATTGTCTGTGTTTTCTCTATCGTTGCGGAACAAATTGTTTTGAAAGAAAGTTTTTACCGCTCAATAATAAATTAATTGTTGCTTTTTTCAATAGGAATTTATTGTTGTGTTTTACATTTGTGAGTGATCGAGTGACAAAACGATTGTTTTGTTTTTGTTGGCTTACGGTGCGTCCCTCCGCAGCATTTCTTTCCTTTTTTTTTTGGTTGCGTTTTCCGTTTTCTTGGCGTACTTTTAACTTTATTTGGCATATTATTAATAGTTTTTGTTGCCTTTTTTCTCTCATTTGTCTCCTCTTTTATTCCACCCATTCGTCAAATTCCGATCTCTTCGGCTGTTTTCCGTCGTCCGTTCCGTTTTCGTTCTTCTGAAATATGCCCTCTTTTCGTTTCCATTCGCTTTTTTACTTGAGATTTGGTGGGTATACCCTCTGGAAATGTCTTTGCTCCTCCCCCCCCCCCCCTTCCTTTTGGGCCCTTTTTTTTTTGCAATTCCCTGGGGGTTCGTTCGTACCCCGCTTTACTCCCCCCCCCCCCCCCCCCTCTGCTTGTCTCGCCTGTTCCTGCTCAAATTGCCACGCTTCATAGTCGCGCAGTGCCATTTGAACGTACGAAGTGACCTTTTTTTTGTTAGCATTTTCGTTGGCCAATCGTTCACTTCCCCCCCCCCCCTTTCATTCACATAATGCTGTTCCTCCGTTCTGACGTATTTTTGTAACATTTCCAATGCCATTTCGCGCAATTCGACCAAATTAAGCGCCTCACATTCGCCGATTAGTCTAAAAGCGAAATTAAGCCCAAAATCACTGGGCCATTCGTTCACTTGGCCAAATCGTCTGGCTTTGCTGGGAGTGCTGTGGAAGGAGCTGATAATTAATATGCCATTTGATTAGAAATCGACCCAAAGAAGCTGCGCATCGTTCCTTTTTCAGGCGGAGATAACCAATGATATGACGGAACATTTTGGGGTCTCTGTCCAGAAAAAGATTCCCCCCTTTGTCGGTAGGAATTGCTAAACAGAAAAGGAAAATTAGCATTCCAATTAGCATTTGATTTGCCAAATATTGCAAAACGCACACGGGCGATTTGTGCCCGGACGAAACCAATCGGCCAATTTACTGCGCGGATCCGCCAGCAAATCGGTGCGACGGACCTATGCAAATGACGATTAATTGGATTGGCCCCAGCTAATTAGGCAATGAACGCGTCGTTACCGTATACTTCTTGCCCCCTATGTTAATTGTCAAAAGGTCGTCCGCGTGCATTTGCCCCGAGGGCGTGCGAAAGGACGCGCCGCTGAAATGGCCCAAGTGACCGCTGCTGCGCATCACTCAAATGACAGGACGAATGATAAGCTAACAAGGACAAATAAAAGGGTTAGCACTGTGAGAAATGTTGTTGAGCAAATGAACGCGGAAATTCGGAAAATGGCGAAAGGATTTGAAAGGGCAATGGCAAAGGGGGGCAATTAAAGGGAAGGGAAAGGACGACGGAGTTGGCATTTGACAAAGGAAACATTGGCGAATTAAAAACTCAAAAGGCAATTCGAAAAGCACAAATAAATGGGGCAAAGGCAAACAGGTAATATTTGCACAATGAATGAAAAGGGTTGGCCATTTATGGTAATAAATAAATAAATAACTTATGAATTAGACATCGCTTTTCATAGAATTTCGCTGATTGACCGTCTCAAATTGTCTCATTTTCTCCTCTAAAAGTGTTCGTATTCTCGCCGCTTCGTCCGTCCGTTGTCCGTTTCGATTTTCCTTTGGCGACTGATTAGCGTCGGTTCGTATCCAATTTGGCCGTTTCTGTGTTCCAATTGTCTCCAATGGCTCCGTTTTGATCCTTTGTCCACCTGGTGCCGCTTCCGTCGTCCGTTTGTCTTTGCCCTCCACCGCCCCTCCGCCGACTTTCGCCGCTCGTCGCCCTCCGCGCGCTCCCCTCGCGGCGGGTCGCTTCTTCCATTTGCTTCCGGCGGTCCTTCCGTTCCCACCACTCCAATTGCTCTTCAGCCTCCTCCTCCTCCTCTCTGTGTCTTTGCTGATGCCTCGCCACCGTTCCGTTTGTTTCATAATAATCCGCCGGTGGGTCCGTTTGCCGTCGGGGCGCTATAAAAGGCGAAAGTCGGCCAAACGTTCGTTCATTTGCCCATTCGTTTTGCATTTTCCGACCTTTCCCCCTCTGCTGGTCATTTCTCTCTTTCTCTTCTCGCAATGCTTCTTCCGTTGCCTTTTGCGCTGCTGCCAATTTGGCCATTTTTAATTCCGCCAAAAGTGCCTTTTCGCGCTCTCTGCGCCTTTCCTCCTCCAATTCCATGCGCATCCGTTGTTGGTACAATTCGTCTCTGATAAATTAATCAGACATTTTCCTCTCCCATTCCTCTTCTATCCCCATTTTGCACATTCTTTTTTCCTCTCCATCTCTCTCATTTCTCCTCACTTTATGCGCTCTTTCTCCTCTCTCTCCCACTCGCGCTGTCTCTCTCTCATTTTCCTTTGTCGATTCTCCTCAATTTGTGCCATCAATTCCATCCGATGCCTTTCTTTTGCCGTCGCTTTGTTCGCCTCAATCCACGCCTCCCCCAATTCACTTCCAAAAGACGCTCCAAAATTGGCCTAAACAGTAAAAGGGAAGGGGAAGCTGAAATTTGTTAATTTTTTGTTATGGTTGCTACCTTCGCCCTTCCCCCTTCAAATGCTTCTTGCCACGAGTTAGAACCGCGCAGTCCGTCCTTCGGCTGGGGATTTCCACGAAGCCACGGCGGATTGTCCTCCCCGTCGGCGGCGGCGGCGAGAGATTGTTGGTAAATGAAAGGGGCACGGGGATCGACCGGAGCATTCTGCTGAGAAAATTAACATTTAAAAGGAATTTAAAAAGCAGTGGACGAGATTGGCCACTGACCTTTTGCTGCTTCGGGTGGCTTTGGCCATTGTCGGCAGCCGAAAGTGCCAACAAAGGGCCCATTGGGTTGACCGGCGGCGCCGACGCGGACGGACAGAGAGCGGCGGGGACACTGAGCGGTTGGAAGAAGCGTTGGCCTGAGCAAAGGCACAAATGGAAAAGGGAGGACAAAAAAGGTAAAGGGACGACGGACGGACCATTTATGAGAACGGAACGGATGCTGATGAAAGTGGTGGGCTCCTCCTCAAAACAAAAAGGGAATTGGGAAAAACGGACGGAACAGCCGAACACCTCGAACATCACTTGGCGACGATCTCCGCCAGAAACATTCACCTCCGGCGAAAACGCATCGGACGGAGAAGAGGAAAATGCCTTTGAAGCATTGCCATTGGGTAACGGCGGAGGGTCGGGCGGAGGCAAAAAATGGTGCCGATTTTGGGGAGGCGGAACGGCAGCAGCACGACGCCGAAGGGACGCGGAATGGGCAAAGACAGCGGCGGACGGCAACGCGGGAAGCGAAGTGGAGAGGGACGATTGAGTGGACTGAAGGGCAATTAATTAGTCATAATTAAAACGGACCGAAAAAGCAATTAATTAATTAATTAGGGATTAATTAAAAATGCATAAATAAATACCGGGTTAAAATTGTAAGTTCGAACCATCGCAATTTAAATGATTAACTGTTGCCAAAAAACAAATAAATGGGGGATTGTTTGGTTTTAAAAATTGTAAATTATTATTTGATAAAACTCAATTCCCCCACCCATTTGTGTCTTTGGCCTTTGGCACTTCCAAATGACCACTCGGCATTTTCCAAATTGGTCTCTCTCTCTCTCTCTCTCCTTTTTTTCCTTTCTTCCAAATGGCCCTTTTTCCTTTCTCTTCGCCTTTCGCTCCCTTTCCAAGTTCATTCCCCAAGATTTTTGGCTTCCCAATTGTCGTTTCCATAACGACTTCACAATACAAATGCTTTGCTCACCCATTTTTTACCGATTCTTCGCCAACAAATGAGGGAATTCGGCCCAAAATGACAAAGGGACCGCCCATTCTCGACTATTCTCGAGCCCATCACAGAAATAGTGCCAAAGAAGGGAAGGGCCAAATTAAAGGACAATTAAAAATGCCGTCACAGAAGGCATTTATGAGAAACGGCGGAAAACGAATTGGGACAAAAAGAATTTAGCCATATCATTTCAATGACCATTTTTTAAATAAATTCATTAAGTATTTTATACAATAAATAGTCTTTTTTACTGTACAGAGAACATTTACGTAAAAAGTGCCAAAAATATTTCCATTTGTCTCGTCATTTTTTCATAGTCTGCCGTCATTATTGAAGAGATTTGTCGGAAATGAGCACGTGGTGGCATCTACCGGAGAGACAATGTTGAACATTTTGCTAAAAAAAGGACGCATCATTTTGGAAGAGGGGAGGAGAGGCCTAATCAGCTTAATTAGCCTAATTAGGGGGCGAGAAGAAGACGAACTTGGCATAATTAAGGCGAGGGGGGAATAATTGGTCATTTAAATAGCCAGAAAAGTGCATTCACCTGATGCCATTGACGACGCCCTTCTGTTCCAGAAGCTGTTGCACCGCCATTTCGTACCTCTGAAAGGCATTTTGAGTGGTGCCCAAATTAGCCATCCGTTGCCACCCCCCTCCTAATTCGACCTGTTTGTATCTGACGGGGTCTCGGGCGAATACGTACACGGGGTAATTGCAGTTGGTACTGACTACAGTGAATTCATACTGTCCTCGCTCGTTCAAAGGTCCGTTGAACAGCACATGGACTGAACAGAAATTAGGCCGGTTAACAATTAATTAATCTCTTACTGTTCACGTCTTCCTGGTGAGCGGTCGTCCGGAAGATCAATTCGCCCATTTGTTTAATGATTGCGTAGCCGGAAGTGATCTTGGGTTTACTGTATGGAGTGCCGTCCGTTGTGTACTGTAGGAAAAGACCGTCAAAGGATTAGGCTCTTTTGCCATTCCCCCCCCCCCCCCTCTTTTTTTTTTGCTTTACCAACCTCAAACACTTCAAAAATGGAGCCAATTCCGCCGCTGTTAATGTCGGCCAATTTGCGATAGGACACGACACTGCACGCACTTTGAACGAGCGGAGGACTGTACATCACCTGAACACAACATAAGATACAGTTCAAATCCCCTTTTCATGGCAAATGCCATGCTGACTACTGACCTGGTACCATTGTCCCATAAATGCGTCCAAATTGAACTCGGCCACCGCCACGGGCTTTGGGCTGCACAACGGACTGGACGGCTGCACAATCAAATTTTGGATCATCTCCAAATTCTCCCCGATCGCCTCCTGTTGAGCGGCGGTCAGAGTGATTGGGGTGGAAGTGTTCAGGTCGGGGAACAAAGCGGCCAAAACAGGCGGCAAAGAGACGGACGGAGGAAAGGGAAGGCCGAGGGCCGAAGTGGCGTTGAGAGGGTCGGCAGAAGCAGAAGCATTGGCAGAGGCGGAGGAGGGCAGCACGGAGCCGGAGGTCAGAGTTTTGTACAGAACCTGGCAAAATGACATGGCATTGGCAAATGAGTGAGTTCGGCACATTGTTGATGAATTGTTTGCCGGGCAATGGCGAATTGCTACCGCCCAACAAATTGCCAACCGCCCTTCCGATTCCACCAGCGTCGGGTGTCGGTTTGCCGTCCTTGTTGAAGCCGAACAGATCCAAAACCGTTCCAATCAGTCCCCCAGGGGCTGGTGAATCATCCGACAGCCCACCGTACTGAAAAGACGCAACTTTTATTTGTGTTTGGTTTAATGAGCGACGGATTGACCTCCGAAACATCGGCCGAATTTGAAACGGTGTTTAAGCTTGTCTCGGAAACGGAATTCGGTCGTTCGGACTCTCCGGCGAGGCCAAGCCCACCCTCGGGCACCTTAACAGTCCGAATTAATCGCATCCAAATCAGCTGATCACTTCGGGTTTTGAAGCGAACTTCGGAATCTCCGGCGCCTGTCGCATTACCATCGGTTGCTGACGCCGAATTTCGGCAGGGAGCGCAGAAAGCGGAAATTTGGGCTGATAATAATGGCATTTTCGGCTTCTTTAAAGGAAAAACAGCGCAAATGACCGACCAATTTGGGAAAATCATTGGGAATTCCGGCGATCGATGACTTCGAAGTTGACGGCGGAGACGGCTCTTTCCGTTGCAATTCGTTGTCGGAGGATGCGCCGTTTTTGCCCGTTTCGGAGTATTCTCCATCGACATGCTTTTTTGGTTAGAAAAATTCATCATTGTTCAAATTTCGGACCAAAAAAGGCACCATCGGATTGGCATTCTGTTGGAATGCCAAAACATTTTTGCCCCCTCCGCTGCCGCCAATGGAAAAGCCCTGGCCGAAGCCGGGCGGCAGTTGGTACTCATTTGTCTGGGGAGGGCCGGACAGAAATTGCTCCACCGCCTTTCCAATTTGTTGAAGTTGGTCAGGAGCTTCGGTTGCCGCGGGCGGAGCTTTCGGAGCAGATATCTTTGGGGAGGCAAATGCATAATCAATTGGCTGGGGAAGGCAAAATGCCAACTTCGTAAGTCTTTTCTGGGAAAAAGCCGCCGGGACGAGGGGCGATCAAAGTGTCAATCAATTCCCGAGCGTGTCCGTCCAATTCAAAGTATTTTGCCTGAGGGAAATTGGGCTATTATCAGCAACACCGTAAGCAATGACCAACCAATTCAGGTGGTACGGTAGGCTTCGGTGCGTAATTTTGCCCGTTGAGAAGGGAGGCGTCAAGTTGGGCAAGAACAGAGAAGCGCGGTGAAAGATGGAATATGGTGAGAGAGAGGACAAAGACGGATGAAAGCCACATTAAAGAAAGAGGGCGCTAAATGAAAAATTGGAAAAGAAAATTTGGAAAATGACAGGGCGGGAGGGGAGCTTAGAATGAAACCGGTCAATTTGAGAACAGACTAATGTGAAAGACCAAATGCATATGTAAGTGAGTGTATCAGCGGAAGGGGAGGGGAGGGGAGGAGGGATCGGATCGGATGGGATGTGCTGTTCCATGTAGTCGGTGATGGTCGCCAGCCACTCTCACTCACTTCAAGAGAGGAAAACGGCGGAAGGGAAAGGAAAATGCGCCTGCCGAAGGGATGCAGCAGCGAATCGACCGTCCGTCCGTCAAGAGAATTTGGAAGCGGACAGCGACGCCCGAGGGCGGAAATCCAAGTGAAAATGGGAAGGATGGATTGGAGAACGAAATCGGAGGAAAAAGCGAGAGGAGGGCGGGGGGGGGGGTGTCAGCAAATCCCCCCTCCCCTTCCGTGACGATTCGATTTCGGCGGATGCCATCGCTCGGCTTCGCTTCCCTTTTCATCCGTCCGTTTGCTTTTGGAATGCTTTTTGTTCGTGTGATTGTATAAGCGATAAAAAGACAATTGGGGAGGGGGGGGGGGGGTGAATGAATGAATGACCCAATATAAGTGCCCATTGTCAGTGATGACCCCAATGTGTTGAAGTGTCTCTTGCGGAAAGAAAGTGACTCTCCCTTTTCTCCCTTTTCCCTCCCTTTCAGCGCTTTTCGTTTCGCTTTTACGTGGAATAAAAAAACGGAAAAATGTGGAATCCGAGAATAAAGCTGATAATCAGTGAAAATATTTATAAAAAATGAATTTTTACACAATTAAAAAGTGGGAGACATTTGAGAAGGAAAGAAAGGAAATTAAATGGTCGACCATCGGAAAGACTAACAAACAAAATAAATATGGAGGGAGAGAAAGAAAGCGCTGCTCAAGAATGTGCCGTGTTCCAGCGGAAAACATCTCCATTAAGGGTCATATACTTTAATTTGAACCAATATTTTCATCAATATCACATAAATATAATTATATTTTCGAATATAGACTGGAGAAAACGGATTTCGTTAGGCATTTTATTTTTTATTTTTACGGTATTTCAAGCAAATCCCTTCTAAAGACCACTCATTTCAAATTTGTTAATTTTTGGCGAATTGTTTTTAAATTTTTTCAATCCATTTTTTCTTTTGATCTTTGATTTTCCAATTTTTGGGATTCTGCTGATTAATTGCTTTCCTTGCATATTTCTATTTTTTATTTTTGCTCAATTTTTTCCCGATGGATTGTGCTACGGAAACATCAGCAGAAGAAACAAATGCGTCTAGCGGCAGAAGGCGACTTCCGTCAATTTCACTTCCCCGTAAGTCGTTTAACAATTTCACTCTCAATTAATGTCTAATTTCCTATTAAATGTTGTTTTATAATTAAAAACTTGGGCCCATTGCTTTATCTTCGCTTTATCCGCGGATTTCTTTCCTCAGATTGCTCTTATCAGTCCGTTCATGTGAATTGCATTCCTTTCGCTTTTCCGTCCGACTTTTCTTTTTGTAATGTCCTTCTCTTCTCTTCCCTTTGCCCACTTTCCATTTCTTCACAAGTTCAAAATGTGAATTTCATCCGTTTCGCTTCTGTCTTTTCCCCGTTTGGCTGTTCGTTTCCCAAATGGTCCGTCCATTTCTTCTCAATGCGATGGCTCCACAGTCAAACATTTCCTTTCCTTTCATTTCATTCGTTTCTCAGCCGTCTTCTCATCAAATCGCAAATGATCAGCCCACTCCCAAAAAGTGTTTTGCGTTTATGTCTTAATTAACAACAATGTTGTTAGTTAATTGCCGTCATAAAATGGACGAATGCATGAAAAATTACCCAAAACTTTCCAAATTTAAAATCCAAAGTTTTAAAAATTCTTCGCATAACTAAAAATGTGCGCGAAACATTCCAAAGAATCAATCCAATTTGTCTATCACTCAGTTCCATCCTCCATCTTCAGATTGCATATCAATTATTCTTTTTCATTAATTGCTTTTCCTCATTTCCGTAATGATTTCCCTGGAGGACATTGAGTCCCTGTTTGACCGCTTTCAACTGGGCCGCCGAAGGGCTTTTTCCATTTCCACTTTCCTCGACTGTCGTAAGATTGGGTGCCAATTTCGCTGTCCATTCTATTCAAGATAACCTGTCCAAATTAAGCCATGCCTTGGTTTGGCATCGACATCGGCGGAACGCTAACGAAATTGGTGTACTTCGAGCCCACTGATCAAGCGGATTATTTGGAGACGGAGGACGAAAGGATACGCGAAAAGACAATTCACCGCTATTTGACGACAAATAAAGCGTACGGGGAGACGGGAATTCGGGACGAACACCTTCAGCTGGACGGAGTGAATATAAACGTAAGCGGACGGACAACGGATGGGAAAGGAAGGGCAAAAATAAACGAGCACTCTCGGAGATGATACAATCAATCCCCTGGGAAATTCGGTTCAAATTATTTTAAACACAAAATTTCATTTTATCCCTCTTTTCAAAACTTTAAAAAATTACCTTTTCCTTTGTCTCTTTTTTGTATATATGTTCCTCCGAAGTAATCTCTCCATGTTTTATTTTCTGCAAGTGTGAATTAAAATAAAAATTTCGAACGAAAAAAATTCTTTCCAAAGGTCTAAATTTTCTCAGCGGTGTCTGTCGGCACCGCCCCCCCCCCCTCCCATCCCAAAAAGTTTCTTTTAATGCACGCCACATTGACCTTATCTTTAACATCCCTTGCGCATTTCTGCTAATATCCCATCCGTTTTAGGGCCGTGTCGGTGTCATTCATTTCATCCGTTTTCCAACCGACCGAATGATGAACTTCATAAAGTTGGTCCGCAGCAAAGGCTTTGCCCAAGTCAGCAGCACGGTTTGTGCCACCGGCGGAGGAGCAGTAAAATACGCGAAAGAGGCGGAGGAAGTGAGTGAAAGCAGAAAATTACTCTTTAAATGGGCAGGAGAGGGCCTTGCGTTTGACATAACTCCCCCCAGGGGGGGGTGGCATTGATTTTGCCAAAAATTGTACGTTTATGTATTCCCTGATAAAATCAAATAACTAGTGACGAAAAAATAAACAACTCATTTTCAGAAACACAGGGACGAGTGTTGGTGGGTGTATTTCGTTTCCCCCCAAGAAAATTATTATATTTAAACCAAGAAAATTTTTTTCTTGGAAAATCAAAAAAATCAGAAATTGTTAAGACATTCTTGGAAATCTTTGAAATAAACACTTTTTCGGGTTTACAAGAGTTTTTCAAAAAAATTTTGGCTTAATAATTAATATAAATATTTAGTTTTAAAAAAATCAATTTTTGGGGCAAATTATCTACTCCTGTGGATACTCTTTCAAGTTCAAAATTTATTTTGTGTACGCCTTTCCTTTCACTTGGCATTAGTCCTTCACTTTTTTTACGGGTGACTTTTACGCCAACTCTTTTTTGTTTAGGAGTTGGGAATGTATTTCCACAAGGCCGACGAATTGCAGTCGCTTATCAATGGCATCGAATTCGTTGCTGCCAACAACGCCGACGAGTGCTATTACTACGAAAATCCGCTGGATGAGAAGAGTTTCTGCAAAAGGGTGTGGCGTTGGTCCAGCGCCCGTTGCTCCTCCACCGACCAAAAGCAATCGGCGGACGAACCGAACCCGGACGGACTCCAATACCCTTACGTGGTGTGCAACATTGGCTCGGGCGTTTCCGTATTGGTCGTCCGGGGACACAAGGACTTCAAGCGGGTGTCGGGGTCCAGGTTGGACGGCCATTCATTTGGCATTGTTCTAACATTGGCACTTCCCTCAAGCATTGGCGGCGGTTTCTTCCAGGGCCTCTGCTTTTGGCTTTGCGGCTGCGAAACATTTGAAGAGGCCATCGATTTGGCAACGCGTGGAGACAACAAAAAAGTGGACAAATTGGTGGGAGACATTTACGGCAATGGGTACGACTCGGTCGGACTGCCGGGCGATGTGATCGCCGCCAGGTCGGACGGACATTGATTGATGAAACCGCAAAGATTTCAATTTACTGCGCTTGGCTTTAGCTTTGCAAAAGTCCTGACCAAAGACAAGGCGGCCTCCGTGCAAAAGGCGGATTTGGCCCGGTCCGTCCTGGTCACCGCCACCAACAACATCGGCTCGGTCGCTCTCAACGCGGCCACGCAGCACGGCATTGACCGAATCGTCTTTGTCGGTCAGTTCGAAAAAGAATAGACCCTGAAATTCCATTTCTAATTTAGGCAATTTTTTGCGCGTTAATCCGATCGCCGCTCGTCTCCTTTCCCACGCGATGGACTTTTGGTCACAGGGCACTAAAAAGGCATTGTTCCTCCACCACGAAGGCTATTTCGGCGCTGTTGGCTGTTTGGAGAAATTAGTGGATGTGACGAATATGCGGAGAATGGCCAAATCGAAAAATCAGACGGACGCGGCCGCAGCACCGCAGTCAGCCGAACCGCCACAGACGGACAGTTCCGGCAACGACATGCCGACGACGTGAACGCATCCCAGCAAAGAACAACTTTTTATGTTTATACAATATGCTTGCCTTCTTTTTGTGTCATCCATCATTTTGTTATTGACTTCGTGGCACATTCAATGACAATTTAAATACAAAGTAATTTCTTTTGAGTGTCCTTCTGAATGTGCCATTGTTCAGCATTTCTCATTTCTGTGATCGCTTAGCCATTTATTATAAAAAAAGTGCCTTAACTTTAATTGTGTCAACTCATTCAAAGCTTCTTAAGACATGAACACAATTTTTTTGATCGTAAGCATCTTCTGCTTCCTCCTTTACTATTAGCGTTTCATCTCCGTTTTACATTCTCACTTTGGCACCCCTGACTTTATACGGGGGCTTTTTAAAACGATCGAATCTTGACAAATTTGGCATTATTCGAGGAGAGGATGAAATGGTTCAATGGCAACTCGACTCGGTTCTAGTCGGTTTTATGCGTCCCATGTCATATTATGCGTCCCATGAATGACCATACCCAGTTTCTTAGGCCATAACTTTTTTCTTACTTGGTCAATACGCATATTCTTGGTACCAAGCGAAAGACAAAAGTTTCGAGATTTTAAAAATGCAAGAAAAGAGCAAATACTGCATTAAAAAAGAAATTACAATGAAAAAAAACGAAATTCAACTTTTCCGAGTATAATTTTTTGTCTATTGCTTTTAGCTAAACATAAAGTTATACAAAAGCTTCTATAGACCTTAAGCTTTTGTTTAATACCAAGAATATAGGTAATGACCAAGTAAGAAAAAAGTTATGGCCTAAGAAACTGGGGATGGCCATTCATGGGACGCATACCTAATCTGTTATGGGACGCATAATATGTCATGGGACGCATAAAACCGACTAGAACCCTCGACTCATACAAAAGTAATTAATAACTCGTACAATAAAAGGTCAAAGGCCCAAGCAAGCAAAGCTGTGCAAAGGGGGGGGGGGGAAGAAAAAAGCAAAGAAGAGGAAAAAATTAAATGAAAAAGCGCGCAAAAGGAAGGAAAACCCAAAGAAAACAGCGTGCAATGCGATCGACTCACGAAAAAAAAAAATTGGTCGTCGCAAGAGGGATGGGGACTTCGAAAATTTCCTAATTAAATTTTCATTTCTGCAATCTACTAATTCATCGATCGCAAGGGCAGAAAAACTCCCAATTTAAACGGGAACCGGCCACTTCGGCGCGGGCCATTTCGGCGCCGTTTCAAATAACTTTTTTCATTATCAACCAAATTAAATATTTTTATATCATTCGATAGCTCTTGAGATTCTCTATTAGCCTGCAAAATTTCAAAAAATTTCATCTGTTTACGAAAAAGTTATGGCCAAAAAACTCAAAAATTGACTTTTTCTTGGGAAGTCAGAGTCAGATGTGTTTATTGAATGTCCACACTTATTCCCGGTTCAATCTGCTTATTTGGGACGCAAATGCGGGATATTGCGGGATTTATACATGCGGGATCCCGTCCCGCAAAACTTTTCGGTACCAATCCCGCAGCGGGACCCGCAAATTTGAAATTTCCGGTCTCTAATCGGTACTATTACCCATCATACTACCACAACAATGAATAAACATAAACAATTCGGTCGGTTATATCATTCTTTAATTGCATTTAAAACAAAACAAGCATAATAAATGTCGGTGAGCAGGCTTTTCCTATCTGTCAATTTCACTGTCGGCAATAAAACCAATCCTTGCAGAAAAAGACCGGGTTAATTCTTTGACATCAATGTTTAGCAGATAACTGGCAGACGGGGCAGGTGCGGCCTCGGAAGCCGACTACCCAAGTCGAGACGAAAACCTTGAGAAATTTTTGATTTGCAATTACAAAAACAACCGATAAAATTTATGAGGGATAAAATTTTTAAATTATTTTGCACCCCTAATTTTCAACTTTTTTTTGTGCATATTTTGCGATTTTTCTGCATATTTGGCAATTTTATTTGCATATTTAGGTGCATATTTTGGTCATTTTTGTGCATATTTTTTGTAGCCCTGATAATTAATCTGTCAATTCTTTCGATGAATGAAGAAAGAGACTACATTTGCGGTGTCGTCGAAGGTGAGCAACTAATTAATTGCTTCATTTCCGCTTTTTTACAAAAAAAAAAAAAGGCTTTTATGGCCGACCATGGACTGCTGAACAGCGGAAGCATTTGTTCACACTGTTGCGAAAGTTCGGCATGAACACGTATTTGTATGCGCCAAAGGACGACTTGAAGCACCGGGCGGAGTGGCGATTGCTGTACACGCCGGAGGAAGCGGGTGGGTTGGGCAAGGGCAGAAGCACCGCAAATGAATGAACCAATCGTTTTTTGTTGTTTAGCATTGTTGGAGTCACTGATCAGAGCGGCCAAAGACAACGGAATTACTTTTGTATACGCACTTTCGCCGGGCATTGACATTGTCTATTCGAGTGCCAAGGAGCTGAAGGCAATTCGCGAGAAGCTGACCCAGGTTTACACATGGAAAGCAAAGCAATTATTAATAAACTATACATTTTAGGTTAATTTATTGGTTTGAAATATGCTTTTCCCCCTTTTTCTATCCGTCCCTCGCATTTTCGGTATTTTCCCTCGGCTGCACCGCTTTTTCGCTTCTCTTCGACGACATTGAGGCGTCGATGAACGAAATGGACCGCAAGCAGTTCTCCTCGTTCGCCTTGGCTCAGCTGACCGTGTCCAACTCCGTCTTCGAGTCGCTCGGATGTCCGCTGTTTTTCTTCTGTCCCACCGAATATTGCGAGTCATCCGCCTCGCCTTCTTTGAGCGAGTCTGATTATCTCAATTTGCTGGGCACCAAACTCCACCCGGACATTCACATTTTGTGGACAGGTCCGGCGATTATTTATTTTAACCTTTTTTCAAATATTATTAAGGTCCTCGCGTTGTTTCGCGTTTTCTCACCGCCGACCATCTTCAAAGGGTTTCGACTGTTCTTCGGAGAAAGCCTTTGATTTGGGACAATTTGCACGCGAATGATTACGACCCGAAAAGAGTGTTTATGGGGCCTTTTTTGGGACGGTCGGTGGCCATTAAAAATGTGACTTCGGGACTTTTGCTGAACCCAAATTGCAAATACGAGGCAAATTATGTGCCAGTGAGTTTTTTGTTTTTTTTTTGCGATGAATTAATTAGTTTGTATTTTTCAGTTTTTTACGCTGGCTGATTGGGTTCAGAGTGGTAAGGAGAATGATAATTTTATTTTTTAGAGTATTTGGATGTTTAAAATACATTAAAATTATGAGTGTCACTGACTTGTTAATTTTTACATTTCTAAATTAATCAGTCACTAATTGTCTTATGGCAATATTTCGTTTCTGACAATGCGACTATTTAACGAGCCAAGGTTTCAGATTCACTAAAAAACATTAAAATTTTTGGTAAAATATGCAGGTCCCACCGTATTTCATCTGTAGAATTGAAATTCGCAAATTTCTGCCGTTTGTGTCTCATTTTCTTTGTTTTATTACTTTGCCCTTTTAAGGGATGGACGCACCAAAAGTGGAGGAAGGTGAGCGGCAAAGGCCCAATCTCTCCCCAATGTCTCTGACTGTCATCGCCCGATGTTTTTTGCCTCAGATTCCAACGTTGTGCTCGAGTCGTCCGTTTCGGAAGAAGCCACCAAAGTGGTGGAGCGCAGCAAAAGCACGCGCCTTTACCACCCAATCACTTCCCTCCGCCGCGCACTCACCGATTGGCTGCCGCAATTTTACCACGGCCCGGGGCCCGCCATTCCGCCGCTGAGCCAACGCGAAACGCAAAGCATTGCGACGGTCATCGGATCGAGCGCGATGAGAGCATCGTCAGAAGTGCCACCGCCACAGATCAGAACATGCGAAGGTGGCAAAAATGGGCACAAAACAGAAAAAAGGACACGGAAAAACGGACTTGGGAGAGGAAAAAAACGAAGTAGGTCGTTCCCCCCCCCCCTCCCCCCAAAAAATGAAGGAAAAAAACAAACTGAAATTTTCAAAAAATTATAAATTTATGAGAAATTGCAAGAAAAATATTTTTCCAATGATTTTTCCAAATTTTCAAATAAATTGCTATTTTTAAAAAATTTCCTATAGTAAGATTTTTTCTGTTTGAAAGTTTTTTAATTTCGGGGGGGGGGGCGAAACGACTCGTGGGAAACGGTGGAGGAGAAATGAAGTGCACCTGAACAGATTTATCCCGGGCAAAAAAGGCCTCGGAGAGGTTTCCCCTGACAATTTGACCACTGGCCAATGCTTAGACTGTCTATTTGCTCCCTTAAAATTTTGGAATTTGAAAGTAACTCTGCAGGCAATGAGCTGTTGACCGATTTGCCCACCCCAATTTACACGTCGCCAATCGGAAGTGCAACCACAGTGACTGTGCAGGCGTTTCCCCTCTCCGAGGCGATCATTGGCGTCGTCGAGGCGCACGACGCGTCTTCGACCTCCAAAGAGCCTCAAACGGTCAATTCGCTTACCGTAAATTATAACGAACCGATGGAAATTCCAATTTCCGCGAAAAAGGTTGGCCTATAAAAGGAAATTATTAACTATGTTGGGGCACTTAGGAAGAACGGCGGATGTCAGTGACGGGAAAAGCCAATTCAATGGAAATGGGCGAGGAGGAGCCATCCTCAAGAACGCCGGAGGCAGCAAACCGACAAAGAGGCGGCGAAACGCAACCAATGACCGATTTCAATGGCCCGACCGGCGGCGAAATCGACTTGGAAAACTTGGCACTGTTTGTGGACATGTTCGTGCCAATTAACTCCGACCAATTTCATCAGATTTTTATTCGCTTTCAGTTTCTATTTACCATTCGATTACGGAAAACGGGGGGCCGGGCTTTTCAATGAGCTGAAATGGCTGTACGAAAATGCCCAACTTTTGCACACCGAAGGGCCTGAGAGCAGCAAATGTGAGGAATGGCACCGCCGTTTCAAAGAATTCAGCAGCACGGCCAACCAACTGACGGAGCTGTACAAAAATGTCATTCGCTTGCCGAACAAAGTGTGGTTTCTGCCTTCCCTTCCCCCCTCCCTCTTCTATTCTTTAATTTCTGTTCTTTTTCACTTTTAGAGTCTTTTGCAAGAAATTTTTCCGTATTTATGGGAGGCGCAAGGACTTTTGTCTGTTCTTTGCGCGTTGCTCAAATGGATGCGCAAGGGAAACCTTCTCATTGCACCGACAGGTCACTCAATCAATCGTGGGTTTAATTTGCATTTTCATATTTCAGAATCGGCCACTTGGGGACTCGAAGACGTCGACTACGACTCGGAGCCGTGGGCCCTCGGCGGTGGTCTTTTGCCCGACATGCAAAGGCTCGTGATCTCTTCGGCCAAAGTTGGCGAAATTTTCACGGTTAAATACGCGATTCCGCTGTCCCTCACTTGCTACACTATCCAACCCGTGGATTTGCTCAGTTTGGACAAGGTTTTGTCGTCCTTCCCCCCCCCCCCCCCCTTTGAATTTTCCCTCCGTTCAGTCGCTGCTCTTCGACCTGTTCGCCCTGTCCGATGAGCAACTTCTTGCCAACTCCGCCGTTTCTCAGCCCGGCAATTCGTCGCTTCGTCCCGAAGAGTTTTTCTTCGACCTCAACTTCGCCCCGTTCCTTAAATACGGTGCCCCGTCCCATCACTTCGCTGCCGAATGTGCGGACGGAGGAGAGGCCGACGACGGAGAGGCGAATTCAAAAGGCCTTTGCTCATTGGCACTTGGCATTCTGAACGCGTCAGGCCTCGTGGAAAGCTTCAATTCCGAATTTATTGTCAAATTCCGGCAAAAGTATTGCCCGTCTCTCTCAACTGAACAACAAATGGAGGACGATTCTTCCCAGTCGCCCGGAGATGTACCAATGGATTAATGCCATTCGATTTTAACCTTTCCGTTCACTTAGGGCACGTCGCTTGACTCGGAGATTGCCCATCGGTTATCCGTTCCGTTGCGTCTGACCAGCGACTTTCTCGCCTCCTTCCCCAGCCTCGTCGAGATTCGCTGGCTGATGGGCTCTAATGAGGCGGTCTCCGTCCGTCGTCTCCTCCACTGCGTTTCCGCCTCTTTGGCCTTGAACGGTCAGACAATGCCCATTTAAATATTCGTTTGTTTGTTTCCTTTCCACTTTTAAGGTTCCAACGGGTTTTTCACTATCGTCAGCTCCGATTGTGAGGAGCGTGTCGAATTGCTCACCCGACTCGGCCTCCAACCACTAGTCCACCGCGACATCGACGGGTTAATGGATGGATTTGTGGTGATGGGCCATGCTCTTTGATTCGCCATGAAGGAAAAGAAACAGCCCACGTTCTTCCCCCCCCCCCCCCGTTTTTTGACACTGTTTCACAAATCTTTAATGTTAAATTGTACCTTTCCTAATTATGTTTCCATATAATCGGTCAAAATTAGGCTTTCTCTGTTTGTTCCTCTTTTTGCTTTTTTGTCCAAAATTCTGCATGGCCATCGGTCTCCCCCAAGATCATTGTTTTGAAAACTTGAAATGAAGTGCCAAAAACACACAGGGGTTGGACTCTCGAACAAAGAGCGTAGCCAGGCCCTTGAGCGACTACCATGTTTTTGCTTTTGTGTCAAATTTTGAAATTTTAAGGAAATTTGGGCCCGAAGGTGCTGATAGGCGTCGCTGGGGAAATTTTGAGATTGATGAAATTTCTTAAAAAATGGTACTTTTTTCGAATTTCCAAATTTTCGTTAAAACACCCTTTTTCGAACTCCCCCATGATATTAAAAATGTTCACTTTTCCGAAATGAATGCCTCGGTTTCCATTCGCTTCTCTCATTTCCAATTCACCCGACCCTCCCATTCGCTTTGCCCTTGTCTCACCGATCACTTAATCATCAAATTAATACCTAATTACCAATGGTCGTTGTCAACGAATAAAAAAAAACAACCCTCATTAATTTTTTCCTGCAATTCGTCTCCATTGTTTTTAACTATCATTTTGAGTCATCCACAAACCCACACAAATATTTTTATTTATTCACCATTTTTTGTATTATGGTTAAATCACATTTTCGTGATAAATTTTTATGTATTCCCGATTAAAAGGGCCGTGGTATTGGTTGGTGAATTTGATTTGAAAATTATTTGGTTTATAGCCTTTAATCTCTTATTCAAATTCATTTATCTTTCGATTTCATTTTTTTGGTTTCAGCACGTTTGGATGAAATTTAATCCGTCGCATTTTTCGTTTCGATTGATCCCTCATGGTTCTTTTTGCCAATATAGTCATCGGGCCAACAATACATGCTCTTCGGAATTCGACGATCCTTTCCCAACAAAGCCTTACAGGCGAAAATACGGACTCATTAAGGTAACAGCCGATCAATTCAGTTTATGTTCCTTTACTAATGTCAACAACTGCTTGTCTGTATGACATTTTTATGGCATTTCCATTTCCCCAGGTGCTGACAGTGGCGCTCATTAGTGTGATGGCCGGTGCCAAAGTGGCGGAAAAGGGCGCGGCATTTTTAGAAGAAAGCGAAATATTTGTACATTCAGACGACGATGACGACTAATTTTACGACCGACATAATTTAATTGCTTTTGCTTCTCAATCTTTGTTTATTTCATTTTCTGAACGTGCTTAAAGCTTGAAAAGGCAAAATTAATTAGCATACAAAGTAATCTGAATGGACTCGGAGGATGCACACCAAATGCGGGTAAATAAAAAAGGGTCGAGATTAGCGGGGACAGAGCAAGAGCACCACAAAATGAGAATTTGGACTAAAGTATTGAAAAGTCAAAGGCCAAGGCCGTTTCCTCATGTCTGCGTAAACCGTCTTCACAGTTTCAGTGTCCACTGCTTCACATTCGAGTCTTGGCCAACAGTAAGCAGTCGATTGTCGGAAAGCCAAGCAATTCCGTTGATGGCACTCATCGAATGGGCACCGCGGATGACTAGCGGATGTTCACCGCTTTGTTGTAAGTCCCAAACCATCACATTGGTGTCGAGAGAACCCGTGGCGATGTACCGGCTGAAGACAAAGAGTGGCCACTTTATTTGAATGCATTGTTTATCCCCGCCCATGAACTGATTTTTAAATTCCTTATAAAACGGATTCGGGATTTGTAATTAGTTGGAATTTATGTTTTTATTCATAATCAGCGACCCCAAAGATCTTCGTAATTTTTGCGAAGGGGGTCAGCGGTCAATTTTGCGAAGATTCAGCCATGTAACGGACGATTTTTTTTTTTTTTGCTTAAAAACCGTTTTTTTTGCGGCGTTCTTTTTTAAAAATTTTCCGGGAACAAGGGAGCCGGCAGGAAAATTTTTAATAATTTGATGCAATTTGTTAATAGTTTGTCCAAACATTTAGTAAAGTTTTTTCATAAGTCAGTACCACGCTATTAACATATAATCAACCTGTTGCTGGACCAGGCGCAGCAGTTGATCCGGGCTGTATGAAAGGACCACTCTTTTTCAGATGCCACTTTGAAACCGTCGTCCACGCTGTAAGGCACCACCTGAAGGCAAAAAGTAGAGAATTACCCGAAAGTGCCAAAGTGTCCACTTTTCTGGCAATGTCCGTGGCCACCAAATGCTTCCCATTTGGGCTGAAGTTCACCGAGGTTATGGCACCTGCATGTTGTAATACTTTTTTCTCTTCAAATGCGCCGCCGTTGGCAGGCAAATCGTACAAATGCACGCGACTGTCCTAAAAGACAAAATAAAAATAATTTTTTTTTTTTGAAATTTTTACATTTCCTCCAACTGCCAAAAGAATTCCATTGGGGTGAATGGCAACAGAAGTACCTTCGTACTTTATATCGATAACGCTTGATTGTTTTTTGTCGGTGAAAATGAAAATGGAGCGATGGCATGCGACCGCAACTTTTTCCCCGTTTTGCCCAATGTTCGCCACACCGCGTGGTTGGGAGGACAAACGGTGGGAAAGCGACTGAACATTTTCTAAAAGAATATATGTAAAGAAAAAAAAGCTATAAAAAACCAAAACCGACCAATGGAAGGGGAAAGGGCATTTTCAATGAAAGCGACCGAATCGTCCCATCCGATGGAAATGAGCAAACCGCCGCTGGTCAAACTCAGCCCGGACACTTGCGACTTGTGCACTTGGGGAGTCACTCGTTCAGAAGAACCATCCGAGACATTCCAACGGGCTGAGTTTTCAGGTTAAGAAAAATATTACTAGTAAATAAATTGAGAAATTCCTCACTTATATGTCCCTCAAAGTCAGCAGTGAATGCCATTCGTCGATCTTCGGACAGCGTCAACGCGGTGATGGATTTGTTATGTCCTCTGAGCACTCGGCAGACTTTCAGTGTCTCGGGGCAAATGTAATTGATGAAGCCGCTCAATGAGACACTGACGATCCAATTCTTAAGCCAAACCACGGCCAATTGTTGGTCTTCTATGGCCGAGCCGAAGGACACCGTCCTAAAAGGGAATGTCAAAGAGGGCATCTATTTGGAATGGCAACCCAATTAGTTTTCTTCCAGGCACATCCCAAATTTTGATGGTTTTGTCGCCGGAAGCGGTGGCCAATTTTATGCCACCCGAATGCCAATTCAACGCGAACACTCCGCCGCTATGCGCGGCTGTGCCTTTGCACGTTTCGTCCACCAATTCGCCAACTTTCCCTCCCTCTTGACCTTCGAAAAGAATGACCTGAATGGAAGCATCCGTTATCTCGCTTTCCTTTTCTGATCACCTTCCCATCCATTCCGCCTGCCGCAAAAAGGGACCCGTCCTTGTTGTAACGCACTGATTGGACAAAACGCGAATGTTCATGAAAAATCTGAATGGAATTCGCCCGCCATTTTATTAATAATATGGTTATTAAAATCACCGATTTGAATTTGAAAGGAGGGCCTTCGAAAATGGCGACAGTGTTATCCTCCGAACCACTGACCAAACGATAAGGCCGTGTCGGACGAAAATCAATGCTCTTTGAAAGGGGGGTAAGGTAGGAAAACCAAGGAATTACTGCTGTTTTGGAATACATTCATCGGCCGACTTTGTCCCGACAAATTGCCGTTGCTCGTACCCGTGTCAAAGAGGAAGACATGGCCAAACCTGGAAAAGGTGTTAATTTTTAAAAAGTCAACAAAAAGAATGGCCAAAACCTTTCATGGCCTTCGCCGACTATTGCGACTCTTTTGCTGTCCTCAGACCACGAAATGTCGCGAATTGCGCCCGAAAGAAGAGCGAACTCCGACTTCAGAATGTGCGTCTACACTGATGTTAATTTAACGCCAATTGCAATTAATGTCAACCGAAACGGACTGATTGTGTGGTGTCCCAAAAACGGATTTTGCCCGATTGGTCTCCACTGGCAATGTAAAACTCAGAGGGGGAATATTTTGCCACGGTTGTCAAAGTCGCGTGCTCCGTATACACATCGCAATCGGCAATATTCTGGAAAATGGAATTTAAAACATTGAAAATGAACTGCCAACCAATCCGAATCACATACATCCTCGTCTCTGATGAACACGCTATTCCCATTGCAGTAAAGGAATTTGGTTCCATCCGAATTCGACGAAATAACCAAAGGCATTCCACGCACAGTGCGCGGAAGTGAGGCAAAAGTGCATTCTGAAAGGAACACGTATAAATTGAATAAATTCACTGATTGTTGTTCGTTTATTTTACCATTACCTTTTTTAAATTCTTCGTCCGAAGATGTCATTTGTGAATATTTTTGTTTGAGATTCTTTTTAACCCTAAAATATGTACATACAGTCATGGTCAAAAGTATTGTACCAAAAAAATTTTTTCTTTTTTTGAGAAATACGATTTTCTCAAAAATGAATCGTGTGAAAAAGGTTTTATTTTATTTACTACCAAAGAAGCGTTATTAGTGCACTAATAAATACCAAAACTGCCCGATGACTTTCTTTGTCGTATAGAAAATCGGTCATGAGTCATGACTCAAACAACCTCCCCTTTTTGGTGTGACAAAAGTAATGCACCAAAATGTTTAATAGACCAAAATCCAATTAAATGGAGAGAAAAAAAAATCAGAAGTTTTCGACACCTGCGTGTTTAAATCGTAGACCCATCATCTCGGTGAGAATTTTGTCCTCTTTCTGACAGATCTACTCAAATTTCCAAAAAAATTTTCCCTATTTTAAGTTTATTTTGGGGTGCTCAGATAAAAAATGCGTGGACCAATCGAAAATTAAATTTTAAATTTGCTTTTGTTTTTTAAATGTTCATTTCTGGGCAATCATTAAGAATTGGTGTCCCGACGAAAAAAATGTTAAAAATTTGTCGAGTATTTTTTCTAGGCTTAAAAAATGCGCTGATCACGAATCTGAGCTCAGATTTTGAAAATCACTGATTTTTATCTAAGATTTTTTGTGAACTACTTGATTTTTTCGATTTTTTAAATTATTTTTTAAAAAAGTTTAGCAATGAATTTGGGGTTAAAAAATACTCTGATCACGAATCTGAGCTCAGTTTATGCATGAACCTTCATTTTGTCAATGATTTTCATCAAGTGTCACAAAAAAAATAAACCGCAGCCAAGCGGACTCGAACCCCAGACCCCTGTCTCATATGACCCACAAGAGATTAATATTAAATTTCAAAAAATCGTAAAAAATCGAAAACTTGACTTCTCCATACATTTAATAGCTCATTCGAAAGCTCTTTTTAGGCTCTACAACATATGTGTATCAGTTTTATGTCCGACTAATTTTCGTAAAATTTTGGAAAAAAATCAAGTAGTTGACAAAAAATCTTAGATAAAAATCAATGTTTTTCAAAATCTGAGCTCAGATTTGTGATCAGCGCATTTTTTAAGCCTAGAAAAAATACTCGACAAATTTTTAACATTTTTTTTCGTCGGGACACCAATTCTTAATGATTGCCCATTTCTGATTTCGTTGTTTCCTTCCATTTTGGGGCATCACTATAAAGGAATGATCTGATGGTCCAAAAGAATTTTTGATCAACATCAAAAGTAGTTTAGAGGAATTTTTTGACCGAGAAAACCAACTTCAAAAAACTATTTTTATGTAAGTACGTATGAAAAATTTTTGAATAATATCTCAACTCAAGAAAAGTCAGGTTTTTTTGTCTCCAACTCGAGGTCGTTCGGGAAATTTTCGGCCTCGAAGGCACAAAGAAACGTCAAGTGCTAATCTAAGAACTTAAATAAATGACGAAACCCAATGCATAAGCACACACAGCCGCTTAAAAGCTGTTTAGCCGAACAAATGAATCAAAATCAATTGACCCCTCGCGATTGAGTAAAGAGCATTCATGCAATCGATACATAGGATTTTCAATTTTATCAAAACATTTAGTGAAAAATGGATGGATAAATTGGTTGTAAAAAGCGGGATCATTGTTCATTGTTACATTCGTGAAAACAGATGTTTTACTAACAGAGTCTAACCACCCAAGGTAATAAAAATAAATATTAATGATACAGACTGAAACCGAACATAGGTATAATTTTTCCCATCAAATGACATTTACAAGGCCCAAGGGTTATTTTGGGTGGCTGACTCCATACATTCTTTCGAGCCACGATAAAAAAAAGACATCAGCAATCAAAATTTATATGCCTTGCAGTTAAAAATCTCAAGATTTAGATGAGACAATGAAAGGCCGGAACGCACGAAAGATATCAGATTGGTGATTGCGTCCAGCAAAGAAATAGGTGAAGCATAAAAAGAAAAAACATGCATATGGGAAGGATAGCGAACACAAGTATTGTGTGTCAATGAATCCCCAAAATTATTGTATCCAAAGGAGCGAGCATTGGTTGATCAAACATCAGTGATAAAAATGGACAATTGAAGAGAGCGGATGAATAAAAGGGGTACAACAGGTGTTTTTGTAAACACTGAACATTTGTCCGCCCAACGAATCGCACTTTCTCCTCCACCATCCGATTCACAGCTGTGTTGCCCTTCGTTCGGCTCGAAGCTTTCTGAGAACAGCTTTCGCCTCACTGTAGACCTTCTCCGCGGCAACAGGCGAATCTAATTTTACGGAAATATACCGAATATAAAATTTGACTACCTCCGAGTTCCTCCCATGAATCGAACACCGGCAAAGTCTGCTCGTCTGCTGCGTACATTTGCGACAGGAGAGTGGGCATTGAGTTGTTACGAGTTGGAACCACCGGTTGGAATTCAATCGATTCACTCTCTTCCGAAACACTCTTTGCCGTCTCATTTTCCTTTGTCGCTTCAGTGTTCTCTTGTTCAAGCTCTGACTCCGTTTCGTCGTCTTGAAGAACTTGGAGAATGCTGGCATTGACCACCATGCTCCCCTCGTCATCCGAAAACGACTCAGACGAATACAAAGGCTCTCCATCAAACAGTGAAGAGACAACGTCATACGCGATCTTCACAAAAATCATATATTGGATTGATCATAAATTTAAAAAAACCGATTTGGCCGCAGCATCGGACTCGTCGGAATTCTGTTCTTCGTTAAACGGAGAGACGAAGGAAGAGACGATGTTGGTCTGATTGTTGAAAGGAAGCAGTGAAGGCAAGGCAAAAAAAGCGGCCGATTGTTGCTGGAAGACCGTGTCACCGGACAAACAACCCCCGTTGTGACTCGGAACCGGCGAAACGAATGTAAGACGGTACGGGTCGTCCTCTCCCTCCCACATCATTCGCTCCAAATCTTTGTCCAACTGAAGACTGAGGTCGAACATGTCCAATGGATGGCCAGAATCGGTTTCTTTGTCTGGAAATGTAGGAATCCTGACAACTAAAGCACTCAAAATTCAACCCGAAGGAGGGGTAATCGGTGCCAGCATCGATGAGATTGGTGGTGACACCTCCATTTTGTACTCATACGTATCATCGAACTTGGGATTGGTGAATTGGAGTAAGTGCTTCAGCTGCTCTTCAAATGATTCATTAATCATCGCAACCTAAAGAGATGATTAAAAGAAAGTTTTGATTTTCGGAAGGTTTTAGAACTTGTGCAAAACCCGAAAAATGGTAAAATAGCGTTAAATTCAGAAATGCCAAAAACCAATTACACTACGGCGGCCTGTAGATGGGCGTGATAGGTCCTATAGCATAATTTATCCGTTTTTTCAAATTGGTTCAAATGCTTTGCCGCGCAGTTTTTTAAATCATCCCCCACTGTAAATGCCAAGGATGCGCTTAATGGGTAGGCACCTCAAGGTCATTATCATCCAGCTTCTCGTCACTCTGAAATCCTTTCTCGGATTTTGAATAATCCGAGACATTTGCCAACAGGTGCCACTGATGTTTGCGTTTTGATGATGACATCCTTGAACCAACTTGTATGCTCACTCTAAAGCAAATGTAACAAATGAACGAGACGAGTATTATTAGTGTTTGTACCTTAAGGTTTCACAGGCACAATGCAATCAATCAGTTGAAAAGGAAATAGGACTTCAATACCCGCTCGCAAAAATGATGCATCCAACCCTTGTGGTGTTATCGTCCACAACCTTCTTCAAAAATAACCCTGAAAACACTTAATTTAGAATACTGGTAAATACAGTAACACAATAAACTTAGATTATTTCAGTGAGAATTAAGCGTTACTAATCAAAACAGTGTTTTAGGTTTTTAAAATCCCCTTACAAAAATATACGTTAATCAATGAACAGTCATTAAATTATATAATGAAATGATGTGACTGGGACATAGATACATATAGATAGGTAGAAGTAAGAAATGAAAAAAGATATGGAGGGGGGGGGGGGGGATGGGGTCGAGTTGGAAGGCCTTTGGGTGTGCAAATACGTGCAAAAGCAGAGTCAATTCATCAGCAGCAGAGCACCAACAGACACGAAGACGACGCATAAAGTGAGAGGAGGGGAAGGAAACGCGTCAAAACAGAAAACATTGTTCGCGCTATGTGTGGGGGTGGGGAAATCAATTAGAAGAGGGAAGGGAGAAAAGTGGGAGAGTGGAAGAGCCAGAGAAGAGGACAGAAGACAGAGAACACATAAATCCGAGGGATAAATGCGAAGTGCCATCGCAGCGATGCCTTTTTAAAACTTGCAAGGACAGAAGGAATATGTAATACATACTTAGATTTTTATTATACGTAAAGGAATCGTAAAATATAAATAGTTTTAATTTTGCTTCCCAGTTAAAAAAAAGTAAAACAGTAAAGGGAAAAAGGAGGGAGGGAGGTTCGACTCCGTCCCACGACATCAATATTTTACCTTTTTTTTTGTCCAAACAATTAGAAGATAAAGATTATAGATAATTACTATATTTTTGATTATTTCTGACAACCAAATTAAATCGAAATTTGATCTGTCCAAATTAAGCGGGATGAACTGACTTGTTTGCAAACACAATACCTAGTTTCTTTATAATGTCTTCTTCAATAAAGCACAAATAATTTATCCTGTATCTAATAATAATTTTAGAAATTTTATTTTTGGAGAAAACTAATTTAAAAATTTTTGTACAACTTATGTTAATAAAATGCACCTTAAAATTTTAAAAACTTTCCCGGCGTCGCGTCGCTAAACTGCACCGCCTGACCCTAAAACCCTTAATTTTCTTGAAAATTTTGCTCAAAATCAATTAGTTTTCGGAATTTTGGCCTCGAAATTCCGATTAACATTTAAATGCTTAAAAACAAAATAAATGTAAATTTATAATACAATAGTTTTTAACATAAAATGTGCAAAATGCATTGAAAATAAAACCCGGTAAAAGAAAGAGATTACATCGACAATATGAAGAAAATAAGAAAGGCAAATAGGAACGACAGGCTTTGGTATTGCTGGCTCAAAGTCAGTGTTTTGAGAGTATTCTGTGCTTTATGAACGGATAAAAGGCATAAATTTTTTGAAGTTTGATTTTCTATTTCTTTGCTTCGCTAAATCAGGGGGCTGAAGCAAAGCGAGTTGGGCAGGTGTCAACTGGCATAATGAAGAAGCAAGCGCAATCCCCGAAGTGCCGTAAGGCGTAAAAGGCTGACCTTAAAATTAAAGTTATAACCTTTTGTTTACTTAAACACACCTCCGGTAGGAAGCCGAACAATTACAGTGTAAACACCCGCTTGGTAATTCGCACATGGCTCCACCGCACATGGCTCAACCTGTAGCTTGAGTTTTTCGGATTGGAGAAAAGTGATTACTGTATATGCTCGACAATGGCCGAGGTCTAATTGGACTGATGAAAAAGGCCTTGAAGCCATTTCCTCAATTTCATCATGACGTCTTCGAATATTCCGATACCTTTTGAGAGAGTAAAAAATATTAAAATTTATGAGAATAAAATAAAACTGACCATTCAATCCGCATTTTGATTATCCAAATCAATCCCGCAACAACGAGAAGAACAATGAAACAGCTGAAAATAATGTAATTTCTAAATGTCAAGTAAAGCTTACGCTGCAAAAATAACAAAAAACAAAATCCAATTGATTGGCAATGATTGTGCAAATGAAATTTGGATCTGAAAAAAAGAATCGGATAAAAAATATTTCCGGTTTGTTTATACCTTAATTGGTGTCTCGAAATCATTAACCCGAACGTGAAAAGTCGTATTTGTTTCTGTTCCGAATGCAAATCCTTAAGCATTTTCCACCACATTAATCGCCTTCCACCCAATTGATGGGACAATTACCGGGATCTGTTGAGCTGTAAGTGCGCTTTATCCCTGAAGCCGTGCACAACTGACCGGCCATCAAATGCTTTGTGTGAGGCGGACGGCCTTCGAGCAATTGAGTGGTCAGGTTAATGGTCACTTTTGCGCCGGTGTCGCCTTCGCATGTGATCGAGAATTGCACGTCCGTGTCACGCTACACAGTGAATTAATAAATTATATGCTTTCTTGAGTTTAGCAGAAGGAATAATTGAAGTTCGCAAATGCATTACCGAAGTAAACTCCGACAAAATTAATCGGAGGACCCCGGTTTTATATTCTGCAAGAAAAAGGTAAGGCATACTTTGTAAGGCACGCTGAAAAAGTTGATCTGATTGACGTATTTGTCCCGAATGTCATTGCTGTCCAGCTTAAAAGTGAAGATGAAGTCAATGGCAAGTTCATCTAAATCATAACGATGCAATTCGCAGAAAAGAAGCCAAGATTTGTTTATACATGTGCAGGTGCCGCCGTTTTTCGGGTCTCCGAAATATTTAGGCTCGCATTTGTCACACCGCGGCCCAATTACTCCTTTTGTCGAACAAAAACAGTCGCCGTTTAGCTGACAAAAGAACACCAAATATGGTCATTTATAAATCTAATTGTTTTTATTAAACACCAAATATGGTCATTTATAAATCTAATTGTTTTTATTAATGTTACTGGGTTGCAAAGCGCCGCTTGGCCGTTGCATTGGCATTCTAAAAAATGACACCGATAAATACGGTTAGAATGCGTACGAATTGTACCTTGACAGGTCCCACCATTCCGTGGGTCGCCGAAGAAGCCGGGCTCACAAAGTTCACAATGTTCACCCCTCGTCCTGTGCTGACATTTCGTACATCGCAACCGCCGATAAGTGACATTTTCCGTGCAATTGCTGTGCCCGTTGCATTGGCATTCTGTTGATAAATCACGTTTATCTCCCTTTCTAAACACAATTACCAATAAAACTTGACCGGGTTCGCCTGTGAAGTACCAACGGTCAGCTGGGCATTGGTTCGGATCCAATGCGCCCGAATTGGTCCCTTCTACGCATTTGCCCAACCCTGTACCAGATCTAATAAAATGGACAAATAAAAAGGGGAAACAAAAAGCGGCAAAACCCGTCATCGCACCAGCCACAACGGGGGCCAATGGACTGACAGTCGGAACAAGTTTTTTGTAATTCGCACGCGAAAGGGTCTCAAATGTGACAAATTCTCCTTTAAAAAACAATCACCAACAAATGTTACTCACTCGTTTGACATGCTTTGTGTGTGTTCGCTGCCGTCACCCAACTTTGGCATTGACCGTATGGAAAACTGACCATGTATGTGTCCATCGACACACATCTTTGATTGCTCGGACACCACCTAAAGAAATTTCCTAAAATTAAAATTGCGCGGGATTTGCGCCACTATACATGCACTGTGAGTCAATGCAGGACTGGCAAGAGGACTTCATGAAGCAAGGAAGGGGGCAAGTGGCATTCTGTTGTTTGTGTTGGCTCGAGGACGGCACAATGATCACGTCTTGGACTATAATAGACGAAGGAACATTTGAAATAATCGATTGTGGTGAAAGAGTCGAGGAAGGATTCGATTGTTGCTGAACGTTCGTAGATGACGCATCGTCCGCCATCGGCGTAAGGGACAGCCGTTCGGTTTGCATCCGATTGTGCTCCTCGATAAGAATGGCCTCGTCCGCCAATGACACGCAAATGTGTTTCGTGTCGATGGCAAACCAAGTGCAGTGCGGAAGACGATTGCATGAGAAGCAATTGGTGGCCAAACTGCACGGACGCTGCACAACGACATCCGTACGACGCTGTTTGGCACCACCGAACGGACAGAGCGAACGATCGCCAAGCAAACCATCAGCACAATTGGCGTAGGAACCGAGGCAACTCTCAAGAAAACAGAGTTGTCACAGGACAAAAGAAAGCTTTTCTCATTGTCAGTAAAAAAATAATTATGTCACTGATCCATGCTTCGCTCCGTTAGATACGGGCCTAATTGTCGGTCATTAAGAAATGAATCACCCTTCCCATCTTTCACCTGACTGCTCTCACACCAACCACAGCCCTTTTGAAGCAGACAATTGTTGCAGTCGGTCAACAAAGTGCAGGTGCGCAATTCGATGGCATCTCTGAAATGATACGACTTTTCAAGTATGGAATCAACCAGTCTTGTCTTTACTTGTCTCCCATGGCAGTGCCTGTACAGTGTTCTTGGTAAGAGACCATCGCCGTTTCGCCCTTGGCAATTGAGAGAAAGGACTGCCTGAAGGACGAATTGGGCAGAGTTTTGGTGCACGATTTGTTGTGGAAAACACAGCGCACGCCGTTGGACAATCGCGAACATTCCTCCGCATTTGTGGCCTGACTGTCACAATTTGCTAAACAACGCAACAGCATTTACGAAAGTGAATTTAGCTGGGACTCACCCGGCGTGAACAACAGCACGTCGTTGAGCATTTCCCCGTTGAATCCTCCGACGATGAACATATTCCCACCGCTCACAAACGCACTGTGCCCATAACGTGCAATTGCCTCAAACTCTTTGCTGTATATTTTTACTGGCCTTTTGCAAACTGAAAATGAGCAAGTTTTATCAGCGTAATCAGAGGCCCCTCCGAGGGGTAAAGCGAGGTATTTTTTCATTGTCAACCAAAACCCAACAATGGTGGTATCATAAGTAAGATTTTCAATTTTCACCCAATCTATTAACCTTATAAAAAGAAAAAAAATTCTAGCAAAATGTTTTTAGAAAAAAATTTTTTTTTCAAATTTGATTGTTTTTTTGTTGCAATTTACATGTTATAACTTTTTTGATTAATTATCTGATCCAGGCCCGTAGAGCGAATATTGGGCCAAAAAAGAAAGAAATAAAAGGCAATCAGATCTCCCCCCCCCGAAAATTTTTCTGGCTACGGGCTTGATCTGATCACCAAGCAATGCTTATTGAGAGAAACAGCTTCTAAAATAGGTTAAGCTTTCGAATAATACAAAAATTGTTTCAGGACATCAACACAACTCACTCGTGTCATAAGCATAAATTTGTTCCGAGTAACAGTCCTTTTTCCGAGTGGTCGACGACTCATTGTGACTATTCCCGCCGACCAAAAGCATAATTCCATCCAAAATAACAGCAGAATGGCGAAACAACGGCGCACCAAAACTACCCAAATTGTTCCTGGAGAATATTATACAGTAAAAAAGATCTTTAGTTAACTTTTAATTAAATGGAAACCAAATTTGACGCTTCGGTTCGTAAAGCAACAGTTCGTCGCTGATAGAATAGGAGTAACTGTTAATCGGAGCATTATAACCGCCATGGATTAGAACCATTTCCTCGCCATTAAATTCGGCGAATTGAGCTGATGCATGGCCAAATCGGCCTTGAACAGATGGGTCAACCGCACCCCAACGCCAACGTCCGGTTTCTGCCAAATGAGCAAAATGTGAAAAGCCATAATTAAAACATAAAATTGGAATGGGCACACCAACCAAATGAGTAAATCTGCGGAGTGAACATATATCCTTCGAAAGGGTTATATCCAAATAAAATGTGCATTTCGTTGCCGATCACATGGGCCGAATGGCCGGCCAAAGCCATTGGAAGGTCGAGCGTCGACGCATTGAGCGAAGACAGCAAATTCCAGCGGTTTGTCACCATGTCGAACTCCCAAAATTCGTTGGTCGTTTTTTTCTGATTAATCACTCCGCCAAAAACGTACAACTTTTTCTAAGGAAATGTTTTCATGCATATACTGATCAAAGTTGACAAAACCAACCTTATGGAGGACGACGGAATGGTCGTACCGTGGCGTTGGCTCTGTCCCTTTCGACTTAACTGCGCGAAAGCGCCGTTCGCGTACATTGAAGACAACAAAATCACTATTCATCCTCGCCGGATTGAACATGAATCCTCCGTGGAGCCAAACTTCGTCTCTGCCAACAGCGACGGATTTATGTGAAGCGCGAGGAGGGAAATGTTTGGCGACATTTTCTGTTAGTACGAAATCCCACACGGGATTAAGCACCAATTCTTGACAGTGTTGGCCGTGGTGGTGCTTTGTGCAGCCGCACTGTTTGTCCTTGCACAACGCTCGGTTCTTAAAAAAGTATAATACATTTGGAATTGCAAAGTTTCTATTTAAAAAGCTAATAAAATTAAAAAAAAATAGACCGATAAATTTTATTTTACTTTGCATGGCCCCGTTTGGTTATCCATCGTCGACAAACACAGCTGATGTTGACAGGCGTCGCCCCAAAAACTATCGTTGCAGATGCACCTTCCGCTGACACAAATGCCATTTCCACTGCAATTTTGAAGGCATTGTCCACCGGCATAAGTAATGTTAAACCCGGGTAAATTAAATGCCAAATCACTGGCAAAATAAACAATTGCCTCGCCCGAGTTGGCCAAAATTTCACGTCCTGACAAACTGCCACTAAATAAAGAATCACATCAACAAACTTCAGTAATTGGAAAAGATTGCTAATTGCAATTTACATATTCATAAAAAGATAGAAGAAATTGATATCTTTTTCTGCGTTACTTGCAAAGTGGATTATTTTGAAAATTTTTTCACCTTTTTCCGGCATACAATTTTTTTTTTTAAAAAAAGTCATGAAAAGATGTTTCTAAAGGTTTTTGAGTCGCTGATCATAAATATGGCATTCGTTTTGGCCTCTTTCAAACCCCGGACCGAATTCGAACAAAAGTGAAATTTGAAAATTTTGAATTTTTTAAACACAGAATCATAATTAACTAATAAACAGAAAACTTGGACAACGTTACCTGAATACGCCCAATAGGTCGCCATAAACGCCCCTTCCGTCGTAAATATAAAGCATGTCCCAACAGCATTCGGCAAAGAAGTCGTCCAGTTTGAACAACAGTGCACCGTCCTTGGTTTCCTCATTCTCAACCACCCAAATGCAGCGGGCAGAAGCCCCGTAATTATTCGGTCCATCAGAAATTGACCCGTTCGGTTGTGAAGATGAGACAACCCTTCTTAAAATACAAAAAGTGGAGTTTCAAGTGGAAGAGTTCACCTCACTCTCCCAACACAATTCTCACATTGCGGACCGCCCCAGCCATGAGGACAACGGCAAGTCCCATCCATACAAGTGCCACCATTATGGCACGGTATATCACAGGGTTTAGATGGCAAAAAAGAAGGTCGTCTTGACTGAAAGCTTGCTTCAACAGTGCGAGAGGGAAAAGCCAAATAGAAGACAGATAAAAGCAAAAGTGAGTGGATGAAGTTAAGTTGGTGTACTGAAAGTTCGGCTAGTCGAAGAAAGCGAAGAATATTGTCGATGAAAGCATTGTCCGGCGCTTGAAATATAAACAGCGAAAGGGCCATTGTTCAGCTACTTATCATATCACGCAGAAAAGGCAAATGGCCAAGAATGGCATTAGGACAGCCAAAACCGAAAGCGAACGAATAAATGAAAGCACTAACTGAGGATTAATGCATTTATTATGCTAAGCTAATATGTATTCACAATGGTACATATTATACATACATAGCAAAATTATTGAAGAGCTAAATTTGATAAACTAAAACTTTTGTATCTTGAAAATGACAAGACCTATGTACTTAATGTCTAATTGGGAAACATCTGTAAAAACATATGTAAATGTGTACACGTGTGTGTTAACAGTAGAGGGAATTAGAGAGAAGGCGAGTGAATTGGTCGTTCTTCCGCTGCACCAGCGTTCCTTTTCGCTCTGTTGCTTTCCCTAGGGGTCCCTCTGTTTTCCTCTGTTTTACGCTCGGCTGTCCCACTATTTCTTTATTACTTACTCTGCCTCTTTCATTAGGTCCGGATACTGACTTTTTACCGTTGCTCGTCACCCACCACCCCATTTCAATTTTTTGTCTCTTTTCTTTGCTGCGACGTCGTCCGTCCGTCTATTTTTCGTTCGTCGTTTAATGATGAATCGGTCAGTTGTACATGCCATTTGTTTCTCTTTTCTCTTGCTTTCCTTCTCCCGCTAATTTTTGTTGGCTGTATTCTCGCCGCTCCTTTAATGGAATAAATTCATTCCGGTTCTTCAATTCTGCTGCTGTTGTTTAATACTATTTTCAAACCTATTTTTTGTATTAAACGGCCAATTTTAAAGCTTTTTCTTTTTCCGTATAACCAAGTTATGGTAGAGTTTATGATTTCGATCCAATCTATCAATTTTACATTTCTTTAGGTACTGTAATACATAGGATCAAATCATTAAATAACAATTTTCACTTTCCATTCGTCACTTAAATCCCTTTAAATGAGTTTGTATTAAGTTATCCAACTACGGCATTTTTTGCCGTCCAAATAGAAAGCGGGCGCCACACCATTATACACATAAAGGAAGACAAAAAGAAGCTGCTGCTGCTGCTGCTGCTATATGTATATACACATACACATGCATATCCTTTTACAAACATCAGCACGCATCGCTTCGGCTTTTCTTCTATACTTTCATTAATTTTTCCAATTTGCACGTTTCTTCTCATTCCCACTCATTATGCTTCTTACATTGAGCTTCTGTTATTTTAGATTTATTTCCTTCCTCCCTTAAAGGGTTAAACTTTCTGTCTCACAATCAGTGTTATGCTACTGGTAATAATAATTTTATCAAATTTCAGGAATTTTTTGGGCTGTAGATTTTTAATGAGTTTAATCACAAACATAAAGGCACAACAACTCAGATGACGAATAATTCTTTCTCTGTTGCACAGAATGATGTTTTCTTTACCAACCCATTGGCTCATAGCATTGCAGGTTTCGTTTGAAGATGAAAAAAGGTACCATCCAATTTATAGGCTTTTGTACTTGGGCTGCATTATTCATTACAAGCCATCAAATATACCAGCATTTACGGTGGTATTCTTGCCCGAGTGAACAGCGATGGATAATTAGGTTTTAAATACTTTAATTGTAAATTATCATTTTTCTATCCCATGTGCAGAATCCTTTTTATCGTTCCAATTTACGCTTTCGACTCGTGGCTGAGTTTGTTGTTCTTCAGCAATGATGTGTACATTTACTTCAACTCCATCAGAGATTGCTATGAGGGTGATTTGTTTATTGGATTTAATGAATAAACTGTGCTTTTATAGCTTTCGTTATCTACAGCTTCCTGAGTTTGTGTTACGAATATTTGGGTGGTGAGAGTAACATTATGGCGGAGATTCGCGGAAAACCCATCCGTCCGACAAGCATTTGGACTTTCACCTGCTGTCTGAGCGGAAAACAGTATACAATTGAGTTTTTGCGCTTCTGTAAGAAGGCGACTCTTCAATTCTGCATTTGGTGATCAGAAAAATAAATGATATTTGTGAAAACATATTCTTAAGCAAACCGGTGATGGCATTGCTGACATTGATGCTGATGATGGTCGGAAAGTATGAGGATGGAAATTGGAGGTGAGTTGTTTAAGTTATATTTTTAATTGTTTTAATTGGAACAAAAAGAGCATGTTAATATTTTCATTCTAGTCTGAACAAAGGGTACATTTACGTGACATTCGTCTACAATTTGTCCATTTCATTGGCATTGTACGGCCTGTTTTTGTTTTACACGGCCACTCGCGACCTTTTACATCCCTACAATCCGGTCCTGAAATTCTTGACAGTTAAATCAGTCATTTTCCTGTCCTTTTGGCAAGGTATATTAAAATAGATAGATCCAATGCAAGTGTACACTTCTCCTAGGTTTCCTTCTCGCCGTTTTGGGTGCCACTTCAGCCATTGATCCCATTTACGACTTGGATGGCAATGAAATCATTGGCAGGGGCACCGTTGCCGCGGGATATCAGAATTTCTTCATTTGCATCGAAATGTTTTTTGCCGCCATTGCCCTTCGTTTCGCGTTCAGTGTTTCTGCTTACATCGATGCGCATACTGGTGAACCATTCGAATTATAATCATTGAATCAAAATTCTTCAGTAACCGCCGGAAGTGATGTCCGGCCTATGACTCTGCAGAGCATTTCCAGTTCGCTGAAGGAGACGATGAACCCTCGAGACATTATGCAAGATGGTCATTATTTATCTTTATTATTAAATTATTATTGGTCTATCAATTAAATTTTTCAGCCATTCACAATTTCCATCCACAATACCAGCAGTACACACAGGTGATTATAAAAATTAGTTGCTTCATCAGTTTGATTTTTTAGCATTCCAATCCTTCTCGATCGGTAAGCTTTTTTTTTGAAAAGTGGTCATTTTGAATTTATAAATAAAGGTGCTCGATTTAGGACTTTTTTCAAATTTGGGTTAGTGGGTCGGAATTGGTTAAAATAGAGATCAGAGACCATTAAAACTCCAGTAAACCAAAGGTCCCCCATTTGGTTTAAATACATTCAAACAGACCACTTTAAAAGCGCCGCTTATTTTTGCTGTGACTGATGTATTTATTGTTGGTACTTAGTTTATCTATATTAGTGTTACATATGTGTTGTGATTGTCATTTAGACGAATGGCCAATTGAACACAATTCACAATCAACAAAGTCCCGCAGTTCCCATCTCTTCCGATCCCGCAGTACTCGCACAAACTTCAACCAATTTTCGGCACTCTTCAATTTCTCATCAAAATGCTGAGCCGCACACCCAATCACTCATTTAATCCATTTTTATAAATAATATTTCTTACATTCTCATTCCTTTGTTTTATTAAAAAAAAATTAGGAAGCGTAGGATTATTTTCGTGGTCTTTCTTTTTAGCGTTCCCAAATTAGGCAGTTCTTTGCGTGCGTGTATTTGTTTTTCTGGCAATAATTAACAAATAATTCAAGACTAGCAATGCACATGATGGGCCAACAACTGTTGATGAGCGTCGTCCGACTTCAGGCGGTGTCGGGGGAATTACCAACTATGCGAGCATAAATTCCATGACCAATCCATTGCCACCCACTTAATACCATTGATTGAAAAGTTATCCTGACATTTTCGAACCTCGTATATTCGGAAAATCTGACAATCATGGGAAAGCATTCAAATCAGTTCTCTGTACATAAAAAGTTGATGATATTATAAGCAGGGAGCCGTTAATTTGGAAATTGCCTTTCCTAATTTTAACTTATAATGCGTTGATTTCGAGTCTGAGCTCTGATTTTGCAAAATCTTTGATTTTTCATCAAGTACTTGTTTTTTTCTAAAACTTATTTTTTAAAAATTTTCTTTCCGATGAATTAAGGGTTAAAAAATGCGCAGATCAAGAACCGGTACTTGTGCAGTTTACGCCCCATAAAATTTTTAAAATCAATTATAGGTTTTCTGGGTCGATCACGAATTTGAACACAGAATCGTACTATTTCGAATCCCGAATTCGAACATCTGTAAAAATGCAAATGTAACAAAAATAATCAACGAATTGGTTGTTGACTCAAAATCGGTGAAAATCAATTTTGGAAATTTTTTTCAAAAAAAGGGGGGTACCATCGACAGTATTACCCAGATTCCTGATCAGCGACCCCGAAAACCTATAAAAATTGGTTTTAAAAATTTATATTTAAAAAAAAATTTTATGGGGCGTAAACTGCACAAGTACCCAAGAACGTGCATTTTGTTTTTTATAAAGTTTTTGTCTATGAATTTTCATCAAGTATCATAAAAAATAAACTGCAGTCAAGCGGGATCGAACCCCAGACTCCCCCCCCCCCCATCTCATATGACCCCTAACTGTAAGGGCATTATCAAATTTCAAAAAATCGTTAAAAATTAAAAACGACTTCTCAAGACATTCATAGCTCATTCGAAAGCTCTTTTAAAGCTCTACAATATCTGGGTATGGGTTTTTTAAGCCCGACTAATTTCTTTAAAATTTGGGAGAAAATCAAGTACTTGATGAAAAATCGTAGACAAAATCACTTGCAAAATCTGAACTCAGGTTCGTAATCAGCGTTTTCCTATCCTAGAAAAAATTGTTCTTAAATTTATTTAAGCAGAAACCACAAAACTGCACCATTGCCCAAAATTTGGTTCTGATCTAACTCTAAAAATCACTACTTTACCATCGCCGTTAATTTCCAATGGAGTAAATAAAATTTTATTTATGCCAAAAAATTCAATTCTGAAAGGTCGACCAACATACATAAACATGATATATCAAGCCAAAGGAATAGAATTAAAGAAAACTCGCTTCGATGCAGTTCATTTCTCGAATCTGATGTTCAGAATTGTTGCTGAAAACGTCCAGTGGGATGAAATGAAGGAGGAGGCGCAGAAACAACGCCGTTTGGCATTGTAAGGTTGAGGAGAGGTGGCGGCGGACTCTGAATGATCATTCCTTGGGCTGTGGGATGTAATTGAGGAGGGCAAATGTTGGTCTGATGGTGCTGCAATTGCGTCTGAGGATTAATCCCGTTGGGTGTGACTGTGCGATAGTGTTGGTTGATCTGAAATCTTCGAATGAGCAATTAGACCCGTCTTTTATTTACATTTTGTGCTGGAAATGCGGCAGCAGAGACCGGAATGAAATGTTGTGCAAGGCCCGGCTGCAGAATAACCGCCTGATTTGGTGCAGTGGGAGAAACGAAAACTATTGACTGTCCCGGATTCGCAACAGGATAAGTAGCATAAAGCGGATTTGAAGGGAGTTGTGCCGACACAACGTTTTGCGGTTGTTGCTGATAGAAAATTTGATTCGGAGGAATCTGTGCCGGAACGACAGTTTGTTGTTGCTGATGGTAAGCCATTGAGGAAGGGATTTGTGCAGGAAGAACGTTTTGTGTCTGTTGGTGATATGACGCAGCATTTGAAGGTATTTGCGCCGAGACAACGGTTTGGGGTTGTTGATGATAGAAAACAATGTTCTGGGTCGAGATTCCCTGAATTCATTGTGGTTAAATGTTTTGCCTCTTGAACAAAGTTGTTAATTGAAAAAACCTTTTGCAATTATCAGAAAGTTGTGAATTTTATTTGTTAAAATTTTTCGGGGGGGGGGGGGGGGGGAACGACCTGCTCCGAGCAAAAAATTTATGTAAAAATAGCAATCTGCCCAAAAAATGTCACAACTTTAAATCTGTCTCAAAAATTGCAAAATTCATGGAATATTTTGTTTAACGTTATAACTTAAACGGACATTTGATATACAAAATTTAGAACCTGGGTTGGAATTGAAGCAGGCAATTGGATGAAAGGAGGAATTGGGTTGGACATTAGCGGACTCGTATTTGCAGTGACAACAGCCGAACTTGTATTGGGATCCTTTGACTTTGGAATAAATGGGGCGGCAGCGGGGTTCATTTTGAACTTCTCTCTGAAATTATGCGAAAGTGGGATGTGCAAAATGTCAAATGCTTTACTTTTGTTGCTCGCCATTCTCACTTCCCTCCTTCACTTTTATTTTCTCCTCAATAATCAGTGCCGTTTCTTCCTTCTGATTGTTTTCAGTCCCTTCTGATCCTTTCTCACTTTTGACTTCTTTTCCCATGATTTCCGGATCGGGTGGAATTTGTTGTGGGGTTTGCTGTTCCTCCCTGTGCAATTGGACTTGCTGAGACGGGCAACCGCTGTTCGCTGCAACAACTGATTCAGCGAATGGTTTTGCGATTGGTCCCGACGGTGTAGTCACTCTCGGCTCATTGGTTACGTCGGATTTGTTTCTATCAGAGATAAAATATGATTGACTTCACAAATGCCAAATTAAAGTGATTACTTCATGTTTTGAGAAGCATTCGCTTCGTAGTTCGAGGCTCTACTGCCAGTGTTTTTGTATGGAGTTTGGTTGTTGTTGTTGTATTGATTCTGATATGGTCGGGACTGTTGATGCTGGCTGTACCCAGATGATGACCGATGCGGTTTATTGTTGAAGTGACCCCGCTGGTGGTGGTGTTGTGACGTTTGAGGGTTTGGACTCCTCCAATTCGCGGTCGATTGTTCTGCGTTCCTTTCCCCGGAGGGCTGTCCTTTGTCAATCCACCGCTTGCCACTGGTCATGCTGGTGCTTCCACTGACCCTCCGAGAGGCCGTCCCTTCCCTCACCACCCTTTGCTGTCTTTGCTGCTGTTGAGGCTGTTGCAATCTTTCCGCCGGCCGATGGTTCTCCAACTTAAAATCGGTCGCCTTACCCAAATCGCGTTCTTCGTCATCATTTTCAAGCAGTGCATTGCGTTTGCTTTCTGTGTTGCTCTCAATTGCCTTCGCAATTTGTTCTGCCCGTTTAATTTGCTCTTCGGTACAATTTTGGACCTCGACACTGAATTTGAGAACTTTTAATGTTTTTTAGCAATTTTCGGACTTCGAGTATTGAGAGAGGCTTTCGTCGAACGTAGATTTGCCGACAACTTTGTCTTTATTCATCTCAAACATTGTTTCCGCTTTCCATCCATCCTCCCATACGTTTTTACAAGGTCGCCTCATGCCTTTTTCCTCAGCTTCTGGTAACATTTCGTCGTCGTCGGGAAGTTCACCGTCAGCATTCCAAGGCAAAAATTCAGGTTCTTTAACCTTTGATTCGCCATTCATTTCGGAAATTTCGCCATCCGTTCGGAAGGCTAAAAAAATACCTGTGAATTGTATGACAATTAAACAAAACCATTGAATTGGTCTTTCTCATCGATGCAGCCAGACAATCGGACCACATCCCTTAGCTGTAACACTTTCTCAGTTGTGCCCTCGCATAAAATAAATTCACTCTCCTCGGAAGTTGGCATCTTCTGAGCGTACGAAAGTGTAATGACAAACTAAAACTAAGCTTAAGACCATTAAACCAACACCAAAAACCTCATCTGTGACGTCGTTCAAAATGCCTGTGTACAGTTCACCCTCCGACAATTCGACCACCACTTGTGTGCCCTGCAAATAAAAGGTCAATCGCAAACAAAATCCAGCACATACAATAAGTTTATTTTTGCAGCCGGCAATTGTTGGTGCTTCTTGCTCGCGTTTCCCAACATTGTCCTTTGTAACAGATATCATAATAGTTGTTTAAAATGACTCAGATTTTAATCTGAATATGAATAAAGTAAAAGTCAGGATTACCGAGAATTTGGCTTCTTTAACCAATTTCGAATAACCCCGGATGCGAACCCGAAAAAGTCAATTTCAAAATTTACTGTCCCAAATCAAAATTTTAAAAACGATAGAATTGATTTAAAACGACTAAAAACGACAAATTATGGGCGAGCTTGCAGTTTTTCGTATAAAGTTATCAATAGCCAAAAATAAATGTAAAACTAAAGGTCGGCATTTTGAAAAGCCTGGTAAAATTTTATGAAAGCCCAAAACATTATATTTATGGATATTGACGTTAAACCGAAATTTTTTCAATTAAAAAGGACATTTTTGATTTGGTGGTTGTTAAGCTACTTTTCGAGTTATTAGCACCTAGTTTCTGTGTTTTTGTTTTTTTGTTTTTTTTTAGTCTAAAAAATTGTGAAAAAATCTATTTTTGCCTATTTTGGCTTTTTTTTCCCCGAAGAACGTACTTTTCGGTTTTGTGATCCCCCTGAAATATTCAAATAAAAGTCATTTCTAGGGTAATTTGTAGCGCTGATGACGAATATGACCTTTATTTTGCAAAATTCAGAACACCGAACCTTATTCGAACAAAAACCTCGAAATTTAATTTCGACCAAATTCAAAATTTGCAACAAAACTTTTTGGCACCTATGTATTTTTCCATTTAAAAAAAATCGTATCCCCAATTATGAACAACGGTACAACTGAGTACCTAGTACCGGTTTTCCCAGCTAAAAAGTATCGGTTTTTCAACCCGAAAGTTACCAGTACCAGTTTTTTTACAATTACCAATTACCTTTAAATGTTTTGGTCTTTTTCATCTCGTTGTTTTCTAAAATATTTATTTAAATATTTCGGCATTTTTTAAATGGCTACCCGACTTTTGGGGTTTGCAACTTGGGGACCCGACTTTTAAGGACCCGACATTTGGAGATTTATAAAACAAAATAATTAATTCCATAATAATATTTTTTTAAATTAACTCTGTTTCCGGACCCACCGCGAGGAGGTAGCAGAATTTTGAGCCCATAAATTGGGACGACCCTAATGGTTAGGGATCATTTTTTTATGTAAATACATGTTTTTTTCCTGGATTCTCCATAGCCTAATTAGTAGGAAAAACACTTTCTTTTTTGTGTTGCGAACAAAGTTGGGACTTTTATTACATATTTTTAAATATTTTCGGATTTTTCTACATATTACATATGTACATATTTTTATACATATTTTGGACTTTTTCGCATTTTTTCGTACATATTTTGCATTTTTTGAGAATTTTTAGGGAATTTTTTTTATGAAATACCCTCAAAAATATCCAAAATTTCGCAATTTTTTTTCAAAAATTTTGAGAATTTATAAAAATTTTTTGCGAAAAGCAAAAATTTTTTGAAAATGTGCCCCAAAAAATAGTTTTTTTTTTTCAAAAATGGAATACCAAAAATTAATTTTTAAATTACTGTAACATATTCTAATTATCACCCATGAGCGAAGACGAACCCTTCACACATTTCCTTTTTTGGCCAATCGATGTTATTCATCTTTTACGTATTTCCCCGTTCACCATTTCATTCACTATTTCTCTTTTCTCTAACTCTCACAAATCCTCGCAATTCCCCGCCCCTTTTCCGTTCAATGGTTTCCCCCACCAATCAGTCAGTCGAGTCGGAGGAGATGAGAGTCGGACGTCGGAGCGATCAAAGACAAATTAATTATTTATTAATCATTTATTTATTCACACATTTCGCGCATTTAATCCGACATAATAAAGAGCCATACGAACGATTGGACCCTTTGGACTTCTTGGGGATTGGGCCCGATTCCTAAGATTAAGACCTTCCAGTCCTGGGACAATCCGTCTCCTCCCATTCCGCTCTGGCATGGATCCTCACGTCTTACTTTACTAAAAGATAATTTTAAGCCTATTTAGGTCATTTTTATGGCAATTTGTGCCTATTTCACCCTTTAGAAAGAATTTTTTTCCAAAAAATCACCATTTAAAAAAATTTTATTTACATATTTTAGTACATATTTTTGGATTTTTGTACATATTTCAGTGTTTTTTGTACATATTTTATTTACATATTTCGTGATTTTTCTTACATAAATAAATGATCCCTACTAATGGTGATTAATTCTGTTTACACATAACGTTGGCCCTTGGAAAAGCGTTTTAAATAAAAATTGGAAAAAGGTGTACTGTACGCAAAAATTGTGATTTGTCTATTGTGTTGTGGCAGTATGGGCTCAAAATTCTGCTACCTCATCGCGGTGAGTCCGGAAACAGAGTTCATTTAAAAAAAATCCAAATGTCGGGTTCCCTAAGAGTCGGGTCCCCACGGGTTCCCTAAGTGTCGGGTCCCCAAAATTCGGGTCCCCAAATGTTGGGTCCCAAGTTGCAAATCCCCAAAAGTCGCACCACGTTATAAATATAAATCCGCACACTTTTATCATATGAATTTATCGTTAAAATGTTGTTTCAATTGAACAATGTTTGGGTCTTGTGAATGTGTTTTTGGACTTCGTCTGGCTTTCATCAGAATAACGCCTTTCATTACTCATTTTCAGACGGACGTCACTTTCGTTTTCTTTCATTTGGTAATTAAAGGCTAAACATTAATTAGGCTAGCAAATGTTTAATTCTTCTCACCTCACAATTTGCTCCCCAAATTGCCTCTTCTCTTTGTACTCCTCCGTGTCGCCCATTTCGTTAAAATTCCGTCCACCCCCTCGCTTCTCCAAATTCAGAGCATTTATCGAAGCACCCTTTTCCCCAATAAAAGCGCGAGCCCCGCCTCGTTTCTTTCCATTCGCTCGTCCGTCAAAATTGTGATTGTTCGTGAAAAAGGGCGACAAGGAGGGGGGGTTCACCCTTTGCACTTCCGAATCATCGTTGCCAAAATTGTCCAAAGAGCCGAGCAGAAGTGACCGCCGGGGATGCTTAAGGAAAAGAATCAATTGAGAGAAGCAAAGTTAGGCTAATAGACCACTTTGTTCATCGGAAGGACAAGGCGTTGTGGAGCCCAATAATTTGCAGAATTAAAAGGGCCTTTGGTGCCTCTGCAATTTGCTATTATAAAATGTTGTATGCAGGCTCTATTTGAGTTTATCCCCCAAAAACATTTAATCTGAAATTCGGTTCGATAATTTTTGATCTGGATTATTAGAATTTTCCATTGGTATTTATTAAACTTTTTCCTTGGCACGGGGTTAATATTGTTGGCATTTCCTTTTTGGAAGTTCCCCGAGGACAATAAGCAAATCGAATGAATGTTGCCCACTCGAAAAATGAGCGACCGCCGCCACGTTTGGCCATCCATCCGCCGCCAAACGGCACGTCGTCAAATTGACGCAAGAAATATCGTCCACCCGCTGTAAGCAATGGATTTGTTCGATTTGTTCTCCGTGTTCCACCTCTTTTCCACGCTCCGTCAATGTATCCGCCGCCGTAAAAGGGCCTGGCACCACCGCGTTTTGTCCCTTCCGGCACGAAACTGTCCCCGTCAGATGAAAGGTCACTCATCCGAAATAACCGGGCACCGGCACGCTTCAGTTCTCCAGCCAAATTAGCATCGAAATCGTCGTTAATTGTCTGAATGCCACCTGAAAACGGAACGGACTCTGACAAATGAATTGGAAAAGTGCCAAAATCACTCGACGAACCTCCAAAGGCACGTCCGCCGCTTCTCTTCTCATTCGGCGGTGGGAAAGCAGCGGAAGCGAAGAGATTGAAGGCGCGCGCACCGCCACGCTTCTGTTGGTCGGACAGAAAAGCCACGCCGTCGTCCGAAACGGCACTTACGAAGTCAATGCACGACAAAAGGAGAAGGGCTGAAACAAACGGAGAAATCTCTCAAAAAGACAAGTGTCGCTTTTTCAGGGGTTTCTTTCGCCACCTTTCAAATGCCTTTGGCACTGTCTTTTCCTTGGCATTTTCCGTTTTTCTCTTCTCTTATCATTTCCATTATTTTGCCATATGACTCGTCCAATTTTCGCCTTTTTCTGTCTCTTCTTAATCCCTTGTCATATTTTTTACTTCATAAAATGTGTTCATTTGCCTTAAAAATTCCCCAGAGAAATTTGCTCCGCCGTTGCTGATCAGTTTTGTTTGTTGCAACTGTTTGCCACATTCCGCCATAATTAATTGTGCCGTTGGCCCTTCTGCCAAATTCGCTCGCTTTTCCCTCCCTCCCTTTTTTCCATTGCTTTTCTCCCCCGTCGCCTTTGACAATTCCCACTCAATTGGCCAGAAGCATCGCTGATTATGAGCAAATGAAGTTTTGCGGACGGAAGTCGGTCGAGTGGGGCGAACGACGCCTTCGTTTTGTTGACGTTATTTGCCGTTGGCTTTGTCCATTTCGGTTGAAACCAATTTTAGTGCAAAAATTTGTTTTGCGTAATTCTATCACAAAAAGAGGAGAAAAGGGAGAAGAAATGCCATCCCATTCAATCATTCAATTCGACAATTCTTTAACTGCGTCAGTTTTGCGACAAAGAAACGAAAAACGAATGAATGCCAAAGTCAGCCAAAAGCAACTCACTCGGCATTCTCTTATTTTGGCCCATTCCTTCCCATTTTGCTTCAAAAAAAAGAGATAAAATAACTCATTTTCCGAAGAAAAATTAATTGGACATTTAAAACAAGGGAATAATGCAAATGGGAAGGAAAGAGATGAAAAATAATGGGCAAAAAATAAAAACGAAATTGCCTTTTAGCAAAAAAAAGGACCAACGAAAGTGCCGGCAAATGAATGCATAGAAAAGTGATTTGGGAAATTTACATAATTATGGGATGCGATTACACAAAAAGGGTTCTATGTAAGAGCAAAGCGACTCCATTAATTATACATTAGCATGAAAACAACAAAAAACGCCACTCCCCCCCCCCCCCCATCCAACCATTCTCCCCTCCCCCCCCCCTTTTCCCCCTCTTCCGACCTACCCAATAAAATGCCACAGAATATTCCAATTTTGAGTGTTCTCATAGGCATTGTTTTGAAAAAGGGACGACGCAAAGATTGAATTTGTTTGGCCAAAGAGAGTCAAAATTTGGTGGACCAATTTGGGAAGAGAGAAGGGAAATGTTCAAAACAAAGGCAATAGCAAACAAAGAATGGCATCCGCAGAAAGTTTTTCAAAAAAATTAAAAAAACAAAAAAAAAAAAAGGGGAAGGGATAAAAAGCAAAGAGAAAGAGTGACCAATCAGAAGAAAAGTGATAAATGGAAATTCAAAAGCCAAAGCACAAAAAACGAATAATGACGAAAGAAAGGGGGAAAAAGGAAGGCTTTTTCGTATTCATAAAAAGTGCCTTTGGCTTTGCCAATGGCATTTTCCAACACTTTAACGGCCTTTAAATTCAAACAAAAGGACGGAAATGCCAGCCAACGACACAAAGATTCGTTGTTGGACTTTCCCATTGGGTGAAACTTACGAATTGTTGCGATGGAAATGAGGAAAAGCTTCGGCCATGAAAGCAGCGGCGAATGATAGCGAACAGAATGGACGGAACGGCGGTGCTGATTTTGGCGGATGGCACTGCTGAGCATGCCGAAAGAGGGGAAAAGCATGGGGAGAATGAGAAGAATGATGGCAAGCAAAGCCAAGAAGCACTTCTGGAGAGAAGGTGGAAATTAAAATGAATGAAAAGAGAGATGGAAAAGGACGAATTTGGGGGGGGGGGAGGGAAATGGAGGATTAAAGTTGGAAGAAAGTGAAGAGAACGGACGGACACAAATTGGGCGGGGGGGGGGGGGGTACAAATGGGAAAGTAAGAAGGCGCCGTGAGCGAAAAGGCAGCGGACAAGAAATGCCTCCGGGAAATGCCCACGACGGGGAGGAGAGGGGGAGGGGAAGGGTGCGAGGGGGGGGGCGAGGAGGAGGGGGGCGGGGGCTTTAAGTCCCTCCCCCCCCCCTCCCCCTCCGCCCATCTTCGGCACTCTCTTCTCCTCTTTTTCTCCTCTTTCTTTTGCTCTATGAATTATTTGTCCCTGGTGAACAAGTGAACAGAACGGAATTCCGAAAGAATGATGAAGTCTGACACCAAAAGAAAGAACGAAAATGGAACTGACAGAAGAAATCCCTTGAGGGCGATCATCACAGCAAAAGGCGGCACAAAAACGAAAAGTGCCAAAAAAAAGAGGAATGTTTTGCCGTTTTTCAGATCTTTTGCCTGATAATGATAATGACGTGGCCACCGTTTGAGGTTGTTTTTGAGAGAAAACATAAGAAAAATGGCATTTGAAGCAGTTGAAATGAGAGTTTGAGGAGAATATTCGACGGAAATCCGCTGAACGGCGACCGAAGCCCAAATGGCATTCTTTGCGTTTTGCAAGCCGAGCTAAGATTATCCCTTTGCCTTTTCCTTAAAATTCCTTTGGCTGCTAATGGCACATTTTTCAATGGAATTGGCACTTTTCCGTCTCTTTTCAAACGAATTCATTTTTCATCTCTTTTCTTGAGAAAATTAAGCGATTCCTTTCACTTTTTTCTCTTTTTGCATTCCCTTCAAATTTAATTCGCTAAATCTTTCATTTCAATTAATTTTAAATGCTTCGAAATAAAGACAATTAATTAATTAATTGGGCAGCGTGAATTAAATGATTTAAATGCGTTTCCCACAAAATTCATCGTCCGTCCCCTGCTTTTCGTCCGTTTTTTGCCCAATTTTCTTAATGCACTTTTGCCTCTTTTCTGTTTCGTTCGCTCAGTTGGCCTTTTCCGCGCGATTTTCCGCCCGTCGCTTCCTCTGTCCTTCCGCCTCCGTATCCAGGAAAAAGCCAATTGTATGTGTTGGTCCATCCGACCCGAAAGTTCGCCACATTTGGTGCCGTGGCATTTCATTTGTTTTCAATCGGTCATAAAATGGCACGGAAGGGTCCCTTTGATCGGCTTCCTCCGCTTTTCCTCCTCCTCGGCTTCTCCGTTTTCGCCGCTTCGTTTTGCTTTTCGTCGCCCCTTCCAAAACACAAAAGGACTTTCGACGTCGTCCATTTGGTCTAATTCGTTTATTTTTTCTTCATTTGGGATCATTGCCTTATTTAATTGTACCATTTTCCCCCTCAGGCGAAACGTTTTTACGCGTGGGACGAAATGTCGGCGAAACGTTCGCTGATCCCTCCGGAGCCAAAAAGTGCGACAACGAAATTGGAGCAAATTGAAACGGAGCAAAGCGCGGCGGAAGAAAGGGGCGAAATGCCGAAGTTGGAACATTTTCCATTTATATTTGTTAATTTCTGTTTCCTCTTCATTTCATCTCTTTTTCACTTCTTTTTTAAGATTTTACGGGTGGAAGCGTTCTTTGCAGCAGCGTCCCCTCCCTTTGGCCCGACTTTTTTCGCGCCGTCGTCAAGCCAATTGAACGGATTAATAGTCAAATTGAATAAAAACAGAAAAGAATAAATGATGTAAAAAGGCAAATGCAACACAAAAAAGGCATAAATGTTTCAATTTACTTTTATTTTTTAATCCCTCATTATATCTTTCATCATAAAAGAATTTAAGCTTTTCATCAAAGTTTAAAAATAATTGGTGGACAGAAAAAGACGGAAAACATTTGGCACCGAGAAATTGAGAAGGTATCCGGCACATTTGGGGGAAAGGCCATTTGGCAATCACTTAATGAGAAGAAAGGGGCCAAATGAATGATGGGAAAGGGGGAGAAGAGCATTCTGAGAGGGGAGAAGAAGAGGAAAGAAGAGGGATCGGATGAACGGACGGAGGGAAAAGGGAAAGGAGGAGGGATACGATAGTGCCAAGGGGGGGGGGGGAAGGGAAGGCAAACATGGCAACGATGCCGAGGAGTGCCAAGGGCAGAGGGGGGAGGGGGGGGGGGGAGCGTGGCAGGGGTCATTCACTCCCAAATTGAGCAACGAATCTTCCCCCCCCCCCGGCCATCGCACATAAAAAATTCCAAACGTTTGCGACGAAATGAATTTAAATGGCACAAATTTCGCATACTTTTTCGCTAGAACTTCTCTTTTAAAATGTGCCAATGCGCAACGAAAAGCAAAAGAAATGGCGGAGAAAGGAGGAGAAAACGAACAAAGCCAATTCAAAGACAAGCGGAAGACAGAACAGAAACAAAAGCAGCAGCAGAAAAGGAGGAAGAGAGAAGAGAAAAAGGAGGAGGAGGACAAAGAGGAAAAGGAGGGAAGCAAAGGAAGTGGAAACAGCACAAAAGAGAGAGAAAGAGGCGAAAGAAAAAAGGAGAGAGAAGGAGAGAAAGAGAGAGAAGGAGAGAAAGAGAGAGAAGGAGAGAAAGAGAGAGAAGGAGAGAAAGAGAGAGAAGGAGAGAAAGAGAGAGAAGGAGAGAAAGAGAGAGAAGGGGAGAAAGAGAGAGAAAGAGGCGAAAGAGAAAAGGAGAGAGAAGGAAGAAAAGGAAAAGGAGACGAAAGGGGAAAAGAGAGAGAAGGAGAGAAAGAGAGAGAAGGGGGAAAAGGAGAAAAGGGAAAAGAACAGTGTTCATCGGATCAACAGCAATGCCAAACCATTTGTCGGCAGCTTTCTCCGCCCATTCGACTGCGAACTCAGCACAACCGGCGAAAACCGCGAGTGCTTTTCACGCCGGAACAAGTGAGTGAACAAGAAATTGGGCGAACGCGGGAAAAATTTGAAATTGGCACCAAAAAAAGGGATGGAATGGCATTTCAAGTGCAGAATTTTCGCATTTTGAGGTGGCCAATTTGGAACAATACTTTGAACGCCAAAAATATGTGAACAGTTCGGAGAGAGAGCAATTGGCACGCGATTTGGGGCTGACACCGACGCAAATTAAGGCGAGAAAAACATTGGCATTTTGTTCATTAATTGCTCACTCTGTTCAGATTTGGTTCCAAAATCGCCGTTACAAAGTTCGCTTTTCATTTCGCTTTATTTTTGAATTTTTATTATTTAGTGCAAACGGATTGACCAGGATATGAACCTGCATCGAATGACTGCACAGCTCAGTTCCGTCCATCAGCAGCTGATCACCGGCGGACGCATCGGAGCAATGCAAACGCAAAACGAATTTAGCCGACTAACTTTGGCCAGCATTTTTTGCAACCAGAAATTTTGATTTTTGGAATGAGTGAGTGTGATCACTGATGGATTTTGTGATAATTTCATAAATGAACAATCGTCGAAGCACCACTCATTTTTGGATGGCACTTTTTAAACAAAGTCAAACAAATGGAACACAAAAAACATCTTTTGGTCATTGACTGATCAGTTAAACGCGTGGTGGTGATTGTCTTTTGATCAGTTTGATTGATCAGTCGCACCCCCCCCCCCCCAAATGACTCTCTCCTCCCACTTAAAATGGCCAATTTGCTCGAGAAAATGCTGACAGAAACATCGAATTGCGTACTTCCCCCCCCCCCAACAAACAACACATTTGCCCATTCCCTCGTCATCCCTCCCTCTCCATCTTACAAATGATCTCTCTTTCGTTCGCTTATAGTTCTCTTCCCAACTTCAAATTCCTTCTCCCCCCCCCCCCCCCTCAAAAGCTGACGTCGTAAGGACTAATAAAAAGCTGACTGAAGTTGAGCCCTTCCGTCTCCTCCCCTCCCCTCCCCACCCATCTCATCACATCCCTTCGTCTTTCATCTCCAACGGCCCATTCTTTTGATCTGTGCTTAGGGCGGGGGGGGGGGAGGGAATGGATTCAATGGATTCGTTTCCTCACAATGCTCGGGTGACGGGGAAAGTCTTCTTCCTCTGCTGATCCATTCTTCTCTTCCTTTATCTCTATTCATTCTTTTGACTGGATGAAGCGAAAGGAGGGAAAAGGGAGGGAGAGACCCGTCGGGGCGGGAGCAGTTGGCACCTCCCTTCTGCTGTTTCCTCTCCCATCATTAATCAGCTTGATCCGCCCACCCCCGGCGGGAGGAACGCGGCTTGTTCCTTCGTCCCCCCCCTTTCCTTCTTCTCTTTTCTCCCTCTCCCTTCCCTTTCGTCTCTTCCTCTTTTTCCCTCGTCCCTCTCCCCCCCCCCCTTTCGTTCTTCCTTCCATTCTCTTTTTTTTCCTTCTCCCTTCCCTTTCGTCTCTTACTCTTTTCTCCCTTTCCCTTCCCTTTCGTCTCTTCCTTTTCTCCTTTCCTCTTTTTTCCTTTTCCTCCTTTTCCTCATTTCCGTCGCCTCTGTCGTCGGTGTTTTGGCGCCCTGACTGAAGAGGGCAGCAGAAGAACAGCTGCTGCTAATGATGATAATGCCCCCCCCCCCCGCCTCGTCGTTGTCAGCCGGGCCATCGACCAACTCTCGAGTTGGTCTTGCGCCGAAGGTGTCTCTTCGGCTGAATGGACAGGCGAAGTGGGCGACCCATCCCACGCATTGGCCAAGGCAGAGGGACACTTTATGATGAATTATTCGATCAGTGGTCCTTTTGTCTCTCTCTAACTTTGTGATGAATTGTCCGGGCATTAGTTCTTTTGTCCCTCTTCAGCTGTAATTAATTAATTAATTAATTATGTCCTCCGCCCGCTCACTTTGTCCTTTTCTTCCTCCCTTTCGCTTATTTTCTCCTCTCCAATAATGTCGACAATGTCGGAGAGGGAAAAAGAAGCGCAAATGGAAGAGAAGCAAAGGGAAGAAAGGCCAAAGGAAATGGAGAAAAACGGCGCCGGAGGCAATCCATTGGAACGCATCGAACGACTGCTCACTTGCCCAATTTGTTTGGACAGGTCAAATGGGGGGGGGGGAGTTAATAATTGTGTAGGTCTTTTGAAAAAAAATGCTTTTAGTGATATTCTCGGAAGTGTCGACTCCGAGTCGAGAAAAGTTTGGCTTTTCTCGATTCTCTGGGCCCACTCCGATTTTGGGCTTACTTTTTGTTCAAATTTTGTTTCTTTCTCTCCCACTCTCTTTCATTAGCTTCTTCTTTTCTTCCTTTTTAAAGTTCCGCTCCTTTTCAGGTACAAACAGCCAAAGCTTCTCTTCTGCCAACACACTTTTTGGTGGCTTTTCCCTTCTTTTCTCTCTCTCTCTCTCTCACCGTTCCCTTCTCTTCCCTCCCCTTTCCTTTAGTCTTTCTTGCTTGGAAAGTTACGTCGAATCGTCCGCCATTGCTCGGCCCCGAATTCGTTGCCCCGAATGCCGTGGCGAAACCGGTAGTAAAAATAATTCATTAACAAATTCTTGGGCATCGTTTGTTTTGTGTTTCTTTAGCATTGTCAGACGGAGGGAATGTGCAAAGTTTGCCGACGAATTTGACACTTTTGGCATTTTTGGAAATTCATTTGGAAGCGAGCGATGTGAACGCAGCAGAAATGCAAGCGTATGTTCAGAGGTAGGACAAAGGAGCAGCAGAAACACCAGCCAAACAACCACATTGGCATTTGCCACAGATTCAACTTGGAACGGTGCCGAGTTTGTGAAGAAAAGGCCGAGTTGGAAGTGTGCGCGCATTGCGAGCGCAAATGTTGCGGGGAATGCCGAAGAGTGAGCAGAGACAAAACGCCAAACCAATGCTAATTCACCGGCAAATTGTTTTTTTAGGCTCATTTGGACATGCTTAAGAGGGACTTGGGCCGATTGTTGGGGCAGGTGAAATTGGGGGGGGGGGGCTGTATAACAGAGGAGAACAGAGGGGGGGGTTGTGGCATTGTGAAATTAAAATGAAAATTTGCCCGGTAATCAGTTTCAAATTTGAATTCCCCCGGAAGGTCCGCCGTTTGTCTTCGCGCGTGATGGACGCCAGCAAAGGGCTGAGCCGCGGCTTGGAACAGTTGTCGGCCAACGGCGAACAGACAAAGTCGGAAATCCGCGAGTATTTCAATCGCTACCAAAAGGAATTGCGAAAGCGTGAGGAGAATTTCATTGAGCAGGTGAGCAGGAAAAAGGCAACGAAAGGTGAAAAAGCGGACAGAAAAGGCCAAACGTTGCGCAGGTGGACATTTTCGTGGGGACGGAGGACCGATTGATGCGGACACTCCGCGACGCATTGGACGTCGAGTGGAACAATCTGCAGGACGCGTGTCTGTGGGTGGACGGCGCACTCGGCGGACAAATGGAAGTGCGCGACGACGAATTGACGCGCTTTAAGGTGCTCCGGGGGGGGGGGGCGGCATTGGCGGATGCTAACACAAAACAACGGCTAATTGCTTTTACAGACCGTTTTTGCCCAAGGGTTGGAGTACTTGCGCTCCTTCCAACCCGATTTGGAAGAACACTTCGCCAAGAAAGTGCGCTTCTCACCCGGCGACGACGCGGCCAAACTGCCGACGGCAATTGCCAATTTCGGGGAGGTACGACGGGGTACCGTAATGGGTCTTCCCCTTACAGTATCCAATGAGGAAAACTACTTCTTTTATTGTGGAAATGATGCTTAATGCTTTCAGCATTCAAATTTGATATTCTGCTTTCAGCTGAACGTCTCTCTGCCTCAGTTTGCCAACCGTTACCTTCCCCTGGAGCAACAGTATTTGCCACGACCTTTTCGTTTGGGGTTAGAATCTGATCACTTTCTGCGGCCAGAAAAGCAGCGCATTGGCAGGGCGGACCAGCAGAACAACCAAATACAGCAGCACAGGCCATTCGGAGGGGGAGGGACTTCGCGGGGCGAAGAGAGCGAAAGTCAGACAGAAAGTGCGGGGGCACAGCGGTGGAGACGGCGCAGGGAATTGGAGGAAGAGGTGGGGGAAGGGAAGGGAACGGAAAGCTCGGGCGGGCAGGAATGGCTTTTGGTCGACACCAGTCTCGACTTTTTGGCAAATTTGGCGAGACTTTCGTCCGTTCGGTCTCTAGGCTTCACCAGACTGAATTAGCAGGCTTGGAGCCGTCTCAGGGCAGAAAGCACCGGCACGGGGTCTGCGTGGACTTCCGGGAGAGCGACCCCCTCGGGTGCTACGTCGCCGCTTACTGTCCCTCTCATCGGTGGCGCCGCGGGGGGAGAGTCCGTTTCGCCGGCACCGATCAGTCCGAGTTCGACAGCGGCCGCAATTAAAAGTGCAGAGAAAGGAGCAATGGAAGAGAAAAAAGGCAAAACACAGACAGATATAAAAGAAAAGGCGAAAGAGAGAGAGGCAGAGAAAAAGACGGAAACAAATAGCACGGAAAAGGAAGAGACAGAAGAGAAAAAGGAAACGGAATTTCCAAAGGAACAGCCGAAAAAAGTGCCAACAGAGAAAAAGACGAAGGCAGAAGGAGCAAAGGGAACAAAGCCAACAGAGGAAAAAGCACAAACACAGACAAAGGAAAAGCCGACACAGGAAAAAGCGACGAAAATACAAGCGGAGGGAACGGCGGCACCAGTGGAGGATGAAGCCGGGGGAAGTGACGCGGCAAAAGCGAATTTGGAGGTGCCAAAAAAGGAGCCGAACGCAAAAAACGCAGTGGCACAAGCTGAAACGGTGCCGACATTCACAACGGCACCAACAGCAACTGCCGATTCAAAAAACGGACAAGCCGAGGGGTCGTCGCATCAGCAGCACCATCGGGGAAGGCTGCTGATGGTAAGGAGCGAAAATGGGCAAGGAAGGGATTAAATAATAAGGGGTAATTAAATAAAAGGGGATAATTAACTAATGGGGGATAATTGAATGGGTTGCTTTTAGGTCAACGGGGGAGGGAGCAGTAACAGCAACATCAGCAGAATGATGACGGTGAATTGCTGCAAATTGTCCCTTCGTTTCACATTGCCCCACTTTTAAGACTCCTCGGCGAACATTGGTCGAAGTAAATGGCACAAACGGTGCCAATGGAAACGCAAACCATCGAAAACCGCCATTGCCAGCGCGGCAATTTTCAATGGGTGCCGAAAATGGAACAAAAAGCAAAGCGATGAAAAAGACGAGCGGAGACATTGACCAAATTGGGACGGAATTATTTGGCCGTAAAAAGAGAGAAGAGGAAGAAGAAGAGGAGGAAGAAGAGGAAGAGGAAAAACAGAAGGGAGGAGCGGAAGAGAGAAGGGGGAGTCGAATGCAAATCCAATCGCAAGTCAGCAGACGAACACAGCCAAAAGCCATCCAATCCATCCGTTCCCCATTTATTGTTCAGTCCAATCGTTTCCGAATTCATTGCCGCTCGTCGTCCCATGGAAGGACAAAGTTGGACATGGGACAGCCCATCCCCGTGGTAAGCCATCGGTGCTTCTTCCCTATTACCAATTACTGGCCATGTCACAATTCCCTTTTCTCCCTTTCTTGGCCTTCTTTCCCGACAAATCCACCGGCGAATGGGCCCCTGAGCATTCAGCACCGCCACTTCAGTCCGGGCTGCTGAGTCGGTCTCGCACAAACCCGGATCTTTTCGCCGAGATGACTGCTTTTTCCCGCGCATCGTTGGTGAGAGAAGCGCTGGAAAAAAGACCGAGGCCAAAGGAACGTCGAGAGTCTCGAGATGGGATTCCACCGGTGATCGGTGGACGGAGGGAAGAGAGTGCGGGAAGGAGGAGGGCGAGGAGGGGCGACAGAGAGGGCGAAGAGGAAATGAGGCAGACAAGCAGAGATGGACACGAAATTGACGACGATGAGACGGACGGGGAGGGAGCGGAGCCGGCGATGGACTTCTCGCGGGTCCGACCGCGACCGCGGATCGTGTTGGGCGGACGCGGCACCGCATCCGATCAGTGAGTGAGCGGAGGTCGACAGACTGAGGCGCAAATAATCAAAAACAGAATGAATTGGCCCCGTGGCATTTGCGCACTTCCGCACGGCGGTGACGCAGCGCTTTTCGCTGTGGCGGACAGCTCAAATCACCGCATTCAAATCTTCCGCGGGACCGACGGCACTTTAATGCGCACTTTTGGCACTTTCGGCAGCGGAAACGGAGAATTTGACGGTGAAAAGAAAAGGCATTTTGCCTTTTGAGATGCCTTTTGCTCCCTTTTTAGGCTGTTGTGCCATTTGCGTGAATGGCGTGAGGGGGGAATTGCTGGTGGCCGACCGATACAATCACAGGTCATTCATTCATTGGTCATTTGCTTGTGCGCTTATTGTGCCGTTTTCTTTTAGGGTCCAAGTGTTCGACTTTAACGGCACTTTCAAAAGGAAATTCGGCTGCCATGGCACGGGACCCGGACAATTTCAGCAGTGTTGGGGCATTGCCGTGGACGAACAGTTTGGGCTGGTCTGTCTTTTGGCTTTTCCTTTTTATTATTTGTTTTTTTTTCCGCTATTTGCCGTCTTTCAGATTTACGTGGCGGACAAAGACAACCATCGCATTCAAATGTTCGATGCCGAGGGCGCTTTTCTTACAAAATTCGGCACAATGGGCGACGGTGCCCGTCAGTTCAATCACCGTAATTTTCTTTGCTTTTCATTTCCCTGGCAATTATCCCAATTTCAGCTCTTTATCTGACTTTCCATCCGACAAAACGTTTGCTTTTCGTCTCCGATAGTGCCAATAATCGAATCAGTGTCTTTTCCCCCGATGGGACGCCGACGCGCCAATTTGGCGGCAACGGATCGGCGGAGGGACAGCTCAAATTGCCGCGAGGGATTGTTGTCGACTCTCGGGTAATTCACACGCACTCCTCCAATTGTGTCCTCTTTTTCGGTCTATTAAATCCGGACCCCAACATCGAATAAAAAGTCGAAAAGCCGAGATTTTGTATTTTTATGGCTTTCATGTTATTTTATGGATTTAAGTTAGTTTGGGACTAAAAACATCGATAACACCAATAGGATTCATTTTCTACGGTATTTTAAATAAAAATAGAAAATTCAAAAAAAGGAGCCAAGAAAAAGAATACAAACGGATGATGTGCCATTAACAGGATAAACTTTTGTCGGCATTGTTTTTGTCTGCTTATTGTCCATCGCTTCCCCCCTTAAGGGTCGAATTATCGTTGCCGATTCTGGCAATAACCGTGTCCAATTCTTCTCCCCCTCCGGCGTTTGTCTCCGCGTTTTTGGCACTTGGGGCACCGCCTCGGGCCAATTCAAAGGCGTCGAGGGCATTTGTCTGTTGAGGCATCAGAAGCAACATCAATTGGTGGTGGCCGACCGAGAGAACAACCGAGTGCAATTGTTTGCTTAAGGGAGCGATCAGTGATCAATCAGCCGAAAATTGTAAAATATGGCCAAAATGTTTAAATTGAAATGAATTTCGCATTTCTTCATCATTTTTTTTTGTTGGTGATCAGCTTGGACCTTTTCAATTTAATTAAGTTCATTTTGCCCTTCTCTTTGATTTGCCCCCATAAATTTTTTTACATTTATTGTGAAAATGGGGGGAGGGGCTGCGAATTTGTTCCAATTTGAGGTGTAAAAGCAATTCCCAGCCCAATTTTGATGATGTGCCGATGCTTTTTGTGCGCCGTTAATGAGTTATCTGTGTAGGGGCGGGGGGGGGGGAGAGACGAGGTCAAACAAATTGTGGACAAAAAAACATACGACAACAAAACTTTGGGGAGGCGAAGGGGGAGGGAGAGAATGACCTGAAAAATGGGAAAAGCATAATGAAAAGAAAGCATCGAATCGAATTTAATCCGCACAATTAGCCAAATGAAATTGGACGAAATCTCATAAATCATTTTCTTTTCTCTTCCTCCTAAAATCAGAGAAACAAATGATGACGAACTTGGGGAAGAGAGCGGAAGAGAAGCGAAAGCGCCCATTTTGGGCTTAGGCGCTCAAAACAGTGATGACAGAGGAGAGATTTGAGGATTAACCTTTCAAATTAGGAGGAGAGATTACTCGAGAAAATGGACGAAGAGAGAGAGAGAATGAGGGTGGAGGGGGAGAGATAGAGAATGAGAGAGAGAGAGAGAGAGAGAGAGAGAGAGGGGAGAGAGAAAGGGGGGGGAGAGGAGAAGGGGGAGGGGAGAGAAAGGTGGAGAGAGTAAGAGAGATGCGCAGAGGGAGGGGGCCACTCCCCATTTTAGTCTTTTCCATTTGAGTAAGAGTTGCCAATTTTTTGTTTTGACAAAAAAATTAAGTGTTTCTCCATTCTGCTTTGGCAGTGCAAAACGGCACATCCTTTTTCATCCTCTGCCAGTTGATCATTTGTCTTTTGGTGTTGTTTCACTCTCCTCCCCCTGTCCCCTCTCCTATTCCTCCACCCCTTTTCCCCTATTTCCCCCCCCCCCATACATATGGTGCTAGGTCGATCCACAAAAAAAACTCAGTGATTGATAAAATTAAATAAATAAATTAAATTATTCAATTCACAAAATCACGGTGCCGTCCGCTTAACCCTAATGTATGGCGGGACACAAGTCATTTTCAAATTTTTTTTTCTCAATTTTTCACATCACTTCTCGCCAATTTTCTCCATTGGTAGTAGACACAGCCGTACACCATTGATACCGTTTTGTAGAGCTCATCGAACTGTACAAAAAAGCCGCTGGTACCGGCAAGCTTAGCTTGGTTTGGCCACCGACAGGGGTCGGGACGAGGCTGAGGGCCCTCCGGCAGAGGTGCCCGACCCCTCACGTGCTCCAAGTGAACGGACCAAGAACCGAACCCGTCCTGAAAGATAGCCCTTGAAAAACTGTACAAAAATTGTTCTTAACCGGGCCGGTCCGGGTTCCGGATCAGGCATTTTTTGTGCCTCGAAAGTGATGCGATAGGCTTCCGGAAAAGGACCAATCAATCACTGAGTTTTTTGTGGATCGACTAAGCACGCATACATATTACCCCTGTCTCCTCTCTCCCTTCTGTTTCCCCCCCCCCCTTTTCCCCTGTTTCCCCTCCTCTTCCCCCTTTTCCCCTGTTTCCCCTCCTCTTCCCCCTTTTCCCCTGTTTCCCCTCCTCTTCCCCCTTTTCCCCTGTTTCCCCTTCTCTTCCCCCTTATTCCCCCTGTCTCCTCTCCCCTCTTTTTCCTCTCCCCCCCCCCCCCTTTTCCCCTGTTTCCCCTCCTCTTCCCCCTTTTTCTCCCTTATTCCCCCTGTCTCCTCTCCCCTCTTTTTCCTCTCCTCCCCCCCTTTTTTGCCTTTGCCTTTTGCCCCCGTCAACCTTTTCATCGTCTCTTCTTTTAATCGCCACTTGCGCTCGATCTTCTGCGATAAGGCGTGTGTCGAGAATGAATGTGTGATGACCCAATTCGAAGCAAATCGCCAAAAAATGCGCGATGGAGAAACAAATTGCGCCCAAACCCTTCCCTTTTCTTCTGCTTGGGGTTGCGCTCCGATTCGGAAGATCGGCGAAAGGTTGGCGAAAATGGGGGGGGGGGGGCTGCTCGATTACAAACTCAGCTCAATTGGGTGATTCGGGGCGGAGGGGGGAGAAGAGTAATCCCCCGGGGGAAGCGCCAATTGCGACGATTAGGGCAAAAGTCTCTCGCGCAACATTTTTTCACCTTTTCCCATTTTTAAATTCATTTTTGGGAAGTTTTGAGAATTTAATGCAAATTTTTTGGATTAACGGACAGAAAATGAGCAAAGGGAGGGGACAACAGCAGAAGAAGAAGAAGAAGAAGAAGAAGAAGAAGAAGAAGAAGTGATTCATTCGGTGGTGGCCATTCGCAGGGAAAGGGAAAACGGACGAAACGACGAAAGGACAAAACGAAAGGACTGAATGAATGAACGAATGATTCTCCGCTGTTTCCCCCCCCCCCCCAAATGTCAATTTGCATTCTCTCCTCCCCCCCCCCCCCCCCCTCTTCGCTTTGGCCCCACACTTTCCTCCTCATCTTTGTCCTTTTATTGCTCCAAACTTCCTTCTTCCCACAACCCCTCCATTTTTGGAGACGAATTGAAACGGCGGCGATGTCCCACCAAATTGCACAAATATAAATAAAATGCAAAACAGTGAAAGGGGGGGGGGCACCCCCCCCCCCCCCCCCTCCTGCGCACTTTTTCTTCATTTCTTTCTTCCCATTTTGGCCTTCCCACAAAACTCCTCCTTTCACCCCCTTCTTTCATCCTTACCGTATCCTTGTCCATCCTAACTCTCCCCCCCCCCCCCGTCTTTTCCTCTCTTCCCTCATTTTCCCTCCCCCTCCTCACCCATTGTGTCCGCTGGTCATTTCCCTCTCCAATTCCCCACCCATCCCATTCGTATTCATCCCACCGCCATTCGACAGGCTCTTCTCACCATAACTTTGACGGGGAAAATGGAATTAGGGTGATTGGATCGGATGTACGGACGAATAGGACGAGGGCAAGGGCAGAGAGAGGGGGGAGAGGGGGAGGGGTCTCTCCTCCTCCGCCGCCTCCTCCTCTCAGCACATTCTTCATCATTTCCCTCCCCCTAATTCTCATCGCCCTCCAAATTCCACCCATTTTTTCATTTTACGGAACATTGAAAGCATTTGCCTTTGTCACGACTTGTTCATCATATTTTCAAAAGTGCTGTGGTCAGTAGCAGGATGAGACCGAAAGAGCTGCTGGACAATGATTAGGGGGGGGGGGGGGAAAGGGGAGGACGGAGAAGCAAAGCATCGCCCCCCCCCCCCTATCTCCCCCCCCCCCCCCTCTCTCCCCCTGTCGCGCCCTCTCTTTCTGTGGAACTTTCGAAGACTGTTTTAGGTCCGATTAAGTCCTTCCCCCGCCCTCCCCAAAAAGTCCCCTCCTAATCGTCCAACTCACTCATTTTTCTCGAGCAAACACACTCGAAAATCCGCTTTCGCCAATTAGACAGGAAGAAAATGGACGACGGATGGCCATTTGGCCGAATGACCGCCGCGATTGAGCAAACACAGAAATGGCCACAAATTTACAATGGCCTGGCCACGAACATTTTCGAAATTGGATGAACTTATTGCGTTTCCCTCATTTGCCTTCGATCATTCTCAATTTTTGCTTTCATTTTTTGGCATTTTAAATGCCTTCCCAACCTTTGCCCCCCCCGCCCCCCTCAGATTTCATCCATCGTTTTCCCCTCTCGACGCCCATTTGCCTAATTGCTCCACCATTGGAAACTTTCGGCAGCATTCGATGAATGAATCCCCGCCGGCGTCGGAGCGCCTCCTCAAACTTAAAATAGCCCAAGGCTCACTTATCAAATTTATTGGCTATATTATATCCCTTGGCAATGCCTTTCCCTGCGCTTTTAAGGGGAGGCGCCTTCCCCCACTCTTTTCTCTTTTGCTTTTCTCTTTTGCTCGGTATTTTGTGCCCCGCTCTGCTGTACGCTGGAGTAATCTGTCGTTGACGTAAAAGGGGAGGTGAGAAGCAGACCCATTTGGACTGATTGGGAATAGGGAAAAGGCGAAACGGAGAGAGCGGTAGAGAGAGAGAGAGAGAAGGGAAATAATCGGAGGAGAGAGAGAAAGGAGAGAGAGAGAGAAGGGAAATAATCGGATGAGAGAGAGAGATAGAGAGAAGGAGAGAGAGAGAGAGATGGGAAATAATCGGAGGAGACAGAGAGAGATAGAGAGAAGGAGAGAGAGAGAGAGATGGGCGGAAGAGAAGCGAGGAAAGCGCATGAGGACTTAAAACTTAATTGGCTGATAAACTCGCCTAAGCCCCGCCCCATCTGCTGAGATTGTGGCTTCGCATTTAATGGGTGAAACCTGTAATTTAAAAAATGAATGCAAAAGCGACACTAAGCGGGGGAAGGGAGCGGAAGAGGCGGTGCATAATGCCATAAGCTAAAAAATTATGGCATTTCTCCCGGACATTCCCTCCGAAATATGCCGTCTTTTTGCGACTTGTTTTTTCCCACCACCCCAATTACGGAGAGATCGTATTCCTTCGATCATTCAGTGCTCAACAAACTCGAGCAAAAGCTGTTTTTGAAGAAGTCTTCCAAAAGGCTGCTGATAAGGGGGGAGAGAGAGAGGGCATGGGACATTCATTCGCCGGCGGAACATTCCGAAAAGTGTCTGCTGGTTGATCATATGCTGCTCAATTGCCAATTTGAGCATCTCCCAATCATTTGCTGCTGATAATCGTTGTGTTTTCACATATCTTCGTCTTTTTCGCCTGAGGTTTTTCTGATCATTTCGATTTGATCGCTTTGTTTATTTTTGTGGAGCGTTGCCATTTATTTCCCTTTGGGTTGGATATCAATTATCCATTTTGCCAAAGTCCACTTCAAAAATATTTCCTATCAAATAATTTAACCCTTTTCTTTTCTCTTTCTCTTTTTTCTGCTGTTAACTCGGCTTCTTTTTACCCATTCCCTTCCCTTAATCTTCAGTGTTTACGAGAAGACCGAATTAGGAAGAGAGAAGAAGAGGAAAAGGAGGGGCATTGGCTGATGATACTGACGACAAAATGAGGGGCAAATGAGAGAATGGGGGAATGAAGTTGACTCCGAAATCGCCTTCCCGATAAGGTTGATCATCCGCCCTCCCCCCCCCCTCCCCCCCCCCTCCCCCCTTCCCCCATTCCCTTCCCTTCCCTTCCCTTCCAATTCCTCCGCCCTTCTCGACTTTCATATTCATTCCCGACCATCATCAACGCTTCGCTCGCTCAATGCCGCCCTTTCCGCATCAAAACTTTTGCCTTGCTGATAAGCGCAAATTGGACGCGGACACCGAAAAGGTCTCCCGTCAAAGCCTGGCGATGGCGACGACTTTCTCCTCCCGACCGATTTCCCCTCGCCTGTCCATTGCCCCCCCCCCATTCCAACGGTCCGTCCCTTCCCAGCATTACGTCCCAAAACATCATTCCCCGCCTCCCCTCCCCCTCCCCCCTATGTCCCCTCATCCTTCCACGTCCACCCCTTCCAGCGTCGCCCCTTTCTGTGGCCAACATAACACAGCGATCGCTTCCATTTCCCAATTACTCACTTCCTCCGCTTCATTCCCATCACAGCCAACTCCATCTCATCATCACATCATCCGCCGATCCGCTTATGCATTTTAAGAGCTGTAAATATTTATGTGTATTAGCAGCACTGTTCCGCTTCTGCTGCTGTGTTTGGGGCTGTCCGACTTGCCAAGCGATGGTCACCGAAATGGGGGGGGGGGGCAATCAAAGGGTGGAGGAGGGGGGGGGGGGAATTTGACTGTTTGCCATATTTCGTTTGAATTTGTTTGACTTTTTCACTTTTGTCGTCACTCACTTTTGCTGCTGTTCCTTCCCCTCTTTGCTTTTCTTCCTTTGCTCATTTTGTCATCTCATCCGTGCCAATTCCTTTCTTATCCCCTCGCCTCGTCCGCCGTCGTTTGTTGAGGGATTAAACCTAAACCTACCGCCCGTCCGCTCTCCGCCCCTTTCATTTCCCTTTTACCCAATAATTCTCCCCCCCCCCCCTCACTTTCCCTCTCAATTGCTTCCGGCATTGGCATCCCATTCTGCTGCTTCTTCTTCTTCTGACTTGCCTTGCTTGCTCTTCCCCTCCTCATTCTCCTCCTCCCCCCTTTCTCCTACTGCTCGGACTTTGGCGCCTGCCAAGGCGACCAACTAATCCTTTCAACGGACGAAATGAGTTAGGAGTTGAGGCAGTAGCACGGGCGGGGAGGGGAGGAGGAGAAGGAGGAGTTGGCGGAAAATGGCGACGGACAAAGCCCTAAGCCTCTCTACAATGGGAAAACGGCACAAATGGGCCGCTGGGCAGGAGAGGGATTAGGCCGGACAGCAGGCGCGCCCGAGGCAATGCTTCGCGGCGATGGCAAAAGACTGTCGGCCCGAGGGTTTGCCATTCATTCATTCGTCAGTTTGGCAGAATATGGCCAACCGATGGAGGGAGGCCTAAGCCTGTGTAAGGCAGAAGAGCTTAACTGAAGTGGCACAAATGGAGAAGACGGGTCGGATGGGTGGAAAAGTGGCGGGCGCTGCATTTCGGCATTTTGTGCCATTCGCTGCAACATTTTCTCTTTTCCGACAAATTTCTTTTTTGGCTTTTACTTTTCTTTTTAATTTGCTTTTGTCAGCTTTGTTCATTTTTCTAATGATGCTGAACGCAACCGAATCATTGGCCGACATTCGCTCGTCGCCGCCACCCGCAAAAACACGCAAAGAGAGAGAGGACGAAAGAGTGTGGGGAGGACGAGCAGAATCACCGGCAGCGAAAAGAGTGCACGTGGAGGAGAGACAAGAAGGACGAGAAGAAGGGGAAGGAGGTCAGTGAGAGAGGGCACAAGACGCTTTCGGTTTTGGCATCTTGACAAAACCTCTCCCACCCATCACGGCTTTTCAATGCCCCGCCCCTTACGGTATTTTTAACATCTCTTACCCCTCCCTACGGTAACATCCCTTACCCCCCCCCCCTTTCCCTCCCCCTCCCCATTTCTTGTTTCCCTCCTCTTCCAGCACCAACTCTTCCTCCTCCGCCTTGCGTCTCTTCCCCTTCAACAAATGCTTCTCGTCTTCCTCCTCCTCTTCCCATTGTCTCTCCTCTGACAACAACGCCCCTTTCTTCCTCCTCCTCTCCCCCTTTCTCTTCACCTCTCTCAACCGCTAATTTATTTGGCCTTTTTGAACGGATCGCAAATGGATCATTCGTTGACGCGAATTTCGGAATCAGTGGCTTTTTGCCTTCGGCTGAAAGCATTGCGCAAACGCAGAATTTCAAAAAGAATTCAGCGGCGATGACAATGGACGAAGTGACGGCGTTTTCCTTGGGCATAAATGGCGGACAAAAACAACATAACCAACAGACACCGGCGACAATTGACAAACTTTTACAACTTTCGCAGCAATTTTTAAATGGCACAAATGAAGTTAATGAGGAAATAGGCAAAAAGAACGGACAAAAAAAGACGACGAACGGAGCAAACGGAGGGACGACGCCGCGAGGCGAAGAGAACGGCACGGAAAGGGAGGGGACGGCCAAAGGGAGCGGGGGAGGGCCGAGGGGAGCCAACGCAGGCGGAGACGGTAGAAAAAGGGTAAGCGAAGCGAGGGACGGCACCACCCCCGGGGGCATTTCATGTTTTATCTTTTATCTTCTGTTCTTATCATTTCCTCCCCCAAAACATTCAAAAATTAAAAAGAAATTTACAATTTCAAGTTATGTTTGATTCCCAATTTTTGAAATGCATTGAATTTATTACGTTCATGGTCATAGGTAATTTTGTTTAAAGTTGAGAGTTTTCGAGACTAAACTAGGAAAACCAAAAAATTATAATTAATTTTTACAAGGAGAAAGTTAAATTAAAACAATTTTTTCCAAATCATTATTTTATTAAGTTTTTCGAATTTTTTTTTCAAAGAATAACTAAAATTTTATGGAAGTCTGGACAGGGGAATGCGACCATAAATTTTTGGATCCCCGGAGATAAATCTCTAAATTTGAAATTTAGAAAAAACATATTTTTAAATAATGGTAGTGAAATTATTCTGACTATTTTGTTCACTTTGACATGGTATAATTCTCCATTTGATTTTTCAAATCCCTTCCCTTTTTCAGAGTTATCCGTACACTTTCCAATTTTGTGTGTTATGCCAAAAGAATGTCCACAGCAGTAAGAATCGCTCCTCCCACCGCCTTCCCCGAATTTTCGTCCAATTTAGGCAAATTGCCCTGTCACATTCGCCAGTGCCATGTCGGCAAACCGATGTTCCAATGTCCGGTGTGCGATTTCACTTCGACTTACTCGAAAAACAATGTGAAAAGTCACATGGTTTCGCTTCACGGATTGGCGGTAACATTCTCCAAAGAACAATCCTTCAGCAGATACAGCCAATTTAAGGGGGATCCGATCAGTTACATGGACCAATACGCAACGCAAGTGGAGGAGTTCATGAAGCAGTGCTTCCCAAATGTCCGGGGTCGGTCTGATACATTAAAACCTCAAACTTGAGGGGTTATTTCATTTGACTGGACGACATTAGTCAATTCTTTTTAATGACCCTCAATTTTTAAGGCCGTGGACGTCCTCTTCACGGGCGACAGTCACCGAATGCCAAACACCAATTGACCATCACTTCGACTGTTGTGAGTTCGGCACGGCCGAAGCCAACTGTTGCGCCAGGGAACGGAACCATCGCTCCGATGGCATTTGTTCAATCGCAAGGCCAACAGAGACATTCCTCTCCTCCGTTGGCGGGGCCTTCGCCGCAGCAACGCATCGGCGGACGACCGCAAAAGGCGGCCACAAAAAGCACAAATTGTCAACAAACGGCGGACGGACAGCCGACGGTGAGAAAGGCAAAGAGAGAAGGGAAAGATGAACGAACAAATCGTTACAATCCGTCGCTTTCTTTCGTTCATTTTGCAATTTGAATTCTGTCCATTTCCTTTTCAGATGGCCTTTGGTCGTACGGATTCCCTTTGTCTTCCTCCCTTTTCCACCAATTCAACTGCAAACGATGCCACCGCTTTGCTTCCATTCGGTGTCACTGATGTTTATGGAGCAGCCATGGGAATGCTGAAGACGACGCAGGACCACAGAACGCCCACGTCACTGCTGCCCAGCAGAGACGGCGGTGGGGCGGAAGGAAATTTGCCCAATTTTGGCAGGGGAAACGGCGCGTCGTTTGGGCCGCTCCTTCAGAGGGACAGCGGGTCGACTTTTGGATTTATTTCCGATTTTATTTTTTACCTTTCATTCATTCCATTATTTAAGGTTTCTGTCCGCTTTCAATCCCTTCCTTTATCTGCAACAAATCAACAATTTGTTCGCCGTTAATTCTGTGAATCCGAACGCACATTCGCAGCAAATGGCCATGGAAACATTGGGAGGCGGCGAAGAACGGAACAAAATGGAGGTGAACGGAAGCAACCAAAATGGCGTCAATTTTTAAATTTGGGTTTCGTTGTCTTAGACTGAAATGGACGTGTCAATTGGAGAAGAATCGCCTCATCAGCAACGGTTTCTGGAAGAATGTCTGAATTTGAGTCAGAAATTTCTGACGGAGATGAGTAAAGACGAAGAGCAGCAACAGAATGTGATAAATGGCGAGGCGAATGATGGCAAATCGGACGGTACGGCAAAATTTTATTTGAGAAATGGGAGTGAGAAGGGACAGGGGACAGTTTCAACAATTTCTAACAGTACCCAGGACAAAACCAATGTTGAAGGACGTAGTAGAGGGGTTAAAGGAAATCTGAAAATGCGACATAAATAAACGTTTTTTAGTGGCGAAAGAGTTGGTGATTTGCCATTCTTCCTCTCCCACTGCGTCGCCTCAACCGAGCGGATGTTTCTTAACGTCCGCCAATGTCGTAGCGGAATCGGACGGAATCCTTCGGGAACAGAACAGAAGCGGGGCCGGAGAAGCGGACGGACAAAGCACCGCCGCAACGACACCGAACGCATCTCGAAGGCCGAGCAATTCATCCGCTGCCGCGGTGATTAGCTAATAAATGATTATTAGCGAATGACCCATTTAAATTTAAATTTTTAGATCAGTGGAAGCGTTGAAGACGAATTGGCCAAAATCAAAGTGGTCTTACGACAGCACGAGAGGAGGATCCGATTGCTTGAGGTGAATGGCACTTATATGGGAAAATTAAAAAAACAATTCAGGACCAATTGGCGGATGCGAACATGGCCAATGCTTATGGATTATGAAAATTAATACGGACAGAAATATTGTGATTGAAGAAAGACAAAAGGAAAATATTTGAACTTTAATAGCAAATACCTAAATGCAATTTGCTCATCACAAAAAATGGAATATCCGCCAGCTTTTTGTAAATGAGCTTCAAATGTTTGGTGGTTGTATTTATAAAAGTCGCTAATAAATAATAAACTCATCTTAAAAAGGAAGGGCGAAATATTGCCAATCGTGCAGAATGGTTGGTCCCTTTTCCTTTTTTTTTTATTTTGGGATAAAAATTCTGGAGTTAAAAGCCTGCTGCTTATTGTTATGTAACAATCATTTTTCATCTAGATATGTTTTTTGGTAATACTGGAGAATCTGGGCTCCACCTAAAAAATTTTTTTTTTTTCTGTTATGAAGACTAACCCGGGGTTTTTGGGGCTTCTGATCACGAATATGATATCAGATTTGCAAAAATCATTGACTTTATCATTGATTTTGAAAATCATAGATTTTCAAATTTATCAATATGATCAAATGTTGCACCCTTTTTTGAGTAAGGCAGTCACGCAGCACTATTTATTAGCCAATGATGCGATCATATAACATCGCCAAAACACAAACAATCAACCATGTCAACATTTCATTAAGAAAATTTGATCTTGATCAAAATTTCGGAAATCTATATTTTCAAAATCAATGATAAAGTCAATGATTTTTGCAAATCTGATATCATATTCGTGATCAGAAGACCCGAAAACCCCGGGTTAATCTTCATAACAGAAAACAAACAAAAAAAAATTTTGGGTGGAGCCCAGATTCTCCAGTATTACCTGTTTTTTAACATATAATTTTGTCTAAGGTTATTAAATTCAATATAAATCAGGGTTACCCTTTGTACTTATTTGTAAGTATTGTACTTATTTGGAGGGTCCAAAACTTATAAATTTAAAATGTACTTATTTGTAAGTATTGTACTTATTTGAGCTAAATGTACTTATTTTGTACTTATTTTTTGGATTCAGAGAGAAATTTAGATTTTTAAATGATAATTTTTGAAAGAATGAAGCGAATTAATACGAAAAATCTTAACAAGATTCAATTAAATATTCAAATTTTTCTCTCGGCAGTTTCTTATTCTCTTTAAAAAAATTGGCTCAAAATCGTAATTTTGCCTTAATTTCATTTAAAAGAGGAAATTTCTGAAAAATTTGGCTAATTCCTAACAAAATTGATTAAAAATTCTTAAAATTTTCCCTCAGCGGCGCCTATCGGCACCGCCGGCCCCCAAAAAATCCTATTTTTTCTCTTAAAAATTAGCCCAAGATCGCAAATTTTGTTCATTTTTGGACAGAACTTGTTAACAAATTGCATTAAATTTTCAAAAAATTTCCCCGGCGGCGCCTATCGGCACCGCCGGACGCTCTTCCCTCACCCATACCCAAAAAATTTTTCGGAAAAATGCGCCGAAAAAAATTGTTAAAATCTTAAAATTGATTTTAGGAAATGTATAAATTTCTCATTTCTAAGCCGGAATTGCTCAGAAAAATAGTTGGCGGAGAGAACTATGTTGCTAATTTTTGATTTTGTATATAAATGTATCAACTAATTCGCGTATAATGATAGTTATATTGTCCTTAATTAGATTTGTTCGAATTGGTTTTCTGAAATATATCTTCTAAAATTTTGTGCAGGAAATCCATGTTTTTTTTCGTGTTTTGCCGCCTGGATCCAGTAAAAATCCAGGCCTGGATCCAGGTCGATCTTTAATTTTAACAAAAAAAATTATTAAAAAGTAATTGATTCTTTTTGCTTTTCAAACGATTTTTTGCGGTGTGCTTTTTTTTAAAAAAATTTCTGGGGAATGAAATTGGCATAATGTCAGCAGGAATTTCGCATCATATTTTCGAAGAAAATTATTAATTCTAAGATTCGGACTTACTAAGCCAATTCATTCTACCCCGATTCGTACTAAAGTTTCCCAAACATTTTAAATGTGTTGAGTGTTCATCCAAATTTTTCAACCAAATTCCCCATTTCTCGCTTCTTTTCAATTAGATTTGGATAAATTACTTATTTCTGTACCATTATTCGACTTAAAACAGAGTTTATTAACGACATGGTAATTTTAAACAAATAAAAAACAAAAATTCTGAACCGCTTTTAGCCAGGCAATGAAACAATTCGAGGCCATTTGGAAAAACGGAAGGATTGGATCCGACGGACGAGGGACCATCAGGAAAAGTCGGCGGATATCAAAAAGTTGAAGAGAAGCGCACGGGAACGGAACCCAGACGAATTCCATTTTCATATGTTGCGGAGTCAAATCGGAGTGAGTTGGCCATTAAAAAAGTGACAAATGATTTGGAAATTGAATTTCCATTTTGACATCCCTTTTTTGCTATTTGTTGTGTTAATAATTCAAATTCAGTTTGATGGAACACATCGCGACTTAGAGACGGAAGAGGAGGAGAAAAGCGAAGCGCAACGCCTTTTGAGCGATGTCAGCGACATTAATTTCGTACAATTCAAATTGGGCATGGAACGAAAAGTTAGCAAAAATAAATTTGTAGTAAAATTTTGTTTTTCAGAAAATTGAGAAATTGAAGGCGGTGCTCCACTTTTGTGATGAGACGGAAAAACCGCAGAACAAACACATAATATTCGCGGAGGACGAAGAAGAAGGTAAAGGGAAAAGGGAGGAACCGAAGGGACGGGAGGACGAACAAATTCAGCACGCAACTTCGACCCTCGGCAATATTTCAACACTTCCGAACAATTCTTGACACGGACTTTCAATAGACCAATCGAAGGCGACGCGCGGAAAAGCCTCAGCGTAACGGAGAAACGAAAATTAAAAGTTAGCGCGGGTGGGGAATAAAACGATAATTAAACACTGGTGGAATGCTGTCAAGGAAACAGAGAAGGAGCGACGCCGTCTTTACGCCGAACTTTGCAAACGCATGGAAAGGGAGCGCGAACTGACGGTGGTGTTGCAAAAGTTGGAATTGAAGAGGGATTTGGCACTGTCAAAAAAGTCTGAGTTGAAACCGAAACTGATCAAAAAAGGAGACGCACGGAGGGCAGCCATTTACAAATGGCAGTACGAAAGAAAGAAATGAGCTGACAAGGAGGAACACAACGTGCATTGGGATCGATAAATTATTGTTTATTTGAACACTGATGTTTTTGTCTATGGAATATATTTATGCACTCTTTTGGAACGGACAATGACTTGGTTGGTTTTAAGTTGGGGATGGTCCTTCGTCCATTTTGCTTCCTCTTTCTCCCTCCCTGTCATCCTCTACGGTCTGCGTTCGTTACTCGGAAATGGTAAAAGTCCATCGCGGTGATCGAAACGTTCCAACCGGCGCTTGTGGCGGCAACGAAGAAAATGAAAAGGAAAGTGATTGGGTAGAGGAAGAATTGCGTGTTTTTCAGCGTGGGAAGTGCTGAAAACAAACATTGTTAAATATATTTCAATTGATCATTAAAAAAACAACCGGTATATCCGAGGAAAGTAATGTAATTGTAATAAATGGTGGCAATGCACCAAATGGAATTGCCAAAAAAGCGGGCGAGAAAATTTTGGTAATCAACCAATCCTAAAAAATATTTTGTTTAAAAAATGAAAAAAAAGAGGGACCGTAGAAAAGCAAAGGTAAAATGACGTGGAGAAGAATGAGCAACGGGAAAAAAGCATTCAAATGGACATCGAAGCAATAGGCCCACTCGACCACGTCGCAATCCCTCGTCCGACGCAAAAAGCGATTTGAAATGAACCTAAAAGGGAGGGACACAAAAATATGTAAAATCGGAGAGTAAATGTCGCAAAATTAGCGACCAAAGTGCGGTTGCAATGGCAATGCCAATTCCGATGCAATCAATGAACACAACCCAAAGGAAAAAGGCGCAAAACGATGAAAAGGACAAATTGAGCGCTAACGCAAAAAGAACACTCGAGCCGAGCAGAGAAAGTGCCAAAAGGAGGAGAAAGGCGGGGTCATCTCGGGCCCATTGGTCTTTGGCTTCTGAACCAAATTGGTAATTAATGAATTAATTGAGAGGGACAACAAACTTTTTCTGTACATGAAATTCCTGTACACTTTTTGCGGATTGACCAGCAGGTAAAACATTTGCCAAGCAGCGAATTCAAAGTCCATCTGTCGGACGTGCACCAAACGGCGGAAGAAACGGCTGAGTTTTGCCGCTGCGGTCATTTTAACAGCGGAAAAGCAACCGACGTTTGAGGACGAACTGCGAAAGGAGAGAATGATTTAACAGGAAGCAAATAATAAAAAGGACGCAATTGAAAAGATATGCCAAAACGAACGCACAATTTGCTGGTGCCGGAAGCGATTGAGCCGGGGGTGGAACATCCGCTTCTGTTCCAATAATTATCCTTCCTCAAACCTCCAGAAAACGAAGTGGACGGAGACTGATAGCCGGCTGAATGGTTAAAATATATTAAAATTGGTTTAATTACCAATTTCTTTCTTTTTCTACCTCTTGGAACAAAGTTTGTCTTATGGCTATCGACGAAGCTCATTCAAATCTCATCAAATTGGAATAAAAAGATAATAATTAAATGAACGGGACCAAAGTCATAGAAAAGAAAAGGAAGTGAACGAATTATTACCAGCCAAACAAAAGCCAAAAATTGAACAATACTCTCCTAAAAGTTTTAGCCTCAGCTAATGTTACTAATTGCTCCGTCATCGCATGCTTTTTACGAAAACTCATCGACAGAATCATATGATGAAATCATGGATAAAATCGTAAGATTTTATATTTTGAAGCTAGTTTCTTGATTAGCGCCTAGACTAATCTAGAAAAGTTAAAAAAGCTCAACTAAATATAACCAATCAACTAATGTATGCAAAATATTCACGTAGGATGCATCAAAGAACATCAGACAAAGTGTAAAGGCTTCTCGACGTATTTCCCTCATTTACTCATTCCCATTATTAGGGTACTTGTATGGTTTAGCCACCCAAAAAAAATAATTTTTAAATCATAAAAATTCTAATTCGATTAAGTTTGAACTTTAGGTTTTTCTGTTCTAGTTCGGGTCCGGTTTTAGGAATTTGGTCGAAATGGATGTCAGATTCGTGATCAGCGATCCCGAAAATCCCCTACCCCGAAAACCACCTAGAATTTTTATATGATTAAAAAAAATTTTTTTGTGTGGCTAAACCATATAAATAGTTCAGTGTTTTTTTCAAACATGTTAAAATGGACTCCATACCCGACTTTCCAGAAACCCTGATCCGGTTCATCCCAAATTTCTATGTCTAGTGAGATTTTGTCCATCTCTATTTAATCAATTAGGTATGGGTGTCATTGATCACAGTGAAATATCGCGTTGTTCATAACACATGTAGAGACTGCTTCAACTTTAATGACTTCTATTAAAACTGTATAATGCAACACCAGAGAATCGACAACATAACATTTGAAACTATTCATTGAGTCCGTAGTCTGTTTGTGTAATTTGCTTTCACTCCGTTGTAAAGTCCAACCGCAAGTCCAACGTTAGCCCCAAAAAAGAGGCTTATCATTACAGTCTGAAAGAACCGAAGTGAGATCATCCGAATGGAACGAGGACCGGCCAAAGCATTTGTCAAGCCAATGGCACTGCCGACGATAAGACCGTATCTGAAAAGGATAAAAATGATCAGAATAACTCGACTTGAAAATGTGTAACTTTACTTTAAGCCTTTTTTAGTCGTTTTTGGCACTTCTCCGCGGAACTCTCTGAACAAATTATGCGTCTCTTCGAGAGTCACTGGCAAAAGCATGCTGCGCTTATATCTCAGCAAAACTTCTTCCATTCGTTTCCGTTCCCTGGCGGCCTTTTCATCCTTCTCGGCCTGTTGTAATTTCCGTTGTTCGTTATTTTGTACTAAAATTCAATGCTCCATTAATTTTTGTTGGTTGTCGACGAACCATCACAGTCAATAAGTCGCAAAAACTCCGCAGTTTCTCTCTCCCTTTTCAAATCGTCCGCCATCATTTTCGCTGTTTAAATTCACTTGGTTTCATTAAAAAAGCACGAAATGGAAAGAGAAGAGTATTTGACCAAAACAATTGGGGAAGAAATTCCAATGACAAATGTAATTTTATTCAAACAAAAAAGAGAAATATTGTAACACTCACAATTAAACAACACACATTTGGAGGATTCGGTGCAACACAAAGGGATTCAGTCCGTCCTTTGAAAGGCCATCCGAAGGGTCGATGTGTCGGAAGGTTTTCTGTTTTTTGGTAAATAATTAATAAATTTTAAAGATGCTAACAAACCGTTTTTGGATCGAATTCATCGTACAATTTGAAAGGCCCATTAACACAACAAAAGTTGGACCGCTGATTATTGAAGCCTAAAAAAACAACAAACGACGGATAAATCTTAAGGTTGATAGGTTCTGTCCATTCACCTTCAACATCAATGTTAATTGCGAGAGTGTTGAGTTGGCCGAGAGCGAAATAAAACAATTGCAAGCCGTCAGAAAGTATCAATTGGGAACTCAACGGGGCGACTATCTCTGTGTACTGAGTGTGTCCTGAAAAATGTGTAATTCCAAAAATCTTGACGCACATTTTAAATGCCAAACTAACCGAGACAATGCGCTTGTCCATTCAACCAATTGAAGAGAGAAACGACCGCCGTTGAGGCCAAACATTCTCTGAGCACTTCCTTTCGCTCATGTTCCGTGTCGCAACGCCAATGAGTGTCCAGACGAGTGATCAGCGGAGTGATGTCTTTGAGAGCCAACCGACCGTATTTATGCGTTTCACCTAAAAATGCGGATGGAGTGAAAAGAAGCACAGATAAAGCTTAAAATCCAGGTTTAATGTTTGAAATGGGGTTTTATTACACAGAAAGCGATCGTCCGAATGAATTGGATTTACCCGAGTCATATTCGTAGCCTGGGCATTGCCACAATGGCTCTGTGTCGGTGCGAAGATTATAAACCATGGGCGACATTATCAATTCATGCGCAACGTCAAAAGACGGAGGAAACACTGGTGCCTCGAGTTTGTCAGGTTCATCCCAATCGAAGAGCTAAAAAAATTGGAAAGGAGCAATAACTCCGCACGCAATTCGGATAAATTACCCTTTTCATTGGGCTTTTCGTCCGCACTTGCATCGTATGTTTGTCGCGCATTGTAAAGGAAAGTTCGCCAAGACGGCGTCTGTTTTTTGACATAATTAAAAAATATATTTAATGGAAATAAAGTTAATTATTTGAACCTGTCATCGCCGGTGAACTTCACTTTTCGAATGGACGGCACTTTTTCCATTTCCCAAACGGGCAAACTCTCGTACAGAGGGAGAAAACCGGCCCTTATCCAAAAGGACTCGCAACGGTCAGAATGTGAAATCTATAAAAATTTAGAACTGATAAAAAGGCATGCTTCTATTACTCACGCGATGGTCGATGATTTTTGGGTTTCCATGTGCCAAAATTAAATGGGCATCATCGATGAGCGAGCGGAGAAATTTGGCGCGGTTTTCTTCCCTTTCCTTTTCGGGGTGATTCTCTCTTTTAGACTCTTCTTCTCTTTCCAAATGAAGTGCCAGACCTTCGGCAACACGTTCCTTTATTTTAAAAGAAAATCATTTTAAGTATATAAACTCTAACACTCTCTTGAACACCTCAAATTTGGCTGTTGGCAAATTTATGCCTTTGTAATATGCGTCAAATTCCCTTTCGGCTTCCTCATCAGTGGCCAACCGTGTCTTGGTGATATATTTGGAAAAGTCGAGCACATCAAAATAAGCCGGAGTTGGTGGGATGACCCATGCCGAACGTGGCTTAGACAATGGTGCCATCCATGGCCTAAAAGTTAAATTTTGGCCTGATAATTCAGTTTCAGGCGCTTCGGTTCATAAGAGGGGGTCGACCGCTCCCCTCGCCAACCATCCTTTTGTGTATGATTCAGTTTTGACCTGTGCCAACGTAGCTCCGACTGTTTCCACGGCCTCTCGTAGGGGTTCACAAAATCGATCTTTTCCTTTATCGTCGGCAATATATTCACGAGCTCTTGAATTTCGTAATAGTCATGTAAACGCCACCCAACCAATTTCTCATCGGCAGGGCTCTGAAATAGGAAAAACCACAAATTGTTGATGATATCAATATTTTACAATTGTTTCTTCTGCAACTAAGCTTATCCGATCAGGAACTTTGCGCCGGTACCACGGGACTTTTCTTATTGGGCGAAACGGAAACATCCAAAAGAACAACAACAAAATGAGAATGAATGCTAACAAATGTTAAATAGGTAAGTGTAACTGCATTTGCATCAGTTTCGATGCCCATTGAAAAGAAAAAAAGGTTTACCCGTTCGGGAAAATGAAGACAAAGTACAACAAACAACGAAATAAATTAACGAATCAGTGAACAGGTTTACCCGGGAAAATGGAGACAAAGCACAACAAACAACGAATTAAATTAACGAATCAGTGAACATTATTATCAAGACAAGGCGGTGTCATGAAATCCTCCACCACCACTGGAGCCCGCTTTCTGGTCGCTGTCATCGTCGTCACCACTTTTCCTTCTCTGTTGGACGATCAGAATGAGCGGGTTGTCGAAATTGTTTGCAGGAACTCTCGCCCTCTCAAGCGTCAAATTCCCATCCAACAATTGTCCGCCCATGTAAAGCAACTGGTCGGCTGGAGACTGGTCGGTCTTCTCGTAAATACGCAACTTCAGGGCATTGATGGTCTCATCCGAACAAATCTAACATTAATACCACCAGTATAAATACAATTGTCTTTTGTTCAACCGACTCACTCGAATTTTTATAAGCCCCTTTGACGCTTTCTTGCCCTTTTTTTTGTTCCCATCATTCTCATCGCCATACTGAAAAATCAAGGAAAAGTAAAGGGAAAAAGAATAATTAGAAACCAATTTGATAAACAAAGTAGCGCCTTCGGGGTAGTACAAAATCTCTCCTGCCCGTCTCCTTTGCCTGGTTTCGTGGTGATCACGAAGTCTTGAGCAGCAGTTGACACAGATGTTAGCTCTTTGTAAAATGGACATTTAAATTTAATATTATGTTCATCTCATATGCACTTACCCCGTGTACAAAGTCGTGTTCACATTAAATTCCTTAAAAGACGTTGTGTAAAATACCCAATCACTCGACAATTACCCTGATCAGGCGTCGGGCAGCCGAAGTATTCACCGCCTTGGTTTCACCCCGAATAAACGGGCCGGGCATGACACGGCCATGTTCGCATAATTGAATGGGCACGTCGGAAACACGACTTGGCTTGTAAGTCGAAGTGACAGATTTACATTCTTCGACCGCAGTTAGTTCTTTTGTCAAGAGATCAGTTAATAGGGTCGTAGGGAGAAAAGCGATGTCTTCTGGGTGTTCAAAGGAAGTGTGGCCTTCTTGGACCTAAACAGCGAGTGATCATTTCGATACAAATGGACAGGGAGAAGACCTCAAGCTCCTTCCAGAGTTGCTGCAACAAATTATCCCTTTCGATGATATGTTTTTTCCACTTTTTAAATGCCAAGTCGTCCTCCTTGTCTTGTTGTGCGAATTCCGCCTCCATCTGAATGAACATTTCTTACTTAAAAAACCCACAAATTGATCTCACTATCTACCGACCCTTTTCTTTGCTTCCGTCACAATATTCTCAGGCGGCAATTGCACCGGCCCCCGCAAGCCACTGCCAACCCGTCGGTAGATCAGCGCATAACACCCCGTCGTGTCAGCACTCGCGCGTGGTTTCTGACTCAATCTGCCCATATAGCCGGGGGCTGCACGCTTTTGATTCACCGTCTGTATGGGAGCACAATCGTAAAATGGGATAATAAAAGACCACACAATCCGTACTTCGTCATTGTAGGTAAACCAACGGTTGATGATCGGGTCACGAATGATGTCGTAGTAATGGCCCGAATTGGTGCTCTTCCCTTCATGAATCATCACTGCACACAGCTCATAGTCCGGAATGCCTTCGCCTCCAAGTTGCAATTCCTCAGCGGTCAAAAGGCTTGGGTAATGCACGGCGTTTTGTAATTTGCGAAGGTTTCCATTGCTAAATTTAAAAAAGTTTAAAAAGCAAGCAAGCATAACAATGTGGACTTCGCTAGAACATAACGGTTAAGCTGAACAATGAGCAATTCGGGAAGCTGAGTGAATCTGCTGGACCGAGTCACACAATTACTCTCCCGGCACTGATCACATCGAAAGTCTCTCAGTCTAAAATTCATATTTAGACATCAAAAATACGATTTGGGTTTTCAGTTGTCAAATGTGAAACTAACGGTTCTGGCGCGAAAAAAGATTGGATAGCCGAGATGAGAGTGTTATGGCCATCAATGCCAATCTGTAGAGAACGGTATTCACCGACTGTTTCACTGGTCCGCAAGCAGTTTGCACAGGAAATTGTTTGACTGATGCGACTCTAAAATAAGACAGTCATATTGAGCACGCATAATCAGATTAGAAAAGAAAACTCCTAACCTGAAAAAGTTGGCGAATGACATCAAGAACTGGTCGGCCGTTCGGATGCGCCTCGAGAGTGCGTTCAATCGTTCCGAAAAAGAGCGTATGGAATTCCTGAACGTCCTGCTGTTGATTGTCCAACCGAAGCAACTTGATAAAGTCATTGGCGTCGGTAACTTCCTTTAATTTGCAGTGTGAACAAGCGGCAGAAGAATACTTACAAATGGAGTGAATTGCATTGTGAGGAATAATTGCTGGAGACAGTTCATAACCGTCTGAATGTTCAATTTGGCATTCTGCGGCATAATCCAATTCGTGGAGGAACGCCAGTTGTAAACGCATTGACGAAATTTGAGATCGTTAAACCAAATCTAAAATTAGGAAATGATTTCAAAGGTAATCAATTTCAAGAAACACCTGGAGAAAGCTATTCACATAGCAAAAGTTGCCGGCGTTATTTAACCCACACGGCTGCTTTGACTCTTCACGGCGTACCAGCACTTTGGACGTTTGTTGAGTCTTCAACAATTTGTCAAACTTCTCCAAACCAAGCCGATGGATGCAATAAGGATTGTTTTTGCAGTTTTGTGTCCTTAACCAAAGGAAATAAATGAAAACACTGATTGAGTGTTATTTACTTGCGCTTCGGTGGTTTGTGCGCAATGCATCGTTCTGAATCGAGCCAGCAAATGTTCCAACAGTCTTCCAATGTCATCGCATCCTCTTGATTCTGCTCACCATCTTCTTCCATTAATGCATCGTTTTCCATTGCTGAAATAAAACGTAAACATACGTTACTTATGCACTTTACAGACCAAAAAAAAAAAAAGGTTCTAGTCGGTTTTACGCGTCTTGACAGTTTACGCGTCAAAAGGTGTTTTTCGAACCGTCAACTGAAACTTTATACTTTCTTGTTCTTGTTTGTATACATGATTGTTGAAATGTGCTAAAGCAACCCTAAGCACACTTAATGCTGCCAACAGAAAGTCAGCTAATATAATAAAAAAATTTGCAAAAAGATCCTAAGCCTAGGCTTAAGCCTAAAGCTTTGACCTAGTCTAAGCCATTGTTCGAGTTTCCTGTGTATGGTTTGTCATGATACCTTAGGTTTAACAACGAAATTTACACAAAACGTCATGGGACGCGTAAAGAGTAATGGGACGCGTAAAATGCCGTGGGACGCGGAAAACTGACTAGAACCATACCAAATTCGAACCCCGTACCCGTATGCTAACAAAAACTTCAAAAATTCAAATTAAATAATTTTATGGTGCGAAAAAATAACTGAATATTTCGGGGTTCGAATTTTTTCGGAAAATGGGGGAGGGTAGAGAGAATTTGAAAATGACAGTAGTTGTTATTTTTCTGCCTTTTATATACACTAGCGCAGGAGCGCTCGCTTCGCTCGCGCTCTCGCGCTAGACAAGTCTTTCTCTCTCTCTCTCTCTTTCTCTCTCTTTATCTTTCTCCCTCTTTTTGTCTGTCTCCTTTTCTCTATCTGTTTCTTGCTTTCTCTCTCTCACTTTCTCTCTCTCTCTCTCTCTCTCTTTATCTTTCTCTCTCTCTTTTCCCTTTATTTTTCTCCCTCTTTTCTTTGTCTCTCTCTCTCACTGTTTCTTCTCTCTTTGTTTCTCTTTCTCTCTTTGTCTCTCTCTCTTTCTCCCTCCATCTCTCTCTCTTTATCTTTATCCCTCTCTTTGTCTGTCTCTTTCTCTTTAGTTATCGTTCTCCCTCTCCATCTCTTTGTCTCTCTCTCGCTCTTTTTTTCTCCTTTTCTCAGTCACTTTCTCGCTTTTTCTCTCACTTGGTCTCTCTCATTTATATTTTGAAGTTAGTTTCTTGATTAGCGCCTAGACTAATCTAGAAAAGTTAGAAAAGCTCAACCAAATATAACCAATCAACTAATGTATGCAAAATATTCACGTAGGAATGCATCAAAGAACATCAGACAAAGTGTAAGGGCTTCTCGACCTATTTCCCTCATTTACTCATTCCCATTAGCCATTATTAGTTTTCCCTTTCCTCTCTAAGAGCACTGGTTTGGGTGATGAACCGATTGCTATACCTGAAGTCGAGGGTTCGATTCAATCCCAGGTATACATTTTTCTCTCTTATTGTTTTTCGGTAATAGTTAAGATGGTTGCCCCTATTTTTTGGTGAAAATTTTTAAAATTTAAAAAGTCATTCAAAACAAGTTTTATGGGGTTTTCGGGCCGCTGATCACGAATATGACATCCATTTCGCCCAATTCCAAATACCGGACCCGAATTCGAACAAAAAGTCGAAAAATTCAAATTTTTCAAATTTCACATTTTTTTTCAACCTATGTTTACGTACACGGAAACGAACTGAAAGTTATCAATGCTTAAATAAAAGATCGTTTAAACCATTTTTAGACTAAAAATAGAAATTCAAAAAATTTGAATTTTCGACTTTTTGTTCGAATTCGGGTCCGGGATTTGGAATTGGGCGAAATGGATGTCGTATTCGTGATCAGTAGGGCTGCGACTTTTAGGTTTTAACTAAATTTTTTGCTCAATTGATTTGAAGGGAGCTCAAAAAACGCATTTCTGCATTAAAAATTTTCGATTCTGATGTCACTATCGGTCACTAGAAATCACTATTTTGGCTACTTCGTCACTAAAATAGTTAAAAATCACTATTTTGGCGTTTTGTCACTATTTTTTCACTATTTCTGCATTTTTTGGAAAATTCCTTAACAAAAATGCAATAAAACCAAAAAATACACCCCTAAGAATCGACCAAAAAAATTTCAAAAAAATGCACCCCTAAGAATCGACCTAAAATTTTTTTTCAAAAAATACCACTAAGAATTGGAAAATTTTCATAAAAATTTTTCCCCCAAATTTTTTTCTTGACAAAATTTTTGGTTTAAAAAATGTCAATATTTGCCAAGAAAATATTAGAAAGGAAATTTACATCATTTGCAACTGCATTCAGTAAATAAAAAATTATTTTTGCTCAATTTTTGGCTGAAAATTATGTCACTATTCGTCACTATTTTGGACTTTTTGTCACTATTTTGTCACTATTTCGGCATTTTTACTCACTATTTTAGTTAACTATTTCGAGATTTTTGGTCACTAAAAGTCGCAGCCCTAGTGATCAGCGACCCCGGAAACCCCTAGAAACTTGTTTTGAATGACTTTTTAAATTTTAAAAATTTTCACCAAAAAATAGGGGCAACCATCTTAACTATTACCTTGTTTTTCTTTGGCGGCGATTTAGGTACGTCAAATAAATTGGACTCCATACCCGACTTCCCAGAAACCCTGATCCGGTTCATCCCAAATTTCTATGTCTAGTGAGATTTTGTCCATCTCTATTTAATCAATTAGGTATGGGTGTCATTTATCACAGTGAAATATCGTGTTGTTCATAACACATGTAGAGACTGCTTCAACTTTAATGAATTCTATTAAAACTGTATAATGCAACACCAGAGAATCGACAACATAACATTTGAAACTGTTCATTGAGTCTGTAGTCTGTTTGTGTAATTTGCTTTCACTCCGTTGTAAAGTCCAACCGCAAGTCCAACGTTAGCCCCAAAAAAGAGGCTTATCATTACAGTCTGCAAGAACCGAAGTGAGACCATCCGAATGGGACGAGGACCGGCCAAAGCATTTGTCAAGCCAATGGCACTGCCGACGATAAGACCGTATCTGAAAAGGATGAAGCATGACCAGAACAAATTCGTCTTGAAAATGTGTAACTTTACTTTAGGCCTTTTTTAGTCGTTTTTGGCACTTCTCCGCGGAACTCTCTGAACAAATTATGCGTCTCTTCGAGAGTCACTGGCAAAAGCATGCTGCGCTTATATCTCAGCAAAACTTCTTCCATTCGTTTCCGTTCCCTGGCGGCCTTTTCATCCTTCTCGGCCTGTTGTAATTTCCGTTGTTCGTTATTTTGTACTAAAATTCAATGCTCCATTAATTTTTGTTGGTTGTCGACGAACCATCACAGTCAATAAGTCGCAAAAACTCCGCAGTTTCTCTCTCCCTTTTCAAATCGTCCGCCATCATTTTCGCTGTTTAAATTTGCTTGATTTCATTAAAAAAAGGCGAGAAATGGGAAGAGAAGAGTATTTGAGCAAAACAATTGGGGAAGAAATTCCAATGAAAAATGTAATTTTATTCAAACAAAAAAAAAGGAGGAATATTGTATCACTCACAATTAAACAACACACATTTGGAGGATTCGGTGCAACACGAAGGGATTCAGTCCGTCCTTTGAAAGGCCATCCGAAGTGTCGATGTGTCGGAAGGTTTTCTGTTTTTTGATAAATAATGAATAAATTTTAAAGATGCTAACAAACCGTTTTCGGATCGAATTCATCGTACAATTTGAAAGGCCCATTAACACAACAAAAATTGGACCGCTGATTATTGAAGCCTAAAAAAACAACAATCGACGGACAAATCATTAGTTTGATAGATTCCGTCATTCACCTTCAACATCAATGTTAATTGCGAGAGTGTTGAGTTGACCGAGAGCGAAATAAAACAATTGCAAGCCGTCAGAAAGTATCAATTGGGAACTCAACGGGGCGACTATTTCTGTGTATTGAGTGTGTCCTAAAAAATGTGTAATTCCGAAAATCTTGACGCACATTTTAAATGCCAAACTAACCAAGACAATGCGCTTGTCCATTCAACCAATTGAAGAGAGAAACGACCGCTGTTGCGGCCAAACATTCTCTGAGCACTTCCTTTCGCTCATTTTCCGTGTCGCAACGCCAATGAGTGTCCAGACGAGTGATCAGCGGAGTAATGTCCTTGAGAGCCAACCGACCGTATTTATGCGTTTCACCTAAAAATAAGCACAGATAAAGTTTAAAATCCAGGTTTATTGTTGGAAATGGGGCTTTATTACACAAAAGTGGATAATCCGAATGAATTGAACTTACCCGAGTCATATTCGTAGCCTGGGCATTGCCACAATGGCTCTGTGTCGGCGAGAAGATTATAAACCATGGGCGACATTATCAATTCATCCGCAACGTCAAAAGACGGCGGAAACACTGGTGCCTCGAGTTTGTCAGGTTCATCCCAATCGAAGAGCTAAAAAAAATTGTAAAGGAGAAATACACCCCGCAATTCGGATAAAGTTACCCTTTTCATTGGGCTTTTCGTCCGCACTTGCATCGTATGTTTGTCGCGCATTGTAAAGGAAAGTTCGCCAAGACGGCGTCTGTTTTGTTGGACATTATTAAAAAATAATATTTGATGGAAATAAAGTTAATTATTTGGACCTGTCATCGCCGGTGAACTTCACTTTTCGAATGGACGGCACTTTTTCCATTTCCCAAACGGGCAAACTCTCGTACAAAGGGAGAAAACCGGCCCTTATCCAAAAGGACTCGCAACGGTCAGAATGTGAAATCTATAAAAATTTAGAACTGATAAAAAGGCATGCTTCTATTACTCACGCGATGGTCGATGATTTTTGGGTTTCCATGTGCCAAAATTAAATGGGCATCGTCGATGAGCGAGCGGAGAAATTTGGCACGGTTTTCCTCCCTTTCCTTTTCGGGGTGATTCTCTCTTTTAGACACTTCTTCTCTTTCCAAATGAAGTGCCAGACTTTCGGCAACACGTTCCTTTATTTTAAAAGAGAATCATTTTAAGTATATAAACTCTAACACTCTCTTGAACACCTCAAATTTGGTGGTTGGCAAATTTATGCCTTTGTAATATGCGTCAAATTCCCTTTCGGCTTCCTCATCAGTGGCCAACCGCGTCTTGGTGATATACTTGGAAAAGTCGAGCACATCAAAATAAGCCGGAGTTGGTGGGATGACCCATGCCGAACGTGGCTTAGACAATGGTGCCATCCATGGCCTAAAAGTTAAATTTTGGCCTGATAATTCAGTTTCAGGCGCTTCGGTTCATAAGAGGGGGGGGGTGGGGGGGTCAACCGCCCCCTCGCCAACCATCCTTTTGTGTATGATTCAGCTTTGACCTGTGCCAACGTAGCTCCGACTGTTTCCACGGCCTCTCGTAGGGGTTCACAAAATCGATCTTTTCCTTTATCGTCGGCAATATATTCACGAGCTCTTGAATTTCGTAATAGTCATGTAAACGCCACCCAACCAATTTCTCATCGGCAGGGCTCTGAAATAGGAAAAACCACAAATTGTTGATGATATCAATATTTTACAATTGTTTCTTCTGCAACTAAGCTTATCCGATCAGGAACTTTGCGCCGGTACCACGGGACTTTTCTTATTGGGCGAAACGGAAACATCCAAAAGAACAACAACAAAATGAGAATGAATGCTAACAAATGTTAAATAGGTAAGTGTAACTGCATTTGCATCAGTTTCGATGCCCATTGAAAAGAAAAAAAGGTTTACCCGTTCGGGAAAATGGAGACAAAGTACAACAAACAACGAAATAAATTAACGAATCAGTGAACAGGTTTACCCGGGAAAATGGAGACAAAGCACAACAAACAACGAATTAAATTAACGAATCAGTGAACATTATTATCAAGACAAGGCGGTGTCATGAAATCCTCCACCACCACTGGAGCCCGCTTTCTGGTCGCTGTCATCGTCGTCACCACTTTTCCTTCTCTGTTGGACGATCAGAATGAGCGGGTTGTCGAAATTGTTTGCAGGAACTCTCGCCCTCTCAAGCGTCAAATTCCCATCCAACAATTGTCCGCCCATGTAAAGCAACTGGTCGGCTGGAGACTGGTCGGTCTTCTCGTAAATACGCAACTTCAGGGCATTGATGGTCTCATCCGAACAAATCTAACATTAATACCACCAGTATAAATACAATTGTCTTTTGTTCAACCGACTCACTCGAATTTTTATAAGCCCTTTTGACGCTTTTTTGCCCTTTTTTTTGTTCCCATCATTCTCATCGCCATTCTGAAAAATCAAGGAAAAGTAAAGGGAAAAAGAATAATTAGAAACCAATTTAATAAACAAAGTAGCGCCTTCGGGGTAGTACAAAATCTCTCCTGCCCGTCTCCTTTGCCTGGTTTCGTGGTGATCACGAAGTCTTGAGCAGCAGTTGACACAGATGTTAGCTCTTTGTAAAATGGACATTTAAATTTAATATTATGTTCATCTCATATGCACTTACCCCGTGTACAAAGTCGTGTTCACATTAAATTCCTTAAAAGCGTTGTGTAAAATACCCAATCACTCGACAATTACCCTGATCAGGCGTCGGGCAGCCGAAGTATTCACCGCCTTGATTTCACCCCGAATAAACGGGCCGGGCATGACACGGCCATGTTCGCATAATTGAATGGGCACGTCGGAAACACGACTTGGCTTGTAAGTCGCAGTGACAGATTTACATTCTTCGACCGCTGTTAGTTCTTTTGTCAAGAGATCAGTTAATAGGGTCGTAGGGAGGAAAGCGATGTCTTCTGGGTGTTCAAAGGAAGTGTGGCCTTCTTGAACCTAAACAGCGAGTGGTCATTTCGATGAAAATGGACAGTGGGGAGACCTCAAGCTCCTTCCAGAGTTGCTGCAACAAATGATTCCTTTCGTTGATATGCTTTTTCCACTTTTTAAATGCCAAGTCGTCCTCCTTGTCTTGTTGTGCGAATTCCGCCTCCATCTGAATGAACATTTCTTACTTTAAAAAAAACCACAAATTGATCTCACTATTACCGACCCTTTTCTTTGCTTCCGTCACAATATTCTCAGGCGGCAATTGCACCGGCCCCCGCAAGCCACTGCCAACCCGTCGGTAGATCAGCGCATAACACCCCGTCGTGTCAGCACTCGCGCGTGGTTTCTGAGTCAATCTGCCCAAATAGCCGGGGGCTGTGCGCTTTTGATTCACCGTCTGTATGGGAGCACAATCGTAAAATGGGATAATAAAAGACCACACAAGCCATACTTCGTCATTGTAGGTAAACCAACGGTCGATGACCGGGTCACGAATGACGTCGTAGTAATGGCCCGAATTAGTGCTCTTCCCTTCATGAATCATCACTGCACACAGCTCATAGTCCGGAATGCCCTCAAGTTGCAATTCCTCAGCGGTCAAAAGGCGTGGGTAATGCACGGCGTTTTGTAATTTGCGAAGGTTTCCATTGCTAAATTTAGACAAGTTTAAAAAGCAAGCATGACAATGGACCTTGCTAGAACATAACGGTTAAGCTGAACAATGAGCAATTCGGGAAGCTGAGTGAATCTGCTGGACCGAGTCACACAATTACTCTCCCGGCACTGGTCACATCGAAAGTCTCTCAGTCTAAAATCACATTTTAGACATCAAAATACGATTTAGTTTTTCAGCAGTTGTCAAATGTGAAAACTAACGGTTCTGGCGCAAAAAAAGATTGGATAGCCGAGATGAGTGTGTTATGGCCATCAATGCCAATCTGTAGAGAACGGTATTCACCGACCGTTTCACTGGTCCGCAAGCAGTTTGCACAGGAAATTGTTTGACTGATGCGACTCTAAAAAAGACAGTCATATTGAATACGCATAATTAGATTCGAAAGAAAATTGCTAACCTGAAAAAGTTGGCGGATGACATCAAGGACCGGTCGACCGTTCGGATGCGCTTCGAGAGTGCGTTCAATCGTTCCGAAAAAGAGCGTATGGAATTCCTGAACGTCCTGCTGTTGATTGTCCAAGCGAAGCAATTTGATAAAATCATTGGCGTCGGTAACTTCCTTTAATTTGCAGTGTGAACAAGCGGCAGAAGAATACTTACAAATGGAGTGAATTGCATTGTGAGGAATAATTGCTGGAGACAGTTCATAACCGTCTGAATGTTCAATTTGGCATTCTGCGGCATAATCCAATTCGTGGAGGAACGCCAGTTGTAAACGCATTGACGAAATTTGAGATCGTTAAACCAAATCTAAAATTAGGAAATAATTCCAGAGGTAATCAATTTCAAGAAACACCTGGAGAAAGCTATTCACATAGCAAAAGTTGCCGGCGTTATTTAACCCACACGGCTGCTTTGACTCTTCACGGCGTACCAGCACTTTGGACGTTTGTTGAGTCTTCAACAATTTGTCAAACTTCTCCAAACCAAGCCGATGGATGCAATAAGGATTCTTTTTGCAGTTTTGTGCTCTTAACCAAAGGAAATAAATGAAAACACTGATTGAGTGTTATTTACTTGCGCTTCGGTGGTTTGTGCGCAATGCATCGTTCTGAATCAAGCCAGCAAATGTTCCAACAGTCTTCCAATGTCATCTCATCCTCTTGATTCTGCCCACCATCTTCCATTAATGCATCGTTTTCCATTGCTAAAAAGAAAACTTAAACAATTTACTGCTTTTTGTAAAACATAAATCAATGATCGGCAATAGTACAATTAATTTAGTATTGCTGATCTCGTTATGAGCAAGACCCGGAATCCTGTTAAAACAGGACTTTTTGTCTGGAATCTGTTTTGGTCCGACTCGGAAATCTGGGTCCTGGTCCGAATTCCGGGTTTTTTTTCAATTCCGGTCTATGCAAATAACCGTTGCAGTGCTTCATATTATCAATATAAACCAAAGAATCGGCGAACAAAAAGTTCAATTTCATTCCTTAACGGGACAGGAATTTTGGAATTAACCCGGACTTTTAACCCGCTGAATATTATGGATTTTTTTGGATTCGTATTTCATGAGATAGATGCTTGCATTTTTGTGTTAAGTATTTTATACTTTCAGTATTTTTTTGGTAACTGAGCGAGTCCTAATGATCCGTCTCGCCCATTTGGCCATCGTCCAGTTGACCCCTACCGTTACCAAGTCTCAAGGATCAGAAAGTTATTTGTCAACAAAATGGGCACCCGGAACAACAAAAGCCAAGCCATAATAAGGCTGCAATCTCTTATCAAGAATGAAAAAACTATCAGAATTTAACTTAAAATCTGAAAAAATTCCTATCATTTTTGCTTTTCACATTTTTTCGGAAAATGGGGGGAGGGGGGCAAAACAGGTACGATTACCGTAAATTCCTACAATAAGAGAATTTTTTATTTACTCATCAGGAGGAAATTCTCTGGAAATACATATGTTTGAAAAATGACAGTCCTTGTTATTTTCTCAGCATTTTATATGAATTGTTAAGAAAAAATCGGGCCGACTAAATTGTAAAAGTGCCCCAATTCCTAAACCTTAACTAAACTGTTTTATTATTTTTTATTTTCTTAATAAATCCGTTAAAAATTCTAAAAAGAAATTTCCTGGTAGCGCCTATCTGTACCGCCGTACACAAAAATTGCCTAAAAGTTTCAAAAGTAACCTAAACAATTTTCGGTGAAAGTCTTAAAAACGGTCAAAATTCCAATGATCACTGTTTTTTTTTTTGAATTAGCGTGCAAAAAATAACGCAAATTTGCGTTGTGCGTGGTTTTATCTAAGGAATTGACCCATAGCTAGAGTAGAGCGGGACCGGGAATTTTGGGCTTAACCGGGACCTTTTCGGGTTGAAAAACCGGGAATTTTTGGCTGGGAAAAAACCCGGGACTGGTCCCGGTCAAAACCGGGACCTCGGTACTCAGCTGTCCGTGTTTTGGTCCCGGTCCCGCTCTACTTTACCCATAGCCATAGGCTTCTAGATTTCTGTGCACTTCTCCCAATGACAAGCACCAGAAAGGAAGAAATTCCGCTGGCGGATGACGGTAAAAATAAAATGAAATTAATACCGCTAATAATTTCTTTATTTTTGTAAGATTCACACCCCACTGAATTGGAGGAAGTGCGAAACGCAAAACCGGCGCTTCCGTTGCCTGAGCAAGAGGAACAGCAAGAGGAAAGGAAGGCACGACTAATTGCACAAATACTCGAACTGCAAAACACACTCCAAGGTCCGTGAGCATCAGCAGTTGACACTGGGAATGATTTATATTCGAAACCAATCACAGTCCGATCTCCCATTTACACCTCCTCAAAAAGGTTTATTTTTTTAGATTTAAGCCAACGTGTTGAAAGTGTGCGGGAGGAGAGCACGCGACTGAAAGCAGAGAATGTCGTACTGGGAAAATACATCAAAAATTTGATGCGTTCGACTTCACTCTTCCAACCGACGAATTCGAAGGAACAATCGCCAAAGTAATGAGAGAACGCTTTAAATTTGGAAGTGAATGTTTGATTGTGTTGCTTTGCAGTTCGAAACCATTTATTCTGGGTTAGAATTTTGTTGTCCATATCGGTTTTTGCATACCATATTTACTGAATTAGAGCCCCTCCCCTCCATGTGGCTCTATTTTTCAACTTCCCTCGAAAGGGGTTTTATTCCAAGAAAGATTCTAAATCAGAGGGATGGCTTTAATTCAGTAAATAATTAACAATGTATTAACCAAGATTTTGATCCAAATTTACTTTGTCATGATCTCTTTTACATGTCCTATTTTTTGTTTGCAGTAAAATAAAGCTTTTGTCGTTAATTAATTAGTTTTAGGCGCGATTCACAAGAAAAGATGGTTTACGATGAATTTTGGTGAAAAAATGAAGTTACACAAAAATTTATGATGGCCGGCTAAATGCACATACAATGTCTAACTCACAACAACTCGCGCATTCGCCTTATTTTTTGGAATTTTCGAAAATTTTTCGGGCCTTGTACATTAAAATGTTTTACGAATTTTGGATAAGGGACCAATGGTCATCCAACCGATTAATTGTAATAATTATGTGTACTGGAGATCTGTCCATAAAAATAAATATCGGAAAACATAACTGAGTAAGAAAATAAAGCACTCACAATCATAAATTAATGTTTTTTTGAGTCATTTCCCTGGGTATTCGTTCATAAAAATATCAAAAAGCAAAGCATCCTGAAATTGGTCCTAAAAGAATTAATCATTAAAAAGCGAATAATTTTTGTACACCTCGCCCATTTGCAACATCTCAAGCACTTCTGAGCACAAATTAACTAAAAAGCAAACGGAATGTATTTTAAATAAACATTTTATGAAACCAATTTCGGAATTGCTCGACATCATTGAGTTTGAGCTTAGAAATTGCACATTTTCGAGGTTGGACCATTGCGACTTTAAGGCGGGCTGAAAAATTTACAAAAATTGACAAAAATAAATTACAAAAAAGATGCCTCGCGCTTGCAAAGCTCTTTTATGATTTTGAGCATGGCCAAGTAAAGGTCGCTGTCCAAATTGCTACCGGTGGTGAAAGAATGGAGCAATTCGAACGGCCGAAATTCGCTGCCGCTGCTAAAAAAAATAGTAAAAAAGAATAAATTAATGTCGCCTTTTAAAACAAAGGAATTTGCCTTTTTATTGACGAAAGAATAACGGACAAATTGCGTCTGTCCGGGGCGACAATCATTCGAAGGAGCACTTCAGCACACATTTTCATCAAATTCTTGATAAAATTCAATAATTGAATATTAGAAATGAACTTCGAAACTCACCAATTTGGCGACATTGGACGAGTCAAAAGAAGAAAATAGAAAATTGAGCAATGCTTCGGAGAGAAGGGGACCATTGTCAAGGACAGCGGGCAAAACGCCAGACTTTGTGATTCGGTTTAAAGTCTAAGAAAATAAAAAAACATTTTAAAAATTTAGCATTTTTCTAAATTTTTTAAAATTATTTCTTCAACATCCTAGGGCAAAAAACCATTTGATATGGCAAATGAAATTACTCACTAATAAAACTGTCTTTTGCAATTTGAACATGGAAATTGTGTCCATCCGAAGGATTGAATGGTAAATGAACAAAACGGTCTCATTGCTTGCGATCTGAAAAAGGGAATTAAATGACTAATAAAATTTAAAGTAAATTATTTTTATATATTTTTCTTACGATTTTTGCCACATTTTTCTGTCCTTCGCTTAAATTTCCATTTGCATTCATTTCTTTGCATAAAGCAGCCAAAATCATCAGAGAATCGTCCAACATCGCCCGCTTCAGGCGGTTGACCTTCTCCGTCACCGCCTCCCCCACGTCCACTTCGAGCATACATTGGCGCGAAAGGTCGGCAAAATAATGTGCGGCACGGCCCTCGTCCATCGAAGCCAAATAATCCTTTTAAATTTGATAAATAATAAATTGCACTTAATCGGTTAATTAAAAGCAAATGTTTTCTGTCCTACCCTCGCCTGTTCGTTCAGAACGATTGCATTTCGGAGGAATGTCAGTGCATTTAAAATGTTCGTCCAATAAACAATTGGCTTCGACTCGCGCGAAGGAAAAGTGCCTCTAATGGCAAAATTTATGGCCAACGACAAATTCTGTGTTGAAATTGCGTTGGCATCGCTTATCAATTTCAGACAGTTCAAAGGCTTCACAAAATCCTCCTCCGAACAGTGCGCAATTGAGGCGATTTTGCCCATCAAAAGCTTAAAAAATGGAAAAACATAACATTAGAGTAATGAAAATGAAGTGAAAATGTCTCCTCACTTTTATTCCATCATTTTTTACAAAACTTTCAGCGTAACGGACATCCTTAGAATCAAGCAAAGTGTTGAAGAAGCGCAAAGATTGGCCAAATATTTTCCTATTTGTCGTCTTTTCCACTGCGGATGAGACCAATTCGATGATTTTCCGGTCGAAAACGAATTGCTTTAAATGGATTAAAATGGGAAATTGAAATGACAGAAATTAACTGACTTTCCATTTTTCCTCCCCATGGATCAGACAGCGAAGAATGCCCAACGAAACGAATTTGAGTGTCGACTTTCCGTCCATTCGCAGCACCGACAATAACATGGTGAAGAAGTGCTCAGTGCGTGCGCCGCTTTTGTCTTTGACCAATGCCAAACACCGGTGGACAATGACAAGGCCACTCTGAAGGGCACGGCGGTACTGCTCATTGCCGTCGAAGGCCAAAGGCGCAATTCGTTGGAGAAGACCAACGAAAACGGGCAAAATGGGCGACTTGCGATCGGCGATAGCCTAAAAAAACAAAATAATTGCGGAAGGAATAAACCAAAAGTCGAGAAAAGAGACCAATTCAAACTGAGGTTGGTTGACGAGAATGTCCAGCACTTCCAGAATATAATTGAGAGACTTAAATGGAACTGTTATTTGGGGGAACCAATTAAAGTTTAAACGACCGATTGGTCGGTTATCACGTACCCTTTGGTCTTTGAGCAAAGCGAGACGTTCAATTAAAATCCTAAAAAGGGAAAAAGAAAATTGAATAATCTCAAAACGACCAACTTGATCAGCTCCCGAAAATCCTTTTGGTTAAATTCTGTTGGTATCTTTCGTTTAGCAATTGCTAAGGCAAAAACTTTGAGTGGTTTCAATGAGTGAAAGAAAACCTCCTAAAATGGAATGAAATTATAATCTTCATCGAATAAAAAAATATTATTTTTGATTGCGTTAGAAGGTACTTTTCTGAGTTTACTTACAGGAATAAAAAAATATTTTATTCCTATGATTAATTATTTAGCACCAAATAAAACCCGGCTGATCACAAGTTTTTGACAAATCCAAAATTCAAAACAAATTCGATAGTTTTTTATAGAGTGAAGCGGGACCGGGAATTTTGGGCAAAACCGGGACCGGGACTTGCCGGGACCTGAGAAGCCGAGACCGGGACCTCGATTTTTCTTCGGGACCGGGACCGGGACCAACCGGGAAATTTTAAAAATTCAAAAAAATTTAAAAAAATTCAAATTTTAATTTATTTAAAGTGAAAATAATACAATATTAAATTTTATTTTGTTTTTGATTTAATAAAATCCAAAAGTTAAAGCATAATTAAATTAATGAAAATTTTCAAACTAAATTTATTTCAATTATTTAAAAAAATAATCATTTTTGGACTAAATGATGGAATATTATTAGAAATTTATATTACTTTTCTATCATTTTTTCGGCGCGCTTTTTCCAAAAAACTTTTGTGGAAGAAAGGGGAGAGACCGGCGGTGCCGATAGGCGCCGCCGGGGATAATTTTGAAAATTTGAGTGCAATTTGTTAACAGATTTTCAACAAAAAGGCAGGTTTTTTGGATTTATTAGGCTCAATTTGTACGTATTTTCATTTAAAAAAATAATAAATATGTATAAATTAAAAAAAACAATGAGAAATCATATTTTGTCGAAAGGAAAACCATGAGTATACAAAAAGAAAATTCAAAATATTTAATTCTTTGTAGAGGGATTGAACCAGGAGAAAGAAGAAAACAAATTCAATGGGACTAGCCACTAGGCCATTTGCACAATTGGTTGTGACACTCTTAAAGAATATTTTTAATCATTTTTTTAAAATTTTTCCTTTGACTCAAATTTTCATCACTAATTTTCCACTCACACCCCCATTATTACCAGTGCTTGTTTTTCCCGGTTCCCGGTTGCCCTACCGGGACCGGGACCTGAGCTTTTCAAAACCCGGGACCGGGAACCGGGACCGGGAGCTCGGATGACCGGGAATTCCCGGCCCGGTCCCGCTTCACTCTAGTTTTTTAATTTAAAAAAATATAAATGTTGAATTCGTGATCAGCATATTTACTTATTTGCCTTAAAAAATCAATTAAACAAAAAAGAAAATTAAAAATATGCTTGGGTTTTATTAGGGGGAAGACCATTTTGTCTATATGTTAATTTGTTAATGAATTTCAGATTCACGAACAACGGCCCCGAAAACTTTCGGAAAAAATGTCACGACTATAAATTATCCTACAAACAACGTTTGCAAAAAAAAGAGTCCCTTTGGCCCTTATGAAAATTCAAAAAAGTCTTTTAAATGGCACGAAAAAAACTCTTTTATCCTGTAAACATTCATTACGGAGCAGGTCGTTTTCCCCCCGCGTCGTCCCTCCCCGAAAAAATTTAAATTTTTTTGGGAGGGGGAGAAACGACGGGGGGGGGGGAATGAAGTGCATCCGTAAAATTACCGGTTAAAATTAAAACGATGCAAAGAATGGAGGGGGTAAAGAAGGGTAAAGTAATGTGTCCAAAACTCTTAATTACATTCACCTGGTCGCAATTTTTGATAGCTTCGAGAAAATATGCAAGAAATTTTTTTGGATCTTTTAGGGGGTCCAACGTCTCATCTGTCCTGACAAATTTGTTGTTTAATTGTTGAGAATTGAGTGTAAATGAATTGTCGGTAGAAAAAATACTCAAGCCGGAGAGATTGCTGATCAGAGAAGGAGTCTAATTAAAAACAAAAATAATAAAATATTAAATAAAATGAATCGACAAACAGAGGAGGCAGTCGGACTCGAGTAGGGACTGTTCTGCTGAAACCATTGCTGAACACGTGCGATGTCAGGAGGAGAGGAAAATGCGGCGAGCGGATTGAACGCGGGATTGAGGAAAAGGGTTTTGGGACAAAATGCTAAATTGAAAACTGCGAATTTAAACAGAATGCCAATTTAGCAAAATAATTCAATCTATTGCTCCCTTTTCCGCATTTGCTCAAATTTCAAATACATGTTTCGATTCATGAAAAACCCACGTATTTTCCATCGCCTGAATGGACGGTGAGGACATAAATTGAGCAGAAAAGAGGGGCGATGTTGCCGTTGAGGTCGACGGAAGTGTGTTGTGAGGCGCTTGCGCCATTTTCCCCACGGGGGATGATCCAACGGACGAAGAATAAGCCGAAAGAGCGGACTTTGTTGTGGAGCAAGAAGTTGGGAAGGAGCAAAGCGGCGAATCAGACATTTACGCTGACAAACCGAAAGTGTCTACGAAAAAATCCAATTCGATGAATAAATTACACGGAAGGAAATGACAGAAAGCGAAACATGCAACGGGTTGTTTGGAATGATCAATTCATCGAAAGGGCATTCCCATTAATGGCCGCCCAATTTCCAAGTGTAATTGTCATCCATCACATTTCCTGGACGAGGGAAATTGCCTGGAGAGAGTAAATGACCCTTCCTCCCTTATGCCATCATCACCGATACAATCCCCGGCCCACCCCCTCCAACTGCCCAGTTGAGTCATTACCAAAGACCCACTGGGAGGAGGAGGGGCGAACCCAAGCAGAAGGAACCATCCCCCCCACTCCAACACAGCCCAAACAATTTTTGAATGCGCAAATTGGCGTCCTTTTCGTTCATCGGTGAGTCGAACGACGAATTGGGGGAAAGCGACGCGAGGGAAGGGACGGAGGGAAAGTGAGGAAGGGACAAGCGGAAAGAGACGACGCATTCGATGTTCTTCAACGAAGAAAAAAAATGAACAAAACGCAAAACACACAAAAGTCAACGAAAAAAAAGGGTGCCTATGTAAATGAAGGTTTTAAATAGTCAAAAAAAAATTTACCGAATGGAAAGGCAGAGAGAAATCCAACCAACAAATTAAGTCAAAGTCAACAAAATATAAAAATATATGTTATCCCGAAAAATTGAATGTATTGTTGATTTTTTAAGATAGAAAAGGATGGAGGTTCGATTCCGCCACAGGACATAATTTATTTTTGAACATTTTTTTGAAGGTTTTTTCAACCAAATTGGACACTCTTGTTATCATGTGTAAGTTAAACGACTTTCAATTATATAAAATCAAAAATAGAACCAAAAGCATCAACATAAGTGAATCAGCTTATTTCCATTAATAAAACTTTAAAAATAAGTTAAATTCGGCCTTTCACATCACTGAGCATTCATTCAAATTTGTGTCTAGCGACGAATTTCCGGGGAATCCCTGCGAAAGTTCCGGCGGGGGCAATCCGAACTTTTGCATTTCCAGCCAAAGCTGTGCAATTTTCGAAGCCCTTCCCTCTTGTGCCTTCTCAGCTTCACTTCCGCTCGATTCATCTTCGTAAACTTTCCTAAGCATACCGAGAATCTGAGAGAGAAAACGGAAAAAGTAAATAAAAAACAAAATATAAAATAAGGAACAAAAATTCGGCAATCATGTCTTTTACTGGTCCCAAACAAAATTTTTTTTAAAGTTTTCTGAAAAATCTAATAACATATTCCTAGGGGTGTTTTGACGCGCTGAGTACGATTCCGGCCTCCTTTTTGGCGAATTCCGAACCTGGATTCGAATATTTTTCCAAAAAAAAAATTTTAGAATTTAACTTTTAAGTTTAAAAATGGTTTAAATAATCTTTTTACTGAAGTTTGATGGGTGACATTCAGTTTGTTTCCATATCATACATATTTTAACCATTTTTAGACTAAAAAATGAAATTTGGAGGACTTGAATTATCGACTTTTTATTCGAATTCGGGTCCGGCGTTCGGAATTGTTCGAAATGGGTGCCGGATTCGTGATCAGTGACCCCGAAAACACTTGGAAATATGTTTTCATAGCCTTCGAAAACAAAAAATTTTTTCGAAAAATGTTCGAATTCGGGTTCAGAGTCCGGAATTCGCCAAAAAGGAGACCAAATTCGTATTCAGCGCCTCAAAATACCCCAAGGAACGTGTTAATAGAATTTTCAGAAAAGTTTAAAAAGAATTTTTTTTCGGGACCAGTAAAAGACATGATTGCCCAAAAATTCAACATTATTTTAATGCCCTGTCTCTTACCCTCTGTTGCTCCTTGTAACGATTCAAAGTATCAGAATCAAACTCTGCTGTTTTTTCATCGAGAAAAGGTCCAAATTTAATGTGCAAATCCTGAAATGAAAAGCACTTAAAAAGGGCATAATTAAAAAGCCAATTTTTTAATTACGCCAATTTTTTTAATTACGACTATAAAACCAAAAAATGGCACCATTTGATAACTTTTTCAGAAATGCCAAAACAATTTAAAAAATAATAGCTGTGAAAATCGTTGAAAAAGAAAAAAACTGAATTTATTTCTCCCAATTGTCGAAATGTAACCAAATTTTGAGTTCGTGAGTTTTTAAGAGACAGAATTTCGTTTTTTTTTTATAAAGGTAAAATGCCAATTTTGCCCCAGTAATATAAATTATGTTCAATTAACTTTAATCGCCGGATACATCGCTTCCTTAGAGACGGCCGTCTGTACAATTGTGTCCATTAAATCGTCCAATGCGCCTTTTGAGAAAGGAAGTTTCGTCAGTTCTCTTTCCAACTCTTTTTCGCTGAATTCGTCGTCTGCGAATGCCAAATTTGCAATTGATTTGGCAATGTTTTCATTTTCATTTTCCGTCTTCGATTCGCTTTGTTCGGTTTCATCCGTTTTCTCTTTTTTCACCATTTCTTCCAACATCGATTGGAATTTCTCAGCAGCTTTTTGTGTTGCTTCGTTGTCGACTTTTTGCATAAATTCATCAAAATCGTCGTCGTTTTCTTTTGCCGGCGGTGACTTGAAGTCGTTTAAAGCATCGTCAAGCAATTCAATAAGTTTGGGGTCATCAGAATTCTCAGCCATTCTTAAGTGAATTTATATTAGAAAGTTACAGAAAAGAAAATGACGACGAAAGGGAATTATTAATTTATTTGACTCTATCATATCATTTTTCTCTCTCTCATCTTTCACTTATTTTTTATTTTGTAAATGATTTTTTGTTTCAAAAGAAATTGAAAAACGAAAAGTAATTTTTTCTAATTAAAATGGACACCGTCGACAACTTTTTGACGACTCTTAAAATTCTAACCATCGGTTCGTGGAACAATTCCATTGTCAATGTTTTCTTATATTTTTCTTTAGGCGAAAGTGGGGTCGGGAAATCCAGCCTAATCGCGCGATTCGTAGACGATAAATTTGACCCGGACATGGCAGCAACCATCGGAGTTGACTTTCGCGTTCGTTCGATTTCGATTGATGATCGAATTGTGAAGTTGGCCATTTGGGACACGGCGGGCCAAGAACGCTTTCGGACGCTTACGCCGAGTTATTACCGCGGAGGTGCAGCGATTTTGAGAATTTAAGAGCGTCTCTCTGTTCAGGCCAAGGAGTGATTTTGGTGTACGATGTGTCCAATCGGCCGTCTTTCGAGAATCTCGACCATTGGCTGTTGGAGGTGGACACTTACTGCACCAAAAGTGACACCGTCAAAATGTTGGTCGGCAACAAAATCGACGCGGTGAGAGCAAACTTCGCAACGAAACAATTGACAATTTAAGGAGCGAAGAATGGTCTCGCGGGAGGAGGGCCTTCAATTTGCGAAGAAACACCGAATGCTTTTCATCGAGGCGAGCGCAAAGACGCGCGAAGGAGTTCAATGCGCATTTGAGGAACTCGTGGAAAAGGTGGGACAGAAAATACTCGAAAAGGGAATTTTGACAGCATAATTAATGACCATTTGCAAAAAAAAGGGAATTTATCCCTCCGAATTTTTTTTGCTGGCTGAAAATTGTTCTCGGCACAAAAAATGTGGTACTATTGCTTTACACGATCTTAAAAAAGATAACGACCATAAAATAATTTGGTAATTTTATCGCACTATAATTTTTTCTAGAATCATCCAAATTAATCGGTTCTTGGTATGATTGATAGCCAAAAGTATGCTCTATTATCCTGCAATTTATGGTCGTGTAAAGTGCAATAGAGCCCAAAACATCCCCCGAAAAAAAAGTCGTCACAAAAATTGCTGAAAATCAGGAAAAAAATCTTTCACCTTATAGATTATTTTTATTTTCTTTCCTTTTCTTAGGAAAATTTCAAGAAAACAAATTTTGGAATTTTAATGAAGAGTACAAATACATATTTTAATGAAATTCTATTTTTCCAAAACTAAATGTGAAAGTTCTTTGGTTTTTAGAAAAAATTTTAAAGAAATTTGTTTTAAACAGATTCTGCAAACGCCCGGCCTATGGGAATCGAACTTTGGGCGAAGGGAATTGCATCTGAGGGAGGCCAATGAAAGGTCCGCGTGCAACTGCTGATTGTGAGGCGCTCTTCCTAAAGAATGGCGGCGTCCCTTCGCACTTTGCCCTTTCTTTTGCTTTTTTAACCCGCAAACTGTCGAAATTAAATCACTTAAAATGGCAAAGTGCGTTTAGCGCCGAATATAATCCAATATTTATACATTTCCGTGTACATTTTAAAATAAGTGCCCGATAAAACGCTATTCGCTTCGACAAAACTCAAAAAAGTCCCCCAAATTTGTAATTATTTCCCCCCCCCCCCCATTTTATGTGCCCATTCATTCATTGCTTCTCTCCTAATTAACTCGTTCGCCTTCTTTTTCTCCTTTCGAATTGCCCTTCCCTTCCATTGCAATTTTCTCTTCCCTTCCCCCCCCCCCCCTCTGATCCCATTGTGTGCCCATTTTCCTTCACAACCTCCGAAATCCTCACAAAAGTCTCTCTTCTCCGTTGGATGGAGCATATAATTCCCTCCTTTTCCCTCCCTTCCCAAATTTTGTTGGTGCCAATGCCAATCTCGGTTGTTAGGTGCCATTGTTGGCCAAAAGCACAACAGTTGCTCATTTTGTGCGCCTTTCTCCACACCTCAAAGGGAAGGGGCGAATAATTATTAACCGATTTTGGGGGACAAAGACGAGAAAATGGGAAAATTGGAGGGGGCGGAATTCGCACATTATTCGCCATGCCCCGCCTCATTCCCCCGTTGCCCCCCCCCCAAACTCCCCAAATTTACGGAGAGTGAGGAACCGGCAATTTTCTCAGCTCAACCTCAACAATTGAAGGGAGGGAGGGGACAATGCATGTGTTGGACATGTACATAAATGTGCTGAAATGGGCTTTCGCGACCATTTCAATCCTTTGGTTTGTCCTTTTGACTATCCTTTTTTGTGTCATCACTCATTCATTCGAATTCATTTTCCCTCAATTGTCATTTTTTTGATTTAAATTATTCCCTCACTTTCATTTGCCATATTTTCCTTTGCCTTTCCCTTTTCGTCCAAATTTTGGCTAATTTTCTGCTTCTGTTGGTCCTTTATTTTGCTTTATTTTTGTTGGATTTGCGACAAATCCCCCAAAAGTGTGTTTATTGGCCCTTGACCTTCCCTTCCCTTCCCCTCTCCCTTCTGTTTTTGCCACTTCCCCACTTTAGTGTCTCATTAGAAACAAATACCCACTTTCCCCCTCTCATTATGTTTAAATTTGTTCATTTTTGAATAAAATTAATTTTGCCGTTATTTTTATACTTTTTTTGCCCCCCCCCCCATTTTTGGCTGTCTTAATGCTGCAACTCAACAAAAAACAGTCATTCACTCATTAATTCATTCATTCATTTTTTTGGGTTGGCCATCGCCTCGGCTTTCTGTGCCCGAACTGCGCAACATTTGACTATGTTTGAGTTGACTTATTTGTGTAAGTTCGGCAGGTGTTCTCCGTTCTCCACGCTTTCCATTAATAATGAATGAGTAATGAATGTCCTATGCTCTTCTCCTCCCCCCCCCCTTTTCTTTGTTTGCATTCGCCGACAATTCCCTCATTTCCTCCCTATTTTATTTTTATTTCCCCCCCCCCCCCCACTCATTTGAACTGAAAATGCCATTGTTTATTTGCGAATTCGTTTCAAATTCAGTGCACCATTTGTCCAAATTAAACTCAAATGATCCCTTTTGTCCCTTTCTTTCCTTTTCCCTTTCGCCACTTAACCTTTACGTCGCAAATTTCCCACATTTGGATGCCAAATTCGGAAATCCATAAATAATTAGCGCCTCTCTCTCCCCCCCCCCCTCCAAAAGATGGGCTTTGCTCACACTTCGCAAAACCATTTGAAAAGGCCCTTTCTGTTAATGCCATGCCCGACATTCCGGAAGTGATGAGTTCGTCCGACCGATTGTCCCCCAAACGGAGACGAAGAAGGAAAGTGACGCAGAGACAAAGTGACCAAAGGACAACGGCGGTTGAAAGACGGAGTGCCGTTGGTGAGCTTTTCAAGTGGTTGAAAATGGAATTTAATTGGCTGGCGGAATAAACGGACGGAAAACGCGCATTTCCACCGCCTACAGTATTCTCCCCTCGGTTACAGTAGGTCCACAGTGTCGCGCTCTGTTGCCTCCCTCTTCACTTTTCTCCCTCCTTTTGTTACTGTGTGCCATTCCGGCGATTGTTTTCTCTTCGTCCGTTAATTGTCCCCAATGGGTGAACGATGAGATCCAACAGTGTGTACAGCCAGTGGCAGACTTTGCCAAAACGCTGAACAGAGAGCAGCAGCAACAGGTGAATGAAGCGATGGGAGGGGTAAACTCTGCCGAATTGCCTTTTGAGACGGACGAAGGAGCGGCTTCTTCTTCGGCTTCTTCTCACGCCCCGGTGCAATCGGCCGAATTTGGCCAAGCGTTGCAATGGCCCACCAAAATGGGGGGCCAAGTCTTCAGAGAATTGTGCCGGTGACCAATTGAATGAAACAGACAAAACAAACCAATTCATTCCCTTGATTTAGCTTAATCAATGAGTTTGAGCAGTGCGTAAAAGTATTTCGGCAGAAGTGCCGCCGGCACATTACCATCAGTTTGATTGAGGCTTCTTACGGCTTTTTGTGCAACGAGGGATACGAAAGTGAGGGGGGGGGGGGAACTCCCCCGGACAAACGAAAGCATTTGACAGCATTTATGGCCTCGGCTGAGTGTTTGATGGAATTGGACCAAAGGCCCAATGTGAAGCGATGTCATGACCGAACACTGAAAAGCATTGAGGCGGCGAATGGTGACGGAGAAGGGGCGGTGGACACAAAATTGGACAAAATGTGCAGGTGAACGAACAAATGGCGGGCAAAGCAATTAAATTGGATATTTTCCGAATTTGGCCAATTTAAACATTGAAATGCGACTTTTCAGTGCTCTCAATTATTTCTCGGATTGTGTTCGAATGCCAATTCGGCAAAGCTGCGGAGCCAAAGCATGGCAAGTGATTTTCCGAGTGTTAAAAGACACAACGCGAACTTTGATGCCAAAATGCGAATTCGAAGAGAGAAGTGAAATGGAAGAAAGGGAGAGAGTGGACAAAAAGAGGAGGAAGAAGAGAGAATGTGGACAAACAACGGCGGAAGACGAACAAACGGATGGGCAGAGACAGCAGCAGAACAAGCGGAAGGGAGAAGAGAAGCAGAGACAAACGGAGGGCGGGGAAATGCCATGGCACGGCACAACGCCAAAACAATGCCAAAGACAACGACGGCAGACCCATTCGATGGCTGGGAGCAATGGGAGGAGGAGGGAAATGGGGGAAAAACGGACCGGCGGAAGCAGACGGAGGGCGAAATGCATCACCAAATCCATTACGGGTCGCAGCCGAGTCGGAACGGCGCGACGCCCCCGGCACTTTCGCTTTTTTTGCATTCTCTCCCCTTTCTTTTGTCCTTTTTCACTTCGTTTTCCACCAAAATTTAACAGCAGTTTATATAGTGACCATAAAACAATTTGGCATTTCTTATTCGGTTTTCCGCGATATTTGCAGAATTTTGCGTGGAATGGCACATTTTTTGGTGCTCCAAATTTCCTCAACGTAAGCGAATTTTCCTCGCGAGCGGACGAATTCAACGAATGCCAAAACACTTCCGCCGACGCCGAAATAATGCGATTTGGCAGCCAAAAGACTGAAGAGCAAAAAAAAAAAGGGAAAAGCAAAGGAAAAGCATTCAGACGAAAGCGCCGCCCGATCGCTTCCGATCAGAAAAGACGAGGGATTCGCCACGGAATGAATGACTCCAAACGCACATTTTCCCATCGTCGGCCAAAAGGGCGTCCATTGTTTCGTGAAGCGACGCGTAATTCGCCTCGTTGTAAATGGTTTCGCAAGTGATTATCAGACCGAACCTCAAAATGAAACCAAAAGCACTTTAAAAAGGAGAAATTTTGTCACTTTTTCTGCCCAATTTTCCCCAAAATTTCTCCGCCCCATCGTCCGCTTATAAAAACGCATTTTCCACCGTCAATTTTATGGCCATTCAATTCGAAATTCCTTTTGGTGAAACATTCGACGACAAAAGCATTCTGAAAAGGCAAAAGAAGAAGCGAAAGGATTGGCCATCAAAAAACAATGGGCAAAGTTACGGACGAAATCCTGAACACAAATCGAATCGGCGCCCATTGACAGCGCCAAAATCGAAGGCAAAGCGGCGCCACAGCCCAACTGAAAAAGGAAAAGCAAAGGAAACATTCAGTGGGAGGAGAGACCCTTTGTCGCAACCCCAATTAATTAATTAGATTAATTAATCAGTCGCAAGAGTTGGCACTTTTTCATTTCGGGCACCTCCAAAATGTCAATTCCGCTCATTGTCTGATAATTGCTGAGTAGAAAATTGCACAAGTCGACCGTACACTCCCAAATTTTGAGGCCACCTGCGCACTCATTAGCACTAATTGATGGGCAACAATCAGTCGGAAAAGCTCACCCTCATAAATGCCCTCCTCCAAATCCGAAGGCCCATTCAAACCGACAATTCCACCCACAAAGTTTTTCGCTTCCTGACGTACGCATTCTTCAGAAGCATAGAATAATTTTGCCCCATTCTTCAACAAAATGAATTTATTATTTGTGTTGTCCATTTCGCTTATAATTAGTTAATTTAATTAATTCATTCGTTTGACAATATCTTTTTACTAATAAATAATAAATTAAATTAAATCATTTTCGTTTCCTTTTTAAATTAATGACCCTTAATATATTTATCTGTTTTTACCACCGTCCAATAAGTAGAACACAAATACATACAGAAATTATGCACATTTAGAAAAAGGAAAGAAAAGACCAAATCAAAAGAAATTATAGAGAAAAATGAGCAGTCAATATAAATGGAATAACCGAATTAAACGTTTTGATAGGCATCGAATAAAAACGAAGGAAATTGGGGGGGGGGGGGGTCAGAAGCTGCTAAATGAGTCAGTGCTAACAAAACATATCACAAAATTGAAAGAGGTTAAACAAAGGAAGGAACAGTGGATGAAAGATGCGAATACTTTAACAGAATTTCGTCTGTTTCCCCCTAAAAATTCTGAATTTTTGCATTTCACCGTGGGAATGAATTGCTAATTAATTGTGTTCATCAAAAAGGCGCTTGTCTCGAAGTACCGCCCATCAAATGCTGCTGTTGTTGTTGTCGGTTTGATGAATTTAAACCACTTTTTGTTGCTGAAGTCAAATGGAGAGCATTTGTCTTTTGGGAAAGCGTCGGATGGGTGAGGGCGTGCACCACCGAAGTGGGAAGCCAAGCTTGGCAGCGCGCCTCCTCCCGGCTGAGCACCAGACTGAGCTGATCGGGCGGAAATTTGCACACCGTGGCGATCACTTTGGCCAACGTCTGTCAAGAGGAAAAGAGAAAGTCACCAATAAAAACGGAATTAAATGCAATTTCCTACCACACTTTCACGGCCCAAAGTTTCCCGTTCCGTCATGTATCGGTAGAGCACATTTCGCAGATACTCCGCTTCGGTGGGCTCCGCAAAATTCAAATGGTCACTTGCGTTGCTGAGTTGGGAACGGAATTCGCGTCTTCCTCCGGGCGTTGGGGAACGCGACTGAAGAGGGGGCGGAAGAAGGCGTTTTTTACAACAATTAATTGGCATTAATTCCGACTTTGCTAATGCCGTTGTTGTGCCCGTTCTGTTGCTGAACCATCGCCTTCAGTTGCTGCACTTCCTTTTCTCGCTCTTCCATCCGTTGCCTCAACTCCAAAAGTTCGTCAATGTCAACACCATCGGTGAACGGGTTGTACTCCTGCGAGTTCTGTTTGTCATTCTCCTGTTTCGTGCGCAGTGTATTTAGTTCGCTTTCGAGTTTCTTAAAATTCCTTTCTATAAAATAAGTTGCTGAACTATTAAATACCGACCGAAATGTTCGCGTGAGTGGTGGCCAATTCGCAGTCCTTCTCGTTGATGTCGTGGTACAATTGCCGAATTTCCGACTGCAAATCCGCGATGCCCTTCTGTTTGGCCCTGTCCCATTCTTCTTAACACACAAAAAATCGGTGGTAAATCCTACAAAATGTTTTTCATTGTCACTTTTCAGCTGTTCCGTCTCTTTCCGATGCTTTTCCTCCTCCTCCTTAAGCTGTTTCTCCATCCCTTTCATCTTTTCCATTGCTTCTTCTCGAGTGCGTTCCGTTGAGCGAAGTTCGCCATTAATACGTTCAATTTCTGTCACTTTTTCTGAATTCAATTCAATTTTTTCACATTTCCTTGGCCTTTTGCCCTTTTCTTCGCCACCTTTCATTTGTGCTTCGATTTGCTTCAGTCCCTTCAACTCCCTTTTTACGCTTTTTAATTCGAGTTTCAAATGTCCCTTCTCTTCCTCAAATGCAATGATTTGCTCCCTTTGCTTTTCCATCTAAATTCCCCCAAATTATTGGTTTTGTTTTTGCTTTCTTCCGCAATTACCTCTTCCTTTCTTTCGTCCCTTTCCTTTTTGATCGCTTCCATTTCCAAATTCATTTCTCTGTTTTCCTTTTCCGCCCTTCCTCAAAATTTCCTCTCCTTTTTGTGCTTCCTTTTCTCCCTCTTTTTTCATCTTTTCCAACTTTGCTTCGAATGTCTCCTTTTCGTCCTTCATTTTCGTCTCCAATTCGCTAATTTTTCCATTTTCTTCTTTCAATAGCATTTCAGTTTTGCTCATTTGACATTGGGATTCCTGAATTTGTTGTAATAATTTGTTTGAGAGATTCATGTCACCTTTTTCAACTCATCGATAACACAAAAAAGCCTTGAATTTTCCTGAAAATTTTCATCATTACATATTTACACACTAATTGTCGAAAATACTTCTTCCGCAGATTTCAAATTGGCACGAAATTCTTCGATTTGACTCTCATTTTGGGCCAATGTTTCAAGTTCGTCTTTTTTGCTTTGCAATTCCGCTTCCAATTGCGTAAACTTTTCAGATTGTTCGGATAGTTGGACTTTTTGTGAATCAGAAAGGTGGACAAGACGGGAGATTTCCTGAAAATTAAAGCATAAGGAAAATTAAAAATATGTATTCCTTTTTTGCTAGGCATAACTAAAAAAGCAGTAAATATGCCTATTCAGTCCCATAATTGACCTTTTCCATAGTTTCAATTGTCCGTTTCAATTCGTTCGACTCCCTCTCCGTCTCTGCCAGTTTTGTCTCCATCTTTTCCCTCTCTTCTCTTTCCTTCCCTTGGATTTCTCCTCTTTCTTTCGGTGTCTCTTCCGTTTCCGTCAATTCTTTTCGCTTCAATTGCTCTAATTCTTCCTTTTGTCCACAAAATTGTTGTAAAATTTGTGTATTTTCCTAAATTATTTCCCAATAAATACTTATAATCAATTAATTTCTACCTTTTCCAATTCTGCAACTCGTCCTCTCAAATTCGAAAGTTCCCTTTCGTGGCCAGTAACACTCGTCTTTCTTTGAAGGTCACTTTCTTCCACCGCCAATTGCATTTGTTCCTCCAATTCTTTAAAGCGACGACTCCATTCTTCATCCTAAGTTTATAAATATTTATGTAACTTATTCAGCACTAAACATCATTAACACTTCGTATGCAAAGAGAATTATTTTAACGAGTGGACATTTTTATTGGGGGAACGACCAAAATTTAATTTTTCTTTACTAGGCGCTCCTTGCTATCAATACGATAAATGAAAAGGTCACCTTTTTCTTTAATTGCTCAGTTAGAATTTCGCCATGCCGTTTCTCCTCGCTTTCTTTTACCAACTGAAAAACATTGCTATAAATAATTAACACAAATAATTCCAGGAATTCCACCACTTTTCGCCTTTCCTTTTTTCTTACTTTGACTCCCTCCTGTTTGGCTTGCGACAGTTTCTCCACCATGTCCGCCTTCTCATGCTCCAATGCCACGATGGCTTTTTGAAGTGTGTCCACCTTTTCCTGCCAGAGTGTATTTGAATCGGTATCTGTAAAAATACTCTTTCCGTGTTTTCCCCCTCCACTAATTACCCCGTTTCTCCATGGAATGGCATTTTTCTATCCATCCCTCGATTTCCTGGTCCTTTTGCTGAAGTGCCGAATGCATCTCCGCCTTATGCGTGGCAATGGCAATGGTCGCACTCTCCTCACATGCGCCCATTCGCTTCGTCCATTCTTCTTCCTGTCGATCAAAACGGCCCTTCCATTCGGCACTCAGTTTCTCCTTCGAATCCTCCGCATTTTCCTGCTAAATTCAATTAATTGACCATTAATGTCAAATAATTTCTGTCCCACTTCCTTCAGATGATTGTTTTCCTCAGTGAGCGTTAAAATTCGTTCTCTGTTAGCTGTAATTTCGTCTTTACATTTGGACAACAATTCTTGCATTTTCTGCACTTTCCCATTGGCAATTGACAACTGAAAGAAATAACAAAATGGAAAATGGAATTATTTGTCATCAATTTATGAAAATTCGTATTTTTTAATAACTTAATTAAAGAGACGATCAACTGGCCTTTCCTTCGACCTGCTCCAATTCTTTGCACCGACCGTTCAAATTGTGCCGTTCCTCCTTTAATTTGTTTATTCTTGCCATTGCCTTGTCTTGGGTGGAGGCGAGAACCATCTGAAAAAGGACATGTGATTATGAGATTAGTAAACAATTTTTAAATGTATCCATTTTAATATCCCCCTGATTTACAATTAGCCTGAAAGGGTGTAAAATAACACTATATCACAAAATGTACCTGGCACTTTTCGTTTTCGCGTTCAATTTCACGATATGCTTTCACCAAGTCACGGTATTTCTGCTTGTAATCCACCGCGCGACCCTGCAACCTTTGGAATATCGATGTAATCTAAAAGGATTCTCCTTTAAATAATTGTCTCCAAAACAAATATATTCTTAAAAAATTCTGATACCACCTTTTCATTTGGCACATTGTCAAGACTGCTCAAATCGGCCACACTCCCCGCGTTACTTTCGACGTCAGAGCAAATCGGATCCAAAGCCAAAGTTGGACTTGTTTTGATTTGTGATGAGAAATTGAAACTACTGAAAAACCAAAAGAAATTGTATGAATGAAAGTGTCAAACCTTTCATTGCTTTCGACTGAAACGTTGGACAGTCGTCGCTGTCGACGAACAGCCGCGGACGAAGACGCCGAAACGGAATTGGAAAAGGATTCATTGTCAGAAGGGAAAGCGACATCGAGGTTTGGCTTAAAAAAAATTAAAAATACAAATAATTTGACTAGAATTATAGTGGCAAAGTTCGTAATTTTTTTCAGTTAAACCATATATTTTTCTTAAAAATCAGAATGAGTCTTTTTCTCCAGAACCTAAAATTTTTTTTTCGAAAAATGGGGGGGGGGGATAAACGTAACTATACCCAAATAATTAGACAAGAATTATAGTGGCAAAATTCGTACAATTTTTTTTCAAGAACAAAAGTTTCTTTGTTTTAATTGCAAATTTAAAAAGTTTATACGAACTGCCATTGAGCTGGAAATTATACCTGCTCGTCGTGAAAACTGATGATCGTCTCGTCATTGTTTTCAGCTGTGTCTGTATTTGCATTAACATTTGAGTCTGGCGGCTGAACGGCAATTAACGCATTGCCAATTAACTTCCGACCCCTCCCGCTGATGTCACTGCCCGCATCACTCTGAAAATGAACGAGGCAAAAATTAAATCAAAAAATAATATTTAATTCGGGTGACTTACCGCGTTCGACCTGACTTGGTTCGCAAGGTTTTCGCCGTATTGAGAGACCGTTGCTTGGATGCGCTTGGCCTCGTCCTCTAACTTTGACCGAAGTCCTTTGAACATATTTTCTGTTGGCAAAGGTGTGAATCGCAGATTATGAGTTGAATAAATATTAAAAAAGTAAATAAAGAACCAAAGGACAGTTCATCAACATAAAATTGAGTTAAACTTTTAAATTTCATAAAAATTTTAATTGTTATGTTTCTTTTTCGTCGGAATTTGAATTGTCTTCATTTTGGGAGATTTGTAGGCATAATTTCCCGCCATATCGATGCAACTTTTGCTCAGTTGGCACATGTCGAAAAAATTATTGGCGCTTCGTATCAATGATTTCTGATCATCGGAAGAAAATTTTCTAAAAACTTCGAGGTGAAATCGAAGGTTTTAAAGGAAAAAAAGCTTACGCAGTGATAATTGTGCCATCTAAACTCATCAATCGCCTCGTTGTACTTCGTTTTGGCTCTTTGTCGACAGAAAGTGAATTGAAGACTTAATAGTTTTTAAATTTTTTGATAAGCTTATTGCTAGCTTACTGATCTCGGCTTTAACCCGGTCCAGGAAATCAAGCTTCATATACCTGAAAGTGCAAAATAAAAAATTTAATTAATTAAGTTAGATTACATAGAATTAAGAGAAGCATTATCATCAGCTACGAGCTCATTATCTGACCCTTCATTCGAAGTAGAAGATTCTTCAAATTTTCTATCAATTTGTGAATATAAATCACTTTTCATAATCTAAAATGAATACCGATTAAGTAGTTTTACGGTGTCTAAGTGATTAATGCACTCTTAATTTCATGATTGTAGTAGTTATGCTTCTTGGACTTTGCCATGATATTTGTAGAATGGCATCTGACATAAAGTGCCCGATTCCCACTTCGATCGACTCCAAACTCTGAATGTCTTTTTGTTATTTTTAAAATTGGCAATCTGTATTCTTTTTCAAATTTGTGTAAGCAGCATACCGTAAATAAATTAGAGCTCGACATTTTGAAAAAGTCTGGACCTGGAGCTGCTAGGCCTGGTTTTTTTTTTCATGACCTGGATCTGAAATTTCCTGGGCAAAAATCCATGTTCAGGAAAATGCCCTGAATCTGGATCCATGAAAAACCCAGGCCTGGATCTATGTTCAGTTCGAGCTCAAATATAAATGAAACAAAAAACCATTTCCCCATATCGAGTCCACATACCCACACACGTACATTAGGTAATACTATAGATGGTACCCCCCCTTTTTGAAGAAAATTTTTTTTTGTTCTGAAAAGTCTTGGAAACATGTTTATGGGGGGTTTTTAGGGTCGCTGATTACGAATATGACCTTCATTGGACCAATTCGGGATCCCGGACCCAAATTCGAAAAAAAAGTCGAAAACTCAAAATTTTGAAAATTCACTTTTATGTTTGTAGCTGTACAGAATGACCATTCTTTGATATTCCAATGGTTTGTGACCAAATTTAGCATGTTTTAATCAATTTAGGAACTAAAGTGAGAATTCTGAAAATTTTGAGTTTTAGACTTTTTGTTCGAATTTGGGTCCGGGATTCGAAATTTGTCCAATGAAGATCATATTCGTGATCAGCGACCGTGAAAACCCCCATAAACATGTTTCCAAGACTTTTCAGAACAAACAAATTTTTCGTCAAAAAGGGGGGGTACCATCTATAGTATTACCGTACATTATTTCCTTCAGACTTGAAAAGTGACTGACAACTAATTTGATAATGTCTGAACCGATTGATTATCTTTCTACCGATTTTCATTATAATGGAAAGGCAATATTCTCTGCAAGTTCGTCAAAATTCTCGCTTTCTATGACCGCATTTTCTAAAATTTAGAACAGCTTGGAGTGTTCTCTTATGATTCCAAGAAAGGGCACTTGGAAATGGGGTGTTCCAATCTGAAGTATGTGTACGAAGGTTTCATGAATCGGAAGCTCAACATCGACCTTACTCAAGGGATACACCAGCAAATAGAGAAGTGGCGTTCAGAAAGTGATTAGGTTGTCATCTTCCAATTGAGCAATTAAAATTAAGGCCTCGACAAAGTTTTCGATTGGTTGCTCAATTCCTACGACGAGGGCACTTCTCTCGAGGAGGTTGTTCAAATGCTTGGATTTCAAAACAATTTCCTGGTTTTAATTCAGGCTTTAAATGGCTGCGAATTCGTCAGTCGCAGAGGCCCAATGAGTCGCATTGCCATTTCTCCATATATTTGGCAATCGCTGAACGACAAAAGTCAGAAGTTGGCCTGCGTTAAATATAACGGTGAGTGATTGTCCATTGTATCGTTTATTCCTTTCCTTTTCAGATGTTATTTTCATCAGAGAATTCACTCGTCCGGACGGGGAAGACGACAAAAGCAATTGGAACACTTTCGTGCAAAAAGCGTCCTTCGCCGGACGAAAGTTCGAGCAATTAATCACAATGGACGAACCCGAGGGAGGCGAGCCCGACACAACGGCACCTGTGGACCCGAACCCCGAGCTCGACGGAATATTCAAAGGTCTGTTGCAGGTGGCATTCCTTTGTTGCTATTTGCCCCCCCCCCCCAAATTCAGCCAATCTCATTGTCGAGGGTCGTTCGTTGAACATTTTTTACGGCTGCGAATTCGACGCACTGAGAGCATCAGACGGAAAGTTCATTGAGCTGAAAACACAGCTCAAATTCGTCGGTTTCGGCAAGTACTTCACTTTCAAAGGTGCGTTTTCACATTTGGCATTGCTTTTGACTCTTCATTTTTCAGCCCTTAGTTGGTACTTCCAATCATTTTTGATCGGCATTGACACTTTGGTCGTCGGAATTCGAGACGACAATTGTGAAAATTATCTTTTAATAAAAATAAAATTTGAACACTCTCGTTCAGTTAAGCTGACTCATGTTGAATATTACCCACTTGAGAATTTGCAAAGTTTTTTCAAGAAAAGTGGGATCGACACGAACAAATGTCTGCTCTTCCTGCACCGTTTTCTCTCTGTACATTTTTCGTTTATTGTAATTAATTTCAATTTCCCTACAGACTGTCAAAAAAGAGCTCAACGGATTGCCAGAAGGGTCAATTTTGGTGACGGAGCGTCTCAAAAACACCGATCAGTTCGTGTTCACTACCATCGATGTTGGGGACGAAATGGGACAGGCGGAGTATGCGGTGATCAGCAAAGAATTCCGTGAACACAACTGGACCCATTGAAAAAATTTTGCACTTGAATCATTTTATTCCACTGTTTTCAAATCCAAATTTTATTTTATTTTTTTACGATTCGTAAAATGGTTTTTTAATTTCAATAAACGATTCGGATTCTGTAAAAGTCTTACAAGATAAAGTATCAAAAAAACCAAAAGCAAATCACATTACCAAAAATGGAATTAATATTTTAATAGTTTTGCTTTCCTTGCATTTCCCTTGGGCATAAAAGTGCAACTGTCTTCCAAAAAAAAGTGATATTCAAAACGCTTTTTCTGCTCCCTTTTCCGCTGTTGTCATTACGCCAACTGTGCTGGGAAAAACAAAGCGTAAGAAAGAGAGCAATTCGAGAGAGGTTAAGTGGCGAGAGCAAAGGCAAAGAGCGACGGGAATTGAGGGAATTGATCCCCCGCTTATATTGGCAATGATTGGGCAGAGAGACATCGGCGGAAGGGCTGAAGAACATCCATTGCTTGGCCCGAAAGTGCTTTTGCTTTCAACGGATTGTGTGTTGGCAAAGGATGAATGGAATTGAAAAATATGGCGGGGAAATGGGGGAAAATTGGGGGGGGGGGAAATGGCGACGGAGGGGCGGCGAAAGGTGGCAGAAGCATTGGCCAAGGCCAGCGGAAAAAGTTTTGCTGAACGGGCGAAAGAGGCGGTGCCAAAAACGGTCGACAAACGGACGACGGCGCTGGTGACACGTCAAAAGGTCGAAAAAAGAGTTGGCGAATTGCGCCCTTTCCCTTTGCCATTCAATCGCCGCCCCTTTCAGTCCCAATGATTCGTCCGTTCCTTTTTCTTTTCCTTTTTTCGGGTGCAATTTTCGAACAGCCATTGACAAAAGGTGACATATTAAAATCAACAAAAGAGTGAAAAAAAAAGAAAAACTGCATTTTTTTAGGAGCAGAGGAAGAAAACGTTTTCCAAATTTTGTCGAATTTTCGATGGATTAATTCCGATCAAATAATATTTATTCAAAATGGCGAAGGTAAATTTGGAGATTTTGAAAAAAAAAACGATTGGTTTCTAATGACAGCAGCAAAAGAATCGACGGATTGGACCCTTCGGCACGGCACTTTCGAGGAGATGAAAAGAGTGATTTGGGCGGATGATCGGCCAAAGGCAATCATTCAAATTGAAAGTGGTGATTACTCACAACGACCATCTCGGATTGAGATTCCCTTTGCTTAGATGACCAAAGGATGGCACAACAACTTTTCTTGGAGCCCTTTTGTTGGCTTAAAGGCATTTGCCGGGGCCCAAATCGGACGGAGGGCACTTTCGTTTTGTGTAATGGTCGTTTCAATGAAACACTTCAGCCTCTTCTGAAATATGGATGTGAAAAAACGGACGAAAAAGGGAAAGAAAAGAAAATTGGGAGGACGGAAGGGGGGCGAAAGGACGGCGCCGGATGGGCGACGGCATTCCGCGGAGTTACGGCATTTTCGAACGGACAGCGAAGCAAAAGGGGCGCAAAGGGTGCCGAAATTAGCCAATTAAACACATAATCATTTAAATATTCAAGCAAAGACAGAAGAACAGCAGCCAAACGGCGAAACACTGACAATGAGTGAGGGGGAGCAGCGGAGAAAGTGCCGATATCGCATTTCATGCTATGAGAAGGAAGGAATGGACTTGCTGACGAGTAAACGGCAGAAACAGCGGACGAACACTTTGCTGTCGGGGAAATTGGCACCACCGAAGGGAAAGAAACGGACGATGAAGCAAATGGCAAAAGTGGCGGTGAAAGGGGTGCGGAGGAGGGAGGCGGAAGGGAAGACGAAGCGACGAATGGGCGAGAGGGACGGCGAGACGGTGTTGGCCAACTACTGGAGCGAACGGGAGAAGAAGCTGCGATGCAAGTACCGGAGGAGTTGCTACGAAACGGGGCAAAAGCCGAGCATTGCGCGGAGTGCTTTGGCACTTTGGCTGAGTGGGGACGAAGCGGAAGAAGAAAGGAGCGGTGGAGGAGAGGAAAAGGGAGCACAGAAGCGAAGGGAACGCACGGAAACGGAGGGAAAAGCCGAGTGGGAAGCAATCGGGGAAAGGCAACGGAAAGCGTACTGCCGATACCGAAAGTCATGCTACCAAAGTGGGAGCCGAACAACGGCGGAGAGCAGAGAATGGCACTGGGTAGACTTGGACATTGGCACGGGACTGACGGACAAAGTCAGCGAATATTGGGCCAAATTGAGACGAACGGTGAAGGGACGGAAAGAAAAGGCGCCGGAGGGGGAGGAAGAGAAGAAAAGAGAGGAAGAAATGGATTGGGAAGAAGCGCAGAAGAGGAAGAAATTGGACTGCAAATACCGACGGAGTTGCTACGAAAGTGGCCAACTGCCGGAGGCATTGAAACAGCAAAAAGTGGCGGAAGAAGCGGAAAGAGAGGAGAGACTGATGGGAGGGAAGAAAGTGCCGACCAGCGTAAGGGAGTTGAAGCTGTACTGCAAGTACCGCAAGAGTTGCTATGTGGCAAGTGCGACAGCTGCACGAATGGCCAAGCCAGGGGCAGAGAGTAGTGGGAACAGAACGAACGGAGAGAGAAGGGAGACAGCGGAGATAGAGAAAATAGTGGAGGATGGACAGCAAAGGGCAGAACAGCAGACAAAAAGCGCAAGAAATAGTGACAAACTGAGAGACGGAAGAGAAGAAGGGGACAAAGACGAAATGCAGAAAAGGAAGAGAAACGAGAGAAGAAGGAAGGCAAAGGGCAAGGAGGAAAATGAAGAGGAAGAAGAGGAAGCGAAGGAGGAGGAGAAAGAGGAACAGAGGGAAGATAGAAGAAAGGAGGAAAAGCTAGACGTAGAAAGTGAGGGGACAGAGGAAGACAAAGAGGAAAAGAGAAGGAGAAGAGGAGGAGGAAGTTGGAAAGAGGGAGAGGAAGAAAAGGCAAAAGAAACAAAAAAAGAATTGTTCACCCGAAAAATTGGTGAAAGAGAAAAAAGAAAAGTTGGAGGGATGCAGAGAAAAAAAGGATGAAGGAGAAAAAGCATCTTCCGTTAAGGAAGACGAGAAAAAGAGCGAAAATGATGATGATGAAAAGGAAGGAGAAAAAGATACGAATAAGAAAGCGGAGGAAGAGGAAATGGAAAAAATGAGGAAGAAACCAAAAAGGAAGAAAATGAAAAGGAAGAGGAATGGAGCTGCTCAATTGAAGAAGCATTTTTATGAAATGGACGAGGAGAAGAAGGACAAAGAAGAAGAGAAGGAAGTGGAAAAGGAAGTTAATGGGAAAAAGAAAGAAAGAAAAAAGAAAATGGAAGAGGAAGAAAAGAAAAGAGAAGAGGAAAAGGAAGAAAGGGAAGAGGATGAAAAGGAAGAAAGGGAAGAGGAAGGAAATAAGAGAGAGGAGGAAAAGGAAGAAAGGGAAGAGGAGGAAAAGGAAGAAAGGGAAGAGGAGGAAAAGAAGAGAGAAGAGGAAAAGGAAGAAAGGGAAGAGGAGGAAAAACAAATCGAAGATGAGGAGAAACCGAAAAGAATTTCAAAGAAAAGGAAGAAGTACAAAGTGGAAGCAGTGCAAGTGAAGGAAGAAAAGACGAAAATTTGGGAAAGGAAATGGCAAGGACTGTCCAGGGAAGAACGGTTGGAATGCCGATACCGGAAGAGTTGTTATGCGACAGGAACGAAGCCAACAATTCGAAGATGGGCGACTCGGGAAGAGGGGGACGAAGATGAAAAGCGGGGGCACGGTTGGGAGGAATGGCACAATTTATGGGTGACAATGGCAATAAAAAATGAAGTGAAAGAAGAAAAAGCCATTGAAGGATGGCACGGCATGGACGAACGGCACAAAAAACTGAAGTGCCAATATCGGAAGAGTTGTTACGAACGAATGGAGCAGCGAACGGAGGACGACGGAACAGCGAACGAAACGCAGCGAAACGGAAGGAAAGAAGCGAAACAAAGGGAAAAGCCGAAGAAAGTGGCGGGCATCACACGGAAGACGAAGGCACGAGAAACGGACAAACGGAAGAGAGAAGAGACGCGGCAGAGAGAAGCCATTCTGAAGAGCATCGACTTGGGCACCAAATTGGAGTGCAAATACAGGTGGAAACGGGAGGGATAAAGCAGAGGGAGGGAAAGCCAATCCAATGGCATTTAAGGAAAAGCCAATCCAATGGCATTTTAAGAAACAACTAACCCATTCGTATTTTAGGGAAAAGCCAATTTTAGGCATTTTAAGGAAAAGTTGTTACGAGGAGAGCGGAAACAGAATGATAGCACCGGCACAACAACGAATTGTGGCACCGCCGCCGATAAGTGTGGCGAGGAAAAGCAATGTGACAAATACGGCACAATTCGGAGGAGCAATTAGCGGTGGAAGAGATGACCAAAAGTGCAACCAATGGCGAATATCATGCCGAGAAGCGATAGGACTGACAGTCAGAGAAAAGGCGCCGATTGGCAAAAACGGGAAAAAATTGTGCCGAAAAAGAAAAACGGAGGACGAAAAAGGAGACGAAATTGTGATCAAAAATTAAGTGATAAACAAATAGAAAAAGAAATAAAACAAAATTTGAATGGAATGAAAAAGCCAAGCGAAGGGCAAAGCAATCGGACGAAAATTACAATTCGGCGGGAATTTGTCGTAAGTATAATTTCCTTAAAATTACACAAATTGTCGTTTTTCATTGTAATTGCGATTGGCCCCAGTCACAGTAATATTACGGGAGGGCTGCGATCGGTTACGGTAATATTTTCGATTTTTTCCATTTATTTTTCCGTTTTTTGTTTACAAAATTGAATTAAAAATCTTTTCAAATCATCAAAAATTATGAGGGCCAAGGTTGACATGCCAAAGACACCTGCTGCTGGGGCCCTCCTTTTTTGATTATACTCTTTCCCACCGTCTTTTTCTTCTTCTTCTCTCCCCTCTTCACCTTCGCCCTCTTCTCATGGCTCCTCCTCCTCCTTCTTCTTTCTTTCCTTTCCTCTCCCCTTCCTTATCCTCCGATTACCTTTTTTCTCTTCCTCTCCCTCTTTCTTTCTTTCTCTCCCTCCTTCCTTCCTCTCCCCTTCCTTATCCTCCGATTACCTTTTTTCTCTTCCTCTCCCTCTTTCTTTCTTTTCCTCTCCCCTCCCTTGTCATTCGCTTTCTCTTCCTCTTCCTTCTCTCTCCATTTCCTCCTCCTCTTCCTCATTTTGCTCCCGTTGTGCTCGCTCTTACCCTCTGCTGCTGGTGCCGCTCTTCCTTCTCCTCACTCTCTTCCTCCAAGTCCAAAGATCCGTTTATCTTTTTGCGCTTTTCGCTCTCTTTGATCGCTGCAAATGGGCCGACTTTCAATGCATTCGATGACTTTGACTTTTCTTTGAGCCCTTTTTTGGTTGAATCATTGTCGAATTCGCTCTTAACATTAATTGCTTTTTCATCTAATTAGTCACTAATTAGTCGCTTTGTGCCAACCTTTCCGATTTGTTCGTCGCTTCGCATTTTGCTCGATTTGCCCAAAACGACAGACTTTTCTCGCATTTTCTAAAAGAATGTACAAAAAAGAGAAAGTGAAAATGAAATGAATGAGAAGTGAGTAAATTAACGGAGAGTGATAAGTGAATTTGGCGGAGGGAAAATGAAAAGAAAAAGGAAAAGCATTTGGGAAAAAAGGGGGGGGGGGAGAAGCGAGTGCCGTGAGAAGGGCGCAAAACGGGGCACAATCATGACATGAAATTGAATGGGTTTTGAGAGTGACAAGAAGGTCCCATTGGCAGGTGTTTTATATTCACGCACCCCTCTCCTCCCCTCTCTCTCCTCCCCTCTCTCCTTCCCTCTCTCTCCTCCCCTCTCTCTCCCCTCTCTCCTCCCCTCTCTCTCCTCCCCTCTCTCTCCTCCCCTCTCTCTCCTCCCCTCTCCTCCCCTCTTCTCCTCCCCTCTCTCTCCTCCCCTCTCCTCCCCTCTCTCTCCTCCCCTCTCTCTCCTCCCCTCTCTCCTCCCTCTCTCTCCTCCCCTCGTCCTCCCCTCTCTCTCCTCCCCTCTCCTCCCTCTCTTCCCCCTCTCTCTCCCTCCCCTTCTTCCCCTCTCTTCCGCTCTCCTCCCCTCTCTTCCCCTCTCCTCCCTCTCCTCCCCTCTCTCTCCTCCCCTCTTCTCCTCCCTCCCTCTCTCTCCTCCCCTCTCTCTCCTCCCCTCTCTCTCCTCCCCTCTCTCTCCTCCCCCTCTCTCTCCTCTCCTCTCCTCCTCTCCCTCTTCCCTCTGAATATCTTCCATTTTTGTAAAATGTAATGGCTAACTACAATACTATCAAAAAACACCCGTCCTCCAATTCGTCGCTGCTTCGTCCTTTTTTCTTCCTCCTCTTTTTTCTTTCTTTTCCTTCCAATTTCATAATTTCCATAAGTGCCAATGCATACGGCAAAAGTTGAGAGAGAGAGAAAAAAAAGAGAGAGAAGAGAGAGAGAGAAAAAAAGAGAGAGAGAGAAAGAGAGAGAGAGAGAGAGAGAGAGGAGAGAGAGAGAGAGAGAGAGAGAGAGAGAGAGGAAGAAAAGAGTTGTGGCACGGAAAGGGTGCGGGGGATTAAGCCCCCCCCGCCCTCCCCCTTTAGCCCCTTTCCGTTGGCCCTCTCTCTTCCCAAATTCTTCCCCGTCGCCCCTACCCGCCAAATGCAAACATTGCGCGCTGAGGGGCCATTCTCGAAAATGCCAAAGCAATGAATGCTTTTGCATTTTGCGACTTCGGCCGCCGTTCGCCCATTTATTAATTAAATGCCTTTGTTGTCATTTTGCTCTTTACTCCTTTCTTCTTTTTGGGTAAAATAAAGTCAAATTCCCACATGGTAATTGGCCTTAATTATCCTTTGACGCCGAAAAAACAAAAGAAAAAAGAGTGATTTTAAATCATTTTCTCTCTGTGGGAAGCAAACCGCCATTTCTCCCTTTCTCCCTCTTTTCTCCTTTTCTCTTTTCCCTCTTTTTCCCTCTTTCTCATCCCATTTATTCTTTTCTCATTGTTTTTCCTTTCCCTTCTTTCTCATCCTTCGCCTCCCCTTTCATTTCCCCCCCCCCTTTTTGCCATCATCATTCGTCTTTCTCTTCTGTTCTTGACCAATTCGGCTCAAAATTCAATTACGATCCCTTCGGAAAACATTCAGTCAACAAAAGGAGGAAGACGAGAGCGAAAGGGCAAAGTCCCTTTCCCCTCCCTTTTCTCTCTTCCCTTTCCCCTCATTTCCCCTCCCTTTTCTCTCCCCCCTCTTCCCCTCTCTTTTCCCTCTTTTCTCTCTTCCCTTTCCTCCCCCCTTTTCCCTCTTTCCCTCCCCCTCTTGTCCTTTTCTTCCCTTCTCCCATCTATCTCCTCTCCCTCTCCATTCATTCGCCCACTTCTTCGTCCTTGGCCCATTCAAATCCCTGTCCCTTGTCACTTTTCTTTCTTAAGGACTCCCCCTCCCCTTTCCCTCCCCCTCCCCTCCCTTTCCCTTTCCTCTCCCCCGTGTCACCCTTCCGGCTCCCTTTTCTCTCTTCCCTTTCCCCTCATTTCCCCTCCCTTTTCTCTCTTCCCTTTCCCCTCATTTCCCCTCCCTCCCCTTTTCTCTTCCCCTCTCTTTCCCTCTTTCTCTCTTCCCTTTCCCTCATTTCCCCTCCCTTTTCTCTCCCCCTCTCTTTTCCCTCTTTTCTCTCTTCCCTTTCCTCCCCCCTTTTCCCTCTTTCCCTCCCCCTCTTGTCCTTTTCTTCCCTTCTCCCATCTATCTCCTCTCCCTCTCCATTCATTCGCCCACTTCTTCGTCCTTGGCCCATTCAAATCCCTGTCCCTTGTCACTTTTCTTTCTTAAGGACTCCCCCTCCCCTTTCCCTCCCCCTCACCCTCCCTCCCTTTCCCTTTCCTCTCCCCCGTGTCACCCTTCCGGCTCCCTTTTATCCCTCCTTTTTCTCCCTCCCCGTCCATCCGTTCGGCACCTCTCTCTCCCTCTGTCCCTCCGTCCGTCCGCCCTTTCGCTCCGTCGCGCTTCGGCATTTTAAATAAGTTTCAACAATTGTGTTGTCACACCCGCCCATCAACACAAACTTGACTTTTTGCCATGCCCACTAAAACTAAACAAAAAACATTTTCCCCCGGGGGGGCAGTGATTTCAGAAATGAGTTTTGAGTTTTGTTTTGCATGCTTTCTAATCCATCCCTTCTTTTCCCTTTCCGTATTTAACCCACATATCCGTCCGTCCGTCCATTCGTCGTCATCCAATGGATTATGCCATCCCTTTACCCCCCCCCCCCCTCCTCCCCCCTCTCTCTCTCCCTCTGCTTCTTCCCCCATAATTTTCACTTTGTCTCTTCCTTTTTTTCGTTTCTCTCTCTATTGGATTCGATTAATGGGCATTTAAAATATGCTTGCATAATTATTTTTAACCATCTTTAAAATGATTACGTATTTCGTTGCTTTTTATTTTAGTTTTTTAATTTATTTTTTAATTATTTCTTTAGAATTGCATTTATGGAACAACGGAAGGCAGCCGAAACAGAAGACATTCCATCGACGAGGCCAAAAGAGGCGGAAGTGTCGCCGCCGCGGACTCCGCTGGGCATTCCGCCGGCATTTGTCAAACGGTCGGTCATTTTCATTGGCATTTTGGAGTCAAAAGAGACAAAATTGGGCAAGCTAAGGGCCAATAATGACCGGTGGGATGGAATTATTAATGGTTGGCCACCAATCCCCTCCTTTCATCCGTTTGGTCATCCCTCGTGCCAATCCCTCCCCCATATTCTTTTGTCTTCATTTTATTTTTATTTTAATCCCATTTCCAAATTGGCCCATCTCCCCCCCCCCCCCCGCCCCCTTTTGCCTCGCCCTTTCCCTTCCCTTCCCTCCCATCGGAAGCATTCATTCTCTCCCCCAATTAATTGTTCTTTCCCGCGAATTTCGCATTGAGAAGCGTGAAAAGGGGCAATTTGCGTGGCATGCTGTTGAAGTCACTACCAAAGATGAAATGCTTTATGAATCGACAGGGAAAGGAATTTTGAGTAAATAGACGAAAAAGGGGGAGAGATTTGGAAAAGGCGGGGGGGGGGGGGGGGAAATGAACGGAGGGATTGAAAACGGAAGAACTTCCATTCAACGGATTTGCATCCTCCGTTTGTCCCCTCCCCGTTTTTCGTTCCTTCTCCCAAAGTCCTTCCCTTCCCTTTCCTCTGCTCATTTTGCTCATTTGGCGCTTCTCCCCCCCCCCCCCCCCCGGCGCGTGCCAACAAATGGACACGATTGTGAAGCCCTAAAAGCTTCTTCTTTTCTTTCGCCGTCCTTTGCCATTTCTTTAGCCCAAATTTGGGGCAAAAACGTCGGAAGAGCGGGGGAAGCGAAGGCCCTCCCGGGGATGAAGACCGTCCCAATTCTGCCAGCAGAGAGTGCTGACTTCCTCCGCTTAATTGCATTTGTTCTGCTCTGTCTCCATCCGCCGTCCGTCCGTCTTTTCCTCCTCTGAGAGTTCTTCCCCCCCCCCCCCCCCCCCTCTCCCCCTATTCATTCATATTCAATTCCCCCCCCCCCCCTCCCCCCCTTTTCCCCCACTCACTCATTTTTCCTCTCGACCCTTTCATTTCTTCCACTTTCCTCTCCCCCCCCCCCACATTTTCCCTCATTTTTTGAGTGGTGGGTAAAATTGTGCCACGCATTCGCTTCGTTATTCAACAGAGAAAACGGAAAGAGGCGCTTTAAAAATAAATGCGCTCCCTAATTAACACTTATTGTTTAATATTGGACTTTGGAGAATGTATTCATTGTAATTTTCTTTCGACTGAATTTGTCTTTCTTTGCCAATCACTTTTCACTTTTGGCACGTTTCACTGTCGAGACTTTTGACAGCCGAAAAGGGAAACGGACAAACGCATTCCATCCATTTGATCACAAAAACAAAAATATTTAATTTTTGCCTTTCTATAAACTCAAAAAATGGAGTTGAGAGTAAGCAAATGCATTTTTATAAATTTTGTAGCATTTTCCAAGGCAATTAGCAACAATTTAAAAAATGTCATTGCATGAACGACGTTCCTTTGATAAGTGCGTTTTTGATTTTTGAAATGAAAAAATAAAAAAGTGGGAGCCGAGGGGGGGGGGGGGGGAAGGGAAATTAAAAATGGAAAATGTGGGAAAGTTTTTGCGCCAGCCCGAGTTTTTTGATTCGTGTCTCGACATTTGCGGTCCGTCTTTTGCGGGCCGACATTTGCGTCTCGGACATTTGCGGCCCATTTCTTAAGGGCTATTTTCGGACATTTTCGGCCCGACATTTGCGGTCACAGCCAAAATATGGATCATTACCAAAAACTCTTTTTTTTTTTCTTCAAATTTACGCCGAGCTTTCAATCTAGTAATTCTTTTTCAAAAACTGGGCTTGTTCAAAACCCATCAGAGCTGGAAAGAAGCTAGTCAGTGTACGAACCCTTACAGAGGCAAAGAGAGTATATATCAGATTTCCTAGCACTTCGTAGCGCAAAATTTTTGATCGATCTGATACTTTCCACGTTTTTCTTTGTATTTTTCAGTTCGCTTCTTGATCCAATTCAAATGGGCGGGATTTGTTTGGCTGATATTCTTTTCCTCCTCTACTGGGGTGGTGGTTAGGAAATTTTTACTAATTTGATTCGGCTTATCAGAAAGAGCATAAAAATTTGCTTAAATTCGATGGATAAGAAGTTTCTGAGGTTTATATTTTGGTTGGGATCGAAAAAGTTGGGCCGCTAATGTCTTTTATGGCTGGTGGCCGCAAATGTCGGACCGCAAATGTCCGAGGCGCAAATGTCAGGGCACCTTTTGATTAGAACATTTTTCATTGTCGATCAATTCCGACAATTTTGGAAAAAACTTAAAACTTCGACTTTTTGCAATTTTATGTTATAACTTTTTGATAATTGTCTGATCACATCAAGCAATTGCTTAGAAAAGCTTTTAAACATGCAAAGCTTTCGAATGGTACCAATTTTGTTGGATTTGGTCGACAATGAAAAAAATAACAAATAAAGGGAGTTCAAATGTTCCAAAGTTTGTTCAGAAATTCGCCGTTGCGAAGTTCGCTGCGAAAGCATTGCGCAGCGAACGGAAACGGAGGAAACGGCGGAGGGAATCGACAGAAATCGCCGGCGGGGCGAAAAACTGTTAGTTTTTGCTCACAAAACGCGGAGAATAAAAAAGTGGTGTCCAATGGTAAGCGACGCAATTAATTAATAAAGGTCCGTAAAAATACGGAGGGGCAAATCCGACGAAATTTTTGGGATTAAATTTTCAAAAAATGGGCAAATAAATGAGTCAATTTGTGTTGAGGGTACTGCAGTGAAAAATTTTGGAAATTTTAATGAACTTTGTTAAGAAAATCCATTACAATTTCCAAAAAATTGCCCATTTTTCTTAAAAGATCCGGAATTAATAGGAATAAGTGACGAGAAAAAGCAAATTAATTTATTAATTATCCTTTTAGTGGCCGATTGTATTGCGTTGATGCAGGCGGGCACAGAATTGGTGAGTGATGGGAGGGAAAGGAGAGGACGAGGGAGAGATAGAGAAAGAGGGGAAATAATGGGGAGAGAGTGAGAGAGAGAGAGGGAAATAATTGGGAGAGAGTGAGAGAGGAAGAAAGAGAGAGAGATAGAGAAAGAGGGGAAATAATGGGGAGAGAGTGAGAGAGAGAGAGGGAAAATAATTGGGAGAGAGTGAGAGAGGAAGAAAGAGAGAGAGATAGAGAAAGATGGGAAATAATGGGGAGAGAGTGAGAGAGAGAGAGGGAAAATAATTGGGAGAGAGTGAGAGAGGAAGAAAGAGAGAGAGAGAGAGAGAGAGAGGGAAAATAATGGGGAGAGAGTGAGAGAGAGAGAGGGAAAATAATGGGGAGAGAGTGAGAGAGGAAGAAAGAGAGAGAGAGAGAGGGAAAATAATGGGGAGAGAGTGAGAGAGAGAGAGGGAAAATAATGGGGAGAGAGTGAGAGAGGAAGAAAGAGAGAGAGAGATAAGAGAAGAGAAATAATGGGAGGAGAGAGAGAGAGAGAGAGGGAAAATAATGGGGAGAGAGTGAGAGAGAGAGAGGGAAAATAATGGGGAGAGAGTGAGAGAGGAAGAAAGAGAGAGAGAGATAAGAGAAGAGAAATAATGGGAGGAGAGAGAGAGAGAGAGGGAAAATAATGGGGAGAGAGTGAGAGAGAGAGAGATGAGATGAGAGAGGAAGAAAGAGAGAGAGAGAGATAAGAGAAGAGAAATAATGGGAGGAGAGAGGAGAGGGAAAATAATGGGGAGAGAGTGAGAGAGAGATGAGATGAGAGAGGAAGAAAGAGAGAGAGAGAGATAAGAGAAGAGAAATAATGGGAGGAGAGAGAGAGAGGGAAAATAATGGGGAGAGAGTGAGAGAGAGATGAGATGAGAGAAAGAGAGAGAGATAAGAGAAGAGAAATAATGGGAGGAGAGAGAGAGAGAGGGAAAATAATGGGGAGAGAGTGAGAGAGAGATGAGATGAGAGAGGAAGAAAAAGAGAGAGAGATAAGAGAAGAGAAGTAATGGGAGGAGAGAGAGAGTGGGAAAATAATGGGGAGAGAGTGAGAGAGAGATGAGATGAGAGAATTGCTCATAAGCATCAACCATTATTTTCAATTGAAGAAATTAATTTCAAGGTCAAATTGAGAACGAATGTGCGCCAATTTCGCCGCGTGTTTTCCCTCGACTCGGACATGGCACGTCCTCCCCCCCCCCCCCCCTCGCCGCTTTTCCCCCTTTTCATCCCCCCCCCCCCTCTCCCCCTTAGGCTTACATTCGATGGACTCCAACCAACAAAAAGCCACATAAAGCGCGAAGTTTGTCACAGATTTAATTCCGACTGATTTGTGCTTTTCAGTTGCTATTGAGGCTATTAAAGAAGTGCGTGTTGGGTGGAATTCGGAACTTTTGCGCATCACTGAGGCGGGCATTGCGGCCGAAATTCAGGCAATTAATTCCTAATTGAGATATCCCGCTCTCTCCCCCCCCCCCCTCTCTCTCTCTCTCTCTTTTTCTCCTTCTCCCTCCCCTCTCTCTCTTTCTCTCTCTTGCTCTTCCTTTTCCTTAATCCGCCCCCTCCGTCGCTTTAGGAGGAATGCGCATTTTCCATCATACATGGCGACGAATACGAATGTTTGGATCTCATTGCGCTTAATGCGGGTGATGCCAATGTGTGGGTCACCGGATTAATGGCCTTGGCCAGCGGAACGGTGCCCGGCACCAATGGCACCGCCGCAAGCGGAAGCATTTCACCGGTGCCGCCAAATTTGCGTGAGCGATGGTTGGCCACGGCATTTCGGGAGGCTGACGCGGACAAAAAGGGAACAATCAGCGAAAAAGCGGCGATACGACTGATCCGATCTCTGAACACGCGACTATTGACAAATCGAATCAGCAAAAAAGTGAAGGTCCGCAATTTCGGAACAAATATTGGGAGACCGAAAAGGCGAAATGCCAATATTTTTCAAAAAGCGGCATTTTGAAAACAAAAAATGGCAAAATTTAGGAAGTTGGGACGAGCGCGGCACAGCAGCAGCAGAACAACGGCGGGGAAGCGCAACTGCAGCAAAAGGGACGCTTAGACGAGGCGCAATTCATCGAAGCGTACAAAGACATGTCCACGCGGCCCGAAATTTACTTTTTGATGGTACGCTACGCCAACAAAGACTATTTGAACACAAATGTGAGTTGATTTTGACTATCCTCGACATCTAAACATTCTGCTGACTTTGACAGGACCTGCAACTGTTCCTGGAGACTGAGCAGGGCCTTTCCGGCGTTGGCGTCGATTTCTGCGAGAATCTCATCGATCAGTGCGAACCATCCGCGGAGGCACGGGAGCTGAATGTGATGACGGTCGGTTGGACGGTGATCACTCTGAGCAAAGGGAAAGGGCACTCCTTTTGAAACGGCATTTCCAACCAATCGTTTCACTTGGCAATTTCTGTTTGGCATTCCAAATTCCGATCACCACTTTAAAATTGCATTTCCCAATCCAATCGGTTGATCCCAATCATTCTTTATTGTTAGTTGCTGATCAGAGTTAGCTTTTCGCAGGTCGACGGTTTCACCAACTTTTTGCTGTCCCATTCGAATTCGGTGTTCGATGTCGCCCAAATGACCGTTTGCCAGGACATGTCGCGCCCTTTCAGCCATTACTTCATCTGTTCGTTTGTTTTTGCTTTTTGCCACCGTTTTTCCATGTTAAGCCACTTCCTTCAACACTTACCTCGTGGAGGATCAGCTGAAAGGGCCCTCTTCCGTGGACGGATATATCAGCGCATTGAAAAGGAATTGGTGCGCAATCGGCCGGCAATTAATTAATTACTCATTAATTATCCCTCACAGTCGTTTCATCGAAATGGACGTTTGGGAGGAGGCGGGCGGCGGGGAATTGGTCGTATTCAACGGAGGGACAATGACTTCGAAGTTGGCACTGTCCGATGTGTTGGATGTCATCACGGAGCTCGCATTTGAACGGACGAGGTGCAAATAAACATCAAATAACCGTAATTAATTTGGAAACAACATTTCTGCTTTTATACCATCTTTTCATCATTTTGCCACCTTTTTTTGTCATTTTTACTCTCCCTTGATCATTTGTGCCCCTTTGGATCACTTTTTAGCTTCGTTCCCTTCAGATACCCCCTTTTCGTCCGTCTTGAGCTTCACCTCCACAACGTCGATGCTCAGCGTCACCTTTTGGCCTTAATGGAGCAGAAGTTGGGCTCGCGTCTCTACAGACCGTCGATGGACCCAACCGATTGGACGAGGGAAATGCCAACGCCAAAGAGATTTCTTAACAAAATTATTCTTTCCGTGAGTGTCTCTGTTCCATTCATATTCATTTTTGCCGTTTTTTCTCTTTTTAGGGCGTCCGTTACGAAGGAAATTCAGTGATCGGAGAGACGGAGGAGGAGGACGAATCGGCGGAACTGATCAGCGGACTGAGCAGAGAGTGTCCTCCCGCCGCAGCACTGCCCCGTCGGATGCAACTCATCCGCGAACTTCGCGATCTGATCGCACCGTTTGCCGTTTCCGGAAAGGCAAAAGAGGCGAAAGACTTCGAAAGGCGTAAGTGTACGGCATTCATTCACATTTACAGTGTTTTTGCAGTATTAGCGCGCAGGCATATTGTGTCAATGTCCGAGGGCGATTGGTGAGTCATCGGTCCGGGGGGCGAAGCACAGAAAAAGGCGGGGGGGGGGGGGGGACAAGGGCCAACGCAGGACATTCCAGGGACAGCCTTCTCTTCCATAATTTGCTTTTCATTCTGGGAAAGGCCTAGGGGCGGGCGTGCCCGCGCGATTTTTCTGTGATCCGTGGCCGAAGAAATTTGAATCCGCGGGAATTTTTTCCAACCACGGTTTTTTGTAGAGACTAATTTGTTTAATTTCACAATTCATTTATGTATCTTCTTTTTATTTTAGAGCCAAATGATTTGTTATTTATACAGTTTGACCCACATAAAATATTTTTTTGTTTTTAATGATAAAAAGGTGTTTCCAGGGGTTTTCGGGGCCGATGATCATGAATATGATGAAAATGAACTCTATTTGACGAATTTCAGAACCCTTAACCCGAAACTCGAACATTTTTTGATTTTTTTCAAAAACCGGTTTTTTGGCGCGACAATCAGCGGCCTCGAAAACCCATTGAAACACGTTTTTATCATTAAAAACAACAAATTTTTTGTGTGGGTCAAACGGGACCCGCGCGGGCGTTAGGGCGCCAGCATGTTTTTTCACTATAACTTTTTTTCTTTGTCATCCAAATCCAACACTGTTGATATCATTCGCAAGCTTAACATGTTTAGAAGCTTTTTCTAAGCTATTGATTCGCGATTAGACAATTACCATAAAAGTTATACATGAAAATTGCCAAAAGTCGAAATTTTTGAAGTTTTTCCTTAATAATATTTTTCTAGGTTTGAAAATCTTTTCGCTTTTGGTAAGGCTAATATAGCATGTGAAGAACTTTCGAATGATACCAAGATTGTTGTATTTGGATGCCAAAGAAAAAAAATGTATAGTGGGAAAACATGCTGGCGCCCAAACGCAGTGGACCCGGTCAAACTATATAAATACCAATGTTTTTTTTTGGTTTTACAGAATTCATTTTTAGCCCTAAAATTACATAAAAAACGAATTCGTTGGAGTAACGGAAAAGTACCAGACAGACAGTGAAGTCAGTGCGAGTCAATACAGTGAAAACGAATTACAAAATTTCTTTAGAAAGGGGCTCTATTTTAGGAAATACGGTATTTTTGTTTGCCTTGTTCAATTAATACTTGAATAACATTTATTTGTTCTTTTCGTTTGTAATTGTCATATCATTTCCCCTCCTCCCCCTCTCCGTCTCCCTTTTCAGCCTTCGTCTCGTCCACTCCCATCCCTCTTCTCTCTACCGCAATTTTCTTCTTCGGGTCACTCCCAACGCCCAACGCGTCGATTCCTCCAATTTGAATCCTCAAGAGTTTTGGAACTTCGGCTTTTCCCTCGTCGCGCTTAATTACCAAACGCCAGGTCTGATGATGGATCTCCAGGAGGTGCGCCGAGTCGAATTAATGGCATTCAAAAAATGCCAAAATGAAAATTAAGGGCAAATTTCTTGCAAACGGAGGCTGTGGTTATGTGCTGAAGCCGGCCATTATGTGTAGTGATCAGAACGAATTGATCAGTGACAAAACGAACGGCGATGAAAACGCGGACGAACAGACGGCGGAGGGGCGGCGGAGAGTGCCAGCGCAGCCACAAATTCTGCACCTGAAAGTGTTGTCGGCGCAGCAATTGCCGCGGCCGAGGGCATCAACCGCCAAAGGGGACACGGGGCTGGTCAGTTGCAGAAGCGAAGCATTCCTTTGGTTCATCTCCACCTTTCCCCCTTAGGACCCTTTCGTCGTTTTGGAAGTGTTCGGTGTGCCGGCCGATTGTGCGGAAGAGCGAAGCAAAACCGTACGCAACGACAGCTTCAACCCGAGCTTTGACGAGAGTTTCCAATTCGTCATTTCTGTGCCCGAACTTGCGCTTGTACGTTTTTTGGTTTTGGACGACGATTTTATTGGCGACGATGTAAGTAATTGGAGAGGGGCAGAGGCAATTAGAAGCAAAAACGGACTAATTAATGTGTAATTAATTGACTGCAGTTCATCGGCCAATACACAATTCCGTTCGACTGTCTGCAGAGCGGCTACCGGCACATTCCGTTGCTGAACAACGAGGGCGACCCGCTGGAGGGCAGCACCCTTTTCGTGCACATTGCCATCACCAACAGAAGGGGTGGCGGAGTGCGTAAAACAAATTCGAAATTGGACGGGGGAATTTGAGAATGAATGTGCCATCCCATTCAGAAGCCGAAGAAGCGGGGCCTTTCGGTGAAGCGCAAAATGAGCCGAGTTCAGACGGGCATGAAAAGTGTTGGCATCCGATTGGTGGACGACCTTTTCAAAATGGCCACCGGCCCTTTGGTCAAATTCATCGAGATGAAAGGCGCTTTGGAAGCAGCTTTGGTAGTTGAACTTTTTGGGTTTTGTTTGAGCCAAGGGAGTGCCATTGGCCGGGGGGGGGGGATTTGTGCGCAATTGGCACTTGGTTTGAGCGGTTGTCATTTTTTGCCATTTGAGAACATTTGGAACGAGGAGAGCGGTGTTGGACAGAACGGATCGATGCGACAGGGAATTGTCCGACTGCACGGACGGGTGGCCAAAGAAAGTGAGTACAAATTCAATCAGAGGGGGCGGGAAGGTGGTGCCACCTAATTAATTACCCAATTAAAGTCGGCCAATTGGGCGAAATGGCGCCGACGGACAATGGCACCGAAGGACAGCAACGAATTGCGCAGCAAAGGCCATTCGCAATTGTGAAGAAGGACGAAAATGTGGGACGGAATTTCCTCCCGCGCCCCTTTTGGCCTTAATTGTCCATTTTTATTCAGCAATTCCTTCTGCGCCTTCCGACGGGCCAAACGGTGCCCGAATCTCTGCAAAAGGCACTTAACGCATTCAACGCCCTTTTAACGCATTCGTCGGTCTGTCCCCCCCCCCATTTCGTCGTTATTTTTGGCACCCCTTCCCTTAGGCCATTTGCCATCTTTCCGATGCTTTGTTCGCCGCTTTGTCCGATTCCACGCGCCGTGTCGCCGAATGCAGCGGCGATTTGGCACAAATGGCCTCTGAAGCGGGACTACGTGGACAAAAAGCGACGTAAAAGGGACAAAAATAACAAATTAAGTTAACTCAGAAATTTTAGAAGGGCAAGTGAAAATTTCGCATGGAATGAGCGATTATTAAAGGCGCAATTGGGACTGATGCAAAGCACTTTGGCCGACGCACGGGACATTCTCGCGCAAGTGGCGGAGAGTGGGCGACTTTTGGGACTGATTGACACGGCGGACGGCGGAGGAGGGACAACGCCGCAGGGGAAGACGGAGGGAAACAAAGGGAGAGAGAGGGAAACGCAGCAATGACAAAGTGATCAAACGACGGAAAATGACTGACACTGATCAGAGGGACTAAAAAGTGATCAAACGATGGCAAGTGAATGGCACTGATCAGAGGGACAACAGCAATAACAGAGATTAACAAATTGATATTCGCAATGTTTTCACTTCTGTTTTTGTGATTTGTTTTTTCTTTTCTTTGTTCTCTTTTCTAACGATCTTTGATCTCGAATTTCTGTCACCGGTTGAATTTTCCAATCATTTTTGTATAATTTTGTACACTGATAAAAAATTTTGATCTAATTCTTAATTCTTTTTTAAAAATTTTCTCAAAGACTTCAAACATTCGGCACCGAAATGACTGACTTATCAGGACAATCGATGCCGATCAGTGGAGAGTAAAGCGATCAGTGAGAGAAAAGGCGACGAAAGTGATCGGAAGAGAGGAAGCACATAAACAAAAAGGGATAATCGGAGGAAGGGAATTGGGAGAATCCGTGGGCGGAGAATGGGGGGGGGAGGGGGAGAGCATGTGTCTGATGAGCCAACAGTTGGGAGAAGGGAACACGGACGGACGGGCAAAGCGATGCGATCACGGCCAAACCGACGAGTTGGGACGGATTGTTTGGCTGTTGCGGGTCGGACGGATTGTTTGGGCTGACAGGGGAAGGGGGGGGGGGAGGGGAGACCAAATGCCAATTCCGAAAATCCATTCCCCCCCCCCCCGCCACCAATCGCCGAATTCGCTTTTCCTCCCACCGCCCATCGATTATTTTTTTATTTTGTTTTTTCACACTTTCAGGCCATTGGAGGTCTCCCTAATTTGGGGTTTTCCATTTTTCTATTCGTCAAAATGTCAATGCGTCGGTCGCGGTCGGCCGATTTGAGTTTGATCAGTCGGTAAGAAACGGTGAACATTTTGAAACGGGGGAGGGCAAAAAGTTTAGTCCATAGACGGAATAAAAAAAGATAATGAATCCCCCCCCCCCGCCCGCTTCAGTGAGAAATATCTGTCGCGATGGTCTCGCGAGAACACTCCGATGGATTGTGTGGACCGATGGTGCAGCAATGTGCGGCGATCATTCACTCCGGTGCGCGACATTTCAGGATACGAGGCGAGTTTTTGCAATGGAATTTGACAGTTTCTAAAACCCCCCGGGGGGGGGGAGGGGAAGCGACGAATAGCCGAGGCACCGAAGCAACGGATGAAACAATGAACGGATGGCTTAGAAAATTCAGAACATTCGCAACGAGAGACGCTCCCGCTCCGTGGACAGTTACCGTTCTCCGCTGGGCATCGTTACGGTGCCTTACCACACAAATGTCAATTATTACCAGGAAAATCAGCCGGTAGGTCAGCTGATTGGGCGGATTGAAAAAGGCATTTTGGCGATTTGCTTTTGTTTAGGTGCGAAAGTACGACGTTTTCCAAGCGCGGACATGGTCATACCCAATTTACAAGTGGGTGAAACAAATGAAAACAAAATGCCAAATTCAAAGGGATTGTTGCGCCCCGCCCCCATTAAGGTATATTTACGGAAGGGATAATCATTACTCGCGGCCCGGCAGTTACACGCGCGTGTACGGCCAACAATCGCTGTACACGGTCCGTTCCCATTTAAAATTCCAAATTTATTTGTTACAATAGCCATCCGTCATGGCACCAGAGGCCAAATTGGCCACCGAACGGCGCACTTATTCGGGGTACAATTATGTGGCAGGGCGAAGTAAGAACAAAAGGGAAGGGATCAGGGGGGGGGGCAAGAAAAGGAAAGTGATCGGTTGTTTAAAAAGGAACTGACTAATCAGTAAAGAAAGGGTGGAAAATAAATAGAGGGAAAATGAGAAGGAAATGAGAGGGAGAAAGAGTGACGTATAAGAGGAAAAGAGAGAGACAGAGAGAGAGGAGAGATAAGGAGAAGAGAGAGAGATAGAGGAATAGGGGAAGAGAGCAGAGAGAGAGAGAGAAGAGCGAGAGAGAGAGAGAAACAGAGAGAGAGGGAGATAAGAGAGACAGAGAGAGAGAGGGAGAGAGAAGAGCGAGAGAGAGAGAAACAGAAAGAGAGGGAGATAAGAGAGAATAGAGGAAGGGGACAGAGAGGAGAGAGGGAGAGAGAAGGGCGAGAGAGAGAGAGAGAGAACAGAGAGAGAGGGGGATAAGAGAGACAGAGATAATAGAGGGAAGGAGAGGAGAGAGAGAGGAGAGATAAGGAGAAGAGAGAGAGAGAACAGAGGGATGAGAGACAGAGAGAATAGAGGGAAGGAGAGGAGAGAGATAAATAGTGAGTGAGACAAATCGGCATTTTTTTTGCAATCACTTGTCTTCTGTTGATGGGTTTCAGTGCGACCATTCGATTCCCTTTCCGTTCAGCACAGCTTCAATCTGTCCACGAAGCCCTGGTCCCAGTCCAATTACCGCTTCCTCCGCGTCTCTCACATTTCTTCGTCAGTTTCTCTTCCCCCCCCCCCCCCCGCCCTCCCTCTCTCCCCTCCCAATTCCCCGCCTTTTAGGGTCCCTTGGTATTTCCACGGCCAAACCAGCAATGTCAGACATTACAACAGTTACCGCCCGCCCTCCTTCACCCCGCGTCTGTCCACCTATTGGAAAAGTTATTTCTGACCAGCGACCGTTCAGAATGGCATTTCGTTGTCCTTTTGAATTCTTTGCCTTTTCACCTTTTCATTTTTCCCTTTGCTTTAGTCCCTCCATTTTCATTCTGTGCATAGAAAATGAGCGTAAAGTGTCAATAAATGTGCACAAAAGCGTTAAGCATGACTATATGTAATTGCATATTTAAAATCATTTTCAAAGAGTTTTCAAAAAGTTATTAGCCTTCGGCAGACAAAATCTCCCGCAACTGTTCGATGTCCGCCTTCGTCCGAGGGGCGAAAACGAAAGGCGGCGCCGGAGAATGAATTAAAAAACAATTCGTTGATTTTGGTTTCGGAGTTCACACTTTTGCTGCTTTGTTTACCACACCCATTCTCTTCTTCAATTATTTGAAACAAAGACAATTAAACTGAATTTATTAAAATAAATAATGTAATCCCTTGTTTCAAAATCATGAAAAAGGAAATCTAAATTAGAGTTTCTAAAAGTGTGAGAATTAATGCTAAAAAAATAAATTATTGCTTATTATAAACACGTTTCTGGGAGAGAAATGAATGAAGTGGGGAGGGGGGGGGGGAACACTGACAAATCGGCATTCGGTCGGGAAGACTTTTTTTTTGAATTCGCAAAAATGCCAAATTCATTTTCATTATTCTCATACAATTAGCCAATTATCATCTATTCTTTGCTGGTGCTGGCAAAAGGGTAATTAAAAAGGGAGGGAAACCCGAGAGAGAGAGAAAGGGACAAGAAAAGGCAAAAATGGAGACAGACAGACAGACAGACAGACAGACAGACAGAGAAAGAGAGGGAAAGAAACGGGAAAACAGAAAAAAATCAAATTCTATGTGTATAATATTCTAAAGAATTCGACGGAAGTTCAGCCCCGCCCCAAAGTCACTCATCGGAAATGCGACACGAATTTGAATCGGGCGCACATCCGTCGTATTCGACCAGCGACGGATGGCCAAGGTCCCCTCGACCCGTGTCAATGTCGGGGGAAAGTAGCGAATGGCCAAAGTTTTTAACACAAACGCCTGAATTGTCATGGAATCTCGCTTTTTGGCAAACCCAGTCTCGGCCTTTGGTTCGAGTGACCCGGGAACAGTGGGCCAACGTTGTTTAGGTTTTTCAGAGATTTCTGCTCATGGATTGATGTCCGTGGCTTACCCAAGTCCATCACCCCAACCCCACGAACATTTGTGCTCTTTGAAGCCGGGACTGAACAGCTTCCTGGGGACGCCCACCTTAAAGAATCAGAATTCGAAATCTTCTAAAATTGTCAAAAATTTTATAAATTTATATTAAGAAAGAAGGCGGTGGCACCCCAAAACTCCGCTCATTTGTGAGGCAAAAAATTTTCCAGCAACTTTTTGAAAATCAGTAAATTTCATTAAATTTTGATAGAATCACTAGAAATTTTTTTGGCGGAGTTTCGGTGGCGAAATTTTGTCATGCTCCGGGGTAGGAGGAGGTCTTTTTTCAGAAAGAAGCCCATCTTTATCATAAATTTGGCCGAGTTTTAAGGCTGGTGGCTAATTGCGGCATTTGCAAGGCCCCGCCCGTGCCGTTCCGCGTCCCCCGCCCGTGCCGTGCCCACCCATTCTCGCGCCACCCCTCCGCTTTTGCTGCTGCACCAAACGCGTCCTCCGGCGTCCCTTTTCCACTCGGAATTGCACGGGGGCAGCAGCGACTGTTCTCTGAGTTCGACCGCTTTCCTCCGCTTCGCTTTTTCCATGCGTTCGTTCACCTTAAAAGGGTTTCCATTCTCTCAATTTGCCATTTTCTTTTTTTTTTTCGACCCTTCGTAATTTTTCGGTTGGCCGTCCCTTCGCGTCGAAATATTCGCCGTCCAAAAGTCCGACGAGGCGATATTCCCTCTCGTAAAAGGCCACCCAATCGAACACACTGAGCAATTCACTCTCCGACAATTCACTCGCATCCGAACAATCGCCGGAGGGGGAAAAATCGCCGGAGACAAACGAAAGGGTGGCATCTCTCCCTAAAAAGGCAAATGGACAGCAAAATGAAAATGGGAAAGAAATGAATAAAGCGCAAACCGGCAAAAAAATGGTAGGTGCCGCCAATCCCATAGTGTTTTCTGCCCTTTTCAACGTCGAACACTCGGCCCAAAATGGCCAAATAAATGGGCTTCGATGGGTCACTTCCGTCGTGGAGGGCCAACCGATCGATGGTGAAAAGGGGCAATTGATCTGCTGAACATTGGCAATTTGCTCCAATTTCTTTCCCGTTTTCGGTTTTATTTATTCGTGTAATTCCCGTATTTAAGTGGGAATATAACCCTGGAAAAACAATCGTCCATTTTTTCCATAATTCCTTTGAAGGGGCGTTCGTCCCCCTCCCCTTCCTTTGTCCTTCACCTTTTCGTGCCAACTTTCCGTTGGCATAATTTTGCTCTCTCCGCCGCCGTTTCAATCCATCATTTGTTAAAAGTGTTTTTTTGTTGGGCAAAAAAGGGCCAATGCGATTGTCAAAAGTCAGAAGCAAATCATGAACAAACGGCGCCTAAAAAGAACATTTTACCATTATCAATAAATGGGGCATCTCCATCGAACAGTAAATGCTTTTTTATTTTAATTTTTTGTATGAAAATTTAATGCTTTTTGAAATATAAATAATTTTCATGTCGTCCGATTGGCCAATTACAACCTGACGAATTCGCTGCTGCACCCAAACCATTGCCGGACCGAAAGGAATTTTAACTTCGTAAAAGGAAAGTAAAGCAGACAGAAAAATGATTTGAAGAGCCAACAAAACCAACGGTTTTGAATACAGTCTGCTGCTGTTGTCAGTGTTTGGAATTACGCAAAAATTCGTAACCCTTCCCATTAAAACCGACTAAAAATGTGTTATTTTTATTACGACCATTAAAATACATAATTATTTAACAATAAATGATCACATCACTACCAAGAAAGTAATCACGATATTTGACCTTTTCTCAATAGTAATTTTACTTTTTAAAAAGGGCACATAAATAAATGAATTCAGTTTCGAAGACAAAAGGTCGGCTTGTGGGCGATGACGTCACTCGGTGGTCAGCTGCTGCCGCTGCTCTCTTCTGAGGAAGTCGACCGCTTCCGTTTCCTCCTCCGCTCTCTCTCCTTTTCCTTCTTCTCTTTTCTCTCCCGCTTCTCTTTCTTCCTCTTTTCCTTCTTCGTCTTTCTCTTCCTCTTCTTCGTTCCCTCTTCTTCCTCGTCGTCTTCTTCATCACTTTTCACCGTTATCACTATTTTTTCTTCGCCGTTTTTCTCTTCCGTTCCATTTGTGCCTTTGGCCAACAAAAATTCATTGGATGGCATTGCCGGGCCGTACACATTCTCGTCCTCCACCAAGTCATTGATGGTGATCACCTCCGTCCTCCGCACCATCTTTTGGCCTCCATTTGACTGATCAGTTTCGTGTCGGTCGGTCCCTTCGTCCGCCGGCCTTTTTCTCGTCGGCAATTTGATCAGCGACTGTTCTTCCTCTTTCTCTCCGTTCCTCTTCCTCCTCCACTTCTTCATCTTCTTCTCCAAAAAGTGCGCTCAAAAATTCAAGTGGCACTAACTCTTCGCCGTTCTCTTCCGTCCTCTCCTTTTTGTCTGTCGTCTTTTTGTCTTCCATTGTCTTGGCCGTTTGTCCCGCTTTGTCATCCGTTGTCCCTTTCTGATCAAATCGTGAAGAATGGCTTCTTTTTCCGGATCTTAATTCGGCAGCGGTGTCTCTCAGTCCTCCCAAATCCATTAGTGAATATTGTGCCGAATAGTCTTTTTGAGAGCGTCGGCTTAGCCCGGGGGCGCCGACCAATTGCGAGTCGGGGTAAGGGTTTGGCACATTGAACCGTTTGCATAAATCTCGGGCAGGATGCCAAGCGAACTTCTGACGAGTCGCCAGTCCAAATTGTTTAAGACGTACAGCCTCCACTCTTTCATCTTTGACGGTCTGAAATTAATTTGAAATTATAAAATAATAAAATTCAATTGCTTTGACCGATGGTTTGAAGTCCGTTACACTTTCGCTTTCCTTCTCAAAACGATGCTTCAAATGTTCTGCAATTGGCGCAGCAAAATCAATCTTCGCCAAGGGTTTCTGTCCCTCGCGCACTTCGGGCAGCAACGAGCGCAATTCGGGCGTCAGCACTTCCTGAAACTGCTCCATTTCGTCCTCCCATTCCAAACGAGTCATGTCGACCGGCTGAGGAAAAGCAATGCCTGAAACAAAGGCACAATAATTACTAGGTCATTCTTCGTATTATTTACACTTTTTATCATCTTTTAACACTTACCCCTCTTCAAATAGCCTGACGTACTGCTTGAATCGGTGTGCCTTCATCGGTTCTTCTTCGAATGGCTCTGTCTCTCTCTCCCCTCCTCTCTTTTTGCTGTCCCTCGTTGTCTCTGTTTCTCTCCCCCGTTGTTTCAGTCGTTGTCTGTCCTCAGATGAAAGCATTTCCATCACCGAATGGTCACTTTCCCCGAGAATCTTCGCTCTTTGGAATGGTGTCAATCGTTCGCATGCCTTGGCCACAGTTTCAGGCAATTGTTTCGGCTCTTTTTTTCGCTGCTCATTCTTTTGGGACCGACGTGGCATCGGTCGCCAGCCGTGGGGCAATTGGGGCGCGGGAAAAAACTTTTGGTGGGCGAAAGTTCCTTTTATGGAGGAAGGGACGAAAGAGGAATCAACTTAAAAAGGAAAAATTGTGAGAAAAATGCATTCATTTTTCCAGGAGATTACATTTTGGCACTTCGTGTTGTGCCGTCGAAGTTGAGGCGCCGACTTCGAAATCGTACTGAGACAGATCGAAATTGGTGTAAATGTCCTCGTCGTCCTCTTCAAAGGCGCCAACACCAAAAGCCTTAAATGCAAATTCACTTTTGTCAAATTTCTTAAATTAAATTTGATTTTTCCTTCACCAATTTACCTGTCCACGAATGCCTTTGCTCTTTTTGGTTATTTTCAGTGCCGATTCCATCACTCCGTACTTTTGTGACAGAACGGCACCTTCTGCTAGCGGTTTGTAGCCTAGACCATGCACATTTTCCTTCGCACTCAGTTCGACCATTGACACATCGTCCGGTGAGAATTCGACGGGGGAATGCGATCTTAATTGCTCTTCGACCTCGCGGACGGCTTCCTCATCAAATTGACCATGGCGACCGGACTCGCGCGAATCGATCACTGAAAGTCAAAAATTAAAAAGAAATAGCAACAATAAAAAAAATAGGACCCTTTTGCCGTTCCAACTGACGACGGCTCATTTTCATGCCAATTCCTTTGCCGGGACGCCAGCCCATTTTCTTGAGAAGACGAACACCAATCGAATCACTAAATCAAATGCTAATGCAATAATTTATTGGTTAAATGAAGGCGTATTTAAAATCGCGAAATTCGTACCTTACCGGACGAAGCATTTCTGACAATTTTTCCACCAAACTTCCGCTGTCAGCCACGGCGCCTGATTCTGAAGAGGAGAGAGTGGTGGACGAACGTTCCCAGGCCAAAAGACACTTTTCGCCGGGAGTGGCCATGAGCGAGTCGATGAAGTCCATCTTTGGCCGCAATTTTCGAGCTGCGATTCCAAACTCTCCAAGGTCCTAAAAACCCTGTCATCATCGAAGCAACAAAAAAATGTTGAGCGTTTCGTAAACCCAGCAGGATTTCAAGACCCTCTTTGTTGTTCCCCAATTACATAGCAATTCAGTACCTCTTCGTCCATAAAATCTTCGGCTGTGTTTTGAACTTTGTCGGCTCGGTCTTCGCGTGATGATTTGAATGTTTGAGGAACCCAACCTGGATTCAAAATTGATTAAATCTCAGATGGTAAATACGTATATCATATATAGTACAATAAACACTCACCATGCTTTGACCCAGCCGTATTGAAATAACCGGCAGAAAATCCGCCAGTAAAAGCGCCATGGAATCGCCTTTTCCCGCGCTCGTCCGTCACAATTTCTTCTTGCACTCCCTTAGGCCGCTTTGAAATTGCATTCCCTGTAAGTTTTGATAAAAACAATGTGCTTAAACCGACTTTTCTCACTTTCTTCATCCTCTAACTTTTCAAATGGTGTCCCGTAAACCATCGAAAAAACAACTCAATTTCTTAATTATGCATTTAAGACTAATGAAAAAATTTTAGTGAAATATTCCATTTTGCAGCAAAAACAAATTGGACAAAGGAAAGCAAAAAGAGGAAGTTCGAAATAATGCAGGAAATCCAAACAAATGATCAATGGATGAACAAATAATGAGTGATTGGGTCTTCTTCTCATCCAATTCATCGCTTTCTCTCGCGCCCGCCCTTCACAAAACACCAATCCACTCGCAATTCCTGTCCCAAAAAGTCGTAGCCGTTCAGACCGGCAATGGCCTCCGCAGCTTCCTTTTGGCTTTCAGTACTGCACAATGGCATAGCCCTTGAAATAGCCGGTCCGACGGTCCAAATTCAAATGCATGTTCATCACATTCCCGAATTCTTTGAACAGATCTTTCACTGAAATTCATCTCAAATTAACTAAATAACAAATTGGATAACCAACCCTCGTCTTCCTGTGCTTCTTCGTGGACATTCGTAACAAAAACTATCCATCCCTTAATTTATTACTATTGGTAAATGACATTTTAAACAGATTTTACTTCAACAGAACGCTGTGGTCCTCCGACGGAGCCCTCCTCGTCCAAAGTTTCATAGACTTGGACAGCACTTTTCTGCGACCCCTCAAAACCACGGCCCCTTTTTACCGCTGCTCCTTTTTTGAGGTCGTCCACTAAAAAGTTGGTAATTTATATAAAAATCATTCTTTATCTTACATTCTGTATCCATTACATTCTCTTCCATAGTCTCTTCTAGAACAACGCCTTCCATTGTTGAAAAATTTATTGGATGGTCTTTAAAAATTCTATAATTCTAATAAATTAGGGCCGCGATTTTTAGTGAAAACTTTTTTTTTTTTTTGTTCAATTGATTTGAAGAAAGGAGCTCGGAACTTATGCAGTTTACGCCACATAAAAAATTTTTTTTTACAAAAATTTTAAAACCAATTTTTATAAGTTTTCGGTGTCGCTAATCAAGATTCTGAACTCATAATTATTATTTCGAATCCCGAATCGAACATCTGTAAAAATTTCCAAAATTGATTTTCACTATCCCAAAGCCAATTTGGTAGAGAATTTTGTCCTCTATCTGATAGGCTTACTTAAATTTTCCAGAAAAATTTTCCCAATCCCCTAGGAATTTTTTTTCGAAAATTTCCCCGATTTCAAGCTATTTTTGACTTTTCAAATCACCATGAAGGATGCTCTGATCAATTTGGTCCCAAAGATTTTTTTGATCAGCATCAAAAGTTAGCCTAGCAGAAAATTTTTCAGAATTTTATATCAAAAAAATTGAGTTATTCGTGCATATATGTTTTGGTGCATTACTTTTGTCCATCCAAAAAGGGGGTTGGTTGAGTCATGACCGATTTTCTCGACGGCAAAGAAATTAATCGGGGCATTTTTTGGGTGTTCATTAGTGCACACACCGTTTCAAAAAACGAGAGATGAACCAATAAATAGAGAGTGCAGAGAAACATCTCTCATTTTGGCGTACTATTTTTTTTTATCTCTGTTAATAGAGAAAAACCTAATTTACTTCGCTCTATAGAACTTTTTTTCTGCCTTACAGAAAATCTTTAAATTTTGCATATCGGTAGAGAAAAATTTTCTGCATCGATAAATACGTTTCCATTTTTTGTTTATACGTTAGTTCAAAAGATATAATAAAAACAAAATTTCAAAGCCACATAACTTTTTTCTAACGTATTAAATTACTTAACATTTGCTTAGAAAAAGCTTCTTCTCATCAAGTTCCTTCGAATGATACCAAAATTGTCCAATTTGGTTGGCAAAAAGCTTCAAAAATTATTCCCAATAATTGTCATTTTTTAATTTTTTGGACAAAAATAAATAAAAATATTCATGTTGCACAACGGACTCGAACCTCCCCCCTTTGTCCCTTTACTATCTTACAAAAACCACTGAGCCACACATGCAAATCTTTTTGGAACTGGGAGGCCAAAATTGAAACGGTGTGTGCAATAACTATATTTCACCCCATTCCTTTTTGAGAAAATCAAATACTTTTGACCGTGAGTGTATCATGATTAGAATTACATAATGTTTGAGGCGTCCCGTATAGTTTATGAAAAACCTAATATAAATTAACAATTTATCCAATTCCGAGCCCCGGACCCGAATTCGAACAAAAAGTTGAACTTTTTCCAACGATTTACATTCTTCTTGGGATTGAATTTTCTAATTCATTTAACAACTATTTTTTGATATAAAACAATGCGTCAATTATTAATTGGATAGAAATGCGCAATTCGGTATGGGGGGGGGTGTGTCGAGACACCTCTTGTGAATGTTGATTCGGGTCCGGGGTTCGAAATTGGGCAAACCCGAGTTCTGATTCATAATCAACACCATCGAAAACCCCCGGAAACTGAATTTGAATCCTAAATAAAAAAAAGTTAAAATAGGGACCACAATTCTTTACCATTGCCAAAAATGTTAACTAAAATAGTGAGTAAAAATATCGAAATAGTGACAAGTGGAAAAATGTGCCAAATAGTGACATAATTTTTAGCCAAAAATTGAGCCAAAAAACTGCTGACTCGCAACGGCCCGGAGTTGGCGGGAGTTGGGGCGATTGGGGGCGGACACACGGTGGTCAATTGGGGGTGGCGAAATTGTTGGGGATCAAGTGAGGCGGGAAAGTGTAACAAATTGCACTTTATTAGAATCCTCAAACTTGGGTAATTAAACCGAAGGGGAAATGGGGGGGGGGGCACAGAATGAGGGAAAACGGTGCACGGCACAATGGGGCAATGTAGGGACGGCACCAAAAATGAAGAACGGCACAAATTGGAGAAATGGGGAAAGCGGCACGGCACAAATGGTGAAAAAATAAGGTAGGCACAATGAGGGAAACCGGGACGGCATAAAAAATGGGGAACGGCACAATTTGGAGGACGGCAAAAATCGGGTGAACGGAACGGAAATGGTCGGCTCGGCACAGTCAACGGCACGGCATGGGCGGCATTGAGCGGGCGGCGCGGATCGGCATGGCAAGGCACGGAACGGACGGCGCATGACCGAGCACAACAGTCGGCGGCACGAACGGGCAGGCGCCGCAGTTGTCGACACGGGGGGGGGGGGGGGGGGAGGGAAGGGAGGACGAGGCCATGCCTCTCAAAACCGTTGGTGTACTGTTTGTGCCACTTTGGCCTTTCCCAATTTTCTTAACACTTTTGTCTCATTTGAACATTACAAATAGTTTTGTTATCTCTTTTAACGTTCCGTTTATTCATAATTAATTTTTATCATTTGACAATTTTTCGGATGGAAAAATTAGCCTAAATTACGCGCAAAATTCAAAGTCGGATATAAAATCAAATGCTTTTTTTTATTGCTCACCCAATGCAATTTTGCCTTCGCTTCATTATCCAAGTGTAGTTATTTACATCTTTGGTCAGCGCAGCTTTTCCTTAGTCCATTCTTTTGTCGAAAAAATTGGCCATATTTCACGGCAAAAATTGTACCAATCGGCTGTTGTGTGTGTTGGTTGAATCCACATGCGTAAAGCGATGCATCTTTTGTCGAAAATTTGATGAGTACCTAAAAATGGAAATTGCATTTATTGCCACAGCTCTTATTTTAATTACTCAATCGCAATGCAATCAATGCGAATTTTGCTGAGCAATGGAAGGTCGGGCAATGGAAAAAAGCGATGACGGAGTTATTGATGTATCTGAAAATGGAAATTGTTTTGTACTTATGAAGTTTAGGCAACATAAATATTTTTGTTTTGTTTTAATGATAAAAAGTGTTTCCAGGGCTATTCGGGGCCGCTGATTACGAATATGACATCCATTTTGAACCCCGGACCCGAATTAAAACAAATGTAGAAAATTTATTTTTCACGAAAATCCACCTTTATTGCACAAAAACCATTAAATTAGATTGAAATGAATAGAAAATAGGGGATTCATGGCCATTGCATGCATAAGAATGATATCCATCATCAGCGGCTCCGAATACCCCACCTGGAAATAGGTTTTTATCATTTCAAAAACAAAAAATTTTTATGGCTTAAAGTGCATAAGTACCAATGTATTTATTGCCACAGCTCTGATTTAATTACTGAATTCCAATGCAGCTGAAGCGAATTTTGCTGGGCAAGAAATGGCCCAGAATTGTCGGCATAGATGCACATAAATTCTTGTGCCGCTGTTGTTGTAGCGACTAGCGAAATAGAAAAGTTAATTAAAAAACTAAACATTTTTAAATTAATTTTAAATCAGCAGATAAAAAAATTATTTAATTAAATGTGAACGAAAAAGAAGAAATGAGAGAAGGAAAATTTACTAGTCATAAGTCACAATTTTCATCCGAAAAATTGTCAAATGCTAAAAATTAATTATGAATAATCGGAACGTTAAAAGAGATAACAAAACTATGTGAAATATTAAAATGAGACAAAAGTAAATGATATTAAAAAATTATGAAGTGTTAAGAAAATTGGAAAAGGCCAAAGTGGCACAAACTGGAAAATGAGAAAAGGTTAGTAAAATTGGCAAAGGTTTGGGACAGAAATTTGGACATGCCAAGTTGGCAAACAAACAGGAGGCCACAAACCCTCCACCAATCAGTACACCAACGGTTTTGAGAGGCATGGCCTCGTCCTCCCTTCCCCCCCCCCCCCCGTGTCGACAACTGCGGCGCCTGCCCGTTGATTTAAATACACGGAAACATTCTGAAAACTGCGAATATTGCAATAAAAGATCATTAAACCCTTTTCAAACGAAAAAAGCGACATTTGAAAATTTGAAGTTTCGACCTTTTGTTCCAATTCGGGTTCGGGGTTCGAAATTTGGATGAGTTAGGTGCCAGAATCGTGATCAGCGACCCCGAAAACCCCTAGAAGCTTGTTTTGAACGACTTTTTAAATTTTGAAAATTTTCACAAAAAATAGGGGCTACCATCTTAACTATTACCCCACCCCCAATTGACCACCGTGCGTCCGCCCCTATCGCCCCAACTCCGGGCCGTCGAGTCAGCAGTTGCCCAAGCAGTACCGGCCACTCAACCCCCGATCGACCCCCCGACTCGCCCTCTTCATCCCATCCCCCCTTTTGTCCATCACCGATTTGGGAGAGGACAGTTGTGACCACTGTCCTTGCGAATTATGATTGTTCTCGAAATTGTCAATTCGCTTTTGCCATCAAAATGTTTGTCCACCAGCACATCAAAACGGGGCGAAAGCAGCGCCAATTTGAGGCCGAGTTGAGTATGGTCCAAGCAGGGGAAAATGTCCATCCAAACGTCGTTGCAAATCCAACTGAAAATCTGAAATAGTTTAGTTAAAGAAATGATGAATTTGTGACTTTTGAAATTCATTACCGTCGGTTTATTTGTGGCAATTAGCACAATTTGCCGAGTTCCGAGCGATGTCACACAATAGCAATAATTTATTGCGTTATAAATATTTTTTACAATGAGAGGCAAGCCGAAAAACCTACGTTTTTATACACACCGTTTCAAAAAACGAGACATGAACCAATAAATAGAGAGTGCAGAGAAATAAACATTTCTCATTTTGGCGTACTATTTATTTATCTCTGTTAATAGAGAAAAACCGAATTTACTCCGCTATGTTTAGCTCCTTTTCTATATGTTAGACTTACAGTCAGGTGCAAAAGTAATGGAGCAAAAAAATTTTTTTTTGGGAAATCCATTTTCTCAAAAATGAATGGTGGCAAAAATGTTTTATTTATGCCAAAAGAAACGCCAATTAGTGCACTTATAAATACCCAAAAACTGCCACGAAAAAAACTCTCTTTATTCACGAGAAAGGTGGTCGTGACCCGAACAACCCCCCTTTTTGGCGGTGCAAAAGTAATGGAGCAAATGTTTAATCGACCCAACCTCAATTTTATGTTGAGAAAAAAATCTGAAAAAATTCCTGCAAAGCTAACTTTTGATGCTGATCAAAAAAGCCTTTTACACCAACTTGATCAGATCACTCTTTCATGGTGACCTGAAAAGCCAAAAATGCCTTGAAATCGGGAAATTTTTCGAAAAAAATTCCTAGGGGGTTAGGAAATTTTTTCTGAAAAACTTGAGTAGGCCTATCATAAAGAGGACAAAATTCTCTACCGAATTGCCTTTGGAATGGTGAGTCTACGAAGTATACCCGCAGAGCGCCACAAGGGGTCAAAATTGAGTGCCATAAAATTGATCAATTTTCTACCATTTTCCCTTGAAATACGGTAGAAATCAGTCATTTTTTATTTGTCCAATTTTTCATGAACTGTTTCTCTGTGGGTATTCGACGTAGACTCACCATTCAAAAGGCAATTCGGTAGAGAATTTTGTCCTCTTTCTGATAGGCCTACTCAAATTTTCCAGAAAAATTCTCATAACCCCCCTAGGAATTTTTTTTGAAAATTTTCCCGATTTCAAGCCATTTTTGGCTTTTCAGGTCACCATGAAAGAGTGATCTGATTAAGTTGGTGTAAAAGGCTTTTTTGATCAGCATCAAAAGTTAGCTTAACAGAAATTTTTTCAGAATTTTATCTTAATAAAAAATTGAGTTTTGGTCGATTAAACATTTTGCTCCATTACTTTTGCACCGCCAAAAAGGGGGGTTGTTCGGGTCGCGATCACTTTTCTCGTGAACAAAGAGAGTTATCGTGGCAGTTTTTGGGTATTTATAAGTGCACTAATTGGAGTTTCTTTTGGCATAAACAAAACATTTTTGCCACCATTCATTTTTGAGAAAATGGATTTCCCAAAAAAAATTTTTTTTGCTCCATTACTTTTGCACCTGACTGTATTACCATATCGATAGAGAAAAATATAATACATTTAGTAAACAGACATTTTTTGGCTTATACATTATTTCATGAGTTACAAGAAAAACATATTTTCGAACGCCTATATCTTTTTTCTAACTTATCAGATTGCTTAGGATTTGCTTATAAAAAGTTTCTTCTCATCAAGAGCTTTCATGTGATACAAAGATTGACCAATTTGGTTGCCAAATAGCTTCAAAAATAATTCCCCAAAATCGTGTTTTTTAATTTTTTGGACAAAAATAAATAAAAATATTCATGTTGCACAACGGGCTCGAACCTCCACCTTCCTCCTTTCTTTGTTTTTGGTGACTAACACATAATGAATGAATATTTGCAATATGGGTAAGTAAGCTCCAGGGCGGACCGGGTCAGTTTAGTCTGGCTGTTTTAGTCAGGGGGTCGGTTTAGTCTGGGGCCTTATGCTCGTCTCGCGGTTTAGAGCTAAACCACGGTTATCTTAATCACAACTCGAGTTGTGGTTAAGCTTCAAGGTTCAAAAATTAAGTTAAAATAGCGGTCCGGCGGTGCCGATAGGCGCCGCCGGGAAAATTTTTTTTGTTTTAATGCATTTTGTTAAGAAATTTGGTTAAAAAATTTTAAAAAATTGCCCATTTTTACTGGAAAATTTTTTCATTCGGGAGGGGGGGCAACTGCCCCCCCCTTGCCCCCCCCTCCCCTGGTTACGGGCCTGGTCGGGGGGCAAAATGTCGGGGGCCGGGAACCTCGGGGGGTGACATGTCGGGCGTCGGGTCGGGGAATAGGCCCAAAAATGTCGAGGGTCGGGGCTTAACCCTAGTTTGATTAATTAATGCTTTTCACTTCCATTCCAATTTGGTTTGTTTTATTTGGTTTGTCTCTCATTCGGTCGGTCATCTCAACAATTTGACTTATGAAAACTCTTAATATTCTTCGGCAGCGGTTGTTTGACCTGTGCGGGCCCTCCTCCGCTCGTCCATTCGTCCGTCGTGCGATGTTTCCGACGATCGCCCCCCCCCCCACCCCCCTTCCCCCCCACCCCTCCTTTCCCCCTTTCCCCCCCCCCCTTTTTGCTCTTTCCATTCGCTTTCATTTCACTTGTCCCCTTCCCCCCGCTGAGTTCACTTCAGCTGCTGCTTCTGTTGTGTCCCATCATCGGCTTCTCCTCCCTCTCTTCTCCTCCTCTTTTCTTCGCTGTTCGTTTGTCGCTTCATTACATTTCTCGTGGGATGGGAGTGAACAGCGGCGGAATGAATGGGCGGATTTGAGGAATCTTTGCCCAGCAGCTGTGCCCAGCGACAGAATTATCCTCCCTCCGCCTTTTTCTTTACTGTCCTCCCACTCTTTCCGCCCCCCCCCCCCCTCCCATTCGCTTCATTTCTTCTCGGCAAATTGATCAAAAGAGTGGAAAAAGCGACTGAACGGAGACACAAAGCAAAAAGAAGGCGCAAGTGACGGACAAAAAGGGCCCTTTAGACGCTCAAATTTGATCGATCGAAGCCAAACTGACTTTTCCTCGATTGCCCGCGTGAATCTAAAAATTGAAACTGCTTGAAATCTTTGAAAGTTTTGCCAAGGCGAAACGAAAATGTCAAGCATTGTCCGTCAGTCGAAATTTCGGCACGTAAGTGACCGATCGGAAAGCATTTCAACGGCAGGGCTTTTTTGATGATTTGTCTCCTTAAGGTGTACTGTAAGCAGGTCAAACAGGAACAGTGCATTCAGGATGTAAGTGATGAGCGATTTTGAAGGAATATTCATTTCCATCGCTTAAGGTACGCATCACCGAAGTGTCCTGGGACTCGCAGTTTTGTGCTGTTAACCCGAAATTCATTGTGAGTGAATCAAATTGTTGATTCATCCGTTATTTTTCTGCAAAATCCGTTGGATTGTCATGAAAAGTCGGGCGAAATTCTGCCAGACATTAATTGCATTTTGTTTTTCATAGGCAATTGTCAACAAAGGCGCGGGCGGTCCTTTCCTGGTCATTCCGGTGAACAAATCTGGACGCATTGACAAAGTCAGACATTGGCCGGGTGGGGGAGAGATTGGCCCAAAGATGGCATAAGAAATGGAGGAGAGATTGGCATAATGCCAATGGGAATTGATGAACAGATTGGCAACCAAATGCCACTAATGACACTTAATTACATTTTCCCTCTTAAGGAAATACCATTTGTGGATGCTCATAAGGCTCCTTGTTTGGAAGTGCATTGGTCCCCATTCAATGACCACGTGATCGCTTCCTGCTCTGAAGATACCACTGCCAAAGTTCCCCCCCCCCCGTCGATTCGTCGCTTTTCATCCGCTTTTTCCCCGTTTTGCCCAGGTGTGGCTGATCCCCGAGAAGGGCCTTCTCCGCACAATCCATGAGCCCGTCGTGGAGCTGAACGGCCATCAGAAGCGCGTCAACACTTTGGCATGGCATCCGACTGCGAGCAAGTCGAGAAAAATCATTTGGCACAACAAATGAATATTTTATTAACAATTTTGAAGCATTTTAATAACCGCCGGAGGGGAGAACAAATTGTTGTTGTGGAACGTGGGAACTGGCGAAGCACTGCTCGAAGTTGCCGGCCATCCCGACCAAATTTGGAGCGTTTCCTTTAATTACGACGGGAGCAAGTAAATGACAACGAACATAAACGTTTGTTTAATCGTTGTTTATTCGCATAGTTTTGTAGGTTTGTGACCACCTGCAAGGACAAAATGATCCGAATAATGGACTCTCACACGGGTCAGTGGGCATTTGAGCAGCTAATGACAGCCGGCGATATGAAAAAGTGTTGATTGATTTGTTCAGGTGCCGTGATCAGCTCGGGAATGGGCCATGAAGGTGAGAGAGCGGGGAAAGAGCTGAAGACAAATGAGTGCAATGATTGGAAATTTAATGATTGGCTAATGAATGTCGGCAAATTGCGCAGGTGTCAAACCGCAACGAGCAATTTTCACGAAGGACGGGCGCGTGTTCAGCACCGGATTCACCAAGCGATCCGAGCGATTGTATGCTCTTCGACACCCGGACAATTTGTCCCAGCCGATAATGCAAGACGAGTGAGTAACAAATTGGTGGTTCAGTACCAAGAACAATGCTTTCAGATTGGACACGTCCAATGGCGTGCTGTTCCCGCTGTACGACGAGGACTCGGGACTGTGTTATTTGATGGGAAAAGGCGACTGTGCCATTCGTTACTACGAAATCAACGAAGACCCGCCGTACGTCCACTACATTAACACGCACACAACCTCGGAACCCCAGCGGGGATTTGCCTTTATGCCGAAACGGGGAATGAATTCGTTGGAAAACGAAATCAATCGGTGAGACAAAGGGACGAAAAAAGAATGGAAAATGCATTTAGCATTTACAAAGTGACCACAAAAGGAGTCGTTGACATTCTACAATTCTTTGTGCCTCGGAAATCCGATCTGTGGCAAGTAAATGAATTTTGGACTGAAAATGCCTTTCAATAACAAATGCTATGCTTTGCCAAGGCCGACCTTTACCCGGACACGCGCAGCTTAATACCCGCGTTGACAGCCGAAGAATTCGTTGGCGGCAAAAACGCACCGCCAAATTTAATTCCGGTGAACCCCGAGGCGGCAAAGGCGGGGCCAAAAGTGCAAGTGGCAAAAAAGGCGAACATTTTGGCACAAATGCCACCGTGAGCAAATGAAAAGTTGACAGTTTAAAGAAAGCGAGACTCCATTAAGCCAACAAGAACATCCGCCAGAACCGCCGATGCAAAGGCCGGCGCCCCCTCAGCAGCAGCGAGCCGCGCCGGTACGCCACGACGAGGAAATGGGCATCGTACGAAGCCAACGAAGAGAGCCATCGCCGCCGGAACAGCAAGCGCCGGCCCCGAGACAGCAAGTGAATGGACTGGGGATGGGGAGGTGGGCACAGTGCATGGCATTCTCACAAATCAGGTCCAATTGCGGTCGAGGGAGGCCAGGGACGACACGGGCGGCTCTCAAACGGCGGGCCAACGACGCGCCGCCGCGGAATTGGACAGAATTCGAAGGGAACAGAACAGAAGCGGGGCCGGAGAAGCGGACGGACAAAGCACCGCCGCAACGACACCGAACGCATCTCGAAGGCCGAGCAATTCATCCGCTGCCGCGGTGATTAGCTAATAAATCATTATTAGCGAATGACCCATTTAAATTTAAATTTTTAGATCAGTGGAAGCGTTGAAGACGAATTGGCCAAAATTAAAGTGGTCTTACGACAGCACGAGAGGAGGATCCGATTGCTTGAGGTCGAATGGCATTAATGCGGGAAAACAAATTAAAAAAAACAATTCAGGACCAATTGGCGGATGCCAACATGGCCAATGCTTATGGAATATGAAAATGGATGGCCATGTAAAAGGAATGACCCGCCGAAGGGATGCTAAGGAATAGAATGCACAAATTGCTCACACACATAAACGAATTAGGTGGCATATTGTCCCAGTTTTTGGAAAATGAGTCTCAATTAACACTACCAATTTTATATTTAGCAAAATTTATGAATAAACTTTCAAAATGAGTGAAATTCTGAAAATAATCAACGATCAACAAAAATGATATCATTAACAATTGTATCGTTTCCGTCCATGTTCATCCGCTTGAGTCCTCCGAGGAAGTGCCCTCCGTCGGCTTCGGTGCCGGCTTTTTGGCCGTTTCCGCCTCTTTCTGCTGCTTCTTCGTAGTTGCCCTCGCCAACACTTTGCTTTTTGCCGGCGTTTCTGCTTCGCTGTCGCTTGTGTCTTCCGTGGTGCGTCTTTTCAGCTCCGTTTTCCCAACGGCTGCTTTCCCCGGCGTCGCTGTCGATGGTTTCGCTGCGGTCGTTTGCACTTCGCTGTCACTCGTTTCGCTTGATGAACTTTTGTTGCGTGTCCTCTGTGGCTGGGTTGGCGTTTTGCTCGGCGTCTTTGTTATTTTCGTCCCATTTCCGCCCCCATTCTCTGTGTCCATCGGTTGCACTTCCTCTTTCTAGAAAATATTTTTTATTCGAAAATCCTATATATAATTTATCCTCCTTTTTAAAAGATGGAAGTTGAATGACTAGGCTATAATAAAAGTATAGAAATCCGAGTGCCTTTTATGCCATCATCCTTTATTATAGCTCTTTTTAATTGAAAAGGGAAAGCCAAAGGATGCAAATACCAATAGGTGTTGTTATGAATTTTATAATTGCTAAAAAGTGGCTTTCTTTAAATATAGTTAAATGTGTGATAGTGAGTTGTGACATGCCTTCACTTTCGATAGGGAATAGTCCATCATTCCGGGCACGTATCCCTTTGGAGTGCTCTCGTTCGGTTTCCCATGTTTGTCCAGCAGACCATCCTTGATCATGGCTTTTTTCTTTGACGCCACCGGGCCGAGTCCCCATTTGCGCTTAAAAGGTAAATATTTAATTTCTTGTTGAAATTTTGGCTTTTCCGTGTTTATACCTCCTCCCAACGCCTAACGGCACGACACAAACGGTCCCTCTTCCTCTTTTTCCCAAAACCTTTTGTTTAAAACGGCGTACAAAAAATTTCGCACACGAAGCAAAAAGGGTAAAAATTGTCAATACCCTGACCAAACCAAAATCCTGGGCAATCACAAACATAAAAAATACTCCCGCCTCAACAATTTTAACTCTAACCGCATAAGTGTCGCGTTCCATAATGACACGTTTAATCTTTGCCACCACTCCGTGATCAGTGATCGCTATCGTCGAAGTGGTCATCAGAGCAATCGCTAAACATTCATTTGGTCAGTAGCACAACCATTTGAATAATTAGCCCACCAATGCAAACAGCTTCCCCTTTGGTGGTCACAATCACAATCTCTTCGTTTATCTCAATTCCATTCTCATAACGAAGTATGCCGGGTATCAATATTTTGGCACCATAGCAAATGGCATTTATCTTAAACAATCGTTGAATGCTTTTGACTGTAATAAAAGTCAAACTCACCGAACTGTCCTTCACCACGATGCGTTTGTGCTGAACCAAAAGTGCCTCCAACGGACGAATTATTCTCCGCAAATAACTTTCGTCTTTGTGCTGGTCGTACAAATACTGTGCGTCCATAATGTCGTGCAATGTGACGATGTGGTCATTTTCCCCAGTCACTCCCGACCGTACACGTCGCAATTCTTGCATTTGCGCCCCGACTCCCAGCATCAGACCGAGATGGACAATGTGAGTACGCACGTAAGTGCCCGCCTCGCAGCTCATCCAATAAACGCCCATTTGCTGGGATGGACTGTACTCGATGAGTTTGCATTCGTACACCGTACGAATGCGCAGCTGACGCTTTACGGCGGAAATGAGCGGCGGGCGTTGGAACAGCGCACCAGTCAGCTAAAATCGAAAATATCTATAAACTATTCACTTTTATATGTAATTCAGGCACCTTATCCAATGCCTGGCGTATGGTCTTCACAGATTCAACTGGGTTGTGCAGTTTGAAAATGGCGACGTATTCTTTGCCAGCATTTTGTTGAGACTTTGCCAGACGAGTGGTGCGGTCGATGCACACAACGAGAACACCGGAAACCTATCACAGAAAAAAAGAAATTGCAAATAGGGGTTTACTATGGATAATCAACATTTTTTCCATTCATAAACAAAATTGTTTTGTATTACTTTTGGGTCCAACGTGCCGCTGTGTCCAGTCTTTTTGACACGCAAAATTCGCTTAACCCACGCAACCACTTCATGACTCGACGGATTGGAAGGCTTGTCCAAATTGAAATATCCAGCCGAAACATACTCCTTGATGTCGCGCTTCAACGGAGAACAGCCCTCCACGAGAGGAGTGTAATGGCTAGTCCGTATGTTCAGTTTGTCAAAATTCTTGAAAGCACCATTTAAATTTATAAAAACAAAAGTGCCTAGACTTTTTACCTTTAAAAGAAGGGGCCAACCCTCACTGAGTGCTTTGGGCTCCTCGTTGGATGGTTTAAGCACATAATCTCCACCATTCGGTTGTTCATCCTATTTATTTATGATATTTTACTTTTTTCATTAAGGATAATGGCCTAATTTGACAAAATAACAGTGCAAACCTCGACCACCAATTCTCGCGATTTCTTTCCCATTTCTTTAGAATTAGTGTAAATTTAGCTATAATATATATTTTTGAAAATATCGTTTATAAGGAAATATTTATGTTTTTTGTAAGGCAATGGTTCGGGTCTCTTGCCAATCAAGCTTCAGTATAAAATGTAAACTCCTACAAAAAAGTCAGATTTTTTCATTTTTAAAATTTAATATAATGCCAAGAGCGGTAAATTCAAAATGATAAGTTGTCTAGCGAATGTAAAAAATATGTCTATTTCAAAACAATATACCTACCTACCTACGTAGTACGTACCCTAGTAATTGTCCATTTTCAAAATTAATGTTTGTCTTACATTAAGCTTATCATTTTCTTCTATACTCTTTACTTTTTCATTTTTTCAATTTACTTAGCATTGCTCAAATTTTTTTTTACTATTTAGCACTTTTGAAAAGTTTCAAACTGAATTTTGCTCATATTTTTGCATAAATGAACCAAGAACAAGACAATATCCCAACTTTCAAGCTTGTATTGGTTGGTGACGGTGGTACCGGAAAGACCACTTTTGTGAAGCGCCATTTGACTGGAGAATTCGAGAAGAAATATATCGGTGTGTCAAAATAATAACCGCGATTCTTTAATTTTGTCGTTTAGCTACGCTTGGTGTTGAGGTCCATCCCCTCACTTTTCACACTTCGCGAGGTCAAATCCGATTCAACGTTTGGGACACAGCCGGCCAGGAGAAGTTTGGTGGACTTCGTGATGGGTATTACATCCAAGGTTAATGAATTAGGAATCACTTTTTTATTCAAACATCATATATTCTTAGGCCAATGTGCCATTGTCATGTTCGACGTGACCGCCAGAGTCACATACAAAAATGTGCCGAATTGGCACCGCGATTTGGTCCGAGTTTGTGAGAACATCCCAATTGTGCTGGTGGGGAACAAAGTGAGAATTCAACGGGTCTACTTACTTAACCATCAATAAATCTCGCCTCCCTTTAGGTGGATGTCAAAGATAGGAAAGTCAAGGCGAAAAGCATCACTTTTCACCGCAAGAAAAATCTCCAGGTTCGTTTTTTGTCTATATTCATCATAAAGCAGTATCGTCTTTGTAGTATTACGACATTTCCGCAAAGAGCAACTACAATTTCGAGAAGCCCTTCCTTTATCTGGCACGAAAGCTGATCGGCGACCCCAACCTCGAATTCGTGGCTATGCCGGCACTCGCTCCGCCCGAAGTACAAATGGACCCCGCTTTGGCTGCCAAATACGAGCAAGAAGTGGCCGAGGCAGCAAGCGCTGAACTCCCGGACGATGATGAGGACATTTGAAAAGATGGAAGGACGGCTGGGACAGCAATTTCCGAACAGACAAAGTTATGTCCATTGTTTTAACTGATTGTTTGATGAGTAAAGGAAAGCGAATGAATCGGGATAGAATTTTGTAATGTTGACTAAATTTCCCTAGAACATATTACTCAGGAAATGACAAAACGTTTGCTTATCCTAAGGATATTTTCTTTCGCTATATCAACGACGATCTGCAATAAATAATAATATGACAAGTGCGATCGGCAGAAAGATGATATAGTTCTTCATTCTCTTCTTCCTCTCTTCCTGTTCCCGTTTCTGTTTGTCTCTTTGCAGTTCGTCAAACATTGGAATTGTCGCGCTTCGCCTTCGTCTCTCCATAACTTCGTCATGCAGTTTCTTCTCCAAGTTTTCTCTTTCCAACGCTAACGGGCTTTTATATGATTTCGAAGATTGGTGAGATGACCAGTAAAATTCGGATTTTGTATTCGCCCGGGCCCAGTCTTTGAACGTCTGCCGTCTCCTGAAATGAAACAAAATTCAATGCTTGAGCCAACAATTTTACCGGTTTTCTCGTTGGAAGTGCTCGAAATCTCTGAAATCGATGTCCAAGTCGGTCCAATCTTTATGCCCTCCTGCAGGTCCCATGTTTATATGGTTGGAACGAGTCCGTCTGAAATTTGGCGTTCTGCCGAAATGGGCTTGCGGTTTCGGAGCAGTGAGCGTATCGTAAATTTGTCTTTTCTCTTCGGAACCAAGCACTTCGTATGCATCAGTTATCTAAGGAAAGACGCTTGGTTTTAAAACAATATAATAAATTAAATTTCTAAACAAAAACATTTCCTGACAAAGCACTATCATTTGATTAAAAATGTAATCGTATAATTCTTACATTTTGAAACGCCTCGGCTGCTTTCGTTTTATCCTTGGGGTTCATGTCAGGATGGTGTTTCTGTACGACAAAATAACAAGTCTTTAAGCTGACACTTTAAAGGTTCGCCCACACTTTGGTCAGCTCAAAAAATGCCGTTTTGATATCCTTTGCGCTCGCATCACGAGACACTCCCAAAGTTTGGTAATGATTTTTGTGGGCAGCAACATCATTGTGGCGGTTATTTGAAGTTGAATGAGAGAATGACAAGCACCGGTGGATGTACAGTCCAATAAGACAATGGGTGCACTTTTCAGGGTAAAAACTGAAGGGGAGGGACGGAACGCGCACATTGGACATCTCCAACAAACGGACTGAAAAGGAGGACAGAAAAAGGACGGATTAATCAAAGGAATAAATAGCACATGAAAATTAAAGCAAAACACTTTCAATGGCTAACAAAACCAAGGGTTTTATTTGTTGGTAAATTTATGTCGTAAATAAAACAAATGTAAAGGCGAGGAGTGTAATTATTCAAAATGGATCACATCAATACAATCTCCATCCTCCAACCCAAGCGAATTAGGCGTTTCATCATCAGCGATCATTTCTGAAATGAATTCTAACTTAAAAATTTTATTGGATAATTAATCCTTCTATATTTAATAAGTTTTGGATTTTATCCGATTTACCAATTGAACCCAAAAGGAAGCGCGTCTTGGCAGGATCCAACCCATGGTCAGTGCAAAATAGCTCCTTCAGTGAAGCGAATGTTGCATCCTTAGAAATAATTTTTGCTTTAAAATGCCTCTCCCTCGCTGAACTTCTCTTTAAACTTACCGGCAAAACGCGTACGATGGTCGGCCTCTGTCCCTTCGTTTGGTATTTAAGTGCGAGCCTTTTCCCTTCATTCTCTTCGAGGTCCTCAAATGCGTCCAATTCAATTTCATCGCATTTTTCCGATAGTCCCAATGTCCTCGGCGTGTCCTTCGGATCACAGCGTTTGTATTGTTTTGTGTACAAATTCACGCGTTTCGGGTCGACATTCGTCCTTTCAGCGAATTCATCGATTACATTGAGCAAAGGCTCATTCTAAGAAAAACCCAGTATATTTAATTGTTGCAATAATTGGTACTTTTGCAGATAACAATCCCCGATTTGGTTACATTTGCGGAACCCCCAAAACCAAAGGGGACCTTTAGCAAGAAAAAAAATTTCATAACAAATCGTGCAAACTTGTTATTCATGAGTTTTCAATTCGTGATCAACTCTATGAACAAATTTTCACGAGTTTATTTACCGGAATTGCCATCTACAAAATAACCAACCAAATCACAGAAGAAAATCTTTTGTTGTCCTTTGGATGAAATGTTTATTCTGCAAACATTGGTCAAAAACGATGGATTGGTTCGCAAAGGTGAGGCGCATTCCGTCGTTGAGTAAGTTTCAGTCACTAAATCTAAGTTCAGAATCAGTCTGCGCCTGAATTGGACATATTTTCGGACCCATGAACACTCCTTCCCTAATAATTGTATTTATTTAAATATAAAACGTATAAAAAGCGTTGCAACTTACGATCAACAACAGAGTTTACGGAAGTGTCCGCAATTTGAACCAAACAAATCTCAGGATCGACTTCAGCCCGCGAAATTAATTGTTCAGATAATGGACAAGATGTGAAAACTAAAGTAGTATTTTTTATTGCTCAAAAAGAAAATCGTTTCATTCTCCAAACCCTCAACATCCGATGGTTCTGAAGAGACTTTCTTCGTTGTGCTTTTCCCATTTTTAGTAATCTCTTTGCCACTTTTGCAATCATTTCTTCGTAATGCCAATGCTGCCTTCGCTTTGTATTTGGAAAAATTGTTGTAATATTCGTCGTCGGAACTGCTACTTTCACCATTACAAACCGAAGGAATCATCTATGAAAAGGAAAGTGTGATTAATTTAGATAACTGTTTTCGCTTTTTGATCAGTTTTTTAGATGCAGACAAACTAAGGAATTCATTTCTTTTTAAATTTTGCCAATTTGCATTATATGTATATTGCTTCAAAAAAAAATTAACAAAATTTAAAATTTCCAAATTTATTAAACCCTTTGCTTCTTAAAATTATAAATAAAAATTGTATTTTCTTTTAATTTATCCTAGAATAAGTTTAATTAAATTGCCATTTGCCCTTCAAAATGTCAATACTCGAAAAAATACAAGAGATCGAAAATGAGGTAATTAATCAAAATGGTTCTTTTTGTTATTATGTGAATTTCAGATGGCGAGGACGCAAAGGAATAAGGCGACGATGGTAGGCATAGATGAATTTTATTTCGTCTCAATTAATTAACATTAATAGGAGCTAACAAACTCCAAATTTTGACCAAACTAAAAAGTTTAATTTTATTTTCAAGGTTTTTAAATTTAAATTTTATCTTGTTAAGCACTAAGAATTTGATAAATTGACTAAGTTACATGTCATCTACAACGAACAAAAATTTTGCTTTTTTGGTGTAAAAAGTTTGCTAATTTTTTTGACCAAACTCTATTTAAATTCATATTTTTTAAACAATTTAGGAACGAATTTAATGTCTCATTTTAAAGCTGATCATCAGATATTACATAATTTTGTTTTCATTAGCAACTTTTAAAAAGAAAAAACAAAAAGCGATCATTTTTTTGTGATAAGACCTAATATTACAATCTAATATTACTTGGCTTAACTGGACAAAATTAAAAGAATATTAATATTTACTGACAAAATACTGATTCTCATGCGAATTTGTTTTAAGGGTCATCTTGGCTTACTGAAAGCACGATTAGCCAAATTACGACGAGAATTAATCAGCCCCAAAGGTTTAAAATCAATTCCCAGTAAATTATTTAATTTTTATTCCTCCGTTTAGGTGGCGGGGGAGGCGGCGGCGGCGAAGGGTTCGACGTGGCGAAGACAGGCGACGCACGGATTGGATTTGTCGGTGAGTTTATTTTTATCAAAAAAAACTAATTTATCACAAAAACAATGGTCAATTACAATATACAAAACAGCAGTTGAATTGTTTAAACAATGAGTGAGCTGATCCATTCGCCGTTTGTCAGTCATTCAAAATTATCTCTGGCGTTGCGTTGTTCCTGATTTTTGACGAGTCGTGCCTTCCCCCCGCCGGTGATTCCAACAGTCTTTCGTAGTGGTGTCTGTCCAACATGGCTTTCTCCGTCGTCCCGTCTCCCTCTGAGCTGCTCCTCTGTCCCCCTCTGTCCTCGCCTTTTCCGTTTGACATTCGTCCTTTGCTTGGCCATTCCTTCTCTTCCTTCAATGGTTGGTAAAGTGCGTCTTCCTCGTCCGTCTCTTCCTCCTCCTCTCCCTCCGCCTCGTCCGTTCCGCTTTCGCTTGGAATTGCCCTCTCTCTGTTGTTCCTCCTCAACACAATGAGCAATGGCTTCTCCTTCCCCCTGTCCCCTGCTTGTTGTTGTTGCTGCTGTTGTTGGTGTTCGTCTCCCAATGGGTCCGGCGTGTCTTCCCTTCCCTCCTCATTGTTCGTGCCCTCTTCCCCTTCCTCCTGCTCCATTTCGTTTACACTTCCCCTTCGCGAGAGTGGCCTTTCAAACGGGTGGTCTTCACTAATTGCGCTTAGAAATGCGCTTCCTTTCGCTGGCGACTGATTTCTTTCGTTCTGTCGTTGTTTTTCAAATGGTAATTCGGCTTCATTCTGTTCGTCATTGAGAACCACAGATGGGATATTGTCACTGATTGAAAGGCGTTTGTCGACGCTTTTTTCTGTTGGCGACCGTTCGGGGAATTGGAAGCCCTGAAATCCGCCCGCGGTTCCGTCGTCGTCTGACGAAAAAGGCGAGCGCGGGGAACGAACTTGCAAATTCTGTCGTTTCAAACGCTGTATCTCTATCTCAAATTCGTCGTCGATTCCTTCTTTTGGCAATTGCGAGTGATCGCAGATGAAAATGTTTTGGTAGGGACGTGGCGACGGCTCTTCCGTTAACGTTCGGTCGGCTAAAACTGGTCCCGGTGGTGCTTCGCTGGAACATTTTGACATTTTCTTTCCACGTTTTGTCTTCTTCGAGCTGTTCATTGAATCTCTGCTGCACAAAGACTTCGATTTTACGTGGCCATTCGACAAATCGTAATTGGTAAAAAATTTCTCAGTGCATGTTCCATAATTGCGAGTGCCCTTTTTTTCCTCTTCTGCTGCTGCGGACGATGACTGATTTTGACGTTTCATTCTTCTGCGGGCCTCTCGAAGTAAACTGAAAGAAAATCGAATTATAAAAATTGACGCAGTCTTCGGCATTACCAAATCTGTCTGATTGCCGCAATTGTACAACAAAAGACCATCGAAATGCCAATCACGCCAATCATGATCAGCAATCTGAATTTAAGCAAGTGACAAGTGAGTGAGAGAGAAATGGTGGCTTTTACTTGGTATTGTCCACCAATTCATTCGGTTTCTCGATCACTTCAATGCCAAATTGTTCAATTCTGATCCCTCCGAGAACCCGTGAAAGGGGCGCAATTTGTGCCGACAGAATATATTTCACTTTTGTTGGATTGAATGTTGTTGCGGTGTTTAGTTGAAAAGTGTTCATCCTTTTGACAACAACAAAAGCGATTTCCGTCCGCGCTTTTCCGGGAGGGAAAGTCACTCGGAGAATGGCAATGCTTTCTCTTGAAAACACCGGCTCGTCGTAAATGACCGCAGTCGTCCTATTGTTTATTTCGACCAAATTCGATGATAACCGAAGGTCATCGGCCAATGTTCCGGGACATTCTGTCGGCATATTATCACAATACTGACTCAGAATTCTCGCAATTCGTCGTCGTAAATATTGCTCATACGTTTCGTTTGTGTGGAGCATTGAATTCAGATTTATGCCACGCATTACAATGCTCACAACTTCAAGCTGTTTGCCCTAATTTGTCAAAAACTTTTTTAATCGGAATTTTGCTGCATTTGGCCACTTTTACCTGTATAAATTTATGACATGGTAAATATTCGCTGTTGTCCAAATTTCCTTTCGATCGGTTGCAAATGCATTCAAATTCACTTTCCAAATTGCACAAAAGATCATTCCGAATTGCCATCGCTGCTTTTTTGATGGGTAAATTTGCAGTCCAAAGTTTTCCGGGCAAAGAAACGACGAAAATTAAAATAAAACAATTAATTAAAAGGGAGTTAGAAGCAAATTTTGTTGTAGTAAAGCTCTTTTTGTCGTTGTTGCTATCACATTTTGCTGCTGCTTCGCCAAAATTCTTTTTTTCCGTTGAAATGCCCATTTCGCAGTCGTGACAAATTGAGGCGCTTTCTTTCTTCTCACCTCCGTCGCATTTTCGATTTTCTAAATATTGACGTGTGGTTGTTAGAATTAAAATGAGGGAAAAGCCTTTGGTTGGCGGAAAAGGACACAAAGCAAGAAAGTCTTCTCCCCCCCCCCCCCCCCTGCTGTCACATCCTTCCTTCTTTCTATGTGTCTGTTTTCGCTCACTCAAATTTAAGACGTAAAAAGATGGAAAGTGAGCGTCTGTCAGCGGTTGGCGAACTTCGACGGATTATTCTTACGGCTCAGTGAATGGCGGGCAAATGGGACAGATCCGGCAGGGTGGACAGCTGAGATAGGCAAAAAAATATAAGCGAACGACATGCGAGAAGGACCGCAGAAAGAGGGAGAGGGGGGGGGGGGGGGGGAGCGGAGAGAGGGGAGACGCGGAGGGACGGGGGGGGGGGGGGCTTCACCCTCTCGAGAATACCCCCCCCCCCCAACTCTTTTGCTCGGGAGCAAGTGCAAGAAGCCACCTCTCACGTATTGGCGAAGAGAGTGCGGCATTGAATGAGCAGAAATGGGGCTAATGGGAGGCGGTAATGGAAAAGGAAAAGGGGCGGTCGATGGACCTGCGTTATTTGATAGCGCATATTCACGGCAGGAGCACAATTGCTTTTTTAGTTCCTCGGCTCATTTGCCAGCTGAATATGCATTCCCTGGCAAAACAAAGCTGCTAATGGACAGTCCGTCCAATGCGTCCGCCACTCATTCCAAATTCCTTTTAATTGATTTTCTCCTTTTGTTTCATTGGCCTTAACCACCAAAAATGCTTCTCTCAAGGCTATTGTTTGGTTTCCCCATTATACCATAAATTATTGCAATTAGTGCCAACATTAATCCTCTGCTATTTATTTGCTTCTTTAGGTTTCCCCTCCGTTGGCAAATCGACCCTTTTGTCCAATATTTCCGGTGTCAATTCCGAAGTTGCGGACTATGAGTTCACCACTCTCACCACTGTTCCGGGACTCATACGGTACAAAGGTGCCAAAATTCAGCTGCTGGATTTGCCAGGGATCATTGAGGGTGCCAAGGACGGCAAAGGGAGAGGTCGTCAAGTGATCGCCGGTCGGTTGGCCTTGGCAAAAGGAAATTTCGCATTCATTGGTTGTCTTAATGTTCAGTTGCAAGGACATGTTCACTGATTCTGATGGTTCTCGACGTGACAAAGCCGTTAAAGCACAAGGAACTTTTGGAGTACGAATTGGAGGGATTTGGCATTCGATTGAACAAAACGCCGCCAAACATTTCGTTCAAACGGAAAGACAAAGGCGGACTGAATTTGACCACTTTGGTGGGGGGACACACACAGCCGTCAATTTATTGGCATTTCCAATTCGAAGGTGCCCCAATCGGAGTTGGACACGGACACTGTGAAAACCATTCTCAGCGAATATCGCATTCACAACGCGGACATTACGCTGAAATACGACGCGACCACGGAGGATTTGATCGATGTGATTGAGGGGAATCGGTAAAAGAAGAGATCCGTCGTTTGTGCATTTTTAATGGATGGATTTGCTCACAGAATTTACATTCCCTGCATTTACGTGCTGAACAAAATCGACCAAATTAGCAGTCGAAGAGTTGGACATTCTTTACACTGTGCCGCATTGTGTGCCAATCTCGGCACATCACAAATGGAACTTTGACGATTTGTTGGAAAAGATTTGGGCCTATTTGAATTTGATCAGAGTGTGAGCGAGGGACCCCCTTCTGACTTTTTGATTTATCAGTTAATAATTTAAGTTATACAAAGCCGAAGGGCCAATTGCCGGATTATAACGCACCGATCATTTTAAACGCAGAAAAAAACTTTCTCGACGATTTATGTAACGTTTAATTTATTTAAATACATATTATTAAATGAATTTGCTAATTAAGGTATGAAAATTCACAAAAGTCTGTCAAAGGATTTCAAATGGTAAAAAAATTTTTTTGATTTTGTGAAAAATCGGAATTAATTGTTCGCTTAAGTGCCCTCGTCTGGGGAAGCAGCGTAAAACACAACCCGCAAAGTGTGGGCAAAACCCATTTGCTGAACGACGAAGACGTTGTCCAAGTGATCAAAAAGTGAGGGAAAGGCACCACCGAACGCGGCAAAGAGAGAAGCGCCAAAAGAGTGCCCTCCTAATTGATCAATTAATTAATTGTGTTTTCGTTCCGTTGTTTTTATTTGCTTTTTGTACATTTATTTTTTACGAAAATAAAAAGCAACAAATTAACAAATTGTTGGCACTTTCTGATTTCATTTCATTTCTTTTGCTAATTATTTTTGTAAATTTCTTTAATTCGCTGTCTTTTCCCTTTTCGAATGTCCGCTGTTTCTCCGTCTTCCGTTGTCCATTTGGGCCTTCCCCGCCCGGTCGATGCGTCCCAACTTTTCTCTTTGGAACGCCATTTCCTCCCCCTGGGCAAATGCGGCGGTCACCCCGCGTGGCTTAACCCCGCCACCATTCCGCAAAGTGCGGAATTGGCATGCCAAGTGAATTATTTGCCCAAAATATGATTAACCTCCCTCCTCCCCCTTTTTTGGGTTTGCGGTTCTCCGATGGCATTTCTGCTGCAAGTTTATTGTCCCGACGAACCTTCCCACGCATTCCATCGCACCATTTTCATTTTCGTCTGTCGGAAAGGGAATTGTTCAAAAGTTGGGACTCTTTCATTTATTTTCTCCCAATTAATTTATAAATGCCATTTCTCTTTCCATCAGATAAATGCCGCCCCAAATTTCGCCGCCTTTCGTTGCCAATTGTCCCGTGAAAATGCTTTTTTCTCCGCTGAGTCGGCCCTTTGTCCGTCCGTCGTCGGCGAAGTGTCCGACCCTTTCTTCGACCCCTCCCTTTTCGCGCGCCTTTGCGTGGTCTGCGGTTGTCGCGCCGCCAGCCGATGCGCGCGCTGTGCCCGGCGATGGTATTGTGGCAGAGAGCACCAAATAATTGTGGGAAATGGAGGAAAAACCATGAAATTGTTTATTTGTTTAAGGATTGGAATACGGCACATAAAGGCAAATGCGAACAGAAGTCGACAGAAAATGGGGCGACGGCGAAAGACTGGCGACGAGGGGGACGGTAATTAGTGACAATTAAGCACTAATTGATGGCATTGAAAAGGCAATGAATGCACCCTTTAGATTTTGCATTCCAATCAATGAAAAGTGCCGAGAAAGCCGAACTGCGCCAAAGGCACGGCTTCACCCTCAAAGAGTTTGGCATCGAATTGGAGGCGGAGGAGGAGGAAAAAAGTGGGGACGGAGAAGAGAACGAAGGGGACGAAGAATCGGAGGAGGAAAGCGAAAGTGGAGAAGAGGGGGAGGCGGAGGAGAACAGACGGAAAATGGCCGAATTTGAGGTGCCAAAGCCATGGGACGAAACAGAAAATGAAATTCGGAATTGTTAAGAAAATGGCGGAAGCGAACGGAGTGAGTGCCCGCGACGTGGACGGATTGGAAGAGAGTCGCCGCGACGGCGCCTTCGCCCGCTTCAGCGCGGCGCTCGCCCTTCGCCCCGAGCAAATCCTCCGCTACCGCCGCGCGGGTGTCCCTTTGCTCGCCACGGACCATTCGCCCGGTCCACCGTCCGTTGTGCCCGCGTGCGAACGATGCGGCGAACCGCGACAATTCGAAATGCAATTGATGCCTAATTTGGTGGCACTGATGGAATTGGACTCGGTGGGACAAAGCGTCGATTGGGCCACGCTTTTGGTGTACACTTGCGGAGACAGCTGCCCGGGGGAAGAATACGCGAGGGAATTCGTGTTCAAGCAGGACTTTGTCATCCCAGCAGAAACGGAGGAAAACGGAGCAAAAACGAAAGAGCGAAGGAAATGAGAAAAAGAAAGCGTTGAGGGGAAGGAAATGTTGTTGATTGTTGTTGTTGTTATTATTCACTTTTTTAAATATTGCCAGATAAAATGCTGTTTTTTCATTGTGTTATTTTAAATTGTTAAAATTACGGTAGGCCAGGCCCATATTCAAAAAACAGAGAAGAACCGATTCCTCAGCTTTCTACTGGTGAACAGGGTCATGCCACAAACTCAAAAATAGAAAAGTGTTGTTTAATATGAATTTTCACGTAACCAATAAGTTTTAGAGGATTTTTGTAGGTCATTTGTACATGGGTAAATTGAGATGTCCTTTGTACTCGCATACTTACGGACCTCCTATCAGAAAATTTCCATACCTTATATTTTTTTCCAAATTTGCCCCTTTTGTGTGTAAAAAAGAAAAGGTAACACATCCGGTGGGATTCGACGGTGCACCCCAAAACTACGCCGAGACATAACTCCGCCGAGGCAAAAATTTTCAAACTTAAAATATTTCAAGAGAAAAATCTTAGAAAAATTTTCCAGCGATTTTTTTGAAATTTTTGAAAAAAATCGCTGGAAATTTTTCGAACGAATTTTCAAAGAAAAATTTTTTCTAAGATTTTTTTCTTGAAATTTCTAAGTTTGAATTTTTCTAATTTTTTCTTGGCGGAGTTCGACCGGCGGAGTTTTGTCCTGCTCCGTGGATTCGAATCGCCATGGGATGCGTATTCAGAAACAGAACACCTTTCTTAAGAAAGTCCATAATTTACACGATGACATTTGTCATTTGCGAAATCGTTTGAACAAAGGGTGTCTCTCCTCGTTGTTTCTCTTTGCCCCGCCCTTTTGCATCACTGTGTAAGAGACGGCATTTGCCCCTGAGAAAGCCGCCATGTCCGCCTCTTTCCGCACGGCCTAAAAGTGCCATTTCATTGTCAGTGCCATTCGCATTATCCCCCGGCTTGCCCTCGTCTGTCCGCTTCCGTCCAGCATTTCCTCCTTCACTTCCTCTTCCATTGTGTCCGCGTCGGACGCCTGCAGCACTTGGCTCAACAGCTTCAACTGCTCGTCTTTGCTGCCAAAGTCCAGCATTTCCTTGGCCATGTCCGGGAATTCGTTGACCACCTTAGAGAAGCTGACTCAGTCGATGGCTTTGATGAATTTGTTTACCCATTCCCTCCATTAAACTTTCATTAGCCTTCCGTTGGTCATTTCCCTTTGCTCATAATCCAATGCAAATTCCAAGCGAAACCTTTTTGAACGTTCCCAAAAAGAGACGCCCAGAGTTTTTGCTTGGACCCCACCCTTGGATATCGTTACTCACAAGACTTTTTCAGGTTTTTTTTGGCTTTCCGCAACATAGAGGTCATGGGAGATTGAATGGGGCAAGTTTTGTGTATTTTTTACCAGGTCCGGTTCTATACTATAATTGTGTATCTCGACAGTTAAAGCAATGCATGAGAACCCCCTTTTGTTTGTTTTTGGTGTCCCATCCTTCCCAGTTGGGAGCAGGACAAAACGTCGCTGCCGAAACGTCGCCGGGACATAACGTCGCCGCAAAATTTTTTAAAATTTTATAAAAAAAATTATCAAAATTTTTTTAGTTACCCAGCCTGTTCGGAAAAAATTCTAGAAAAATTTAAAAAAAAATTTTTAGTGACAAACTCAATGAAAAAAATTTTTTTTCAAGTTTTTAACAATTTAGTTTTTATTAGCGCTTAGATTTTCAAAAAAGCTAAAATAATTTTAAATTTTCTTAAAATTTTAAAAAATTTTTAATTTTTTTTGCGGCGACGTTATGTCCCGGCGACGTTACGGCGGCGACGTTTTGGGGTATACCCTTCCCATTTATCCCCCACCTTATAAGCGTATCCCTGGTTGACCAAAAAGCGTTGTCTTTTTCTCGAGTAGTTCATCTCCACCGTGTCTTGTGAGACCAGTGAATAAAAGTAGGCGTTGAACGCGTCTTTGGTGTGCTTTTTGGCCCTCAGAATTCGGCCCAACCTTTGGGCTTCTTGTCTCCGGGATCCGCCGTGGGCACTGATTTGAATGAGAACATTCGCCTCGGGCAAATCGAACGAAGTGTCGGCCACCTAAAGACAGACGCAAAAGCATAAATGAGAAACGCAAGTTGAAAAGGACCACACTTTTGAGACGAAGATGGTGTTCACTTTCGGATTGTATTGGAAATTCTGCAGAATTTTCATCCGTTCCGCTTGGGACGTGGCGCCGAACAAATAGGGCTTACTCATTTGGATGGCGAACCTTTTCAGGGCGAAAACGTTGTCCGAGAAGACGATAATCTGAAAACGGGGCAGTGGAAAACGAAAATTGGGAAAAACAAATGCCGACTTTGTCGTTGCGCCGTTCGTGGAATCGGATGAGATATTGGCAGACTCGGTATTTGTTCGGGTTCATCACGGCCAACAACAGTTTGCGGTTAATGCTCGACTTCAAATAATAGTCGAAGAATTCCGCCGTCATCGGACACCAAACCTAAAACCATCAGATAAACTCATTGCCAACCAACAAATGTCCTTTTGTACCTCAGCACATTGCACTTTGGCGATATGCCCGGCCTTTTGCAATTCCATCCAATTGGCCTCGTAAATCTTTGGCCCGATCAAAAAGTTCAGATCGGTGATTTTGTCGTCCTCGCGCACCAAAGTGGCGGTTAGGCCGAGCTTACAATGGGCACGCACAATGGTCAAAACGCGACGGAACATTTTGGCGGGGATTGTATGCACTTCTGAAAATGGAAAGGCAAGCCAATAATAATTGAGACAAAATGGCAAAATTAGACTGTTTTGAAAGAGTAAAAGCCAATTTTGTGATAATCCAACGGAATCCGTGCCATTTGAACTTTGGCACCCCTTATAATACGCCCATTGATTTGTGCCATCGCTTGGCTTTAAATTAGTCCCACCCGTTTTCCCAATGCAAATGTCTCACCGTCCAGCAGCAACAGGCCCCACTCCAAACTCTCAATGTATCGCATCGCCTCCTCCGCCATGTACGTGCGTTTGCCGGTGTACGCCACCATGGAGTAACTGCTGACACAAACCGTCGGTTTTGCGGCATCCGCCCCCGAGGGCACTTGGTCACGCGCGTCGCGAGTGAAGCGAATGATTTGTGAGTCGTGGATGGTCGACCAAAGCTGGAAAGAACAAAGTCCGGATAATTTTTAAGAAGCAGGAAAATGAGGACGGACTTTGAATTGCGCCCGCCACTGCTCCACCGACACATTGCTTGTCGCCAGCACCAAACACCGTTTGTTTATTGTCGTGGCGGCCGTCACACCGACCAAAGTTTTGCCGGCACCGCACGGCAAAACGATGACGCCCGAACGGGCACGACTGTTGCCGAACATTTTGCGCAGACTTTTCTCCTGGTACGGTCTGAAAGGTTATTAATTGGCTCTTTCATTTATTTTTCTTTTTGTTTTGCCTTAGTGTCGTGGTCGGCTTTAAGTCGATGTTCAGGTTGGGGTTGTACGTGTCGTTGCGGAAGTCGTACTCGGCGAGCAGCGGATATTCCAACTCGATGCAGCGCTTCTGCACAATTTCAATGCATTCTTGACGGACTAAAAACCAAACAAATTTTACATTTTTTTCGCCAATTAATTTGTACAATTCCCCAAAAAGTAAATTGGTGTGCCGTGCCATTCGTTGTCCACTCACTTTCAAATGTCAGCACTTCCAAGTTGCGCATTGCTTCGCTGTCCTCCTCCTCCTCCCCTTCCCCAGTTAATTTTTCGTAAAATTTGTCGATGTCCTCCGGCACTTCTTTCCCTTCCCCCGATGCCATTCCGTCCCCCGCCTTTTCTGTTTGATTTGCGTTTGTTGCGCCTTTTCTTCGCCGCCGTTTGCGTCCCAAATTCGACAATTTGTGTTTTTTCTCCGCTCAAACCCTTCTTAAAATGGCATAAGTATTAAATGGGGGATTGCCATTCATTTGCATTTGTTCGGACCTCCGCCGTTCCCATCGCTTTTCGGGCGCCCTCTTCCGTCGCCAAACATTCCTGGATCACTTTGTCCTTTAGCAACCGTTGCACAATGTCCGAATGCCGCGACTCCACAAAGTACGCGTTCTTCTTCAGCACCAACTTCACTTTTCCGTAGCTAAGCGTGCAAATCTGCGGAACAATTAATTGCAGTGAAAGAAAAAGCGACCAAAAAAGCGGAATAAATGATTACGTTCGCTTTAATCACGTGAATTGTTCCGGTAGCAGTTAGTTACCTCGATGAACTGCTTGATCCCGTTGGGCAATGAGTGTTTGCACAGTCTGTCCAAATATTCGATTATGTCGCCCGTTTGCAGTCCGATGGACACGGCCGCGTACAGCGAATAGGCGGTCAGTTGGTACTCGTGGATGTGTTCAGGACGGCAAATTGGCTTAAGTTGGAAAAACATTTAATGCTTTTTGCATGTTTCCAAATATTATTTATTTGTCCCTTTTCTGACTTCGGCTATTGCGATGAGAAAGTCGGCCGCGTGTTTGTAAACGGGCGAAAACGACTCGAGAAAAATGTGTCCGTCGGGAGCCACCCAAAGAGGCCGTGCCGAGTGGTCCTTCTTCAGCTGCACTTCGGCACGAAAGTCGCGCGCCCCGAATTCGTCCTCCTTTTCAGCGGTCGTTTCGTCCAAACGCCGACTCGCCGCTTTTGGCGCTGAAATGCGACAGAAGTTTTTTATTTTTAAGGAATTCATAGATAATTACTATTCACTGACCAACGAGGCCAGCGGCAGTCGCCGTTTTGTCAGTCATCGGCGGACAAAACGTCGTATTAAACAAATGTCTACGGAATAACTTGACAATTAGTTAAAAAATATGTGGAACACTTTTTAAATAAAGGTGAATGGAATACACATAAGTAAAAAGGAAATTAATCTTAGATTTTTATTGCTGTTCATTTTACATTTTGTTTATTTACATTGGAAATTCCATCCCTCCCCAAAGTGATCACTGATCAGTCAGTCAATCTTTTCGGACGGTTTCCCGTCTTCCCAAGTCGTCCGTATCCAAACGAACAGCACCAGGTGAACCATCACAACGGCAACAATTGCCGAATAAAGCATTGAGTCGCGCGAATGCCAACCGAAGATGGCTGAAAGTTGCACAATTAATTTGGCATTTTGGGTCCCGAAAACACTCACATTCGAAGACGCAATTTTTCAACAGAAACATTGAGCCGAGAGGGACAGACAAAATCAGAAAACTGTAAGCAAACAGACTTTTCATCCGATTTTTCACCAACGGATCTCTCAGATTTGGAATGATTTCTTCCATCATTAAACGAAATTTCAAAAGATATTATCATAATGGGAACAAAAATGAAATAAAATCTCGTTAAAACGAATAACAGCGAAAATCAAATTAAAAAACGACAGAATTTATGCCATAAAATGAAAGTGCAACAAAAACAGGGATTATCTGATCTGTGAAGACGTTAATTTCTATAGGAATTAGAAAAATGGAAAAGACACACAAATTGCTGTAATGAGAATAATGGGTGAAGTGATTGGGCGCGTCCGTTGGATTGGCTGTCGGATGGCTCTGTCCTCCCTCACCTTCGAACTGTCGGCGACTGCCGAAAAGAATTTTAAACACATAAAAAAGCATACAGTGAAAATTGAAGGCAAAAAAAGGGGAAAATGTCTCCAATTTTTTGGGTATGGCATCGTGAAAAGCCTTTCCCCTTCCCACCAATGCTTTACCTTTGATTGAATTGTGCCGCTTCTCTCTCTTTTCAGTCCGTCTTTTTGTCCCCTTCTCCTTCAGCAGAAATCGCCACTTCCTTGGCAAATTCAGTCTCGTCCCTTGATCTTTTGTTTTACAATTTAATGTGCAAATATGGTAAATAACATAAACACTTTTGTGTTATTTGCTACCGATAGGCAATCCAAGCGAACAGTGCCAAAAGCAAATAAACAGTCGCAGCGGCGACAATCCCCGCGTAGAGAATGGCACGGTCGTGTGCCAATTGGTAATGCCCTGAAAAAAGCACACAATAAAAATTGGAGAGGAAATAAACACTCGTCGTTTAAGTGATTTATTGGCCAAATTCAAAAAAATAAAACCAACGCTTTAAAATGGCTAATTGTAAATGTTACCGATGAAGAGAAAGCGATATGTGATGTACATCAGAGTCAGAGGCATGGTGAACAGAATGCAGCTGAAGACGATCAGTCGGCCAATGGCGCGGTCGCGCGTTTTCGCCGCGTAGGGCGGCGCTTCGTCGTCCAAAAGGGCGTCCTCCGCCGCTTCGTCCTCGTCAAACTGTTCGATTTCCTTCGCACTGCTCCCGCGGCTAAACGACCCGTCGCCCCGTCTCTTTTCCCTTTTTCGTCCTCCGTCGCCCGCCCCGCCTTTGGGAACAAATGAAATGATATGCACTTATTAAATAGGGAATGAAAAAATAATCATTTTTGAACCAAAAACCCCTCGAATTGTGTGTGTTGTATCACTGTAAGCACAAAGCGTAAACATACATAGTATACAAGGGGTGTCTCAGACCAAGGGCCATACGACGGACGATTGGGACAGGGGGGGGGGGGTGTCTCGGGACCGATTTTTCATACGAAGGACCAAATTTTTCTCTGGCGACGACCTTTTTTTTTTTTTTCTATTCAGACAGACCACTTCATATATGAAAAGGGGGGGGGGTCGACCCCCCCCCCCCCATTTCGCCCGCAAAGGGCCCAAAATGTCGGACCATTTCGCATCGAGGGGGGGCCGGTGTAAAAGAGGTGGGGGGGGGGGGTCGCCGGCGAAGGGAAAAAAGGCAAATTTCTAAAAAATTTGTCTAGTTTCTTAACAAAATTCATTAAAAATTCTGAAAATTTTCCCCCCGCGGCGCCTATCGGCACCGCCGGCCCCCAAAAAATCCAATTTTTCATAAAAAATTAGCCCAAAATTTCAAAATTTGGTCATTTTTAGACAAAATCTGCTAACAATTAGCGTTAAAATTACAAAAAAAAAATTCGGCGGCGCCTATCGGCGCCGCCGAACCCCCCTGTCCACCTAAAAGTTTTTTAAAAAACCGCGCCGCAAAAAAAAAAATAACGTTTTTTAAAAACAAAAAGTCGTCGACTTGCTAAAAAATCGGAAATTTGGGCAGTTTTTGGTGAAAATCGGTTAACAAAGCACACCCAAAATTTCAAAAATGTTCCCCTGCGGCGCCTATCGGCACCGCCGGCTCCCCTGTTCCCGAAATTTTTTTGGAAAAGCGTGCCGAAAAAAACGGTTTTTTGAAAAGCAAAAAAAAAAAAAAAAAAGGTCGTCAAATTACATGGCTGGACCATTTCGCAAAATTGGCCGCTGACCCCCCCGTCGACCCCCCCCCCCCCTCCCAGACCATTTCGCAAAAAATTTGGTTGACCCCCCCCCCCTTTTCATGTATGGACCACTTTTTTCTGGCGACTTTTTTTTGTGCTATTCAAACCACCTTTTTTGCGGCGCGTTTTTTCCAAAAACTTTTGGGGAAGGGCGTGGCGGGCGGCCCGGCGGTGCCGATAGGCGCCCGGGAAAATTTTTTGAATTTTGTATTGATTTCGCTAAGGAAATTGTGCAAATTTTAAATTTTTTCCTCCTTCGTTAAGGCCTCCCTCCGCGACAACCCCCCTCTCTTTTACAGCCGCCCCCGGGGGGTGTCCGAGGCTTCTTACGACGAGGGGGGGGGGGGGGGTGTCTCGAGACACCCCTTGTATATGTAGATCGTAAATTTAACATTTAATAATAAAAAAAAAGGATTTATCCGACCCCGAAAACTTATGTAACAAAATTAGTGCCACGGCATTTCTCCCTCCTCATCCCCCAATCTCTCCACTCACTTTCGCCCTCTGTGTCCGTCGTTGCCGTGCTGCTGCTCAACGAGGAACTCAACGAGTTGATGGTCAGCTGATCGTCGCCTTCGCCCCCTTCGGCGCCGCGTTCGTCGGCCTCAACGAGGGAAATTCCATTGTCAGTGCTCGTCGTGGTAGTGGCACTGTTTGAGGACATTTTCACCAAGAAAAACGAAAACAAAAATTGGGAAATGTCCAATTAAAGCAATAAAATAGTTGAAAAACAAATATTATAATAATAAGCAAATAAATAACTGATTCTGAGTATTTTAAACAAAATAATTCATGAGATTTATTATTCGGAAATTTCCTCTCATTTAAGTATAGCACGAGTCAAATAAATAAGACGGACAAAATCATTGGGCAGCGATTTGACAACTCCGATGTGTTCCAACTGAAAATGGCATTTGATTTGGTGAGATTACTCTCTCTTTAATTGCCTGAGCAATTGCAGACAAAAAGCGTGCTTCTTTCTCCAAACCCTCAATTGGTTTAGCCAACAGACAAAAGGCTTCTTGGAGAGTCGAAAGAGGAAAAGTGTAATAAAGGGAAGCATGGGAGACGAGCAACTGATAGACATTGACAATGTCCAATTGTTTAATCTCATCGGATTGTTCACAATCAGAAAAACAACGGTCCAATTGGACGGACAGCGAAGGGTCCAACAGGGCCAAGTCGCCTGGGCCAGCAACGAATTTATTGGGAAAGGGCAACAAATTGGGCAGGAAAAGCGAGTCGAGAAATTGGAACAGTTCAGCACGGAATTGGGCGTCGAGTGGGCTGATGAGGCGATTTCGGAGGATTCGCTGGTCAGCAAATATTTTGGAAGTTTTTACCGATCGTTTAAATGAGGTGCGATGAAAGGACGCTGAAAAAGTCATCGTTAAATCTGATTCCAACTCTTACAATCCGTATTAAAATCGTTTTAATACCAATTCGTCTCTTTGTGAACAAACTTTGTTTGGGCGGTTCGATGTTTTCCGACTGTTCGTTTTGGCTCCGATTCCGTTGTTCGTCCAATTTGACAGCGAATTCTCTGCATTTTTCTTTGCTACTTTTATCCACAATTATTTCGCCAATTCTCTCCATTTTATTTTGCCATTTGTCGATGGTCCAATTGTCACATTTTGATTTTAGGTTTCTGAGAAAGCCATTGGAAAGGGCACAAAAACAATGCCTTACGTGTAATATTCAGCAAACTTTTCTTGGCTGTTTTGAATTTGGAAATGTAATTTAAGTGCGAACTCATCAGAATTTAGTGAATTATTTTGGTCCGTCAAAAGAACAAATGCACGAAGAGAAGCGAAATATGTTTTCGTAACATTTGCAAATTCTTTACGCTCTTCCTAAAGAAATAAATTATTGTAAATTATTTATTAAATCTTTTTTTTATATTCAATGTTTGCCCACCCACCGCTTTCGGCCGCTTTTCCCCGCCGTTTTCCCTCACATAATCAAACAGTGCGAAAACCAACGCCTTTCTGACACTTTCAGTGTTCTGTGCTCGCGTCGGAACATTTTTTGAATAAATTGCACAGTTTTGCCGTGGAATTGGACATTCGCCCGAGGCAAAAATGCCCAATTTTTGATGAAAAGCGCGTGCAAAAAATGGTCAACAGGCGGCAAAGGCATTGAGTTAATTATGGACATTTGGACGAAAAATAGGCGAGGAATGCGTTCATCGATGGATGAAAATGAAATGGAAGTGTGGACGAGGAGAAGGACGAACACACTGGAAAAAGATTATCTTGATAAAATTGAACTTTTTTTTTCAAAAAAGAGTACTATCATCGGTAGCATTCTCATGGAATCTTCCGGAATTAAACCTCCATCATTTTGTGAGATATTCCAAATTCCAATAAAAAATATTTAAACTCACTTTTTTCCGATCAGTGAAAGTATTCGCTCAAACACTTCTCTCTTGGAAAAGGAATTGTCTTGGAAAAACAAAATCACTTTTTTCCCGCCTTTCTGAAAATCTTTCGTTTTAAATTCCCTCCCATTTCCCTTTGCCTTTAAATGGTCGCCACTTTCGTTTTCGCTGTCCGTCGTCAATTCCTCTGACACTTCGGCAAATTCTTTGTTTTTGATTGTCAAATTCTTGTGGCATTTCCGAAGGCGATTAAAAAGCCAATTCCAATCCAAACAATGGCCGCAAAGGAACAAAGTCGGGACGCGATGTTCAGATGCTTAAACTTAATTCCTGCAGGTTAAAAGGGTTTCCTTAATTCAATACATTTATCTGTAAATAGGCAGTGGTTCTCCTTCCCATCGGTTTTAAATCAATTTTAAATTCAGTCCAAAAAATGGTCGGATCGTATGTTACCCCAAAATGGCAAAAAGGGATCTCTCAACTAACATTTGCTTGGATTTCTCAGAATTTCATTGAATGTGTTCAATGTGTCGCTGTACGTCCTTTCCATAGACTTTTCGATGGCCTCGTCCAATTCTTCCGTCAATTTTCCGAATAGCTCATGGTCCAATTCGGGCTCCATTTCCTCATCTTCCTCCTCTTCAAAATTCAACAGCCTCGCAGGTTTTTTCTTTGGCATTTGATATTTTTAAAACTTAAATTATTTTTTTTTCTAAAATTTGCGAAATTCACAAATAAAAATGAGTATTTTAATGTGTTCAATTTAAACGTCAAACTTTATTAGAATGTAGAAGTAATTAAAAATTATTTATTCAGAGCTAATTGCACTTAAAAACGAACAATAAATACTCTAATTCTTATGTAAATATAACAAAGAACAGAACAATGAAAAGATATGAAAACTGGAAGGAAATGCATAGGTCAAAAAATGGAAATGACAGTGAAAAAATAGCTGGGAAAGAAGCGAAGGAAGGGACTGAAATGCCGGGGGGGGGGGAAATTTTACAGTAAAAAAAGATGAAAGAAGACTAATTGTAAGGAGTAAAAAGCCACAGGCTAAGAAGGCGGCGGGTTAAGAATTTGGAGAACATTTGCTGCAACGCCGGCACCAATTGCAAAGAAGCCGAGAACGATGACGAAACAATTACGCCCAATGAGAAAGGCACGTCGAACGGGACTCATATTCAACTGAATTAGAGACATTTAACATAATTAGCAGTAATATTGGCAATACTGGGGAATCGGGGCTTCACCCGAAAAACCAATTTTTGGCTCAATACATTCACAAGGAGTCAATCAATGTTTACGCATTCAATCAGTGACCATACTCAGTTTCTTAATGTCAGCATTTGCTAATCAATTCCAGAGACTTAAACTTTCGTTGGATACCAAAAATATAGACATTGACCAAGGAAGAAATAAAAAGTTGTGGCCAATAAATTAAGGCTGGTCACTGATTGAACTAGTAAATTGGAATAGAGCAAAAAAAAATAAAAAAAAAAATAATAATATAAATAATTACTTTCCAATCGCTCCAAAAAGTGACAATTTGAAAAAATGGTGGATAAACTAAAGCGCACAAAGTACCCGAAGTGACACCGACCTAAAAGCAAATGCAAAAATGATTTTAAAAAATCGACCAACCAAGGGAATCATCACAGCCAAACGGGGGATGAGAATGGCCATCAGATAAGTGAGAAAAACCCAACCGACGCGAAACCCTTTGTCGACAACCTGAACAATTGGAAGGAAAATGAAACTGTTAACAAAGGAAAACGCACAAGGGAAGGGACATTCGGAAAACGAGCAGTGAACTTTCTGCGGAATCCCTTGTAGAACATGTCGAACACGACGTACATAGCAATGGAATGGCCAAGCATGGACTGAATGCACAGAAAGCCATTGACGGCGGAATAGAGACTGAATCAGCAGGAGTTACTAGCATAATTACAAAAACCCATTAATAAATAGGTTTTGAAATTTGCATTCATTCAATTATCTTCAACCATTTTTCATTTAAATTTATCTTTCGGCATACTAACCCCGTGTGCGGCACATTTACAGTGATCGTCTCTCTGACACTCGTCCCGAAACCGTTGTACCCAAAGAATCCAATCGCAATCATAAAAAACTAATGGGAAAGTTGGGAATATTATTTACTCAAGGTGAGTGTTTTTGTTTTCACCGTGCAAAGGCACATCGTCGTTGGAAGAACACCAAAATTGTCAAGAAAATCTTCAGGGGTTGCCAATTTGTTTTCAATAGGCAAAATCATTGTCTGTCCTTCGAACGCGTACATTGACATTCCAATGAAAATCACCTGAAAATTTAAGATTAATATCGGAGAAATGGACATTGGCATGCCGTATCGGTGAAGTTTGTGTAGGCCGGCAATTCGTCCCATTTGCTGGGCTGAGTCAGCGTAAATTGCATAATCACTCCGGCACCAAGCAAAAAGAAAACGGAAGAAACGGCGGCAAAAACACTGATCACGCGCATTTCGGTGAACCTTTTAAGACAGCGTGAAGTCATTTAAAACAAGTTGGATTCACATGTTCGTAAAGATAATGAAAACAATGGCAATGGTGGCCATAAGAGTGGTGGAATTGCCAAGCCAGGAGCCAAGCATGTGCACCATATTGTCAGCAATGAAGAGAATGGCAACGGCACACATTCCTAAAGAAACGAATAAGAAAGATGGACATGGGAACGGACCAAGTTGGTAGAAGAGGATGGTGATGTTGACGACGTACCTGAAAATGTGAAAAACATAACAATGTCAGTTTAATTCAGCACATTATTCGCTTGCTGTGACGTCGCAAAAATGGCAATTCGCTGTAGTCGCACACTCTTTTCGCAAAATGTCCATAATCGAGAGAGGCAACACCGGACCTGAAATAAGTAGAAATGTGAAGAAAATTGAAAAAAAGTGAACTTTTTAGCCAAATGTTGAGACGAACGGACGAGAATGTGGTTGCCGTACCAATTAAAACCGGCAATGACAAAAGTGAGGGCCAATGACACCTGAAAAAACGGATAAACAGAAAGGGAATCGAGAAGCCACAAGACACATACCCATTTTCCGCCGAGCATCCAAGCGTAAGGCAACGAGAAGCATCCGGCATTGAACATGCTTTTGGAGAGAGTCAAAACCGCACGATGAGGCCTAAAATAGACGAGAACAAATTAAATGGCATTAAAAATCTGCGTGATTACGAAATCACATCGCCCTGCCGCCGAGCCGATGGCCGAACCAATGCTTGGATATCATTGGAATCTGTGGAGGACGTGGAAACTGAATTGGTTTCGTTTTGCTGCACCTCTTGCCCTTGTTGTAAAGAAATGGAACGTGTCTCCATCTCTCTAAAATGGAACTCAAATGAAATTTAAATAAAGAACAGACAATTCGCTCATCTTTCCTGGCATGTGGTGATTGTGAGTGGCTAGGCCCGTAGCCAGGGGGAAGGGGAGAAGGAATTCCCCCCCCCCCATCCCCGGAAAATTCATAATTCCCAAAAAAAAGTGGGATAATTTTGTGAAATTTTCTCACTTTAAGACAATACCTTTTTTAAATTACCCCAGCGGCGCCCTGTCGGACCCCGGACCCCCACAATTTTATAATTTTTTTTAAAATTTGACTTAGGTAAAAATGGCAAAAGTGGTTCCAACAACAAAAAAAAAACTAGTGTATTAGCTCGAGTTTCTTGGACCAAATTTTCATTTTCGATAACCTTACATTTTTTATCATTTCAAAAATATATTTGCGCGTTAATTCAAAAGTACTGATCAGGTCTTTTTGTGTTGTTTATTTTCATCAACCAAAACTCGCTTCTTCTCAAACAAAAACTGAAGAATTTTGTGTCATTCGAAGGCTTTTGAAAAGTATAATGTTTTTCTAAGCAAATGTTAAGCAATTTCACGCATATGAAAAAGTTATGAGCCTTTCAATTTATCACTTTATAAACTCAACAGCTTTACATTTTGCAAAAAAAAATCCTAATTAATTATATATGAAATTAAAGTGGCGTGGTGAACGAAAGGTGTCCAAAATTTGACGTAAATTGCCATTTTTATTTTTAAATGTATTACTGTAAATTTCGATTACCGTCTCCCCCCCCCCCCCCCCCCCGCCGGCGTTCCCATGGCAATGTTTCCTTTTTGGGTACTTTCCTGTTTTGTGTCACACAAAATTTATAAAAATAACGCGATAACGCGAAATTCACATAACTCCTCTTCTCAAGCTGATCCATTTGACGAGATTTTAGCAATGTATTTATGTCCACAAAATAATACTGTACGCGACTGAATTTGCGCATTTTTAAATTTTATTTTTTGACGTGTGACCCCAAAACAGAAAAGTACCTTTTTTGAATCCAAAGATTCTTCCCTCTCCCAAAAAATGGAAGTTGTGCTCAGTCGGGTGGACTATGCCCACGTTGGGACGACTTCGAAAGGTTGGCGAAGGGAAAGAAGGCTTAAAAATAATGGACAAAAGCGAAGAAAAGATTGGACCCAAACATTGGTCCATCAATCGAATTGGCGGCACAATTGAGCCGAATTTTACTTTTCACTTTCCACCCAAAGTCTTCCTCATTATTCCCCCCCCCCTCCCCATTTCCCATTGAAAAGGCTGTTTGTGTGTAATTCAAAATCAGTCGCCAGTCGGACGTGCCGAAGATCAGCCGATTACGTTCGCGGAGGATGGGGGAGAAAAGGCGGAGAAATTGGGAAGGAAGGGACGGCGGGGGAGCCGAAAGGGAATGGCAATTGCAGCGGAAGACAAAGTGAGGGGAAAGATGGGACAAATGACATGTGGAACAAAAGGGACAATTTGGGTTCAAAAGTGGTTTTGAAGTGTTTGGGAATTGGACGAGGGACCATCGAACCGCCGGGGCCTTTTGGTAAATGTTCAGCCCACCACTTTCACAATAAACTGACATAATCCTCCTTATTTGGCCATGACATTGAAAGGTGGTCATCGGAGGACAGAACGGCGTTTTGCTGTGCATGGAAAGGCGAAATAACGACACAAATGTGAGGGAAAGCGAAGGCTGCGCCTTTTATGGGCCAATTTCACAGTGAAATAATTCCCCATTCACAAAAAAAAGATTCTCTTCAAAACCCCTCCGGGCCCTCCAATTTCGCGCATTTATTTGGGCGGTGCGCTCGGCTCCGTCCAGGACAAAGCGTTCGTGGCCTGTGGCACTGAGGTGGGTCCCCCCCATCCTCTGATGAGGGAGTTGTACTATTCTTCTAAATGCCATTTCGAATTGGCACAGGTCCGGGGCTACAGCCGCAAGGGCAAACAGTTTCTGACCTTTGAGAGCAATTTGACGGAGGACATTCGCTCGTTGTTCGTCTACGGCGTGGACATGTTCATCGGGGGCACCAATTCCCTTTACCATTTCCACGACTGTGTGGAGAAAAGTGTGAGTCACTCGACCGAAGAACGGACAGCAAATTGTTTTTAATAATTTTGGTTTTAAGCACTTTTCCTGTGCCGACCCGATCACCGATTGCGTGTGTTTGCCGGTGACGGAGGGCGGATGGGTGGGGCGCGGACTGACGCCCGTTTTGGCATGTGCCGACAAAACGATCAAAGTCTGTGCACTAACATTAGAATTGTAATTTCGTTGCTTCCTTCCAGGTCTTGGATGGGTCTCGACTTGTTTACGATGTTCACCACCCCCCCCCTCCCTTTTTCTTTTTTTTTTTTACTTTTCCAAGGTCCCCGTGTGCGACGTGCCCACCGTACTCCATCTGTTCTGTAATGACGGCGGCTACAATAAGCAGAAGGTGTTGTTCGGCTGTCGTAACGGAGTGATCGGATTGGTCGACTTGGGCGTGGACTATTCAAATGTATCCCAACAAATGGAGACGAAATCATTCGCGGGTAAAAGACGAGGGGAGGGGCAATTCAGAAGAGCATTGTGATCATGGTCATTGATTGGGAAGTGATCACCATTTGATCATTCGCTGATCACTTTAGCAGTGACTGCCATTCACTGTTACCCTTTGTTGGATCAAAAGGGGTCGAGGCCCGACGTTGTGGTGGGGAAGGAGGACGGACTGATCGAATTGTATGCGGTGGACGAAAATGACACGGTCATTCAAATGGATTCCAAACGCATTCGAACACAATTTAAATTTTCAAGGTTTGATGCTTTTTCAGTTGGCTTTTCGTCAACTTGTCCAATGTGAGGAGAGCATCACTGGTCTTTGCTGTGGACGAGTTGGTTCGCCAAACTTTGCCGAGATTGTGGTCAGCACATACAGCGGATGGGTTGGTGATGGACAAAACGGAGGATGAGGGAGAGGGGGGGGGGACGAGGAGAGGGAGGGGATGGAGTGGGGGAAGGGGAGAGTATGAGAGAGAAAGAGAGAGAAGATAGAGAGAGGGGAGGGATGGCTGAGGGAAGGGGAGAGTGTGTGAGAGCGAGAGAGAGGAGAGGGGGTGGAGAGTGAAATGAAAAATGGGTAAATTACATACAGTATCGCGATGAGATGTTTTCCTCCGCCAAAAGGTGTTCTCACTGACAACTGAGCCGGTGTTCTCAATGTCCGGCTCATCGGCGACGGCCAATCGGCAGAACGAAACGGGCGGAGGAGAGAACGACTCTCAATCAGCTGCGATGGCACCGCAAATGGAAGTGAAAGTGCAGCAGATGAGGTTGGCATTTGAAGGGCGGAGGAAACATTGGCACTTTTTCAGAATGGAATTGGACCAATTGGAAAGTCGCGTCCGCACGGAGAGAGAGCGTTTCCATGGCGAAATTTCTGCTGCAGCACAGCAACAACAGACGGGCGGAGCTGTGCAGCAATCGCTGCTCCCAGTGGCCGAATTGGCCCCGGCGGCGTTTACTGTCAATGACCGATTTGCATTGCGGAAGGAATTGGCATGGTAATTGAAACAATGCATTTCTATGCCAAATAATTCTAAAAAAACAAATGATTCTCTCTGTTTCTCTGACTCTCTCTTTTAGCTACACTCTCTTCGTTGAGCTGAGTGTGCCCATTGATTATGTGCTAATGCAAAGTGACGTCAAGGTGGACTTGCTGGATGTTGAGCGCAATTCGGCGGTGACTTCAAAGACGGAGCCCGAGCTCGGGGTAAGAGACGGACGGACGGACGGACGGAAGAGGAAAAACGAAGGAGAGAGAGAGAGAGAGAGAAGCGGAGAGGGGGGGGGAGGAAAAGAGAAAGGGAGAAGCAAAAAGGATACCATCGAACAAAACAGAAACATTTCTTTTCTAAAAGTGCCACTGAAATTGGCCGACTCAGTCAGGCAATGCTCTGCTGGCAGTTTACCGATGCCAATCGGACATCACTCGGATGGAAATGCGAATTCGCAGCATCGAAGGTCAATTCGGCACTCTTCGGCTTTACATTGTGCCGCGGCTGACCCCTTTGACTTGCAAAGTGAGTCTTCCAAATGAATTCTTTAAAACTAAAACAATTCTTATATTTATTTTGTTCAACACATTTCTTGTCAATTATCCGTCGTCCGAACAAAAACCAAAACAGAAAAATCAAAAGAGTGAATCAATCGGTTTTTGACAACCGAACGGAATGGTCGGAGATCATGAGGATCAGAATGAGTGGCTGATCACTCATCAGCGCAGGCCCAATGAGCAGCACGAAGCGCATTGGCCAACAGAATGGTAGAAACAGCCCATGTTGCAACCGCAGAAGTCACCGCCTCTCTTCCACTGAAATGCCAAACTGACAATGTGCAGGCGAAATGATCAGAGGGACGGCAAATCACCGCCTCTTCTTATGGCAATGGCCGTGCCATTTCCACCCGTCGCCCTTAGACTGACCAGCTCGCTCAGGCTGAGTATGGCATCGTTGTGCCGTATCCGTTGTTTGCCGTGCCGCGGCTGTGCCGCTTCGTCCTCCTCTCGCGCTTTGATCCGCCTTTGCTGCTCTCTGAACAACACGTCTTCCGCTTGTTCACTGTAGTCATTGCCATTTTGTATGATAATGGGATTTGCTGTGGAGAAAAGCAAATAGCGACGGAAATGGCGGGCGGAAGACGGCGAGGGAACGAAAATAAGAAGGCCGAGAAGGAGGAGGAGCAGTAGCGGAAGAACAACAGCGGACAAACTGCGGGAAGAGACGGACGGCATTTCTGGGGAGAGGAGGGATCAGTGGGAAAGTGAGGGCGGAGAGAGATGATCGACGAATTTAAGGGATTAATTGAGGCGAAATTGGGTGCACTCACTCCTCCCACTCAATCACTTTCCCACCCTCATCATTCTTCATCTCTCCTTCGTCCATTGTTGTGTTTTCCCGTTCCATCATGCCCTATGCTCATCCCTTTGCTAATTGGCGCTGCTTTTACAGAACGCGTCATCAAATTTTGGTGGACACGTCATCCACTGATTCATCGAATCATTTGCCCCGGGGCATTAAAGGGGCGGGGGGGGGGCGGATTAACAACAAAATACAAGCATTTTGGAATCAGAGGCAAAAAAATACTTTTACATTGGAAAAAAGTTTAATGCAAATTGAAAATGGAGAGCAAATGGAATTGGGCGATGGATTAACAAAATGTCGAAACTCATTTAAAGAAACAAAAAGAGAACGAAGGCAAATTGTGCCATTTCGGCCGGGGGCAATCGTTGCAATTTGTGGCATTTGATGGCTGAAAGATGGGCAAACACTTAAAACATCTTTTTTTTTTGTATTATCGCCGTTGATGAGCTAAAAACGAATGCCCACCGCCGCCGGAAGGCGTCTGCCCGCGCCCTCTCTTTGGGAAAATGGGCGTCGTATTGCATCGCGAGAGCCTTTTAAAGTGGGGGTGGGGAGCCACGTATCCCGTTTTGGCTGCTCACTTAGCCCTTCCTTCTTGAGGAAAAACAATGGCACAGTGAATCTGAAACCTTCCCGCGCCTCCCCCGCCCTCCGTCCCCCCCCCCCCCTCTCATCTTCTCCTCTCTCTCTCTCCTTCCCCTCTCGTCTTGTCCTCTTCCCTCCCTTAATAAATCCCTCCCCTACTTCCTTCCCACTCTTTGTTTTTCCTCCGCTTGTCCCTTCCACCCTTTCATCCTCCTCTCTCCCTCTTTTCCCTTGTCATCCCTCGTTAAATGCCAAATTCTATCCCATTCCCTTCCTTCTCTTTCTCCCCCATTCCATCATCCTTACTTTAGCTTCCCAGTGATGTCATTTTCTTTTGTTGTCTTAATTTCGCTTCTCCTGTAAGGTAAGTCAAGCTGATGCCCAACTTTATCGAGACAAATTCACTCCGCTTCCATTAGAACTTTTTCCATTCATTATATTTGTTACATTTTAATGCATCATAAAATGCCGCTTTCAATGCATAAAAAGTTGCGATAAAAATGCCATTTTCTGACCTCTTAAGATGCGTTCATACCCAATCAAACCGTTGGCACTTCACGAACGCGTCCACCAATTCGATGAGTCGCGTCCGATGAACGTCCTCTCCCTGGTCGGCCCTTTCTCCATCCACGAGGCCCATTCTTGGCTTGTGCTTTGCGTTGCCGAAGTGCCCGAACGGTGTCCCCAGGCGGAGACTGTCACTTTCAACTTCCGTTCCACGTTCAACGGGGGCACAATGCTTCAGGCCAGCTACAGGTGCTGCCGTTGCATTCGCTGTTCGTTTCCTTTGGCATTCGCCAATTCCCTTTAGTAAGGGCCGTGCCATTTACCGAAGTGATAATCTGTCCACAATTGTCATTCTCCGTGATGTGATCACGCGCATTGTGACGGTCAATCAGCTGAAGGTGCACATCAGCTGTGATATGAACAGCGAAAGCATCGGAAACACTTTGGCACTGATTTGGCCACGGTTGGAACATCAAATTATGTTGGTCAAAAGACTCCAATTGGCCAACGGACTAAAGGTTTATTTCGGCCAACAAAAGAAAATGGGAATTTAATGAACGAATTGCAGGAATTGGAGGCATCTTTCGAGGACATTTCCTATCTTAACTCAGAATTGCGTTCGGTTCTCGAAAGTCAGGACAAATTGCAAGAGGAGGCAAATTTGGGGATTGGCAAATTGACCAGCAAAAGACGACGAATTAATTAATTAATTGCCTTTTCAGGTGGACAGTCAAGCGGTGTACTTTGACAGAATACTCGGCATCATCACGGACCTTTACATTGACAAATACAAAATGCTTGGACAAAATGTGAAGCACAAAGCCAAGGAATTGTTGCAGATGCTCCACGACAGCGAATGCACTTTGGAAACACTCCAAACATTTTTTAACACAAAACAATGATTGTGAGAATAAATAATAAATATCATTTGGCGATGCCTTAAATTATTTTATAGAATTTAACTTTTTATAATATTAAAAAGCGACTTTAAATACGCTTATTTTAATATGAAATTAATACACAATTGGCATTTGGTCCACCAGAAGCAGTGGGACAACACAACATAAATCACATAGAAATTGTGTCCGAAAAAGTGATTATTTGTCATGATCATCATGGCTTGTGCTGTGTATTGTCATTTGGCAAATCTGACGGGAATTGCTGCTGGACGCCAATAAAAAGGCCGCGATTTATTTCGCTTTATTTTTTGTTTTTCGAATTTGTTTTTCAATCCGTTTTTATTTATTTTTTATTTTAAATAAACTCAAAAAGAAAGAAAAAAAAAGGTTAATTTTAATGTTTGATCAGCAGCACTTTCCATCGTCTTTTGTTTTTTCTTTATGCCCCGCAGCGAATTCGCCTCAGAATTTGTGCGCGTAATAAATCGGCGCCCGTCGTTCCGATAAAAACGTGCGAAGGATTCGCCGTCAAACGGTGCAAATATTCGCTGAATGAGTCGCAGTTAATTGCCCTGAAAATTACATGTCTTTTACGTATTGCTCAGTTCGGAGATGGACAAAGCGAAGAACTGAATGTTGGCCATGGAGCGGAGATTTTGGGCACTGAAAAAGCGGCGAATAAATGGCCAAACATTTTAAAATTGGAGAAAATTTAAAAATAAAATTTGCCTTTCAAATGCTTCGTCCTGAGAAAAGCCTATGAAACGAAAGAAGGGAAAATTGAACACTAAAGGCAAAAAGAAAGGTTAAACAAACCATCACTGAGCAGAACAACCAAAGCGGGCACCTGAAAATAAAGCAAAGGGATACGGTAGATGGGGAGACAGTTACGGTAAAAGTCATTTGGTAGAACACTTCTTTTAAAAGTTTATTAATTTCTGATCCCCCCCCCCCCTCCGGTTCTTCTTCTCCCTGGCAATTAGCTTTACCGGCCTCCGTCGACGTTCCAACAAAATGGCCGCCTGTTGCAGCGCCCGGCCGATGAAAGTGGTGCCGGTCAAATGCCGAACCTGCCAAGGCACGAATTTACCCAATTGCCATGCCAATAAGTGAATGCCCTGCCTGATGGAACGCGTCCATCATCTGCTCGCTGTTTCTGAATCTGTTCCATCCCCACTCAGTCTTTTGCAATTCGGCGCCCGCGAATTGAATTAGCGCTACTTGGGGCCCTTTTTCGGGCTCTTCCAACTGAATTTGGCACAGAATCTCCTCCAACCACCGCTTCTGCTCCTCGTAAACCCTTTGTACTGATCCGCTGGAGTCGACGATGAACAAAACATCCAGCGAAGGGCAGTGAACAGCTTGAAAATGATGGACAAAGAAAAGGGGAAAGAGAGGCGGACTACCCGAAACTCTGATCCGAAGCCCGACAACATTAGCCAAACATTCTCACACCCAAATTTCGCCTCCCCCCATTTGCCTCCCTCCATTCCTCTTCCTAATGACCCCCATTTGTCCGTCCTTTTCCCCCCTCCCTCACTTTGCTTTTGCACCACTCCAAATGCCTTTCTCTTCGCTTCGTTCTTCCTCCACTCTTTCCTTCTCCCCAATTTCATCCTTTTTCCGCTCTTTTCCCCTTCCTTCGCTTCTTCTCTTAATTTTTTTTTTGAAAAATCAAAAATTCCCAAATGCTTCTCACTTTGCTTTTGCCGTTGAATTCTCTGCTTCCGCCGAAGAAATTTCTGTTGGCGTTGGCCGAATTAATAATTCGGTGCCATTTGCCATTGGTGAAAATGGTACGCTTTCATCAGATGCCAAAGGCGGGTCAGCAGATGGTCCGTCCGAACTGCTCCAATTTCGCGTCGTCCCTTCTGTTGCCTTTTCTGTCTCTTTTTCCTTTTCCTTTTCGCCCTCTCTTTCTTTTTGCTCATTTTTCTCTTCTTCCGCTGGCACTTCGAATACGTCGTCCGCCCGTTCGACAGATGAAAGGGAAGAGAATGAAGCATTTGCAGTTGCCATTGATGGTACGGTGACGGACAAAAATGGGAATTTGTTGATCATTTAGTCGAGACTAGAATTAACTGATTGTCTCGCACCTGATCAGTGTCTGGCCCATTGTCCGTCTCCGATTGTGCCGTTCCATCCCTTTGGTCTTTAGTCTCTTCCCGTGCCGTGCCGTCGCCGCCCGCCCCTCGGAAAAACTTTTCTCTCTGTCCATTTTCGTGCCCACAGTCAGTAGCAGAAGCGATATCACAAATTGTTGATATTTCTGCCGTTGTTTTATTCCGAGGGGGAAGATTGCCTTAAAATAAATGGTAAAAAACCGACGTTCGGTCGAATTTTTGAAGTCGAAATGCCCTTTTCAAAGGTTTGGCCGCCATTCGCCGCCCCAAAGGCCCTTTTGCCAATGACAGCCAAAAAACAATGACCAACCAAAGTTGTGCTTCTGTCCCTGCCGGTTTTGTTCTGTCGTGATATGTTCGGTTTCTGTCTGATTCCGTTCGACTTTTGCGTCTCCTCTAACATTTTGATGGATTGGCCCTTTCTCTCCATTGTCCGATTCTCCTTCCAATGTCCGGTTTTGGCTTTGCTTTTCCTCCTTCTCTCCGCTCCTTTTTTCCTCTCTGTCCCCTTTACCTCCCTCTTTCTCTTGCTTCTCATTGTCCTCTTTTTCTTCTTTTCTTCTTCTTCCTCTCCCTCCTCCTTTTCCCTTTCCTCTTTCTCCTCCTCCTGTTTTTCCTTTTCCTTCCATTCCTTCTTCTCTTTCTTTTCATATTCATTCATAAGCTTTTCCTTTTCCTTTTTATCTTTTCCATTTCCTTCCCTTCTTCTTCCCCCTCCCCTTTTCCTCCTTTCTCTTTCTCCTCTTCATCTTTCTCGTTCTTCTTCTCCTTTTCCTTCCTTTCTTCCTCCTCCTCCTTTTTTTCCATGCCTTTTTTCTTCTTTATTTCCTTGCTATCGCTTTGATCAGATTGCCTTCTCTTTTGCTCATCCGCACCGACTGATTGGAGCTGTTCAGCAGAAGAGCGGCTTTCTTTGATTATTACATTTTGATCAGTTTGATTTTCCCATAATCGACCATCTTTTGACAGATTTTGCAAAAATGGAAGATTTTCGATAAAAACAATGGACGAATTTGGAGAAGAAAACGACGGGGGGAGAGATGGAGAAGGCGAAGGAGAGGGGGAAGAAGAAGAAAAGGACGAATGATCACTTGGGAAAGGTGTTGGCCGATCACTTTCGAGGAGAAATTTATCTGAAGGGGAGGGGGGGGGGGGAGAATGATCAACTGATCAGAAGCAACTCTCAACCCACGCACCGACCCATCCATTGATTGGCATACTGTGTTTTGACATAGTACCGTAAACCAGGCGTGTTTCCCCATTCGCCTCGCCCCTTCATCCCTTTACCTCTCTTCCGGTGCCATTTTTTCGCCTTTCTCTCTCTGTCCCTCTGCAAAATGATCACTTTCGCCGTCGTTGTCATTGGCACTGTCTCTTTCTCTTCCCTTTGCTTTTCCTCCTCAATTCTAATCTCTTTTCCTTTTTTTTTCTTCCTGCTGCTGCTTTTCTTCTTCCTCAGAAAGTGTCCAATTTCCTTTTTTCGTCCCATTTTTTTCGATTTTTTTCTTCGCTTCTTCCCTCCGATTTGTTTCTTCCTTTCCCTCCTCTCTCTTCGTCCCATTTCCTTTCTCTCCCTCCTCTCTCCCATTTCCTTTCTCTCGTTCCTTTCCTTTCTCTCCCTCCTTTCTTTTCACTTCCTCTCTCCTCTTCTCCTCTTCTTCCAATTCATCCGTCTCTGTTCTTCCCATTCCGTCTTCTTTCTTCCTTTTTGTTCCATCTGTCTCCTCCTCTTCCCTTCTCTTTTCCTCCTCCTCTTTGTTTTTCTCTTCCGCCTTTTCCCTCCTCTTCTTTTCCTTCTCTTGTTTATTTTCCACCTCTTCTTCCTTCTTCTCCATTTGTCCTCTTCCTTTCTCCTTTCTCTCTCCTTCTCTGTCCTTTTCCTTCTCGTTCCCATTATCCTCTTCCTCTTCCTCCCTCCCATCTTCTTTCTTATCTCCCTCATTCCCCCATTTTCCGCCTTCTTCTTCCATTCGTTTCACTTCTTTCTTTTTCTCTTCCTTTTCCTTTCTCATCCCACTTTCTTCCTCCTTTTCTTCCCTTCTCCCGCCTTGTTCCTCATTTCTCTGCTCCACTTCCTTTCTCTCTTTCTCCTTCTCTGTTTCTCGTCCGTCTCCTCCTTCTGGTGATGTCTCTGCTACTCTGCTTCTCTCTCCCCCTACTCTTTCCACTTCCATTCTCTGTTGATCATCTGTTATTCTGCCGGCGAAATGTCCTCCGATCGGTCCGTGGAATGGCAACTGATCGCCGATTCGAATGCACGCTTGTGCCCTTTCCGCCTCCGTTAGCAGTGCCGCGCGCAAACGTTCCAATTCTTCGGGGCCCGGGCCAAAATTTGAATTGTCAAAATATATTTTTTTAAATTAAATTTTCGCCAATTTTCTCACCCGAAAATATTTTCTTCTTTCCCCGAAATTTTGTTCAGCTCGGCGTGAAAAGGGAGCGCATCGTCGAAAATGGAAACGATGAAAATTTTCACATTTTTATGCTCTCTCAGCTGTTTGGCCGGCTTCAAAGGGTCGTCGATGCTCAATCCGTCGGTGAACAAAACGATTATCTTTCCCGCTTCTGCCCTTTAATACATTTCCCATTTTTAATTATCATTTTCTCTTTTACACTTTTCTCTTCTTTTTCCCCCTTTCTCTTCTCTTCTCTTTTCTCTTCTTTTTCCCTCTTTTTCCCTCTCTTTTCCCCCTTTTCTCTTCCTTTCCCCCTTTTTCCCTCTCTTTCCCTCTCTTTTCCCTCTCTTTCCCCCCTTTTCTCTTCCTTTCCCCCCCCTTTTCTCTTCTTTCCCTTTTTCCCTCTCTTTTCCCCTCTTTTCCTCCCTTTTCTCTTCCTTTCCCCCTTTTTCCCTCTTTCCCCCTTTTTCCCCTCTTTCCTCTCTTTTTCCCCTTTCTCTCTTTTCCCCTTTTCTCTTCTTTTTCCCCCTTTTTCTCCCTTCTCTTTTTCCCTCTTTTTTCCTTCTCTCTTTTCCCCTTTTTCCTCTCTTTTTCCCTTTTTCCCTCCCTTTTCTCTTCCTTTTTTCCCCCTTTTTCCCTCTCTTTTCCCCCTTTTCTCTTCTTTTCCCCTCTCTTTTCCCCCTTTTTCTCTCTTTTTCGCCCTTTTTCCCTCTCTTTTCCCCATTTTCTCTTTTTTCCCCTCTCTTTTCCCTCTTTTTCCCTCTCTTTTCCCCCCTTTTCTCTCTCTTTTCCCCTTTTTCCTCTCTTTTCCCCCTTTTCTCTTCTTTTTCCCCTCTTTTCCATTTTTTCCCTCTCTTTTCCCATTTTTTTCCCTCTCTTTTCCCTCTTTTTTGCCTTGCTCCTCTGTCCGGTCTGAACAGTTCCGACTCAGCCTTTCTCAGTGCGTACCTTAACTCATTTGTCAGTCACTTATCAAATTTCTTTTTTTGTTCTTCTGACCCGGTACGCGTGCCCCCCGCCTGAAATTTCATCCGTCGAAAGTGTTGGCGAATGTCTTCCGCTGAGGGATAAGTGCCGAGGGCGAATTCGGTGAGGGGAAACCCGGCGTATTGGACGGCGGCGACTCGGACCGAAAAGGGAGCGAATGATCGGAAATCCAATCAAAAAGGAAGTGATTGGAAATGTTGCACATCAAATCGACGATCACCGTTTCTCTTACTGTGTCCCTTTCCAATGGCAATGATTCGACCAGCGAAACGGCCCATCGGACGTGTTCGCGGTAGAGCTGTTCAATGGACCCGCTGGTGTCTAGCAGAAAGACCAAGTCCAACTTGGGATGGCACCGTTCCGTTGCGGCACCCGAAATTAGTCCGTCTCCGACTGCGTTTTGCCCCCCCCCCCCCCCTCTCACTTTGCCCATCCGTCGTTCCATTCCCACTTTTGCTGTCCCCGGCCCCATCGATGGTGTTCAGCTGCCATCTGTCCGTCTCCCTGCTCCCTTCCGTCTCTGTTTTTGTCCTGTTTCCGCTTCCGTCGTCTTCTTTCATTCTTCCAAATGAGTGAGTGCGTCTCTCTTCCTCTCCGTCTCCCACTCCTTTCATTCGGTTTTCTCTCCCTCCTCCTCCTGCTAATGCTTCTTTTCCTTTTGGGATGGTTTTTTCTTCCGCTTTGTATTTCTCTCTATTCCTTTCTTTCTTTTCTTTTCCTCCTTCTCTTTCTTCCTGTTCATCCCTTCCCCTTCCGTTCTTTCTTCCCTCTCTTCCATTTGAGTGGGTGATTCTGATTCTCTCTTCCTTTTTCTCTTCCTCATCTCCCCTCACTTTCTTTTCTGTCACTCTTTTTCTTTCCTCATCTCTTCCATTTGTTGGGATGATGACTTTCTCTTCCGCTTCCTCCTCTTCCTCGTCCATCTCTTCTCCGTCCTCCCGCTGTTCTTCCTCTTCCGCGGCGCTTCCGCCCGCTTCGTCCGCCGTCCCCTCCAGCACCATTTGCGCTTCTTCCGCCCCTTCCGGCACTCCGTTCGTTCCTCCTCCACCGTCCCCTTCCGTCCCCAGAAGCAAAGAGTCGAAATGTTCGGCCGAATCGGCGTAATCATCACGGGCGAACTGCTCAGCAGAAGACAAAAACTTGGACGAATGGCCAAAAGAAGAAGCGGAAGAATGAAAAGGAAGAGAAAGAAGGAAAAGGAGCAAAATCAGAGGGAAGAGAAAGTGGGCGGTAAGAGGAGGGCGAGAGGGGGAAAAGGGAAGGGACATTCGGCAAAATTAATTAATCAGCACTGATAAAAGGGCAATCTGAAAAGGCAAAGGCATTGAAAAACGCAATGAAATTGGAATGAAAATGATTTTGATTGTTCCAAATTTTGGCATTTTTTGGTGCAAGACTCTTGGATTGGAGGCGCTTTCACTCGCCGCACAAATTTCACTTTTCTTTTCCGCAATGCGTGTGCTTCGTCAGTGTTTATCAGTGCTGATCGGTCAGTCACCTTCATCCCCCCCCCCTTCTGGTCATATCCGGATCACTTTCACCGTCATTTTCCTTTTCCCTCTCGCCGCTCTCTTTGTTTATCCAATGGAATGACTCCCGGCATTCACCCCCCCCCCCTCCTTCTCTCTCCCCCCCTCGCGCCGGAATTTACCACCCAAAAGGGCGACCCCTCAAGAATGGACTCGTAAAATAAATATTAAGTTTATTTATTTAAAATTCAGATGGATATTAATTCATTTGTAATTGGAACAATTTAAATTTAAAAGAAGGAATGTTTCGATTGATTTAAAGGACATTTGATCAATCATTGAGTCAAAAAAGGAATGATTGGAAACGAATGAGCGAAATGAGAAAGAACAGCAAAGAAAGCACAGAAATGTGAGAAATGGGAAGGGGGAGAAGGGAATTGGCATTTTATGAAAGCGAAAGACGCAAAAGACAGTGGAAAAACGATCACCCGGCACAGCATTCACCAGCTGATCAGTCGGTTTCTCATTAAACTTCATTTGGCCAAATGAGTCCCATTGATCAGTTAATGTGTCTGTCCCTCCTTTCCTTTGATCTTCCCCCCCCCCTTTTTTTGGTTTGTCGTCTCTTCCAAACAGTGAATTCAAATGAAGAAAAAAAAAACAATGGCAAGGTATTTTGTTCATTTTATAGTCCTTTTCTTCCTTCAACCAGGTGCGTAATAACCGCCGTACAAAGCGTAAGGCGAAGCGTACTGACCGTAGTAGGCACCTCCCGGGTAGCTACCGTACGCGTTGCCATTGTAAGTGCCGTAATAGGGCGGGTAAACGCCGGTTCCGGCACCGAACGGCACGAGAGATTTGTCAGACTTAAAATTAAAATCAATGTCATAGATGGAAAACAAATTATCTCTAAAATAAGTCCCTAATCATTTTTCCGTTGGTGTTTGCACTTCGTGGTGAGCCGAAGTGACAAAAATATCAGTGTTTGTAATAATTAAATTTAATTATTATTTAAATTTTATTTGCTAAATAATAAAGCATAACTTAGCTTAAACTTAATCAAATTTATCTCTACATATTCTCTACTATTTATGTAATTTTTAAAAAATTAGTAAGAATTTACAAAAAGTTGTGATCAAAAATTTCCAAAAAATTTAGACTCAACAATTTTGACCATAACTTTTTTGAAATTAACAAAATTTTTCGAAATTTAACTGATTAGTAAAGAAATATTTGGGCTATCTGATGATATAAATAAAATTAAAATTGGTTCTTTCTGAAATAAGTTATGAAGGAATTAATAGTGTTATATTTTTATGGTCATCCAAAAAAGTAAGGTCGTTTAAATGCATGAAAATTGTTCAAACATTCAATTAATCACATTACATTTGATATGAAAAGATAGCCCAAAGATTTCTTTATTACTCAGTTAAATTTCGAAAAAATTTATTGAATTTCAAAAAAGTTAGGGTCAAAATTGTTGAGTCTAATTTTTGGAAGCTTTTGGTCACAACTTTTTTAAATTTTTATTAATTTTTTAAAAATTACATAAGTAGTAGAGAATATGTAGAGCTACATTATAATACCAAGATGAATAAATTTGATTAAGTTTAAGCTAAGACTTAAATTTAATTATTACAAACACTGATATTCTTGTCACTTCGTCCTAGCACCTTTGCACTTTTCTCTTAATCTGATTACCTTTTTGATCACTCCCTTTTATTTCTCTGATCACTCCTCTTTGTTTCCGGTCTCTTCCTTCTTCCACCCCATTTTTCTGATCACCTCTCTTTGATCAATGCTCTTTTTTGCCCTTTTTAAGATCAACGCATCTTGTGTAACTCCGTGATCACTCCCTCCTTTGTTGTTTCTGATGGTCCCTTTTCTTCTGTTCACTTTTTTGGCATCTTATTTCCGTTATCCTTGATCACTTTTATTTCTTGTTTCTGATCATCCCAGTTTTTTGTCCCTCTTTTTCTGATCACCTCTCTTTGATCACTCCCTCCTTTTATAATTTCTGATCACCCTCTTTCTTCTTTTTTGTCCCTCTTTTTCTGATCACGTCTCTTTGATCACTCCTCTCTTTGATCACTCCCTCCTTTTATAATTTCTGATCACCCTCTTTCTTCTTTTTGTCCCTCTTTTTCTGATCACGTCTCTTTGATCACTCCTCTTTTGATCACTCCTCTCTTTGATCACTCCCTCCTTTTATAATTTCTGATCACCCTCTTTCTTCTTTTTTGTCCCCTTTCTCTGATCACCTCTTTTTGATCACTCCCTCCTTTTATATTTCTGATCACCCTCTTTCTTCTTTTTTGTCCCTCTTTTTCTGATCACCTCTCTTTGATCACTCCTCTCTTTGATCACTCCCTCCTTTTATAATTTCTGATCACCCTCTTTCTTCTTTTTTGTCCCTCTTTTTCTGATCACCTCTCTTTGATCACTCCCTCTTTTATAATTTCTGATCACTCTCTTTCTTCTCTTTTATCCTTTTTTTCTGATCACCGCTCATTCACTCACTTGCTGCTGCTGTTGCTGCTGATAATAATGTTGGAAATACGCCGCGTGCTTCTGTTCGTACTGTTCGTTCTCTTCGTCCCGAATTGCTCGTTGAGAGAAATACAGAAAAAGGGCGGTGAACACCAAAAAAGCGATGCCTGCCCACGCGGTGACATAGGACCAACCGAAAGTGATTTGCGTGGCACTTTTCAACGCCTTAATTAATCTGTCAATTAATTGACTAATTTTGTGTAATGAGCAAAGGAGCGAACGGACAAACTTTGGGCCAATCCATGTAAAAAGGGAACACGTCGATCACTTTCCGGTCCATGTAATTGACAAAATGCCACAAAAGCATTGCGCCGATCAGCAGCAGAACTGAAAGTGAGCAAACGCTAAACGAAGCCAAAGGGACGGCGCCGCGGGGGAAATACCGGCGAAAAGAAAGAGGAGACTGGTCCAGAAGATAAGTTTGGCACTTCGCCAACAGCAGCCGCAAATGCCGACGAGGAGGGCGAAGGCACTGAGCAAAAGTCCGATGCCGAAGAGAATGTGAACGCCACGGAGAAACCAAAGACGACGCATCTGAGGGGGGGGGGGGGGGGGGAGGAATTGGCAATCGGAGGAAAAGCATTGGGAAAGAGCGAAAAAAGGGGGGAGGGAGGAGATGTGTGATGGGGCATTTTGAATGATTGAATTGCCTGGGTTGGGGAGAATCGTTGGGTGACATTGGAACTGGGCCAATAGTCGGCATTGGAGATGCACACTTGGCCAAACCAAACGTAAGAGCCGATTTCTAAAGGAACGGCGCTTAATCAATTGGCAATTTGTGCGTCTTTTCGAACCATTTGGGACGAGATCGGGAAAGCAAATGTGGAGAAGGCCATACTGTCGAGAGTAGAACAAAGGGTCTGAAGGAGGAAAAGCCAAAGAGAAAGTGCCGTTGGTCTGTGCCGTTCTTTACCTGTGTTCACTTCTTTGACGTATTTGGGGCCCAATTCGGTTTTGTGCACTGCCAGAAACTGCCGGTCGACCTCAAGCAAAATTCACCGGTTAAAATTGAGTCAAATTTCGATTATTTTATAGTGCACTTTTTGACTCTCTCCTCCCTCCTCTCTCTTCCCTTTCTGTCCTCCCTCCTCTCTCTTCCCTCCTCTCTCTTCCCTCCTCTCTCTTCCCTCTCTGTCCTCCCTCCTCTCTCTTCCCTCCTCTCTCTTCCCTCCTCTCTCTTCCCTTTCTGTCCTCCCTCCTCTCTCTTCCCTTCTGTCCTCCCTCCTCTCTTCCCTCCTCTCTGTTCCCCCTCTTTCTCTCTCTCTTTTCGTGACCATCTTTTGCCTTTTCTTCGTTCCGTTTGAGCATTTTGCTGAAGATGCGCATTGTAGTCAGCATTTAGGTAGGGGTGGGTATCGGAAGAAGGTCAAGGCTTTCACCGCTTGGGGTCATTCCGCGCACTTCCCCCCCCCCCCCTCGGGTCATTCATTCCCTCTCCGTCTTTACCTCCCCCTCCGCCGTATTTTCTCCCCCCCCCCCCCACAATCCCATCGATCCAATCTTTCCATTGCTTTCTTTACTCTCCACCCTAAACACTTTTCCCATCGCAGCAATGCGAAGATTGTACGACGGCAAATGGACGAAGGAAAAGCGCGGGGGGGGGGGGGGGGGGAACGGCGCGCAAAATGAGGCGGAAAGGGCGCGGGGGAGGGACAAACGGACGGACACTCCAAAGGAGCATTTTAAAAGCATTTTTTTAACATTTATTATGGCGACGTAATTGGACAGGCAAAAGCAAACAAAACTGTGCCAACGCAGTGAGTGACCATCACCCCCCCCCCCACAAAAAAGGCTTTTCTCCCGGCGCTTCTCCTTTTTTCCGTGCCCACCTGATATTCAAGCCAATTGTCCGATCCGCCCGCTAGAAGCATTAGCGTGAAGCCGAGCAAGGCGAAAATGGTGGAAATGGAGAGGAGGACGGGGGACGACCACATCGGTGGAAGGCGGAGAGAGTGGGGAAAATGAAGTGGGCACGCCGACAGTGAGTGTGCCAGCAGTTGTTGTGCTGCGTGTACTGCTTCGTCTCTTTGGCACTCGCTTCAGTGCCGTTGCCTCTGCTGTTGGCACTCCAGTGTGGAAGATGCAAATGATGCCGAATTAAGTGTGACCGCGAAAACAAACTTAAATAAAAGGGAAGGTCGTTGATGAAAGTGAAAGCAAATACAAATGGCATCCCCCGAGGGGAAAGAAAAGCATTTGAATGGCGAAGGAAATTGGGGGGGGGGGGAAATACATACAATGTTTTGTAAATTCAGAAACAATCAAAAAGAATGAGCTCGACTTCCGTCCCTTTTCTTATTTTAATTTTGAAAATATAGCGAACCATCAAATTAACTTTAAATTATGATATTACATATAATGAGTTGAGTAATTGGAACTGCTGTTGCTGCTGGGAATTGTGGTTTGAGTGAGAAGGGATTGGAAGGGACGGGGGAATTTGCGGGGGGAAAAGAGAGAGGGAATCGGGGGAGGGGAGGGGAGGGGAGGGAGGGGAGGGGAGGTCATCGCCTCTTCTGCTGCTGCCTTTCTTCTCCTCTCATCCCTTCGCCGTGATGAAAGGATCGAAGGAATAAAACAATGTACAAAAGGTCGAGAGTGGGCGGCGGGAGGAGAAGGGGAGAGGGGGAGAAAAGGGGAGGGGAGGAAAGGGGAGGGCACAGGATGAATGGGTCGCCGGGGGGGGGGGGGGGGGGACTCGTCGCTTCACTGACCGGTCGCTTCCATCCCAAAACTCTTCTTCCCCTTCCTTCCCCCTCTTCCCATCTCTCCGTTTTGCATGTGCCGTCTCTCTCTCTCTCTCTCTCGTTTTCGCTTCGCTGCGGGGCGTCGTCGTCCATTCCTCGCCACACATCGCAGGAGAATGTGGGGTTTGTTTCAGTGTTTAGGTGAAAAGGAAGATGCGTGTTGGAGAAGATGCCGCTCACCCTCAGCCCCGTCCATCCCTCCTCTGCTGGCGAAGGAATGTATTGACCGGAGAAGTGAGGAAGAAAGGGGACGAAGGGGGCGGGGGGGGGGGGAAGAGGGAGGGGACTGATCAATCCGCCCACCCATCCAATTCAACCATTCGTTCATTCACTTCTTCGCCATCGATGTGAGTGAATAAAGAGGGGGACGAAAATGGGGTGGGTGCGCGGAAGAAGAAATTCCTCAGAAGAAACGTGGAAAGGGATGGAAAAAGTGACGGAGAGAGGGAGATAGAGGAGACAAGAGAAAAAGAGAGAGCGAGGGGAGAGAGAGAGAGGATAGAGAGAGAGAAAATAACGGACAACAAAAGAGAGATGGACTGATCAAACTGACAGCAAAATTCAATTTGGGTGGGAGGCGGAGAAGGAGGTTCCTTTTGATTTTGATCGGGGCAGAAGAGAGTGATAGAGAGGAGCAAAAAAGGAGTGATTGGAAGTAACGGCGAGTGAAATGCCAAAATGCCCATGCCGTTGTTGTGCTGTAAATGTATAAAAGTAGGCGAAATGTGAGAATGATCATTAGAAGGAAAAGCAACGAAATGAAAGGCAAAGGCGGCGAAAGCGTCGGTCGATGGAAATGTTGTGCTTTTTCTGCTGCTAATGACCCTCCCCCTTTTGCTCATCTGACGATCATTAACAAGCCAAAGCATGACCAATGCCAATGCGAAACAATTTATTAAATGCCCCCAGCTGAACAATGAGTGCCAAAAGTGAGCGAATGCCGAGTCGGATGACACCCCTTAAACATCAAATTAGTAAAGAAACTGCGGGAGGAAAAGGACGGAGGAAGAGCAAAGCGAACGAACAAAGGGAGAAGCGTAGCGCGAGACGGACGAAGAACAGCAGCAGCAGAAAGTGAAGTGATGAAGTGTTACTTCTCCTCCCCCCCCCTTTGGTCTGCTCTCTTCCCCCCCCCCTCTCTCTTCCGTCTCCCCCTTTTCTCCTCCTTTTGTTCCTTCCATCCGCCGATTGTTTGCCCATTCACTGGCGATGGTTGAAGTGAAAGAAAAAGGACCAATGGGTAGGTGTGGTGGTTGTGTTGCTGTGATCATAATTGAAGTCCCTTTCTCCCTCTTCCCCCCCCCCCCTCCGCTGCTCCCTTTTCTCGTACATTTCCCCCTCCCCCCACTTTGATCATTATTATTAAATGCCCATTTATATTGTATGTTAGCATACAATATTGACACATTTCAAACCATGCAATTGTCAACTCTTTTAAATGAAAATAGAAAATGTTTTTATTTTTGTTAAAAAATTAAAGAAAAATAAAAAATAGAAAATTCAAAAATAAATGACTGAATGGCACCAGAAAAGGAAAAATGACAAGAAAACCAATAAATAACAAAGAATAGAAAAGTGGGGAAGACAAATGGACAAACAATTCAGAATTATTATATTATGAGTAAATAAATAACAGTTACTAATGCTCAGTGGGAATGCTAACAAAATTTAAGCCGTCCTTTGGCTAATGCTTCTGAGGTGTACAAAACAAATGAACAGAGAAATGGGGAAAAGGTCAAAATGAGAAAACATAATTTGGGATAAAAATTATTTTAATGTTTTAAATTAGCCCAAATGGAAAAGTGTGGAGGCGACCACAGCGATGGCAAAACAGGCCCAGCCGAGGATGGCAAAGGGCCAAAACCAATGGGCGAAGGGCGAGCGGAAGGGGAGGGGCACCGTGGAAGGGCCAAGTCGGACGGACAGAGTGCGACGGGCGCCCAAAACGAGGAGAGTCGGCAGAACGAATTGAACACCGACGCCGGGGAAACTGCCTGAACAGACCGAAAGAAGTGATCAAAACGAATAAATATTGTAATAGGAATAGTGATCAGACGAAAAGTGATCGGAAGAAGTGATCAGAGACGGACAATGAAAAAGTTGGACTATTACCAGTGATTGAAGCAAGGAGCAGCACATTGTCGGTGGAGAAGGAAATCAGTGCAGGAAATGCCACGACCAAAAAGGGAATGGCCAATTGTTTGAAGAGTGTGGGAAGGGACGAGGAATGGGGGGAGAGGGGACGAAAGTGAGGGGGACGGGGCGAGGAAATGCCAATTTGGTGGGCAAAGTCGGACAAAAGCGCTTCACTCTCCTCATTGACGGAAGAAGCACTGAAAAGGAGGGCCACCATCAATTACGAAGAAGAGGAACCCAAAGCCAATTAATTACGGCATTCCCTTCTCCGATCGCTCACTCACTTTGCTCTTCCGTCCGTCCCCACGACCCTTTTGCAACGGTCAAACAAAGTGCCGAGCACGCGGATGTTATTGCACAGCGTAATGGCCACAATTACGTAGGAGGAAGTGAGCATAAAGACGGGGAACAGTGCCAAAAAGTAATCGGTCAGTCTCAGAAGACCGCCCGTTTGTTCATCGTGCTGAAAGGAAGCGAAAATACAGGAAAAATGGAAGAGAAAACGGATGGAAACGGACGAGAAAATTGATGGTGTAAATGTCCTGGACATGCGCAAAAGTGAAGGCACCGCTCAAAGAAAGGGCGCAGTAAAAGAGGAAAACGAGAGAGTAAACGGAAGTCAATTTGGCACTCAAATGATGCTTATTCCTGAAAAGGGCAAAATGGAGGCCAATTGGGCGAAGGCACTCGCCTAATTGGGGTGATTAGAGCAGGAAGCGAATGGTGGCACATAAAGGCGTAAACGGCAACGCCGAACAAAGAGCCGAAGCCATGCAAATTGACGGGTGCCGGCGAACCCTTTGGGCCGTTGTGGGCCAATTGGGCGATGGCCAAGACAATCATCAGCAAAAAGGCTAAACCAAGGCAAATATCTGACGAATTGGAAAACCAATAGTTGGTGTCACTTTGAAAATTGTGGGGACAAATTTGCTTTTCGCCTACGGCAAATGCCCAGCGGCTGAAAGCACCGTTTGCCCCTTTCCAATTGTTTGGCAACAAACGGCGTGAGATTGGGCCCATGGTTTGTGTTAAGGACCCAATTCTCGGCTTTGTTGCAGGGAAAATCCCGGGCTTTGACGACTCGGGCGGAGTGTCGTCCTCGGCGTGTGACGCCTTTTTTTTCTCAAAATAAATGGGTTTTGTTATCAGAAATGAGTAAATTTAGCTTTTTGGAGAAAAATAAATTTAAGGACAAAATATTTGAATAGATTTTACATCAAAATAGGCAATTTTGAAGTGATTGTACCATTTTCACCCATTAACTTAATCCCCCCCCCCATTTTCTTGCCTGTCCATCTCGAAAGAGTCGTGGCCAATTGAAGCCATTTCGTCCGAGTGATTCCCATCAAAATCTGAACAAAAGAATTAGCAATTTTATTGGAATAAAAGGGAAAAACCATTGGCAGACAGAAGAGGAGAAAAGCGAAGATGCAAATGCGATAAACGGCGAAGCGACTGAGCGAATGGAAAAGATCATTTGGATGAGAATGGCACGGGGAGAAGGGACTGATGGAAACGGCAGAAACATTCAGCGAAGAGCAAATCACATTCATAAGGGACTTGGGGACGGTGGAGGAATACACCTGACAATGAGGAAAGGGGCAATTAGTAGAGGAAAATTAGGAAGGGGAGACAAAAAGAGGCACTTTCCCATTATGAGACCACAAGCAAAAAGTTTAAAAAATCTACAAAGGGACGCGCAAATTCCACATTCCCACCGCATAAATTAACAATTTGTGTTTATGCCTCCAAAGTAATGTAACCGCGCACCTTGTGGAATTTGCGCGCCCCTTTGTTGATTTTTTTAAATTTTGGCTTGTGAACTCATAATGGGAAAGTACCCAAAAAGAATGGGGACGAACATAAAGCAAAAGCATTGGAAAAAGGCAAATTTAGGACTGAAAAGCAAGTGATTTTGAGAGAAAAAAGCGTGAATTGGGGCAAAGCAAATGCTTCTCCGACCGACAATTTGAAATTTGACACTCATTTTCTCCATAAAAAAACATCTTTTCCCAAAGTATATTTTTCCGTTACATTAACTGAGAGAGAACCAAATCCTAAATTTATTATGGCAGTTAGTTGAATTATGTATGATTCAGGCTTTCGAAATTAAAAATGCAAATTCTCACCGCGAGGTCTCCGAACAGATAAATGGTGAGCAAAAGATAGGAGAGAATGGTGCCCGACTGTCCCAGAAACAAATGGGCCATTTCACTCTGACAAGCAAATGTAATATTTTTAAGCCAAAAGCGCATTGCGTTACAATTTCGACTCTCCTTTCGATTTCGAAATCGGATTCGGTCGGCGTTTGCCCGCGGCGTTCGTTTTGCGACTGAATGTATGCCGATGCGCCCGCGGGGTTTGCCGGGAAAGAGAAGCGTTGTTCGGTGGAGCCGTCCGCGTCCACCACGACACTTCCTACGCGAACCTCGCTCATTTCCCCGTCCGCACTCGACGGCACATCGTCCTCCACCACAAAGGCACCCTCCTGCAATTGCTCACGAGGCGGTGCCCTTCGCAAAACGCAATTGGCAATTGCCATCGATTCAAAAATGAAAGTGGCGCAAACATAACTGAAAAGGGTAAATTGTGAATTGGGATAACATTTTGTTTAGTTAGAAAAAGGAAAACAAAAATGCATGTGGAGCAAACAAAACGCCAATGTATTCAAAAACAAAACAAAGTTCTTATTTTTGATCGATTCAAATTAAATGTTTTAAGTATAATAAAAATATAAAATTGACCTAAAAGATCCATCGAAAGTAAAGACTTTTCTCTGTGCAGAGATTGGCATATTTTTCACCAAAAGATTAATCCGTTTTTTTCGTTTTTTCTCCATCGTTTGAATTTGACCTCGTAAATGCGGAAATAAGGAGTAGAAGGGGCCCGAGCAGATAACCCGCCGTTTGGAAGGCCCGCGGCAAGGCGAGGGCGCCGGTGCCGACGATCAAATTGAACACGTAGAGCAACCCGACCTGAATATTAAATGAAAGTTGGGCATTTTTTTAAATTTGATTTTTTGGGAGGAAATTTAGAAAATTAGCAAATACAACGGGTGTACTTTAGTCAAGGCCCCATGATAACCATATGAACTGACCGTGGCACTGAATGTTTGTCCGCTGGGCACAGATTCTTCTGCCATCGGCCGCAATCTGTCCGACCGATGGCCTAAAAATGCAAAGCAAATGACGGAAAGGCAGAAAGAAACAAATGGAAATGGAAAGTGTAAAGGAAAGAGAAGGGGCGAACCGAAAGGGAAAAAGAGAAGGAGGAAGAAGAAGAAGAGATAAGGAAAGTGATGGAAGGGAAGGGAAGGGAAAACACTCGCAGAGAGCGGAAATTTTAAATTAGAAAATAATTACCTAATTACAGCACCTAATTTAGTGTGCTAAATTAAAAGGTGGAAAAAATGTTCATTTTAAATTTCTCTCTTTTCTCCTTTGTCGGTGTGTTGCGACATTTCGCTTCGTTTCTCAAATTTTGTCCGTCTGTCAATTCCTATCCCATTAACCTTCTGTTTCCCTCTCTCCCTCTTCCCTTCCCTTCTCTTTCCCTCTTCCCTTTTTCTCATTTCTGTCCCTGCCCTTTCTTTGTTCCTTTCTCTGTCCTCTGGCCTTTCTTTTCGGTTCCTCGTCCTCACAGGGATTTCTTGCGCATTCGCTTTGTTCATCTCCCTTTTCCCTTTCTCCCCACTCTCTCGCGCCGCCCTCTTTCTCTCGCCGCCACTTTTTCTGCTTTTTTCCCTTCCAATTGGCCCATTTGCCGCTGTCTCCGTTTTCTTTTCTTTTCTTCCCTCCGCTGCTGTTGCTGAACAGCGAATGGAACTGAAGTGAATTTGAAGCTCATCCCATCCCATCCCTTAAATAATCCATCGTCCGCTTCTTCTCTTCTCTTCCCTTTCCTTTGCAAATCGGCAGACGAATTCGTTTGGGGTTAATTTGTAAGAGACCCACCAACAAACGCTCAAAGGCGAGCAAATTCGCGTTCATCCCCAAAACCCAACAGATCTCATCCACCGATCCCTCCATCCAATTAATCCCAATACGCCCAATCGCATTCAATCGATTCGATTTGAGAAGGACCGGGGGGGGGGGGGAAGGGAAGAGTGTCGGGGTGGAAATGGTGAGAGCCGTCGTCCATTCGTTCATTCATCCCCCTCCCCCCCCCCCTTTTTGCCCGCAATAATTGCACGTCCCTGCCCCATATGTTTGTATCCCCTCAAAAGAGATTGTCTGTTGTTTGATGTCCATTAAATGATGTGTGATTTCTTGGGAATTTTCCAACACCCAAAAGGCGCTGTTAGCGATTTGTTTGGCTGCGGCTGTCTCTCTCATTCTTTGGCCTCGGGGCATCCCTCCCGCTCCCTAATTACCGTCAATTATTTTGGAGACGGATTTGCTGACTCAATCATTTATCCATTCCTTGGATATTTTTATTAAGTAAGCAGTGACTCCACAGAATAAGAAAAATAGGCAAAAGGGAAAATTTGCCGACAGGTGGGGTGGGGGTAGGGGCATTTATTAGCGGTGATCGGTCATTCATCAATCGGTCGTCCCTCCCCCCTCCGCCCATTTTAGTCTCCGCGTCCATCATTTTGCTCTTTTCAGAGAATGGCCAACATATCGATGGCCTTGTTTATTTTACGACACCGCCCTTCTGACAAAAGCCGATCGAATGATTGCCCCCATTTGACTGATTGTCCCTTTCTCTCTCTTTCAATTCCAACGGGGGAGGGGCTTCTGCTGTTGGTGTTTTCTCACCACTTTCTCACCCATTTAATTCGATCGATTGCAAAACGTTGTCACCCCCGGCGCATTCTCTCACTTCCCTTTTTGTCCCTTCCGCCCCCACCCCAACCGGTCCCATCCCTACGGGGAAAGGGCACCCCCACCCTCCTCTCCTCCCCCTCCTCTCCTCTCCTTCACCCCATCCCCCCCCCTCCTCCCCCTCCCCCCCCTCTTCCTTCCTTCCTTCCTATTCCACCACAATTCCCCTTTTTTCCCTTTCCTTTCGTCTCTTCTTCCTCCCCTCCCCTCTTTGTGTGTACATTCAATTACTTCTGCTGAATGAAAAGCGCGGCTTCTCCTCCTGCCGATGGGACCAAAGTGACGAAAGGTCCGCCGCCGTTAGCCATTAGCCTTCCATTAGCAGCAATTGCATTCATTCGTCACATTCATTTGCCCGTGGCTTTGACTTTATTCCCCACCCTAAAATTTCAACAGCGAACTCTGAAAAAGACAAAGGAATTGCTTTTTTTGCCGTTTATTTTGGTCACTTTTCCACTCAAATTATTCTCCAAAAATTCCCGCTGGGCAAACAGTCGAGAAAATTTGTGTTATGTTGGGGCAACTTTACGATCACAACAAATGATTTGGTGATTTTCTCGCCTTTCGCCGCCGCCTCACCAATCGGTCGATCAATCATTGATAAATACAGAAAAAACTTTGGAGCAATCGACCGACAGCAGCAGTTCATTTGCTCCGCTACCCTTTCTTTTTTCGGTTTTGGTGAATTGTCCCACTAATTTTTACATAATTACCCCATCACAAAATTAGGCAAATTTAAATCCAATGCTTACAAAAATTAATTTAATTCTTACAAAAATTACGTTTTGTACAACACTTTCCATCTTTAAACCAACGGAGAAGAGCAGGCAATTAATAACTGTTAAAGAGTCATTAAGCACACAGAAGGGACTAAATTCGTTTGTCCATCTGTTCGGCGTTTCCCCCCCCCCCCTTCGCTATTTCTCATTTTCCATGTCCATCATTATTTGTTTTTATTTTTCCTTGGCTTTATCTGTGGTTCTTCCATCCCTTCTCGTAAGACTTTCCCCACTGATCGCTCCGATGATTTACTTCCGTTGTCGACACTCATTTAGCACATTTTGTCATTAATCCCTGATTCTCTTCGGAAGAAAACAAGCCGATAAGAATTTGGGAATCGCGCCAAATGAAAATGGAAAATGAACGGGCAAATGTAGCAAATGTGACACCCCCCCCCCCCATTTCCATTTCCATTTCCATTTCCATTCCACCTTCACCCCCCCCCCCCACTCCAATCCCTTCTCATTTTATCTTTTTTCATTTTCCTCTCTATCCAAAATCGACACCAACAGAAAACATTGACAGGGCCACCACGCCATAACAATGGCCAATAAATTCAGTCGGAAAAAACAAAAAAAGAGACGGAATTTGGAAAGGGACAAAGGCTGCTGTTTTGATTCTAACGCGGCGCGGCGTCCATTTCCATTTGTTTTATTTTGTTTTTTGCGTTTCCGTTTTTAAGGGCATCGTTTTTTGTTTGTCGAGGGAAGCGGCGATGGGACAAAACGAAAAATGCAGGAAAATTAGGCAATTTTTTGCCTATATAAATTTGTCCCTTAAAAAGCAAGAAGACCATACTTTTGAATGCCAACTGCTGTGATATTTCGTCAAAAATTCCCGTCTCTTTTTTCAGACTTCCGCCCCATTTTCAATGTTTTCTCTGCCATTTTAAAAAGATAAGTAAAAAGAGGAAAAGTAAACACTGATCGCAATGAGTGGGAGACGGAAGTTCAGTGGGGGGGGGGGCAATTAGGAGGGTAATTAGGGGGTGGAGATCGACTTGCATTACATTCCGCGCTTCCGTTTTGCTCTCCTTGAACTTTTTCGGGAACCTCTTTCTTTTCATCCGTTGCGCTTTTTCTCTTTTCCCTTTGCGTTTTTCTCTTTTTTTTCTCTCTTTTGCCATTTCTTTCCTTTTTAATTGGCTATTCTCTTTCATCTTTTTCATTTTCTCATCTTTTTTTCTCCGCTCCCTTTTTCCTTATTTTTTTGCGTATTTCTTTTCTTTCCCCAATTTTCCTCCTTTTTCCCCCTCTCCTCCCTATTTTCATACTTTCCCAACCACCCCAAATGTGACTAAAAAAGTTATGTATACAATTTTGCCATTTCGGTGTCATTTTATTCTTTGTATTTGGCTATCTGTCGGATCATTCCCCACCCCTCGGGGGTTGTCCGGACAACGGAAAAGAAGTGCCATTCCGCCGTACTGCCCCCCCCCCCCCCCTTAATATTGTTAGTCCCCTCCCTTTTGCGTTCCTTCTCTCCCCCCCCCCCCTTCCGTTTAATCCTTTGCTTTTCGTCCATAATCCTTGTCTTCCTCTTCACACCTTTCCCATTCCTTCAGTCTTCTTCATTTACGCAATTTCCCTTGTCCAGGCCAACAAATGCCGCCTTTTAAGCGCCCATTTCCATCAAAAATCAAAAATTCGCTAATTCACCCATTTCTTTTGAACATTTTTTAAGTTTCTGATCAACGCTTTCATTTATTGCTCCTTTTCTATCCAAAACAAATCCTTCTGTTGGCCATTTGTCGGAGTTTTCTGCTGCTTGCTAAAGGTCACTTCTGCTGCTGTCTTTTTGGTGAACTTCTTTCGTCATCAAATTGGCTGAATAATTGTGCAGCAAATGTGAAGCAAATGAATCAACGATTAGTCATTGGGAGCGAATGAATGGAGGGGGGGGGGGGGGGAAAAGGGAAAAAAAGGGGTGGGGGAGAGATTAGGCACTGAGTGGGATGAAAGGGGTGGAGAGGGGAGGGGGCGGGGGGGGGGGTGAGAATGGAGTTGAGTTAAAGCAACGGCGTGGGTTGGCGGCGGTGGTGGACTTTGGCTCCCCCCCCCCCCCCCTCATTCGATTTAAACCTTTGCCCCCCCCCCCCCCTCCCCTTTTCCCCCATGCAATTCAATTTGATTCGATTTCCCTTCCTTTCGTACGTCCGTCCCCCTTTTTCTTCTTCGGATTTCCCTCTTTTTAAGGCGTTGTCCCATTAAGGGATGAACGTTCCCTCTTCTGTTGCTATTTCTTTTCTTCATCCCTTTGCCTTTGCGGCACAAAATTCCCACCCATCCGCCGTTTCCAATCTTTTCGTCTTTTCGTCTCTCACCAAGCTAAGGTATTTATGGGAGGGGAAGGGGTTGATGCGATCCCTCCCCTCCTCCTTTTCCTCCGCTCATTCCTCGCGACTATTCATCGTTTTACTCCAATTGCGACATTTCCGCTGCAATGAGTCTATACTTTTGTTTTAGGGTTGTTCGGCCAAGTTTAAACACTTACTCCTCTCCTCTCCTCCCCTCCCTTTTCGGTGCCTTTGCTCCCACGGGCATTCTCCCCCCCCCCCCCCCCCCCTCCCCTCAGAAACATAAATTCGTCTCTCCCTCCATTTCATTTCCCATTCTCACATTCCCGCCCTCCCCAGCTGGTCCTCCCGCTGTGTGGTTGGTTGATGATGGCATTTCCTTTTCAGCATTTTTCCCTTCCATGCCCAAACATTGCCATTTGCTACAAAGTCCACTGCCAATTGACCCATCGGAGGAAATTTGGCAATTTGCGTTTAATATACAACCATAGAGGACATACCAATGACAGAGATGGGGATTCCCAACATGGGATTCCCATTAATTGCCATTCATTTGTTTGCTGTATCTTTCCATTGCCTATGGCATCCCATTTGTGTTGCTATTAGCCAAGCTTAATCTCTTTCAAATGCCATCCCTCCATTTCCCTTTCACCACTTTCCTTTTTCTATCATAAACTTGGCTTTTCCTCGTGCCCCTGCAATTGTGTACTTCCCCCCCTCTCTTCCGGTCGACCTCGAGTCATCCGAGCATTGTCAAGACGCGGACGAGCGCAGTGAAAAGGAGCACAAACAGAGAATTGAGTGGAGGGGAGGAGGAGAGGAAGAGAAGTCGTCACTCACTCTCTCCACTCTCTCCCCCCCCCCTTTTTTCGCTCTCTACGCTCTCTTCTTCTTCGGTACGCTTTCCCACTCGCTTACCCTCCGGCTATTTCTCTCTTTCAAATGTTGCTGAAATGCCTTACAAAACATTCATTTGCCAAATATCCATTCCGGGACCAAATGCACAAAAAGTGTCCCCACATTCCGTTAATTTATTTATTTCACTGGGAAAAGGGCGGAGGCGACGAAAACGGCATAAATAAAAGAAGCGATGAAGCGGACAACGAACAAAAGCAAGAAGCGAAGGCAGAAGAAGAAAATGGTGCGCAAAGGCAATACGAGCGTAAGGGAGAAATGGGAGAAGAGGGCAAAACGAAGCAGGAAAAATTCCAACGAACATTCCGAGGAGGGCATTCATTTGCCATGGAATGCCAATGCCTTTCTTCTGTCTCCGTCCGTCTCTTTTTCTCTTTGTCCTATCCCATTTTCTTTTCTCCATTTTTACAATAAAATCTCACTAAGCATTTTAATATAACTTCTAATATCACTTTAAAATAAATTTCAAATTCAGAGATTAATCCTCCGATTCATTCCGCCAAATCTCCGATTTTCTTTTCCGTCCCTCAGTTTTTCTTTGCAGAATGCCGCATTTCGTGACGGCGTTTTTGCTTTTGTTTTTCGTGTTCACCATTTTTGGCGCGGAAAGTACGGCGGTACGTAACCGAATACAACTCACAAAAGAATGGAGCATTTTCGTTAGAGAAAACCCAAAAAACGCAAATCTTTGACATTTTCAGCAAATCCCTGCTCACTTAATCATTTTTAAGGACCACAGCAGCATCAGCAGCTCCTCCAGCAAAAAGCATGAACATTTCATGCCGCTCGTCGCCTTTCAGTGCGGCTACAGAAACAAATTTATGAACGCGGAGGGCCGTTGGCAGGACGACCCGAGCAGTGTGGCGAGCTGTTTGCATGGGAAGTACGACATTTTGAAGTACTGCAAAAGGGTAAGTAAAACAAACGGACAAAGCGAGCGAACGAATGCGAAAACTTTTGAAGGTGTACCCGGCCGAAAAGGTCACCAACATCGTCGAATATTCGCATCTGACCCGAATTGGCCATTGGTGCCGCGAGGACGGCACGGACTGTCGCCACCAATTCACCGTCCGACCATTCCGTTGCATCGGTAAGACAAATGGAAAAAGGGAATTCAATTGAAAAATTAAGCGGGCGAATTCGAGACCGAATCATTGCAAGTGCCGAACCGTTGTCACTTCAGTCATATCCTTGGTCGGGACAAATGCAACGACTACAAATTCTGGAACTCCAAGTCGGAGGAGGAATGCACGAGAAAGGCATTTATAGCGGGAGGGGGGGAAGTTTTACCCGAGATAATATTTCTTGTTTTTAGAAGGACTCCAAAGGCCATTCGATGCGCCTCCGTTCCTTCGCAATTTTGGAGCCATGCGGGCTGAGCATGTTCAGGGGAGTGGAGTTCGTCTGCTGTCCCCGCGACTTGGAGGAACGCATCGAAAAAGTGGTCGATTTGGAGGCAGAGGCAACAACGACAAAACTGAAGAACAGCAAAGACGAGGACCAGGAAGAGGAGGAGGACGAGGACGACGAGGAGTACGACGATGATGACGAAGAGGAAGAACCGGGTTAGCAAATTATCTGGGCGGAATCAGTGATTTTAGAGGAATTTAAAAAAAGGGAACGAGAAATGACAATGGGAAAATAGAATTGGAAAAAGCAAAAATTGATCATCTACTCTTTTTAGATGACAAAACCGCAAAGAAGGAGACGACGGCGGACGCAAAGGCCGAGCAGGACCCGTACTTTAAGGACGACCCGCAAGGCAATGAGCACGAACGTTTCCGTGAGGCGGAGGAACGTCTAGAGAAACGCCATCGGAAGAAAGTGACCAAAGTGATCACGGAATGGAGTGAACTGTTTGAACGGTACAGCACAATGAAGGAGAAGGACCCCAAGGGGGCGGAGCAGTACAAACGGAATATGTGAGAGGGAAAATGGGAGGGAAGGGACGGCACTTTTTGGAGTGACGCATTCCCATCGAAGGACGGCCAAATTCCGAAAGACTGTGGCGGCACTCGAAGCGGAAAACAAAGAGCAGCGCAAGCAAATTGAGGAATTGCACGACGAAAGAGTGCAGACGGCGCTGAACGAGAAGAAGCGACAGGTGAGCAGAAAGAGAAAGCGAAACGATGGGAAGAGGACGGAATGGAAAATGGCAAGGAAAACCACGAAAAACGGGGATTTGGTTGGCAGGGTGTAAACACGAAAATCAAGAATTATCAACCTTTTCTTTCAAAAAAACCATGTACGGACTGTCCATGGTCTTTGAAGACAAGAATATATATAGAGTTTTGCTGTAATGTTGTCGGGGAATCATCAGAGCCTTATCTTCCAAATGGGTGGGGGAAGGGGCGGGCTGTGACTGTTAATGCATTATTTATTACCAAAATTGTTGACTAATTGCAACAATTACCAAGGCAACCCACGAGTACCGTGCCGCGTTGGCTGTCCAAGTGGGTCAAACGAATCGACAGAACGTGTTACGGACGCTGAAAAATTACATACGGGCGGAGGAGAAGGACCGGCAACACATGCTCAACCGGTACAGACATTTGTTGCGCTCGGACCCGGAGGTTTGTTTAGCGACCAAAAGTCCATCTTTCTGACCCCCCCCCCCCCCCCCCCCTTAGGCGGCCCTCTCTTTTGAGCCCATTTTGCTCCATCGTTTGCGTTACATCGACTTGCGCATCAATGGCACTTTGGCCATGCTGCGCGACTTTCCGTCACTTGAGAAGGAAATCCGACCGTTGGCAAGTGCGTTTGTTAATTGGGCGGTGATAATCCCTGGGGCATTCTTAATAACCCCCGTAATTATATACTCTATTTTTAGTTACTTTTTGGAAGTCGTACCGTCGCGAGAATACCCCCGAAATTCTTGAGGAATTGTCGACTAAAAAAGAAGGAAGCCGATATTTGAGTGAGGAGGAGCGGAACGAACGACTGATCCGATTATACAAGCAAAACTTCGAACGACACCACCCGGGCAGTCTTTCAATGAAACTGCAGGAATTGGTGCCAAATTCGAAGGCCAAAGTTCGCACAACAGCCGCAACGGCAGTGCCAACGACGACGCACAGATCGATGATCGTTCCGCTGAAAGAAGTGCTGAAGGAGAGCAAAGCGGCGGACGACGCGGAGGAGGATTCGGACGAAGACCAAGTGGGACGACGGAATTTAGGAGGGGAGGGGTGGTCGGACTAATTGATGAAATTTCAAAAAAACTTTCGCATTTCTAAAACAATCGATACTTTTCGACACAGTTCGAAGAGGACGAGGAAAGTGCGGAGAAGACGAGATCAACGGCAACGACGACAACAGCTGCGCCGAAGCAAATTCACGTGGAACTGTTGAACAAAGAGGGGGAGAAGACGGAGGAGGAGGGGGAGAAGCCGGCCAAAGTGATGAGCAGCAAATTGTCCTCCTCGTCATCCAGCGACAGCGAAGAAAGTGCTGAAGAAGAAGCGGACGAAGACGAGGACAACGAGCAGCCGACGGAGGCGAAGAAGAAACATTTGCGAGTGGACATCGAACCCATCGTTTTGGCACCCGCCCCCGGCGAAATCGACGAAGAATTGCTGTCTCCGGCCTTTGAGAAGCACCACCGCCACCGTACGGATCAGTCGGAGGACGGCGGATCGACGATATTCGGCCAATGGTTGGCTCAGACCAACCTTTTGCTCGGATTGGTCGCACTGACACTGGCCGTACTGACCGTTATTGTGCTGCTGAAAAGGCGCCGTAGCAGACATCCCGGGTTCATCGAAGTGAGTCTGATTCAACTGAATTGGCAATGGCATTGACCCGGGGAAAGAATTGGCAAAGGAATGGCGAACCCAAAACGAGAAAAAAACAGAACAGTGATAAATACGGAAATTGCAGGTTGATGTGTGTACCCCCGAGGAGCGCCATGTTGCAGGAATGCAAGTGAACGGTTACGAAAACCGTAAGTACATTTTGAATTAGGCATTATTTGGCGTTCCGTTTTCAGCTACTTATTCATTCTTCGAGGGGAAACACGCATGCTAATTGTAAGCAGATCGCCGACGAAGAAGCGCGGAACCGATGGGAGGACCGATGGACCATCCATCCCGTGGAAAGCGTGAATCTCCCCACATTCGCCCCATTTCCAACCAATGTTTCTCAGTTTGTCCCCACTTTTCTTTCTTTGTATTTCGTCCCTCCTTTCACCGCTTTACGCAATAACATTTTGGGAGAGTTTCGGACGCTTTCATATCACAGAAAACTGACGGAATTGCGGTTTCGCGAACAATTCATTCGAATGTCTCCCTCCCTCCTCCGACTTCTGTTCGTCCGTTCCCTCTGTCGTTTAAGCGCAGGAAGAAAGTAAATGCTCCGATTAACAGACACCCAATAAAATTCGTTCGTTTCTTTCTTTCTTTCATCCCCTATCATTTGTGTTTTCTACGACATAAATCTTCCGTTGCTGTTACATATTTTACTTCATCCGTTTCTTTCCATTACACATATTTCTACTCTCCTCATTTACTTATTTTATTCGACGATAAAAGAAATCTGTTCTTTCCTATTTTACGGATAAATCCTCTTTTTTTGATGGGAATATACGATTACACAATGCACTGCTTCATTATTTATTTATAAGACAACGAAAATTAGTCTTGGGGCTTGGCTTGAAAAAATAAGATTTGAAAGCCTGGAACTGGTAAAAATGGATAAAAAAAAAAGCATCAGGAAGCATACTGTCAGCTAAATTATTATTTATTTGCTTAGCAAGAAATATAATTCCATGCAAACCCGTGAGCTATTGTAACGCCCAAATAAATAAATATATTTATTACAGTAAGTCCAATCAACAAATAATTTCAACAAATGTCATCAGAAAAAGGCATAGAAAATAATCTTTTAATAAATTTGTTTTTTGCAGTTGGCCTATAAAGTTATGTAAATTTCTGGTTTTAATATGTTAAATGATCGGAATGCATTTTTCCTGGAAAATAAACTGAGACTGTCGGGGAAATTGGCAATTGGTGGGAAGAAATTTCAATGAATGGTAAACCCTTCAAAAATCCCTAGAGAAAAGAATTGAGCGAATTATTGTAAAAAAGGAAAGATTTTAAGAGCTGTTCCGAATAAAAAAAAAGTTTTTTTGTTTGTTGACTGTTCCGTCCATCACATTTCTTCAAAATCACACGTCGTTTTCGACATCAGTAAAACCTTTTCCTGGCACGTTCTTGGCGCTTTTGGAAGAAAAACAGCCCAAAGCCGAGAACACCAACAACAACGGCAAGGCCAATCAGAATGAGGAAGATTGAGCCAATCCAACCCAATTTGGACGGCCTGCGGTCGGGGACGTGGTCACGAGGGGCGGCGATACTGTGAATGGGAGGGATGAAATAAACAATGTTATTTCGGAATTATTACTTTTCTGCGAAGGGTTCCACCGAGTCACGGTTGGCACTCTCAAATGGCTTCTCCACTCGGGCGAACTCTTGCTCAAACATTCGGATGCTCAATACGTCATGATTATCTGAAGGAGACGAGCATTTTTCCCAGTTAAATCAATCTCAAAGGTGAACTTTCATTTTTTGTCCTATTGATAAAAAATTGCCCATTTTTGTACGTATTAAGTAACAAACATTTTGACTGCTTCGGCGCTAGTTGTGAATTTTAATTTTATTAAAACCAAAGGGAGACCCTTTTTGTTTGCAAATTGTTTGGTAAAGTATTTTAACCGTGAAAATTATTCCTTCCCGTGGATTTTCCGGGTCACTAATCAAGAATCTGACATCTGTTTCAACCAATTTCGGATGCCGAACAAAAAAATAAAAACGAAAAATTTGAATTCAACTTATTTTTTTAAAATTCGGATTAGCGATTTGACAAAATAATATCATTTTCGTGACTAACGACCCCGAAAATTGCATGGGAAGGACTTTTCACGATTTATTATGACAGAACAATTTTGCAAACTAAAAGCGTACACCTTTTGGTTTTTAACAAAAGTTAAAAAGGCGAGTTTTTTTTTATCAAGCGCCACCGTTTCTTACCTGAAAGTTCTCCAGTAGCTGCGGTAATTCCGAAATAGTAATTTGTGGGCAAAATAACATGGTCAACAGTGAAACAGCGATGCCATTGCGAATCCCCAGTAATGTCCGTGAACACCTTTTGTAAACAATGTTGGGATGGACTAGCCAGAGGATTTAGCAACAAAAGGACAAAACATGGTCCATTACCGAAAGAGTGTCCGCCACGTAACGGACCAACACTTGCGTGTCGTGGTCTTTGTTCCGAATCTTTGCTTCACAACCTAATCAGCAAAAACAAACAATTCAAAGTGTAATAGCCAGTTTTACCAGTGTGTTCTCCGCCCAATTGCGTGTGAGTTCCATCCACGTCATGGTCATAATGAAGTGAGCCATTGGAAACCATGGCCGAAATGTACGGATGCGAATGCTCAATTAGTTAAAATATTTTGCTTCTGATTTCACGAGTTTTACTTGATGAGGTCCGTTGTGATTGCTGTAAGTGTCAATGAAAATGCCAAGTCCCCGGAAATAATCTTTGGAGCCGAAAACAGGGCCAAGCGTATCCGGGTCTTGAACATACCAAATGGCCATTCCATCTGAAAACACAAACATGAAAAGAAAGAAGAGCAACCGCACCTCCGAACAAAGAGCCAGTCGATCCGTGCACTCGGAAACTCACTATAAATTCCCAGTCTCGCGCGGTGTTAGGCTAAATTTAAGAACATTTTGTATTTTTACTGAAGATATAACATACCATTTTATTCCACAATCCACCACTGAGACTCTGCAAATCGGATGTAAGACGGATATATTGCGGAGTTAAAATGGCATTGCCAATAATGTCCCAGAAGGGAAGGTCACTATCAGCATCTGGAAAAAAGAAAAATATACTGTATTTTAACATTTTTTTTTAGCCATCCGCCAATTAGAAAGGTATCAATGACGAAAAAAAAAACTTACATTGATATGGCTTTACGAAGGTATGCTCCCGTTTGAGAAATCCACGCATTTCTGCCACCGAAATGCCGTCGATGGCATCGGCTGTTGGGTCAGAAAGAACAGAAAACGGATGAGTGATTAAAGAAGCAAAAAGGCATAGACGGAGAAGAGATGTCTTTCTAATTGTGAACATTATTGACCGAGGAAAATGAAACTTAAGAATTCGCATTCTCTAAAATGACATTAATAATTCCGTATAAAAAAAAAGTAGCAGCATTCGTTTTTCAGTGTGAACAGAAAAAATGACGAAAAAATGTGCTGGCATTGGCTAACAATGAGAAAAGCTAACAAAAAGAGCGGAAGAAGCGGAGAACAAAAAGGAACAAAGAAGGCGAAGGCAAAGACGAAAAGCCAAAAAATTTAAAAATAAAAGGGATATCGTTGTATAAATAAAGCAATTTAAAATATTGCAGTTTGCTTTAAATGAGAAAAAAAATTAGGGGTTTGGTTCGCAATTGCTTATGGAAGCTATATGTAATAGGTATGTTGGTTGATTGGTTGTTTTTGTAGTTTTAAATTAACAGGTTCCAACCATTTTATCATAAATAATAGAATTAACTTTAAATTCATCCGACTTTTGAATATGCGCATTTTGGTGGGCGTTAAACGGGTAATTGACTTCGCTGTCAAAGTGCGCGTAAAGAAGGACGGCACCGGCGTTGTGAAGGATGGCGTAAACCATTCGATGAACCCATTCTGCGAAATTGCGTTAGAAGAGGCGGTGCGAATCAAAGAGCGCAAAGAGAAGGAGGGCGGTGGGCCCGTTGAAGTCGTCGCCTTTTCATTTGGCACACAAAAAGCACAGGTCAGGCAGTAATTTGTAGAATTAGTCATTTAAAAGTGTTTTCCCTAAATTATATTTTAATATTGTCTTTTTTTGTCAGCTTTCATATTCTTTTAAAGACTATCATTTTTTCGTAATTTTTAAAAATGTTTGCTTTCCTTAACAATTACTTATTTAGGAAACACTGAGGACGGCACTTGCAAAAGGCGCTGACAAAGCATTGCTCGTCGAGGTCGACAACGCCACAGAAGAGAAGTTGGAGCCTATCCATGTGGCACGGGCATTGGCCAAATTGGCGAAGGAAGACAAATACGACTTGCTGTTGTTGGGGAAACAGGCAATCGACGATGATGCAAACCAAACGGGTGGCACATATCGTGAACATTTCATAATCAATTAAATTTGGATTTCAGGACAAATGGTCGCCGGATATTTGAATTGGCCACAGGCGACTTTCGCCAGCAAAATTGAAGAGGATGGCGCTTATATAAAAGTAACGCGAGAAATCGACGGCGGATTAAACACTGTGAAATTGAAATTGCCAGCCGTTGTCACCGCCGATCTTCGACTCAATGAAGTCGGTCTTGTTTCAACAAACATTGATTGTTTTTATAGTTTTTTTAGCCTCGTTACGCCACACTCCCAAACATTATGAAAGCCAAGAAAAAGCCATTGGAAAAAAAGACAGCGCAAGAATTTGGCATTGACATGACTAATCAGACAGAAACTTTGGAAGTAATAAATATAAAAACGATATCGTAAATCTAAAGTTTATATATCTAATTAAGGTCTCCGATCCTCCAGTTCGACAGGCGGGCGGTTTTGTGGACGATGTGCCTGGATTAGTTTCGAAGCTCAAGGAGAAGGGGGTGATTTGACAGATTATATGGTGATCAAATGAGCTATATGGCCAGAAGATATATACTATATATATTTTTACACTTTGTCTATTTAGAAGTCGTCTTTTTCTCTGTAATTTGCCCGCTTTATCCTGCCGAAATAGCTGTTTAAATTCTAAATTTTGCTTATGTTATTTAATCACCGGTTCTAATAGTCGTTGTTTCTTTTCATTTGAATTCAATCCTAGTTTTGTTTAGATGTTTCAGAAAGTTTCCTTGGTTCTTTTGTTTTTACTTGCCTTTACAGTCTCAAATTTGCGGTCCGATGAAGGAATTGGGGAGGTATTTTTTATTCACTTCCCTCTAAAATTGAATTTTTACGTTTAGATGGATGCGAATCAAAAACCTTTGAATTCGGCTCGAATTCTCGCTTCCAAATTCACTCTTTCTCAGGTAGCTTGGCGTTTTGTCTTTCTCCAAATTTTTGTTTTTCAGTATGCCGTTGAGAGTATGGACCTTGTGATGGAGTACAATTTGTTTAATGTTGGCGACCGCACTGCTTTTCGTGTCGTGCTGGACGATCGTAACTCATTTCCCACCCATTCATTTGACATTGTGCGTGGAATGCTTCACATCCGATGGGAAAAAATCTCACCGGGAGAAAATGGTATATTTTTGTTGTTTCACTCATAGTATTCCAACCAAGTTTTTATTTGAGTGACTCATTCGGTGGTCGTACGACCGCGCAGTTACGGCATTTTCAATTACACTTCCGCCATGGTCACTTATTATGTGACCGAAGATGCCAAACAAGCGACCGTCGGATACAGCACAGCGCCAGGCGAAGGTCATCAGAGACATTCAAAACTAACAAAAAAAAACTTTGGTTTCATTTTGCATTTTAGGGAACATTTACCGGCTAAAGGATTATGAGCGCCGATTCAGTTCCAAAATCGGTATTTGGCTCGTCTTTTTGCTGTTAGCTTTACCCACGACCTTGTTGCCTTTCTTCCTCTGGTCAGTTTTAGTTTTTTCTAAAGCAATTTTTCCATTCTCGCATTCATTCATGGTTTTATAGCCTAATTGTAAGAACAGGCAAAACATAGAATTAGGAACTAAAACATAATCAAAATAGGAACTAAAAGGCCCAAATCTATGTAAATTAGTTTGAAAAAATTTGTTTTTATTAATATTTGTCAGGTGTCGTTACGGTTTTATATACACCCAAAATTAAAAAGAAAATGGCAACCAAAGAGTGCGTAAAAGCACGGAGTCATTTGGTGATATAAAGGCACCAAGTGGTAACCTATTTTCGAATATTTTTGCCCTTTATTGACATATATGTAGTGCAAAAGGCGTAGCTACACCCTTGGTTTTAGGGGGGGGGGCTGAATTCAAAAATACGATTTATGCATGTATTGTTATTTTTTGCCAAAAAACTTAAAAGAGGACGCAAAACTCGAAAATATTAATACAACCGCAGCTAAAAATCTGTTTTTCGTATCCATAGTAGCTCATTAAAAATGAATATAGTCTAAAAATCAAGGCCCTGAATAATTTAAAAATTTTAAGGTACAAATTCCAACAGAAATATGCGACAAAAAGCGGGACATCCGGTCAACAAAATTCTAAAAAGGCTCAATGAAAACTAAAGGCAATTATGGAGTGCGCGAATCCATGCCGCCTTTTTTATATTTATTACCATTTTGTTTCCATGCAAACTTGTATTTGTTGTGTTAAACCATTTCATTCCTTATGCTGTTGGCGTAAACGTATGGAAAACTGACTGAATTATCAAAACAGTAATTTCCCGTCTCTATTGACCAGTTTTAAGTTAAGTTGTTACAACCGACAGAACAGTCATTCTTTTTAGATAAGATCGACCTTGTTACAAAAATGAGGTAAATGGTACACTTCACTGTGTAGCATTAAACATTCGACTGATTGTTACTAATTTGAAAACCGGGCGGGGACTGAGCAGCGATCAGTCAGTTTTAATGTCGTCGTTGTTCGTTTACACGTACATGCTAAAGTCGAAGATTTTTATCTCCCTTTCCCGTTCTTTCCTTTTCCATTCGCATAGGAAGGCTGTTCATTCACAAAAGTCTTCTGATTTAGAAACATTCCTTTCATTTTCAAAGATATTTCTGCCATTTGTTTCGCGGCTTTTGCACATTCCGTCTAATAAATGCAAGCGTAAGTTATACGATGATAAGTCCATGTCCCAGACTTTTCGGGTTCCAGTCCCTGTCCTGACTTAAACATTTTGTTCTACTCCACTTCTCGAACCAGTTAACTGTGTTGGGGGTCTTTTATTAAAAGCCCTGTCCCATGCGTTCATGTCATTCGTAAGTTTTCTCTTTTCTTCAGGGTCACAGAACAATGCTTTTGCAAACGCTGGGCTTTCAGTCTGAAGAAAAGCATGGAAAGCGAGAATGTAAGTTCGCCTCCGTTGTTTGGCCAATTGTTTGTTTCCCTATTCAAAAAATCATTTTTTTCAGTTCGAAAGGCATTTCCGTTTGGCCATTCAGTCGGTCACTGCGGAAGACTACGAAAAGATGCGTCAGTATCGGCACCGGGAGGACTCTCTCGCGACTTTGGCCGGTCGTCTCTTCCTCCGTAAGGCCGTCCAATGCCTTTGCGGCGTCCGTTGGGCCGACATTGAAATTTCACGAACGGAACGGGGAAAGCCTTTCATTGTTCGACCCGAGAACATTTCCATAGGATTGAACGTTTCTCACCAAGTTGGTTTTTGAAAGAATCTATTCCATATAGGCATTCATTTGTTAGCAATTCGTTTGTTGTTTAGGGCGACTACACCGTTTTTGCCAGCAGTTGTACCAACCAAGTGGGCGTGGATGTGATGCGATTGGACATGTGCCGTGAGAAAATGTGTTTTAGGGTATAAACAAATTGTTTTTTGAATAAGGAGGCAATAAAACTGCGGATGAATACATCAATTCGATGGTAATTAGCGCTAAAGTGCAATTTATTGTTAGTCGGTCCAATTATAGGCGAAGTCAGCTTCGGCGAGAGAATTGCGAACGATGCGTGGCCAGCCGACAGAACAAATGAAAATGACCGTTTTCTACCGATATTGGGTGAGTTATATTCGGACAAACAGCAAGGAGTATGAGAAACAAACAAAGGCCGTATTAATGACTTTTACCCACATTGTGGAATTTTGACTTTTCGTTGTGTGCCCGCATACTAATATTTTTTAAAAAGGTAACAAAAGGGCGTTGGCTGTGTAAAAAAGGGAATGTTGTTGGACCCTTTTTGAGTTTAAAAATAAAAATGTTTTATTGTGAGTTGCAATTCGCCCGTTTTGGATATGCCAAAGTGGAAGCCATATTCATGAAAACCCATAGGAACATTTTGTCCACAATCTTTAAACCAAAACCTGAGTTCGCTAAAGATTCGATGGCAAAATTTTATTAATTGATTATTTGATAACTTTAGTGTCTGAAAGAGGCCATTATGAAGGCGACAGGGCATGGACTCGTGAACGACTTGAGCCGTTTTGATTTTATCATCGACCCAAATGAACGTTACAAGCAAGGCAAGAAAAGGGAATGGGCGACTGACCAACGGAAAGCGTTTTGCTTAAAGGCAGTTTCATCACATCGACGACCTTCACGGAGGACGCAATTCCGCAGCCCCAATGGGTTTTCGAAGAATCATTTGTTGATGCGAATCACGTAGCCGCGGTTTGCAGAGAGGTGATTTTAAAGAAAATCATTGGAACAAAAAAAAACGAAAAAAAATATTTTCAGAAAGCTCTTCCCGCGGTCTGTACGTTTAGGAAAGAGCAATGCGCGAAAATATTTTTCTCTAAAATCGATTTTGAATTTTTGTTGGACGATGCTTCCATTCTCAACCCTTTGGCTGATGGGGGCGCTTCAGAGTACAACAATTTTATGCTAAAACCGCGGAAGAAATTTTGAAGGGGCGACGAAATGTCAAATGAAAGACAAATTCCAATTTTCTATAATTTTCACAATCAAATTCAATTATATTCATTGCTATATCAATGGTTGATAACTTTATAATTCTGTAATTAAAAATTGGAGGAAATATTTGCGTGAATAGGGCGGCTGGCAGAAGGGGAACAAAGGAGGAAAAGTCAGGGAAATAAATGGAAGTGTTATGGAACGTATAACAGATGATAATATAAGGGAGCATTTGAAGAATGCACGACCGAGGAATTTGTGACGGTCGCTTCCTTCGCTTCTCATTTGTCAAGCCCCTTTATGGTTGATGTGTCTGCTGTTTCGTGCGCGTTGAATTGGTCGTACCTCATAATGTGTCCGTTCACACCGAAGGCGTACAGACAGAGAGAATGGAAAGAGAAGAGAGAGACTGATGAGAGAGTGATTTTATTAGTGGTGGCGTACGCCAAAGAAAAGGGAGAGAAAGGAAGCAATAAAATAAATTGAGGAAAAGCAAAGAAAAGTGCCGGCGGATGCAAAAATTGGGGGGAGAAGAGAACTTTTGCGGAGGAGAAAGAATTATGGTATCGGCGTTAGACACGGCGTAGAAGTAAAAAAAGAGGGGAGGGCGTGCGGAAGGCGCAGAGACGGTGGACCGACGTTTGGTAGCCCTTTCTGCTGAGCAATGCTCGGAATGGCTGTAGGAGGGGGAGGGAGGCAAAAGGAAAGACGGAGAAAGAAAGGGAGGGAGCGATGGAAGGGAAAATAAGGAGGAAGAAAGGGAGGGATGGAGGGGAAAAGGAGGAAGAAAGGGAGGGATGGAGGGGAAAAAGACGGAGAAAGAAAGGGAGGGATGGAGGGAAAAAGACGGAGAAAAGGAGGAAGGGACGGAGAGGAAGGGGAATGGCTGGAGGATGCATTTGGGTTGGCTGAGAGGTGTGCTTGCTGCTGCTGATGGATGGGGATGAATAAATGAATGAATGAATGCGTTGTCGGGTTTTGCCTGGAGAGTGAAAAAGGTGAGTGAGTGAGTGCGGTGGTGTTTTTCTCCCCCGTTTTTCTGCCCATCCGCCGATTTGACTGATCCATCCGTCCCCCCCCCCCCCCCCCTCCGTCCATCCTTTTGCTTATACAATTCCATGGAAGAATGTGAAATGAATGAACCCCTTTCCTTATTTTGAGTTTGCCTTCAGTAAATATCCATACTTTTCACTTTACGCCACATAAAATTTTTAAAATTTATTTTTATATTTTTCTGGGTTTTCGGGGGCGTTGATCACGTATGACATTCATTTCCACCCATTTCAAATCCAGGACCCGAATTCGAACAAAAGACGTAAATTAATTGTTCACCAAAATTCACAATTATTGTCCAAAGCCGATTCAAATAGACGGGAATATAATAAAAAAAATAGAGATTCACAGCCATTTAGTGCATTTGAATCGTTTTTGGACAATACATGTGAATTTTGCTGAAAAATTATTTTCGACTTTTGTTCGAATTCGGGTCCGGGGTTCTAAATAGGTGGAAATGAATGTCATATTCGTGATCAACGCCCCCGAAAACCTCAGAAAAATACAAAAAAAACATTTTTTTTATGTGGCGTAAAGTGGAAAAGTACCAATATCCATTACAAATATTCACCAGAAGTATTTTTTAAGTATCATTCTCATATATTGTATCTATCATTTGTATGTAGAATTTTTTTTATTTAGGTTTTCTTAATATCTAATCCTTAAATATTGGTTTATTACTTTAAAGACATCCAATTTATTTCAATGCATTTCCTGTCAAACTTTTTGCCAACTTAGCAATGATTTCGAGAGGTAAACTTTTCTGTAATATGATACTTCAATTTATAAATAATTTGGTTTAACTAAAAACGGAAAAGTCCAATTTGACTTTCTATTTTTTAGATTTGACTTGTAACGAAACAATGCCCCCTTTGGACGACGGGGACACCAAAACGGTACGACCCAAACATTAAAACATTTCCGTTTTTACAGAATGCATTAAAATATTTCCGTTTTACAGAATGCATTTTTTCTTAACGAAAACTCAAAATTATTGTCCTGTGTCGAGACTATTTGAAATACGATTAAATTTAAAATTAGCAGGACAGTGTCATGCAAATATTTAAAACGCAAAAGTGCTATATAAAAGTGGTCGTTTTTCAAAATCTTCCGAGCCCCAACCCGAATCGAACCAAATTTATATAATGTTTGAATGAAAGTTTTATTTATGATGCTAATAGAGTTGCATAGCCTTTGTATTAGTCTCTGAAACTTAATTAAAATTTAAGGTTTTTTCAATTTTATTCTCATTTGAATGGACGACGTCCAACTCCTTTTTGGTCCTTCGTTTTTTGTCTTTAAATTTATGTAGGAATGCAGACAGTGAGAAGTCAAACAGTTCCTATACTTATAACACAAAAAAACGAATCGGAGTAAAAACGAATTGGCCAAAAAATAATCATTTTTACCCTTTCTATTATCCCTTATTTTATTCAGGATTTGAATAGGACGCGTAATGGCAAAGCAATTACCGGCAGGTCATCTTCGGGGACTATTGTGCCAAAGCCTTCGCCTGAATTTGGTACGACCGGCTCATTAAATCACATGACGACCGTCCGCGACGTGGTCACCCGACATTTTCGGAACAGCAAAGTTTGCCCATTTTCCATTTTTAAATTGGTTTTGGCTTGTTTTTAGCTGAATGCTTCGGCCGATTTATCTTTCGTGGATTGTTCGAAATTGGGCGGAATTTTGTCTTCAATTGGTGGTCGTTTCGATGTCATTTCGCACGGCTCACAAAACCAACAGCAGCGCCACGTACTGATCACCAACCAAGGCAATCCATTTTAAAACACGCACTAAAAACATGATGTCATTTTAAATATTGTACTTAAATTTCATGTAATAAAAACCGGAATCAGATGGCAAACATTTTCAGATTGTAATGGTTTTGCGCATTCTTCCGCCGATTTCCACCACCGTTCAATGGCACCGCCCGCCCATTCGTCGGCTGAGGAGGCGTGGCGTCACCCGCACCTTTCGCCCTCCTCGACGTCGTCGTCCACATCGACTCCACCTTCCTCCACCGCTCCTTCTGGCAATTTCGTCGTCACCAAACACAACCATTTGGACATCAGCACCAAAAGTGGCCATTATCCTCCCTCCGCTTCCAATTCACTGCTGTCCAATTTAACTCCGTCCTCCTCCTCCTCCTCGTCTCTTCTCCACCCCATCAACAAGTCAAACAACACCACCGCTAATTACTTTGTGAAGACCGTGCCGATTGACGGAGGAACAACATCTGCGGCGTTCATTTCACCGCCGCTTTCTACCGGCGCAACAATTGAACAACAACAACAGCAGCAAATAGTACAACCCGGGTCACAAAATGCATTTTTCCAACAGCAACAGTCACAATGGGCCATTTATCCGCCAGTTGAACCTTCCGTTCAACAACAACGACAACACTTGGTAATACTTGCCTTGGCCACTATTTAATTGGAACAAACCAATGAATATTATGCAATTAGCACTATAATTTCTTAAATTTCAATAACTCCAATAACCGACTTCGTTTGGTTTATTCTATATAATTAATTCCGTTGTTTGTTAAAACAGAAAAGTGGTGGCGTTGTGCCCTGTCGGGCATCTGCTGCTTCCGTTCGAATTGCTCCTCCACGGCCCCCACGGCAAATGGGAGAGGCTCGGACAAAGCAGCAAATGCAAAAGCAACAAAATAAAGACGAGCACAGAATTCCCGCACCAACAACGGTTCCTTCGGTTGCCATTGTCTTGCAACAACAACCGCCCTCCGCACCAATCAGCCCACAAAAGCAGCAGCAACAACAGCACACGAGCCCAAGGCCGGGCATATTGCGTAAGAGTCGACCAACGCTATCTGTGAAAATGTAATTTCAAAAGGTGGCAATGCTTCGGCAGTGCGTCGTCTCACTGTCGATCGCGACCGTCCCGCATCAGTTTCGGGTTCGTTCATAAACAATTCGGAGGAATCCCCTCGGAAACGCCGGAAACAACACTTTGACAACAGTCAGCTTCTTGGTGACAAAGTGACGGTAATTGCAAATCGAAACAAAATTTATGGGACTCACTGAAAATTTAATGATTTTTCTAATTATAAACATTTTCTTTTCATTTAAATTAAATCGTCTATAATTTTAGGTTGAGATGAGACCAAATGACCGTCTTGGACAGTCGGCTTCTGCTGGGCCTTTGCTGGCGGGCTGTTGGAGGAATTCGAGCGGTTCAGTGACAGCAGAAGGCGGTGTTTCGACGCAACAGTCAGAATATATAATTTTTGCAATACTTTTCCATGCCAACTTTCTGTCTTTATTCAGGCGACCCTTTATCGCCGACCCATTGGCACGTGTTGGCGCAGCAAACAGCGGGAAAAAAGCCGTCAGCGGTGTTCCAATTGAGGGAAAACAGCAGCCGAAGAAGCGAGGCCGACCGAAAATGAATTGTCAAACGCAACAATTGCCGTTGTTATCGACAAATGCGACGACAAAAAGTGTGCAACAGAAGCAGAAAAACAACCACCGAACTGAAGAACGAGCGGGGGACATCGCCAAAAATCAGCCAAAACACCGCAAATTGGCATTAGGGAACCATTTGACGATGACAACACTCAACGAAAGTGCAAAAACGTCAAAGTCAAAACAAACCATCACTGTCCAAGTGGAGCACATCACAGAGGTATTTCGAGAAAGATTGGAAAGGCACACCAAAGCAAAAAAACATTAAGACGGAGCAGAAGAAGCGCAAATACCAAAAGAGGACACCGAACATTGACCCATTGACCGGGGCGAGGAAAGTGCGAAAAAAGGGCAGTGGACGAAAGTCAAAGAAAGAATTGGCTGCGAAAGCGGCAAATGGCGGGGGCGTATTTGGCACTGACGGGCGATGGGTGCCGACGGAGGCGCAACCAGCCAAAAGCGATGCCAATTCAGTCCCAAATCATAAGCTGAAGATGGAGGAATTTGATGACAGCCATCAGTCGACACAAATGCAAGCATCCGAAATGATGTCCGAAACGGCTGCGGAAAGGGACGTCATCAACACACTTTGCCGTTTTAAGCGAGACAAAGACATCAGAGAAATGTTGGCAGAGCAAACAACGGTTCGTCAACTTCTTTAAAAGTCGAATTTTACGGTTTTGTTTTTAGCTCATTTCCACATCCTTTGCAACGAATTCGTCTTCGAAATGTGTCGTCGACCAATCTGATGCTGTCGATGAGCACAACCAAAAACCGTCGTGTTCGTATGGCACTTCGAAAACCGAACGGAACCAACCTCTTCCGCTGCTTGCCGATCTCAGCAAATTGGGCATTTTGCGCCCGCTTTTACGGCGTTGCGAGCGCGGACTGAACAGTACGGACAATTGCCATTTGGGCGAGTCATACGAAGAGGTTTTAGTGAATTGGCACTTGCGAATGCATTTAATTTTGCATTCTCTACTTTTCAGATATGCAATTTTTTGCGCTCATCCAATCGGCAACCAATGATTGACAGTAGTGAAAGTGCGGTTCGTGCACCCAAAAATCGGTCTGACAATCCGCAACATCTGACGGTACCGAAACATTTGGACGAACGGTGCGTCGACCGATTGAGTGCCGACATTTTCTGCTCGATTTTCGACAGTTACGACGAGGTATGCTGTCAAAACTCTAGTTCATGAATTTGCCATTTTTCCATTCGTCGCCCATTTTCAGTTTAAAAAGACCACAAATTCGATGCGTTTGCTGCCCGTCGCCTGCGCCTATTTCGACGCCTCCCAACGCCTTCTTTCCTCCCTTCGCACTTCACTTCGCGGCTTTTCACTTTATCACGCTCTGCAAATGTCAGCTGAGCCAACTATCAAAGAGAAAAATATGGTAAAAGACAAACAAATGACAATTTTACCAAAATTATTTGTCACATTATACATATTTATAAAATCGATAAAAATGACCAATTACAGGATGAAATTTTGGTGGAGGAGAGCGACCGTTGGTTCTTTGGAGACGGTTTGGTGGGCATTGAGGAGGCCGAAACGGAAAGGGACGACGACGCCGAGGGCGAGAGGGAAGAGCGGCTGAGCCGTGCCTTTTTTGCCAAATTGGACAAAGAATACCAGAACTTAGTCGGCCGACAGTGTTGGGACGACGATAAACAAAACGAAGCGAAGGAAGACATTTCGCAACCAAAAATGGCGCAACAATTACTGCTCCAACTTGACGTTGCCCAAACATTGGATTTGGTGTTGCACAATGTTGAGAATGACAGGTCCGACTGCAGAAACCCTTACCACGCATTGGTTATTCTCACATTTTGTTTAAGCAGTCCAATTTCGATGCATCGGTTTCATTCCGACCATTCCCAGCGGAGTTACGCATTGCCATCCGAACCCTCTGATACGACGGACTCATTCAAAGGTCACAACGAAACTCTATCACTCTGTGACTACCAAATTGACAAGAGGAACTTGCCAGACGATTTGAGTGAAATTTTGTGGACAAAACGGAAGGTTGACAGAACATTAAACGGAGGAAGAAAACGAAAAAGAAGCGAGACGGAAGTGGACGAAGATAAGAAAGAAGAGGAAGAAGAAAAGGAGCAAAAAGAAAGTGAAAGGCACGCGATGACATCGCAACAGAGGTGGGACTAACAGAAAGACACTATCATTGGAGTGGAGTCACAACTGACACAAATATAACTTTTGATGAAAGGGGGGGGGGGGGGTTCAGGGCAGGGATGGCTGGGCCAAGCTCGGCTTACAATTATCACTCAAAGCCGAAGGTGAAGCCCCAGAAAAACCCAGTTCTCGCCACCAAAGGCGGGTGTTTCGTTCGTCCCTGGTTTAGAGGGACTCCGAAATGGTCCTAAATTTCACATTGTTAGCTAGACTGTTTAAATTTATACCAGCATAAAAATTATACCTTTAATAAAAAATAATTACTTTCAGTTCACCTCCCTTGCTGAAAAGCATTGAACGCTATTGTGCGGAATCTGCGACAGAAAGTGCCTTTTTGGACGCTGTTGTGAATTCACTGGGACAGAGGATGGCCAATTGCCAAGTTCAGGACAGCTCATTCGCTGCAAAAGCGTCGTCTTCGTCCGATTCCATTTTGAAGTGTCAAAGTGCGGCCGATCGAACAACAGCAAAACGCAAGCGGAACAACAATAACAACAGCACAGCGAAGGCACAACACCAATTTGTCTTTCGCCCGTCAAGTCGAATGGTTGGCGAACTGTTCAAAGTGAGTTGGGGGGAAAGAATAAGTCATTTTACTAACAATACAAGATGACATACCTATTTCAAACATTTGTTCAACAATTTTCATTTATTTCTTTAAGTTTGTGCAAAAGTTGGAGCTTTGTGAGACATCGGCGATGGAAAAAAGCGGAGAACGAATCGATGCCAGGGAAGTGCAGCAGAGGGAGAATGACAATGTTGTAACGACTCAATCGCAGCCTCAACAACAAAAATTGCTGAAGGCGGACTTAGAGGAGATGATGTCCAATTGCCAAAGGGGAAGTGCCATGGCAATGGAACAACTGCGGCACAAATACACAGAAATGTGAATTTGGGGAAGGGTCCATCTCTATACAATGGTGACAAAAATACCGGATGAAATGATACCTCAAAACTACTAGGAAAATTCTCTACTGGAATCAAATTTCCAAGATTTGTTCACGCCTCAAAATGAATATTTTGGAAGAAATAAATTTACGACAAAAGTCGTCAGTTGGTGCCCTGCCCTTGGTACGGGCCTGCTTTTGCACAACACTAATGAACATATGGTTTACAATTTAAATATCAGTTTAAACGGAGAGCTGTCGTCGTCTTCGAGGAATGCAATTGGAGATGGAACGGACTGTACGCCTCAGCCATTCGACCGCGCCCTTCGCTTTCAATTCTCGCTGGATTCAACGCGGCGAGATAAGCAGTCAAGATTTCTCGAGGTCAGATTTTAAAGCAAATTAGCGGTAGAAGTGTAATTTTTGCATGCTTTGCCTTTTTCCAAAACCACGCAATTTTAAGTGCTATGATTGTTTGTTTCGCAAATTGTTTGGCTTTATTGTTAGAACGACCTAACGGTTCGCTTTTTCAGAAACGCTTGAAAGGGTTGCAAGAGATATGCGCCACAACTTTGTCGTTGAGTCGCGCTCGTGCCGCATTGGCTGGGCAATGCGCAGAATCAGTGCGTGAAACGCTGGAAGAGATGGAGCGGCAGCAGCAGAGGAGGACAAAGGAGCAATCGTTGGGTGCCCGGTTAAAGTCAGCAACTACGGCACTCAAAAGGGTACCATCGCTGGACTCGACTATGATGAATCCCTCCCGGCCGGCTTCCCACTCCCCGTCTTTGGCCAAATTAGGCACTGTCCGCGCCCAACACTCGGCCAGAACAACGGCGATGTCAAAGCCAAAACAGCACCATCAAAGGCAGCGGAGAATATTAAGCCTGGAGGAAGAGGAACAGGAGGACGAGCAGAAGACACCAACGAGCGGAAGAGGGACGCCCATCGAACCGCAACAGGGGAGGCAATCACCAGCTAAACGTGCCGCTCATCAGAGGGCACTCACGCAGATGATCATTTCCGCAACCGCCTCCGATTGATAACCTTTTGACGATCTCTCCTTTTCCTACCAGTGTTAATAATTGCTTAAAACAATTCTCGCCCTTCCGCCACCATTTCAAAATCAATCATCTTTTTTTATTCGATATCATATTATGTGCCCATTTTTGCTCTATAACGGTTACTTTTAGCCAGAATTCCTTACACTTGTTGTGTTTCGCTTTGTTTGTCTGTCTTTATGCGTTTTTTGTTTTAAATCTTCCCATCGAATTGTTTTACCTCCTTTCCGAGCATCTCTCCTTTTACACAGTTTCCATGTCAACCTTTGCCTAATGGAATCCGATGCATTCTAATCAAACCAAAGTTCATCGATATTATGTTATTTAATTTTCAACAATACAATAATTTTTGTTCTCTTTAAATCATAATTGTTTAAATGTGAACTCCAACGCCTCTCACTCTCATCCCCCGATCAGCTATTCATTTTCATACTTAAAAATATCAGAACTTATCAATTCTAATCTCGTGAAAATTTTTAATTCTTTCGCCGCCAATTAAATTACTCACGTGAAAACAAATAAAGATAATAAGCATTTTGACGGCAAATCGAGAATCGGTGTTTGACAGGCTAGTCAGTCCCAAGCAGGCCCGCATCCAAAAAAAAAAGTTTTTTTTGGGGGGGGGGGGGAAGCACCCGAAGCTTTTTTGCTCTTGCCCAAAAAAAAGTTGGCCACTTTCTGGTAAAATTTTTATTATTTCGTGCGAGGGGAGCACGTGTCCCCCTCCACTGGATACGAGCCTGGTCATCCCACAAACCACATCACGACACGACACCCGAAAAAAAAGGGATTTAGATATCGGCAAATAATTGCGTACACGAGGGGAGAGAGAGATTGCTCAGATAGAAAATGCAAAAAGGTTGGAGGATTTGCACTGACGAATGAATTAGCAAAGGAAAAAAAACGTCAACCATTTGCCCAATGCTTTGCTTATCCGTTCATTGCTTTCTTTTGTAGAAACTGCGCACGATCCGACGATAATTCGTTCAGCTGAGCAGCACCGGTTGTGACGGGGTACTCGCGGCTGACCACGCACAAATACTCGGGCTGTCCCGACTCACTGGCATGCACAGAATGGCCGATTGGGACGAGCTGATTATGAACAATGGATGGTCAAAGGGACGGGTTGGGAGGAGATGGGATTTACCCACTCATTGTCAAATCACAAGGGCCAATCTCGACCATTTTAAAGAATAAATTGTTAATTTTGGGATATTGTCTTGAAATGCAAATGGGTTGGTTGGTTGGTTCGACCTTGCTTATTTGGCACCGCCCGGAGAATTTTGCAATTTTAATGAAACTTGGACCAATTTCCAAGGGTTACTTTTCCGTTTGGGGGCCCCACATTTATTTAAATTAAAAAACGACAACAAAAAGCGCGATGAATATTCAAAAACAGCGCTTCAGCTATTTGAAGTCATAAAAGCAACAAATTGGGCCAAAATATAATCGAATGGATTCACATGGCGCGTGCTCTTTGTTGACCTTTTTAATTTAAATAAATGTGGGGCCCCCAAACGGAAAAGTACCTTTCCAAGGCGCTTGCCCATTTTCCTTTGACCTTTTTGGGAATTACCTGTTCGAATTTCCATCCGTCGGACATTGCCGAAATGACATTGGTCAGTTCGTCTTCGTGGCATTGGAGCACGCGATAGACATGCTTTGTCTGCAATTCGATTTTCAGTTTTTCGTTTGTGCCAAAAAACGAACCCCCATCTTTTTTTGTTTTTCTCTTTCCGCAATTCGCTCGTTGCATAAACTTATCAGCTTCGGAAGATTGTAAAATTCGGCTTCCTCGCGAAGTCCTAAATGCATTAATAAGACAATTGGTCCTATTCTAATATATTTTCGAACGCACAAAGCAATTCTAAGCCGTAAATAAAAAACATTTTTGGTTCCAATTCAGGTAAGGGATTCAAAGAGGTCAAAATTTGTAAATTGTATGAAATGTATGCCACATTTTAATCAGCGACCAGAAAACACCCGGAAGAATGTCCCAGACAACTTTTTAGGAAATAAAAATTGCGAAAAGGGAGTACTGTTACCAAGATTTTGAGCACAAAAGAAATGTCGAATAGAAAGGAAATGCCAAAAACAAAACCTTCTTCAGAGAGTCCTTGATCAAGGATTAATTTGCCATGGCGCATGTAATTGAGAACTGCGGAAAAATAGTCGGAGTCGCGGTCGATCAAATAGGAACTGGACTCATCCTGGAGAAGAAGAGACATTAAAACGAAGTGAAGACCCCGTTTTTGTACAATATTCTGATATTCAAATGACACATTTCGAAAAATTCAAAATTTGGGTTTTCCAATTATACAATAAGCAGTTTGTTCGGACCAACAAAAAGCTAACCCACAGAAATACGCTAATTTGAAAATAGGTATCTAAAAATCATAGGTAAAAGGGGACCGACCCTAACCGGAGAAAGTGGGAGAAACTCCCTGCCTTTTGTGACTACGACCTTTTCGCTGGGCAACGAATGGTCCTCCTGGGAAAGTCGGGCGAGGAAAGAGCCACTCTCACGGCACAAAGTCTGTCTGGTGGTCAGAAACACCTGAAGCCGGCCAACAGAATGGGCATTAAATGAACAATTTGGGACGATGGATGAACCTTTCCCCCCACGTTCAGTTTGATCCACGCGTTCGTTCCCTCGGCCATTGCGCTTCCTCCGCTTGCGTTCGCTGAACTGCTAGACGCCGTCGTTTGCTGAGTTCCGCTCGCTGTCCTTGTTCCTGTCGCTGCAGTGCCCTCCCTTTCCCCCTCTTCGTGGCCAATTCCGTTCGCCCCGTTCCTTTCCCCGCCGTCCGTTGCGTTTGTCTCCGCCGTTCCTCCGTCGATTGTCCAATTGTAATTCCGTTGTTTCTGCTGATCGTCGTCCAAAATAATTTTGGCAATCGAAGGCAATTCCATGGCCACAACTTTGTCAAAAGGCAATTTCTGTGTTAATAAAATGAATCTTTTGTGAATGATTGGTAGAATGGAGAAAAGACTGGCAAAAGTCAGTCAACCGCAAAAAAAAGGCCGAGTGGCGAAGGGGGGGGGGGGGGGGAAGGGGTGATTCACGTCAAAGGCAAAACGCATTTATTATGCAAAACGCGTAAATGCGTCAAAAGCAAACCATTCAAATAAAAAGTTGTTTAAAATTCATACTTAAAAAAATTAAAGCCTTAATTTGTGCTTTTTCATGCATATTATAGGAAAAGAGTCTGTTGCCCTTTGTTTGGCTTGGCATTTCCTTAACATTTCATTGATTTGCTTTTGTTTTCCCATGCCTAAGGAAAGGGGGGGGGGAAGGAAAAGGGAACAGCAGACAGAACAGAAAAAGCAATGGAGAGAAGACGGAAGGAAGGAGGAGGGGCAACGAATGGCGAGAAGAGACAAAGGGAAGGCGGAGGGATTGTTTTATCTCCGCAGGCAAAGCTCGACCAATTTCTTTTGATATGAATAGATACAGTATTTTTTGAAATAGAGCCCCGGGGGGTTTTATTTTCAACCCCTTCAAAAGGAAGGCTTTATTTCAGCAGGAGGGGGCACTAATTGTTCAACCCTTATTTTTTTTTCGAAAACCCAACTAAATGAAGGTTTTTATAAAAATTTTCCTGGAACAAACTTTTTTACTCTTTATTCATTTAATTTCCCTTCTTGTTTTTACAAAATTTCTGGACTAGAGTTGGGGGCCGGCGGCGCCGGGGAATTGTTGAAATTTTACCCCGGTTTCAAAGCAAATTTTGCCCAAAAAGTGTCCAATTTTGAGTTAAATATACGATGAAAGTGTTTTAAATTCAATAGAATTTATTGTTAATTAGATATTAAAGAAATATGTATTTGGCAATTTCAAAAAATGAAATCAAATTTGCGAATCCCGCTGCGAGATTGTGAATTTTTGAGGGACGCGATTCCGTGGGATTAATTCCGCATTTTCCGAAAATCGGGGTTGCGTACTGGGACCATGCAAAATGCCACGCTGATCTCTATTTATTCAAAAAGTATATAAAATTCGCAAAAAAACAAGAAAATTCAACGATTTTTTTTCTTTGTTACGCAATGAGGCAGGGGAAAACGTCGAAGTTCGCCTTCTCTTCTTCACTGTTTGTTTTTTGAATCTGAAAATGCCAGCGCCGCCCTGTGCACATCTTCGATAAAGCTTGGGCCTTTTAACGGAAAATGATTAACAAACAAATTGACACTTCGTTTGTCTTTTGCCTCACCAATAACATTAATGCCGTATTGGTAGATTTTCTGTGGGATGGAAGACCGCGTGTCGTCGTAATAAGAGAGCACAAAGTCCAAACCTTTCTGGAAAACGAATTCAACAGTCAATGCCAAATCAGTCCCCTCCCCCTCCATTCTGTCCGACTTTGTCTAAACTGTCGTGTGCGCGCACTATCAAAATGGATTCATAGCATTCCACTCGGACGGTCGTTTGCGAAGGGTCCGGGAAATTGTCGTTGCTAAGTGCTCTGCTTAAGATATAAATTTGTTTCCTTGGCCGATCAACGAATTGGCGACGAGCGAAAATGTAAAGGCGTGGCCAAAGGGGGAAGGGATATCTGAGGGGGAAGGGAAATGGTCTTTGAAATTAGAGATCGGAAACGGGGCAGGCCCTGTGTACGGGTTTTACGAACCCCGTGTTTTTTTTTTGGGCTGACACGGGTTTTTAGCCCGTTTGTTTCCAACCCCGTATATGTGGGAAATGCCGACCTATTTTAAATTATCGAAAAAAACGAATGCCAATTTATTTGGAGGTGCCAACTCACTCACTTGCTCTCCCACCGAATCACTTGTGTCCCCGTGTTGTAATCAAAATCCAACTCGTCCAAACTGTTCACATTTTTATCCCATTTGAGTCGACAGGAAATGTCCTCCTGAAATAATTAAAACTATAATTAGTAATCGCAACAGTCCCAAAAATACGGCCGAGTAAACCCAAATCCAACAGAATGGACAAACTAAAAAAAAAATTGCCGAGTGGAAAAATTGAAATTCTATTAAATGTTTTTCTTAAAAAAAGTCAGCTGTTGTCCACCAGCCTCCCCAACTAATTGGCCCAGAATCCGTTGTCAGACCTGCACAGTTACAAAATCGTTGGGTGAAATGTCTTCGTAAGTGCCAATGCATCGGTACTCAAACACGCAATTTCCCCCATTGGCCACAAATCTCCGCCGGTACACCGCCAAACTTTTGTTGCACCAAAAGAGTGTCCAACCTTCGTCAGTTGGGGGAGGCGAAAAAGGGTCGCATTCTTTGCACTCACTTAATTAAAAGGGCATTAATAACAAAACAAAAAAGGGGAGAGAGACAACGTTTTTATCCTTTTGTATTCGTCTTCCAAAGTCACATTCGAACCGAACGAAACGCCGACCAAAGAAGCGCCAAAGAGCAAACTTCGTCTGCTGCGCAAAAACAGCGAAAATTGGTCACGGAAAATACGGCGAGAAAAGGCCACGGTGAAACGAGCAATACACAACTGACAATGAGAAAGGGAGGGAGGAAATTATGAAAAGACATTTTGGAAGCGAACGCCACCCAAACGACACCTTGCAAAAATTGACGGGAAAATGTCGAAAATTGCCTAACCTGAAGATCATGGCTAATTCTATATGCAAATATGAAAAGTTGCCTTGCGATTTGCTCAAATAAGTAAATAAATTTAAAAAAACAAATTAATTAAAAATATCAAAATTGTAAAATTTTTAAGCAAAAAAGATGGAATCCTGATATGTACCTAAATTAGTTTTTGTCAGGGGTGCGATCGAAAAATTTTCAAAATAAGAACATCAAAGCCAAAAAATAAGATTTTTGGGTCCAAAATAAGGACATTTTGCAAAATTGCTTTAAATCGCTTGTATAACAATTTATTCAATTAATGTAGAATCAACTTTCGTATTTTTCGCCTCCCATGATCATTTTTAACAATTTTTGGGAGGAAATAAGCAAATCATAAATTTCAATGCATTCCGGATCAAAAAATCAGATTTTTACGAATTTTTTTTTTGCGGTCCATTTTTAGGACTTTTTGGGGAACAAGCGGGGCGGAAGGCCGGCGGTGCCGATAGGCGACGCCGGGAAAATTTTTGAAAATTTAAGTTTAATTTTTAACAGATTTTGTCCAAAAATTGTCCAAGATTTGTGATTCTGAGCCAATTTTTAAGAAAACAAAGTATTTTTGGGGTTCGGCGGTGCCATTAGGCAGCGCCGTGGAAAATTTTGAAAATCTAAGTGACATTACGCCATAAAATTACAAATTTTCTGAAGAATTTTAAGAAATAAGAACAAAATAAGAACAATAGCCCGAAATAAGGACAAATCTTACAAATAAGGACATTTTTATTCTGTAAGATTTGGACCCTCCAAATAAGGACAAATCTTATAAATAAGGACAGATCGCACCCCTGGTTTTTGTTAAGAAAAAAGATATTTAGGCACATATTAAATCTTTAATCGTTAGAAAAACATTTCAAATTATTATTATCTTTTTTACTTTGTAATGTTCATTTTTTAATACATAAGCATAAAGCATAATCTTCCGTTTTAAAAATGATCCGCTGAATTGCTTCGCATTTCTCTCCACTTTCTTCTCTTTCTTCGGTGCCTCTTTTGCCCTTTCGTTTTTTTGCTGATCGCTGCCACTTTGGCCTTTTCTCTCCGTTTCTCCCATTCCCTTTTTGATGCCGCGCTTTCCTTTTGCTAAACGATGCTCTTCCCTTTTCTTCTGTTGCCGTCGCTTTTGCCTTCGCTGTGACGCCGACGAATGTTTCGAGCGCATTTTCCCACTTGTCGATTTTATGATCAGAAAAGTCCTCGGAAGGGTAAGCGAATCATTTAGCACTTTCCCCATTCATTTGGCCTTTTCCTTACCATTCATTTGGCCCTTTCCTTCCCTTTCGTTTGACCATTTCTTTCATTTGGCCCTTTCCTTCCCTTTCATTTGGCCCTTTCCTTACCATTCATTTGGCATTTTGACCATTTCTTTCATTTGGCCCTTTCCTTCCCTTTCGTTTGACCATTTCTTTCATTTGGCACTTTCCTTCTCTTTCGTTTGACCATTTCTTTCATTTGGCCTTTTTCGCCCCCTCCTAATTTCAATTTCCTTTTCAGTTTCTCTTCATTCTGCTCTATCTTTTGTTGTTGTTCATTTTGCTGGTCACTGTTACCATTGTAATTCCATATGAATCTCTTCACAAGGTAACGTTAAAATGCCATTGGATTTTTCTTTTTAAATTCGCTTTTTTAGCCCCAATGGTCGCTTTTTCTGCTCATTTTGTTCGCCGTTTATCTCGTCGTCAACCTCTTCTTCCATTTCAACAAGGCGTGCCGAGTGAAGCCGGGCAGTCCGGCCAAAGTCCAGCATTTTCCGACTCAATTTGACAATGGAAAGAATTTTTCAGAGTGACAAACACCCGCTCTGTTATATCTGCCAAAACTATAAGCCAATGAATGCTCACCACTGCTCAATTTGCAATATTTGCGTTGTAAGTGCCGTTTATAGGCTTTTTTATAGCTTTTTTGTTCACTTTAAATCCGTTAATTCCTCTCCTCCCCCAATCAGCTGAACATGGACCACCACTGTATTTGGATCAACCAATGCGTTGGCGCCGATAATCATCGCTATTTTTTCCAATTTCTCGTTTTTGTCACTATCGGCTGTCTGACTTTTGTATTCGCCGCCTTCAACACTTTTTACTACAATTATTGGCATGTAAGAATTTCTTAAACCAAAAAAAACGATGGAACTTTTCCGTTCTGTCTCTCGCATATTAATAACACACAAATATCAAAAAAATGGACATTTTTATTGTGCTTTCCCATTGCAATAATTAAATTTGGGTACTTTTCGGTTTTGTTCCTACAGTTCAAAATTTTTCTATATTTGTGGGCCCGGGAACAGATCTCCATCACGTGTATCATGACTCCACTTTTGATTGGTCAAATTTTATGCGAGCGTTGTATGCATTCAGCGCGCCCTTAGTTGACTTTTTTTTTTAAATTTTGAGGTGTAGGAACAAATCGAAATGAACCTAAATTTGGTCGAACGGCCAAAAGATTTTGCTTTTCCCATTTTTAATATGCCCCTAATTTTAGTCATAAAATGAAATTTCTGCCGCAACTTTCTTGTGAAAAAGGGAAATTTTGAACACTGAGAAGCCAACAATAAGAATGGAAAAATATCAAAAGGGTTTCCTCGATAAACATTAAAGAAATGCAACCAAATCGAATGATTATTTCCCCGTTTAGGCCTTCACCAATAAAATGTTTTGTGACTCCAACACTTTGGCCGACTTTTTGCCGTGGTTCGACTTTCTTTGCACTCGTGGCCCCCACTTTATCATTTCCTCCGTCTTCTTCACCTATTTGCTAGTGCATCATCGTTTTTTTGCTCGTCGGCTCTCTTTTATATTGGAATTTTGTGTTGATTTCCTGCGGCGAGACTTACCTTGGAATTTTGGCTAGTCTTTTTCGGATTTCCCTCCAATTAAATTATAATTCCCTCATCCGTCCCTTTCTTTAGCTCCAATCCGGCGGTTTCGGTCGCATTTGGCATATGCTTTTGTTCCCCCATCGCCACCCGCGTTTCCGTGAGAATTGGCGCTCTTTCCTCGGCCTCCAACGCAACAGTCGCCGTTCGCTTTGGCGTCACATTTTACTGCCCTCCTCCCACGCCACGCCCTACTCGCTGAACGCGGCCTCGGCCTTTGACGAGGAGCAGCAACGACTGGTGACAGTTAAAACTAACACTGAAAACGGACGCAGCACAACACATCAACAGGAAGGGACGCCGCTAATTGCCGACTCTCCCCAAAATTCTACCGAAACAAATAATTCCGCTGATGACAACATTTTAATGATTTGATGATTATTACCCTTGTCCTTTCCTCATCGATTCCTTCATTTTACGGGTATTGTCTAGTTTAATCAATTGTTTTTCGTCTTAACGTCCCAAATGTAATGTCTGAAGCATTTCTTCGGGGCATTTGGTTTAAATTGATATTGTAAATCTGCATATGAATTGAAATCCTTTTTTCTCGATCTTATGTATTATACATTCATGGATGAGTACTTAATGAAAATGACAAATTCAAAAAAGTATTGTAAAATGTAATTTCTTTTTCAATGTTTTTTAATTAAAGTTAGGCACAAGGCTTTTTTCCATTTCTGTTCTAAGTGCGGTGATTAATGCGCTCGTTTGACGAATAGCGAGAGAAGTGTTTGTATGTTGTGAAAAGAGCACAGTGCAATGGTACGAAGCGGGCGAAGAGTTGGCACTCTGTCCAGACAAAAAGTCCCGGGACACTTTGCCTAAGCGTGAAGTCAGTGGGGCCGCCAGTGCGGCAAGGAGAGACGAAGGGAGAGCGAATGGCACACAAGCTTGAACAGTTTGGGACGGACGGGAAGATTCGTTGAAACATGTTGAAGTGCTTATGTTGTTTGGGTTACATAGCTAAACGACCAAATTAGTGAAATTACAATTCGGCATTATCTCCATTTGGTGAGGGTACCCACCCGGGAACATGACAAAATCACGTGGCCACGCCGCAGAGAATTTTTTTTTAATTTTCAAACAAATTGAAAAAATCATAAAAAATTTTTTATAAGAAATTTAAAGAAAAACATTTTAAAAAATTTTGTGTTTTTTTTTTTTTGAAGTTTTATGATAAATTCGTGACCATTCAATTTTCTGCAAGATGAACGACTTTTCCCTCACCCTAATCAGCAATTCGCCTTCACAAGTCCGTGCAAAAGTGATTTCCTCGGCATTTTGGCCATCAATTTCCTCCCCATCGATGTCATGAGACGGTCCGTCTTCAGTGTCCAAATCGTCCATGAACATTAATTTGTTGAGCATTTGCTTGGCATCTGTCGCTGGAAATGGTTTCATAATGCCAAATGCCCTGAGGGGTCGTTCATTTTCCTTACTTTCCTCGGGCACATAATGCAAAGAGAGTGAAGGGCTGCCCACGCGGACGCATTTGTAGGCGATCATATCGAAGCCGAGAAGGGTCGGTTTGAGAGCATTCCGACACAAAGTGCCGGAAGCAGTGGCGCACAGTTCGGCGTCAAATCTGGCCAAAGCGGCGGCTATTTGTGCGTCCATTGAACGGTGAAGGACTAATTGAAGCGATGGAAGGATTTGGGCACGGGCGCGAAACGCATTCCAACCCAACAGCTCATCCAACAGAGAACGCTGCACTCTCTGCCAAAGTTGGAAGTGAAATTGACCATTGAAAATGCCAAAGCCCACTCTGAGCTGAGATCGCATGGCATCCAAAAAGGTGGAGGAAACTCGGGAAACAGAGAAAGAGGAGGAGGAAAAGGCGGCCGACGAATGGGTGAGGGGAGGCGCGACGGTGGACGAAGCGGAAGAGACAGTGCATTGGTTGTTGGAAGCGCAGCGCGAGACGAGGCGCGGCACGAAAACGGAGGGACGGGCAAAGGCAGCGACCGGCGAGCGGAGACGCGAGAAGGGCGAAAGCAGCGACAAAGGGGCGCGGTGGTTGGGCGAAAGCCTATCGACGACGATGGACGGCGGCGGGCGGACCGCTTGCGGATGAGCGGAGGAAAACTGAAGCGGTGGAAGGCAGGGAGCAATGTTGGAAAAAAGGGGGGGTGGGGCACGGCACAGCCCAACGGCATGCAAATGGCATTTCGCAATTCAAATCGAAATCGTTTGACTCACCGCCGAATTAATCGATTCTCTGAGTTTGTTCCAATGATGCTAAAAGGGGAAATTTGAAACAAAATCTTTGATTGTTTCCTCGCAATTTACCATAATTAGCCGTTGCGTCCTCGGCACATTCTCCAGAAAAGGGAATTGCTGTGCCATTTTCTGATCGTTCACCCCCAAAAAATCAGTCGTCATTTGCATTTTGTTCCTTTCGGCGGTGCCATTGTTCGCCAAACAGTCCAACAATTTCTGTTCATTGGCCAACAAACGGTCGCACCGCTCCAAAAGCAAAGGGACGTTCGAATTTGAAAACGGTGATAAATGCTCCGTCGAAATGTCCGTTAATTTGTCCACAGAATCCAACGCCTCCCAAACGGTGCTGATCAGTTGGGAGTGTTCTAAACACTTTCACTGTTTTCCCCTTTTCTTCCAGTGCACTCTTTTTTACACTTATCTCTTTACCTCTCCCTTTTGATATCTCTTTTATATTACTCTTCCCCCCTATCTCTCTCTCTCTCTCTCATTCTCACTCTCTTTCTCTCTCTTCTCCTTCTCTCTCTCTCTCTCTCCACTTTTCCATCTCTTCTTTTTCTTCTTTCTCACCGGTCGGTGCCACGCAAATCATTTCGATGCGTTCGTTCAATGAAAACACAAATATATTGTGCAGTTGACGGCGTCGTAAACTCTTCGAGTACAGCCAAATGCCCAATTCCGCGTGGCTTTTCCTCCCTCTCTCTTCCGCTTGCTCTTTCTCTGTACTGCTCTTTCTCGTCGCGTCCTTTGTTTTGTCTGTGCTCTGCTGCTGCTGCTGCTCTTCGGCGTCGAAAAGGGGCGGCGATTGGCGCGCGAATTGAAGCAAAGAGCACAAATCGTCGTGACAAAATGCCGCGGCAGTGCGTTCGCCTTTATGGGAACTAACTGAAGCAATCAAACGATTGGAATGGAGGAAAAGGCATCTGTCAAATGGAAGGGATGGCATTGGCATTTTTCAAATTTAAAAGTGATCGATCGACTGATCAGAGTGACCTGCAACGGCGCCCGATAAGGGCAGAGAATTGGCGAGAGAGCTCCTTGAAGAGAGGGAGAAGCGACTGACGAATGAAGCGAGAAGGGACGCCGAAATTGGCATTTTGACAAAACGGTGAGTCATCAACCGCTGAAGGGAAACGGCGACAAAATAAACAATGAAAGCAAAGGCGAAGGGAGGCCAGAAATGTTATTTGTTGGTGTGCCAATCCCCGCCGTTTCTCCCCCCCCCACCGTCGTCGGTTTGTGTGCCGCTGAGAATTCGCAGCATTCGCCGCTCGCAGCGCACGTTCAGCTGCTGAACAAAGGCTGAACGGAGCGGAATCAGCTGAAGGGAAGGGCCTCCGTAATGGTAACGAACACAACGGAGGAGAGAAGGGAAGAGACAGTCGACGAACGGAGACGAAGCGACGGGGCTAAAATGATGGGAAATGGAAAAGGGAAGGCAAAAATGGGATTTAAATACTCAAACAATGGAAATGATCAGAATTTGAGTGAACCCAAGCCAATGGAAGGAATGCCTTAAGTTCCTCTGATTTTTTAAGACTTCGCCCGCACCTCTGTCCATGGATCAGTGCCAACAAATTGCCGTGCGGCAAGCAGCAAATGCGAATGTGCAGCAGAGATTTCGGACAGAAAATGGACTCGATGTTTTCGTGCAGAGACGACGAAGTGCCCTTGGCATTGTGCCCTTTTTGTTGGCTTTGTTTGGCACGGCAAAGCAACACCAAAGGCATCAGTTGTTGGAGCAGCAGTGATTCGTCCAATTGGGGAGAGTGTCCGTCCTAAAAGCGGACAAATGACCCCATTAGTAAATTCGAATTTGGCGATGCTTCCGCTACCTCCGCCCCATTTTTCTCTCTCAAAAAGTCCCTTCTCTCTTCGTTTTTTCTCTCTTTTCGTTCGTTTCCTTTGCCCCTCTTTTTATCATTTTCTGTCGCCGCTGGTGATGAGCAAGTGGTCGACGTGGAGGAGGAAATGCCGCTGCTGCTCGACGACGAAGTCGGCCTGACCGTCTCCGGTGCCGTCGTCGTGTCGAATTCATTTAACGCATCGTTGGCACTTTTCGATGCTGCGATGGAAGTGAAACGATCGCGGAATTCGTCGTTGCCGAACGCATGGATAAGCTCGTTGTATTCGGAGAGAAACACAACGCCTAACATTTTAAAACGAATTTATTTTATATCGCTAAAATTAATTTAAAAATACATTTAGTAATTACATTCTGTAATAGCATTCCAATTTTGGCCTGCCATTTCCAAAAGTATTTGCATGTGATAGTAAAGGGGAAAGGGTGGAGGTTCGAGCCCGCTCAACAACATTACTAATACATAATATTTAAATTAACATATTTTTTATTTCCTAAAAATGAAATGAATGGCATTTACAAAAATGATTTTTGAAGTTTTTGGTTTTTGTCAACCAAATAAGGCATTCCTGGTTGGTAAGCAATTCGAAAACTCAGAAGAGGGGAAACTTTCTAAGCAAATCATAAAAAATTGGTTGGATTAGAAAAAAAATATGGGCCGTGTGATAATTAATTATTAATGAATAATTTTTCGAAATAATTTATTTAAAATAATTCGACTTACATATCATTAGATTCAGAAAATTTCTCTCTGCAAATATATACAAAAATGAAGAAAACGACAGTCAGGTGCAAAAGTATTGCCCCAAGAAACGAAAATGAGCAAGTGTTCAAGAAATAAAAATTGTGAAACAAAACTGACCCAATTTTTGGCAGTGCAAAAGTATTGCCCCAAAATGTTTAATCGACCAAAACAAAATTTTATGTAGAGAAAAAAATTCAGAAAAAAATTCATGCTAAGTTAACTTTTGATGCTGATCAAAAAAGTCTTTTGGATCAACATGATCAGAAGGTTCTTATCCCTTTTGTCACCCCCCCTGAAATTTTTTAAAATAATTTTTTCTAGAATAATTTTATGCGCTGAACACGAATCTAACATTAGTTTTGGCCGATTCCGAACCCCGGACCCGAACTCGAACAAAAAGTTGAAATTCAAATTTTTAAAAATTTACTTTTATGTTAGAATCTAAACAGAATAACCAGTATTGATGTTTCAATGAATTATGACTAATTTATTATCTAGTATTAATCAATTTTCGAGCAATGGTGAAAAATTAAATAAAATTTGAATTTTCAACTTTTTCTTCGAATTCGGGTTTGGGTTCGGAATTAATATGAATGGATGTCACAGATTCGTGATCAGCGACCTCGAAACCCCCAGGGAAGGTGTTTTCACGATTTTTTTTTTAAATTTTTATTATTTTTTTCGAAAAATGGGGGGGACAAAGCACATTATTACCGACGAAATACTGTTGTTGACTAGTCAAAAAATTTCACGTAACACACGTAAAGAGCATAAGAGCTAAAAATAAACATCATATATGTGTTCAGCACATAAAATTACCCTAGAAAAATTATTTTAAAAAAATTCAAGGGGGTGACAAAAGGGATAAGAACCGATCAGAAACTCTTTTTGGTGAAAATTTAATTAAAAACGGCTAAATCCAAAATTATATTTCCCTAAAAACGGCAGCTCTGGATAAAATAATGACGAAAAGCTGAAAGGATTGATTTGTTTGGATTTCCAGCAATTCGACTTTTCCCGAAGTAATTAATGTCTCCCCCCAAACTCACTTTCTTTCTTTCTTTTTCTTATCTCATCATCACACCTAATCAACAACAAAACCCAATCGTCGGCCTCATTTGCGACCCCTCACAATCGGCAGAATAACTTTCCTTTCCTCCCCCCCCCCCCCCCCTTAACTCAGTTCAAAATGCGTCTCTGGGCTTCTCTCATTCATTGCTATGAGAAGAAGCAATTCAAGTCCAAAGACATAATCGAAACCCAAATTTAGCATTTAGAACAAATTATGTAATGTTGTGTCGTCGTTTTTTCAGCATTTCATCAGCCGCCGCTTTGCTTCTCCCCCCGCCCTTTCTCTTATCTTATCATTTGCATTGACTCGGTCATTCGCCCGTTCATTCCCTCCCCCGCCCCCGTCTCTGCTCACTCGTTTTTAAAATTCGTCATAATTTGCCGTTACCTCTCTCCCCCCCCCTAAATTGCTTATCATTACCAATTACTACGGGCTGTAAGAAATCAAATAAATGGAGCAATTCTAAGCATTACTTTGTAGTTTGGTGCCAACACATATGCTAATAGAAACAGATTTAAAATGATATTTCAAATTCTTTTTCAAAAAAGCCCAAAATATTAATTCAAATTTTTTCGGTTGCCGGGCACAAAATCCCTCTAAACTTTTCAAAATTTGAGAATTTTGCTGTCCATTCGACATCATCATACCCCTTCTTTTCCCCAGAAATTAAACCTTAATTTTGAGTCAAAATATTTAAATTTGAATTTAAAATTTTTTTGGAAAATTTGCTTCGAGTAACTTAAAATATATATACTAAGCGACGGCCTATTTTTTACAATTTTCCATAACTTTCAAATTTACCCAAATGTAAACTCCATTTTTAATTACGATAACTAAAACAGAGTTGAGAAGCATTTTTATTCACTGTTCATAAATACAAAAAAATAATAATCGAATCACAACGAAAAAAGCAAAAATATGAGGGAAAGAGAGACTTTTTTTGTTTTTGTTTTGTACAATCAAAATAATGGGCAAAGAGTGACCAAATTGTGATTATTACCAGTGTTATTTGGAAAACTCACAAATTAAAAGAAAGTAAAAAACAAATGAATTAAATTGGACGGAAAAACATCAATTCGAATTGGAAAATTTAAAGAGAAAGAGAGAGCCGAGAGAATAGACAGATTATTTATTTATTAGTATTAGAAATTTATTTTTGAGAAATATTCAAACAAAAAGCCGATGTGAGAAAAATCATCAAAGGAAGTGCGACTTTCCGACTTTAGTCTGACAATAAAAATATTTCGCTAAATTCACTAAAAATCCCAGCAATTTTTTTTGGCGAAAATCTGTGCAAATTTCAATTTTTTCACGGCACCGCCGGACGGACCCCTCCTTTTCCCCAAATTAAAAAGCGCGCCACGACTAAATGGCGTTAAAAGCAACAAAAAAAAGAGTTGGTTGTACACGGGGGCGGTACCCGCTCCAAGCCGAAACCCTGGGACCGTTCCCTGGGGTACGTCCCCCCCCCCCCCCTCTCCCGACCCTAAATTTACCACTAACAAAAGAAAAAAGTGTGAGAAAAAATGTTTTTCTTTAGTATAAATTTCACAGGGAATCGGGAGAAAAAGCACAGCGAACGAAGGAGGAAATGTCACGACTGGTCAATGCTGAGGGCGGTCAGAATTTGTTGACGTCCGAATTTTGAGACACTGAAAAACGAAAGTAAGCAAATGAATAAAAATGCCGTAAGTGGCGACCATACTCGAGTACAGAAAGGATGAATTCGCTGGCGTCAAAGTGCGGTTCGTCCGTTTTGGCAGCCGCCAAAAAAGGGTGTTCCAACAATTCTTTGTACTTGGGCCTTTCACGGAAATTCTTTGTCAGACTGAACAATGCCACCAATTTATGGACCAATTACTTCTCCTCTGCTTCAAAAAATGCATACCAAAGTGCCACGAATTCGTGCAGATTGTCCGAATAGCCCGCGTTTCTGTCCACCGTCGGCGCCGGCTCTTGGATGACTTGCTTAAGCTGTTCGAACGGCGTCTTCCATTTGCCGTAGGGGTGCCGTCCGTTCGCAATTTCCACCTGAAAAAATTGTTATGGAATTAAAAAATCCAATTAAATTTCAAAACTCAAATTACCAAAGTGATGCCCAAACTCCACACGTCCGCTTGCACTCCGTACGCTTCTTTTGACTCGCCCTCAATTCGTTCGGGGGGCCTAAAAAATAATTCTGTTAATTTAAGGATATAAGTTAATCGTAACTCATCCTATCTATATATTTTGCTAAAAAAATTGGTCATATTTCTTCATTTCGAATACCCATTCCCCCAAAAGTGTCACCCACATGTACGGCTTGCATCCCGCATTAATTGTTTTGGCGACGGAATTGGTCAAATGGCCCGAAATTCCGAAGTCGCATATTTTCACCTCTCCGTTTCGGTTCAGCAAAATGTTTGATGGCTTTACGTCTGACAATGAGATTAAATATATATATATATATATATATATATATATATAGAAGGGACAAAGGCTGATTATGATTGATTGTCTGAGTGCTCACCTCTGTGAATGAGGTTCATCTTTTCCTTCATAAAGTTTAGGCCTTCAACAACCTTATAACAATTTATTTGCCTAATTTTTTTTGGATATAAAAAATCTAATATTTTTCTCACTGAATACGCCACGCGCGCAACAAATTTCTCGGGGACTTGACGACCCATGTCGACACAAAGTCTGTAGAATTTGTCCAGAGAAATGTCCATAACCTTGAGGGGAATTCAGAATAACTACAAAAAAATGCAAACGTTCCCTTAAGCACTTTCGAATAACAGCAAAAAAACATAGGATTTGTTTACAAACAATATAAAATGGCCACCATCCTGTTGGATGTTGTCATTTTCTTTTGAATTTACCTCCATGCAAATCCAAACGTCGCCCTCTCTGTACATGGCCCCGTAAAAGCGGACCATCTGCTGACATCGGCCACTCTTCATGCAAGTGTCCAACTCGACGAACATTCGCTTTTGACTTTCGTCGTTCAGCGAGGAATGAATTCGCTGCAATTGTTGAGGATTTAGGGAGGAATTCGTTCAGCGAAACGCACTTTCACAGCAAAAATCAGTCCGGTGGGCCGATGCCGCATTTGTTCGACCACTCCGTAGGCGCCTCTGCCCAACTCGACCATTTTCTCTAATTCATTTGCAGAAACAATGACTTCTGTCCCGTCTTCAAGCCTGAAAATTAATACACTGATAATTCTCTATTTTGTTTTCCAAGCACTTCATCTGAAATTTGTCGTCCAAATTGTCCTCCAAAGTTGGCGGAGGAGTAAGATCGGGCATTTTAATCTCCAATTTCTTTATTTCTAGGAAATGCAATTAAGTATTTAAAATTTTAATAACGTAGAAAAGTTTACTTCCGCCAACTCCGAAAGATTTAGCCGCCATCGATAAATAATATACACAACGGCAATGGGCTAAAAGTTAAATAAAAGGTGATTATGATTGTGCAAATGGGTAGTATTTTGATGAAAAATCGACACCGATTTGGCGAACGGAAAGGCCCGTTATAAACAACTCAAAAAAGGCACTGATCAGTGATCTATTATTTTAAAATAGCGCGCAAATTAAACCCTGGTGTTTTGAACTTTGTCTTCGGCAAGAACTAGAATTGCTCAGACAGTTTAGTTCTTTAGTTAGCGTATCGGAATTCTTTTAAAATCCACAAAAGATTTTCAATAGTATGACCTAATCTGATTATTTTTTGAAGTTCTGGTTTAGGATTCTTCATCATTACAACATTTGTGATGTCGAACCAACAAAATGGTGATGTCGCTGTTCCGGAAGCAGTTGCTGCGAATGAACAACCTAATCAAGTCCGTTTTACACTTTATTTTTCCGGAGTATTTTTTTCTCCCTCTTAGAACAACCAATTCCAACTTTGGCCCTTTCTCAAGTCCATTTTGACCCGTCTTGTTATGTTCTGGCTGATCTCGTCACTTATTCGAAACTTTTTCGGCCCTAAACAGGAACGTGACGCCGACCAAAATACATCATTGACCGGCGGTGGAAAAACGTACCCGCCCTCTTTTAATATGTTCATGGCAAATGAGCATTTTGATTTATTTGTTTACCTTTCTGCAAAGGTAGTGCAAATTTCTGTTTTTTATGTTGTATAGTATAATATTTTTTGCAATTTTAGTCCGAACGCTTCCATGATTTCGACAATGTTGAATCTCTTTTTTGGCATGAACATGATCTCGTTTACGGGGATTGGACCTCCGGTGCCATTGGTGACGGCTCTCGACAAAAGGCGGTGACGATGATGCCAACTCCGGAAGTGCTCCAGCGGAACGGCTCACTGTATTTGCACGTTTTCCTGGTCAAAGAGGGACAGTCTCATCATCCGCGTGCCAAAAATTATGGCGGGAGGGAAGTGAGTGAAAGAAAAAGAAAAAATTATAATTTACCCAATTAAAATCAAAGATTGTGTACTCCAGCCATCAACTGAACAAATTCAAAAAGAAGTACTACCAAAAAACAGCCAATTTGCTGACAGGCAAAACTGGACAAAGTGAATTGGACCGTCAAAAGGCGGAGGAGGGAGTGAAGTTCGACATTTTGAACTATTGGCATCCGAACATTACCGTCAGTTTGGTTACTGATTTTTCAGCCTGGACAAGGGGTTAGTTTTTCACACCGATTTGATCTTGATTGTTTTCGGTTTTTAGGTCAATTGCCGGCACCTTTCGATGAGGCCGTCAAATTCGACCCGGCCAGCAATCGCTATTACCCAATCGTTTTCTTCAATAGTTACTGGAACTTGGCCACCGAATACCAACCTGTTAACGACACCGTTCCCGCGCTCAATTTGACCGTCACTTTCGCGCCCCTTTCGCTGTTCAAATGGCAACTTTACGCGTCTCAACAAGTTTTGAATAATACCAGTTAATTGTAAGTATTGTTGCTTTTTAAGATGCGTGGAAAATGGGCCCAAATGTTCGGCGGGGAAATCTTCGAGGAGAGCGACGCCGACCAAGACGCAATCAAACAGGCGCTGATCGAGACGAGTCCCGTGCTGTTGGGCATCACCGTCGTCGTGTCCATTCTGCATACCGTTCTCGAGTGAATTTCACATTTTTTTCTTCTTGTTTCTTTAGCTGCTTATATTCTTTCTATTTTTAGGTTGTTGGCCTTCAAAAATGACATCCAATTTTGGCGCACCCGCAAAAGTTTGGAAGGCCTTTCTGTCCGTTCGGTGCTCTTCAACATTTTTCAATCACTGGTCAGAAATTTTTGGAGATTTCTCCCACCCTGAATTTTTGACAGATTGTTTTCCTGTACATTTGCGACAATGACAGCAGTTGGCTGATCAAAATGTCCATCGGTTTTGGGCTGTTGATCGAACTTTGGAAAATACCAAAGTGTTTGAACGTTGAGGTTCCTTTCTTCGGATTGCTTTTTTATCTCCTTTTTTGAAGATCATTCGGTCCGAGCCTGTCTTCGGCTTCATCCCTCGGATTCGCTTCAGTGACAAGGGTTCCTACGTCGAATCGGCCACCAAAGACTACGACCATGTGAGTTCTCCTTTTCCATTATTTACTACTTTTTCTCGCTTAAGATGGCCTTCAAATATTTGTCATGGGCACTCTTTCCGCTTTTGGGCAGTTACGCCGTCTATTCGCTGGTGTACGATGAGCAGAAGGGCTGGTACAGCTGGGTTCTGTGAGTTTGTCGGCGCATTTTCCCTTTGTCATTATTTCCTTCTTCAAGTGGCATGTTGTACGGCTTTCTGTTGACATTCGGCTTTATTATGGTACGGATATTCAAAATTCCCATTCAATTAGCAAAAACGCCGTTCAGATGACTCCGCAATTGTTCATCAATTACAAATTGAAATCGGTGGCCCATTTGCCGTGGCGAATGCTCACTTATAAATTCATCAACACTTTTATTGTGAGGCCACCTAAACGATACTCATTTAGTCCCCTCTTCTATTAAAAGGATGACCTCTTCGCCTTTGTCATTCGAATGCCCACACTTTACCGGCTCGGCTGTTTTCGCGACGACATCATTTTCCTGGTCCATTATTTTTTCAGTGCTCGAAACCCTTTGTTTCTTTAAGATTTACATTTACCAACGGTGGATTTACCGAGTGGACCCGAAACGTGTCAACGAATTCGGCACTACTGGCGATGATCAGACGGGCACGGAGGAAGTTCGGGCAATCGAGGCAAGTTCTTCCCAGGCTGTCGACCATGCAGATGAAAAACCAACCGAACAAGAAGAATCGAATGTAAGAGATGAAGATGTTCCAGAGGAGTCCAAAAAGGATAAATAAGATGGTGCTCGGAATTTGATTTTTGAATTTGCTATTTAGTGGGTAATTGTTTTGCGTCGCAATTTCTTGCTCCCAAAAAATTTTTGCACCTAAAACCCCCAATGACGATTGATTACTTCCGTTTGCTTTGTCAATCTTTTGTTGTGTGTAAATTTATGTGCACAAAAAGTGGAGGTAAAGTATTACCACATCGACTCAATGCCAAATATAAAAATTTTTGAAACAATAAATAAATTAATGAGGTGGACAGTTGATGAGAATGAAAGAGATGGGCAACTAGGGAAATGTGATGACAAAAATAAGAGAAACAATTTGAAAATGTTAGGTCAGGTGAAAATGATCATCACATTCCCAGCTTAAATTGTACTCGAAATGGCGGGAGGGAATTTGTGTTAATAGGCCTTAATTGTTAGTTTCGAAGTGTCTGCTCTTCGTTAGTGTGCTTCGGCACAAATTATTTGATGAGTTTTCCGTATGAAAGGGAAATTTGAGTTGAGATGTTAAAAATGAGGGGCAATGCTAAGTCAAATGGTCGATCAGGGGAGTGTTCATCACCTCGTCCAGCAATTGGAGAGCCCTTTTCAGGTGCAGCTCAACCCAACAAGGCGTTTCCTGGGAATTAATGGAAGCGTAAAACAAATGGTGAACAGTGGGATGGCTAAAGCGAACAGCTCCTAATTCATAAACAGTACCTGAATTGTCCGTTTTGGGTAGCTGAGACCAAAGCCCTTGAAGAAGGAAATGCGCACAGTGCACAAAGTGCGATAATCGTCCACGCCCGGGTCATCGGCGACAGTCTGAAAAAGCATAAATTAATTGCTTGGTTAACCCAACCCATGGAAGCGTACTTCCCCAAAGAATATGCACCGAGTTTGGCATTTTATTTAATAGAAACCATAATTTCTCTTTCGTAATTATTCGTTTGTTGTTTTTTCACCTCATCGTCACTGTGCTCGCCACCCTCAGCTTTTATTCTGCTTTGGTTGGTCGTTGAGCCTTCTGCCCCAACTTCCACTGTTTTTGATGTCGTTGTCCTTTGAGTGCTGTGATTATCCAAACGGACTCGACGGGAACGCGTTTCTCTGTCCATTCGACGGGACATAATTCGCTCCAAATGTGTGACCTTCCAACACTCGTAGCATTTGAACAGGTCGAAAATCTTTTAAAAAAATCATTTGGAGAAAAGACAAATAATAAATTATTCGCAGCACAATTTTTGAAAAAGCATAAAATTGCTCACCTTAACAGTTGTAAATTGAACAAATTTGTGGGAGTGGCCCAACTCTTCGCGTTCAGTTAACACGTCCAAATAGTGACTTTGTACAAAAACAGGGCCTTTGCAAAGTACCTAATAAAAAAAAAACAATTTCACTAAGATAATAGAAGGAATTAATTTCATTTAGGCTAACCGTCAGCCAAACGTCGCCTTCGCCCTTCAAGTCCAAACGAATGCCTCGGGCAATGTTACGCCTAACAAAAAGAAGGGTTTATTTACTTAATGTTCATTCACATTTATTATATGATTCTTGACTTTCACCTGCACTTTTCTGATGCGTGGGTTCTCTCTGTGTTTGTCAACGGACCCAAACAGAAGCGGGCAATGTCAGTGCTGTCCAAACCACCGTCCACAAAAATGCGAGGACAATCGGCGACAGCCTGGAACATTTCGCCAATGCTCCGGTCGAACTCATAGTAATTGGCCGAGCACCAATGCAATGGCATTGGTTTGTCGGAAATGAACGGACGATTGTATGCCTAACAATTAGAGGGTCAATTAATTAATCAAAAGCATGGTTGTATACTTTGGAGAATTCAGTGACACCGGAAACGTATTTGAAAACAGGAGCCTTTGTTGTGGCTGCGTCGAAAAATGGCGCAGGGATGGAGTCGAGTTCGGACGGATAGCGTTGATGCGAAGCGCCTGCAATGAAATATTATGTGATTGATGATATTATATTGGTACTAAAACAAGGTTTGACCCGAAGAGCAATAAAATTGATCAGCGTTTTGTTGAATGGCATTTTCGTTGTTTGCCGTCACTTCAAAGCCGACCACATTGGGAATGGGTGTCTAAAAAATGCTAATGAGTCAAAATACACTCCTAGCCATTTTGCCTGTTTTTGATTTTGGGCATGGTATATCTGATGATGATGATGGGCGAATTGTTGTTGTTGTCTATGTTGTGGCGATGAAGAATTGGGGGGACAATACGCCGGATTGGGAGGAGGAGGCCCAATAGCCACAGCGGCCATTTGCGGGGACATGGACGAGTGGGGAGAGTTAGCATGTCGGGGAGAATGCCCTTGCTGGTGGACATGGTGACTTTGCTGGTGATGAGACCCATGGGCGTGGAACAACACAGCAGATGCTGCGCAAGTCAATGGCCCACTGTTAGCCGGTTGGTTCTAAATAAATCCAATTAAATATTATAAAAAACATTAATCTATAATTACAAGCACCACCTTATAATTAGTATTTTTTACTTGGTTTTGAACTCCACAGGTGCCTATTTGTGTTGTTTGCTGCTGCCATTGCTGGATGCTGTGCATCCTCTGCAGATGCTTGGCATGTACTGTTTGACCATGATGAAGCGAAGCTGACTGAGGGTTGGCCATGTTTTGTTGGGCATGTGCAGTGGTCGTAGCAACAGCAGCGGTGAACTGCTGTTGTGTTCTGACGGAAGTGTTCCCATTGTTGCTACTGCTAGTGTTTGGCGAAGTGTTCATTTGTTGCTGACGGAATGCGTTTGGAGGTCTCCCGGGGCCACGCGCAGCAGAAAAAGACGCACTGGCGGAAGTTTGATTATGAGCACTTTTGGACAAAGACATCGCTGGAGGATGACCAATGGTCGGGGAAACAATTTCAGAGGTTTGCGATGGACTGAAACTGGTCATTCTTTGGGTAACAAAAAGAAAAATAACACTGTATCACACACAAAAAATTGAAATATGTAACAACAATTTCTTGACCAACCTTCCATTGTTCGACTCCAACTCAATTCCTTCAACCGAAACAACTCGCTGGTAATGATAGGGGTTCACACAGACCTTAATTAAGAAATCATTGTTTCAAATTGATCCATTAATAAACTCCTCAACTCATGTCAGACCTGTTCCACTTTGAGGTCAAACGCACAAACGCAAAAGCTTTTATGCTTCAGCTCATTTTTGTGCAGGTCCGGCCAGCGAAATATTTTTGAGTAAACGACATGCGGAAAGCCCTTCCGTCCGTGAACTTGCAGACGGCCGTCCAAAGTACGTGGCGTCGTCACGCATTTCGTGTGCAGTTGGCCCATCGAGCTAACGGAAGCGATAAAATCATCCAATTCATCGCGTTTGTCCTTCAATTTTTTGATCAGACTTTCGATGGCTTTTTTACTGAACTCGCGATCCGAACCCTGAGGGTAATAGTTTATAAAATGATAATGTGATGAGAGAAAAAGCGAATTTACCACAACGTAATTCATCAGAAACTGATTGATCGTACTGTTAGCATCGCCGCTAGATGGACTAAGATTTTAAAATTACATTAGGAAAATCTTTTTTATAGATTCTGACCGTTGTAGAGGACCAATAGATCCCCGCTGTTGTGCCTCAGTTAAATGCGATGGACGCGAAAAAGTAGTTCCATTTGTTTTTCCATCCGAGACGCCGCCGGCGACACCTAACGGACGAACGGTGGGCACAAACGGTGGATGGTGGGAAGGAGAGGAAAGCAGCAGCGAATGGACCGGTGGCGGAACGCCGTTGAGATGAATCCTCTGCAAATGCTGGGAAGAAGCACCAGCCTCGAACTCTTCTGCGAAAATCCCATATTTAAAAAAATCACTTTTAAGCAAAATGCGATATTTACCTCGTTTTACCGAAACTGAAGAAAAAGGCGAATTCATTGAGTTATGATGACATTTAAGAGGACAACAAAAGCCCTAAAAAAACAGACAAACAAAATTGAATGTAAACAGTTACGCATAGCTGTCTTTTTCCATTTTTTGACAAAAAAATTCGAATTAAATTAAAAATTTATTCGAGAATTAGACAGCAAATAAAGAAACAATCAGCTCCAGCTTACATATATCTAACATTTGTACATGTATAATGTGTCTTACTTATGTTGCAAAGCGCAAAATCCCTAAAACCCTTTTCTCTAACATTGCTTTCTTTGTAAGAGGATTTTTTTTAATTTGGCCTTATGTTTTTCCACTTTTTCTCTCTAATGTTTTTCACAACGCTTTTTCATCTGTCCTTCCGTTGCAGGATATTACACACGCAATCACTCACTTTGTTTGTGTTGTGTGACCAATGAATAAAAGGTGCTGTGTAAGAATTTATTGATCCACTCACACTCACACAAATTTATTTGTTTGTTGGTTGATACCACATAAATGTTGCAAAAATTGTTTCTTTATTTGCTGTTTTTGTTTTGAATTAATTTAGAATTGTTCTTAACAATTTAAGAAGAAATCTTGAGAGCGTTGTTTGAAACCAATATTAAATATGTCATCTCTTTCCGAGGAGGTCAAGAAAGTTAAGCAGGCCGCTGTAAGACTCAATGTATTTGTGTTCAGTAGTCTTCATAATTGTTTAAGAACATTCCTCCTCCGGCAGTTTGTAACAGATTTGTCGAAGGGTTTTCAAGCGTTTATGTGTATGTGTGCAGTTTAATGCTTTTGAGACACTAAAGTTATTTAGGTTCGAAACCCGACCATCTTCACATGGCGGTGCTTTTGCATTCCGCTACGATGTTGAGATGGTGCAGCTCTCTAGAAACAAAAGTTTGACTTCGGGTGGTGGCGACGATGGGAAAAATGGATTGCTCCGCGGCGTTTGTTTTGAATTGATCAAGTTCGTGCACGACTCGACGCAGGGATTTGGACAAGCGGTAATTCCTTCAAATCGCATTCACTATTTACCTTCATTTTAGGCACAATTCGTTTACGACAATCGTAAAATCTTATTCACGAACAAGCGAATCGAACAATTTGTTTGCTTTTTGTCTTTTAACATTATGTAATTATATAATTTTAGGTATTGGAAATTGACACGGAAAAAGTCCAAGGAATCGTTCGCGATTTCCTGCGTGGGTCTTCGGTCAAAATTGAGATTAAACCGTGTCAGACTGATAAACATGAGCTGGATCTCAACGACGTCTTTTCTTCCATCTCGCGCCGTCCTGATGAGCAGTCTGACAGATCTTTGCGCACTTTCCTTGAAATGCTGACTTCCCAGCCATTTCTCAATGCGTAATTAGCAGTATTTAATTGTTTTTCAAGTTTAATCTTAGTGGGACCCATGACATCATTGGCGCTGGTCGTCTTTTTAAGCGTCAGATCTGCAAAGAGCTCGAAGATGGTATTGTCACACGCGAGGGCATTGCTAAGGGAGTTCGCGTTATTGACAACAATGGTGAACCAAAGGCGGCTTTGGTTGCTGACGGTTTGCTTTGTTTTTTGTTTGTTGAGTGCTTTTTTTCTTTTTAGTGAAGACTTGTGCATTCTTCGCAAGTCGTAATCTTGAGGAAATCGTCATGGAGATGGTGCAGAAAAGACGGTTCAACATCAACAATGCTTCCCAGATGGACCGATTCTGGTCCGATTTCAATCACTTGTTTCGCGGCGTTAGCGGTTATCTGACTTATGCACCGTCGCGCGTCATTGTCATTGATGCGATCAGTCAACGGAAGATGTCCGAGATTAGGTTTTGAGAGTTTTGTGGATCAAATAAAACTTGGTTCTAGTTTTGACGTTGATGGTCGTCCGATGTCTATGGTCGACTTTTTCCGTACTAAGAAGAACATTCCGATAAATGGACAATTGCCAGCCGTTCGCCAGCAACAGGACCGAGAGGTTTTCTTTTTTAACAAAATTAGAACTTTTAACCACATTATCGGTTGTAGACACTGTTCCCAATGTCGTGTGTTATCATCTTGCCTGGTCAGCGAGTGACCATCGACAAGATGTCCGAATTTATTTCGCGCGAGCTTCTTAGTGTAAAATATCTTTTTTTTTATCCCTCGCATTCTCTTATACTATTATAGGCAAACACGACTAATCCGAGCAAACGGTACGCCGACATTGAAGCGGAAGTGAGAAAAATCGGGACCGGCACATCAAGTGCGTTTATGAGTCATTTTGGAGTGAAGCTTATCGGTGGAAAGAATGATGTGAAAATTGGCATGCATGAAATGCCCCAGGTAATCTATTCGTTACATTTTTGTTCACCTAATTAACCAATTTTAGATCAGATACGGAGGGAATGTGATGGGCTATTTCCAAGACAGAGTAGCAATCTTATTTAAATCACTTGCTATTTGCTCGTTATAGGTGAACCCAGGTGTTCGTTTTCTCGAGACGAGCACCTTGATGAAGGCATGGGTCGTTGGTTTTACGCGTCAAGTTGGAGAGGGAGACGTCCGGTAGAATTATGGAATAGAGCATTCGCTTGCTTACTGTTTAAATTTTAGTAACTTTATTCAACAAGTTGTGGTTATGGGTCGAAAGAGGGGCATGAATTTGCCAGACCCGCAATACGAGTGCATTGAATTGGAGAACATTTCTGAACGTATGCAGCAACTCTCGGACCGCCGAATTCAGTTTTTGCTCTACATCGACAAAAAATTCGTCAAATCACACGGTGGCAATTTTTTATATTTTTTTTTTGTTTAACTTAAATCTGTAGCAATTTTGAAACTCAACGAGAAGAAGTATGGTCTGCTGACTCAACATGTCACATTCGAAGTGGCCAGCAAAGCGCGTGCTATGACTCTGTCGAATGTGCTGAATAAAATGAACATGAAGTGGGCTTAGCGAACATTCAGTGACTTTATTTTGTTTTCAGGCTTTTCGGCTTCAATTACATGCCGATGTTCCCGCAAGCATCGTTCGTTTTTCTGCATTAAAATTTCTTATATTCTATCTTATAGTAAGAGCAAATTCAACATGGATGGAGGTGATGTGCTTGTGATTGGCGTTGATACCAGTCGTCCTCCAAGGGCAACGCCGTTCGAGAAGTTCATGCTTCGCAAGAAAGGAGTTGAGGGACTCACTTCTGAGGATCCGCTGATTGGTTTGTTTTTCTCATGTGTGCATTATTATTAATAATATTTTAGTTGGTATTTGCGCAAACTACCTGAAAAATCCTTACAAATTCTGCGGAGATTATTATTTCCAGCCTTGCACGTTTGTTTTCCGTTGTGATGTTTGTTGTGCAAATGTGACTAATTTAGGCAGGATGTTTTGGAGCCAACTATGCTGTCATACAAAATGAGCTGGATTTTGGACAAAGTTAAGAAGAACCGTTCAAAACCTCCATCTACGGTAAAAAATGATGATAATAGATAATTGTGTTGTACGAAATGATAAGTAAAATAAATTAAGATTTTCATCATTCGCGATGGTGTTAGTGAGGGAATGGTTCCGAACGTTAGTTGTACTGGAAGAATCACGACGGATTGTAAAAGTGTGCTTTAGAACATTCACGACGAATTTCCTTCCTATGTGAAGGCGTGTAAGAAATATGACCCGACTTGGGAGCCCAAATTCGTCTATTGCATCGTCGACAAGAATCACAACAAACGTTTCTTCGTTAAGGGGCAGCAACAAGTCGAGAATACTGCTCCAGGTTTTATTCAACGAAAATCATTTTGTTCATCGTTTTTTGTAGGGGCGGTTATTGATTCGAAAGTGGTACGCGTCGACATCCACGAGTTTTGGATGCAGTCGCATGTTCCGCTCAAGGTTTCGGTTGAAATGACAAATTTATCTATGTATTTTGTTTTAGGGGACATCAAAAATGCCACAATATATATTTCCCGTCAATGATCCCAAGGCCAACAACAACGAATTGCAGGGGTAACTGGCAATCAGTTGCAGTATTATACACAACTAATTTTTTGTAGTTTCTTGCTTGCTCTCTGCTGCAGCTGGCAAATTGTTACGCTGGCTCCGGCTTTGCCAACTCCTGTTCGTCAGGCTAAAGAATTGGCTAAGCGTGGTCGTGCCAATTTTGGGGAATTGAAGCGGTATTATTTAGCTGCCTTTAAAGAGTTTTTCTTGCTTTTGCAGCACTCCACAATATATCCCGCGCGCCGAGAACCAGCAAATCGACTACCAGCAGTTGAACAGACGCCTCTGCTACAATGGACATATTTTCGCGGACACTCGCTTTAATGCATGAAGGATGGGATGATCTCGGGTAATTTGTTTTGATTTGATCTGACATAATTTTGATCCATGCCTTTCGACGACTTTTATTTATTCTTTCGAACTTAATTTTTGTTTAACTTTTGGGATTGCCACTTGGCTCTTGCCTTTTATGGTCTTTGATTTTATGCGCATAAAATTTGCTTGCTATCCAATCAGATAGATTGCTTTCTTAAGAGGGTGCATATATTACGATTTTTATAAGTAAATGAAAAGGGAAAATTTTTAGTTACGATAATGTGGATGGGTTAGAATCGTTGATTTCTAAAATTCCATATTTCATAATTTCATCACCAAACATTGGCATGCACCACCGGACTAAAAGATTAAATCGCCACCATTAGAAATCCCTCTCCCCACTTTCATAAATTCGCCCATTTCCAATTCTTTGACTGCATAGCCAATAGAGGCCAATTTCGCATGTGTTTCTTCGCTAATTCCCTTCGGACTGATAACTCGGCGTCGGATTGTGATGGCATTGCATACAAAAGCCATTGCTTCTTTCTCCGAAACTGCGATCGCCCGCGGCAAACGCCGTAGGATCAAAAGAAAGGGGGGGGGGGGAATTAAAAAAAATAAAAATTAATTAAAAATGGAATATTTAAATAAATTGGAACGCGTGAAAGTAATGAATATCGAAATATTTTCACTTCTTTTTTGGCGTTCTCAGAAAAAGCGGGAGGGAACCAAAGCTGAAAATTGAAATAAAATTGAAAAATGCCAAAAAATTTACCGCCGAGTCAGTGCCAACCGGGCAAAGGCACGTGTCCAAATGGTAAAAGCGCGGGTCGACCAATTCGCAGGGCACCGTTTCGAAGTCGCCCATCTTTTGGATGTGTTCGTAGGCCTAAAGTGTCCGAAATCCCTTCGTCACGATGCATTCGTTGGCTTTGCCCGGCCTTTCTGTTCGTCCTCGGCCCTCCCCAGCCGGCCCAAAGCGTTCGCTCGTCGGAGAAAAACGCATCGCCGCCGCCTTCGAATACTTCCGCGCAATCGGCGCCGTACAGCTCCAAGCCGAGTCCTTTGTAAAAGTCGGCGAAGTGCCGCTGCTCTCCGATTCGTTGCGCGTGGCGAAAGTGGGAAAGGTAAAGCTTGTTGCGGTAGAAAAGGCCTGGCAAAAAGTTTGTTGGAATTCATTCATTGGTTCATTTAACGCTTTTTGGCATTGCGAAAGTGCCGCCTCTGTGCGGACTGACCACTGTTGCAGGCAAAGACCATGTCCGGCAGTCCGTTCACTTGGTCCAGCATCAGCACCAAAAGGGGCAACAATGTTCAGTTCGGCTTTCCCCGTGCCTTTCTTTCTATGCTTTCGTTTTGCTCACTTCGACTCCCTCCCCCTCAATGGCCCTTTTGAGTTGCGTCCATTGGTCCATCGCTTTCCGTTCGTCCACTACCGTACCCCGCTTCATCCACGGGTTGATTTCATACTGTGCAAAGTGCCGTGCTCAGTTTTGCTTTGGCATTTTATTTCCGAATTCAATTTCACCTCAACAGAAAAATGCTTTGGTGGGACCATCAAAACTCGCTGAACGATCTCTCCGATGGCGGTGCGCATTTTTCATAAAAGGAATAAATGTGTATTATTAGTACCCTTTTTTTAATTCTCTACGACATTTATTTAAATAAATTGGACATTAATTTGGATTTTTTAGGTTAAAATGTGTTTCATGGGAAGTGGTAAAACTCTAGGAAAATGGGCTGTTCTTATTTTAATGAAACAGAGTAATATTGCAAAAATTATATGAATATGTAATAATTTGATGATGATTTAATTTCCCTATTATTTCGTTCACATTTGATCACTGAACGTATTTTTCTATTGATTTGTCAATCAATTACTTTTGGTAATCAAAAGAAGGATAATCAATTTAATTTGATTAATTAGTGAAAAGGGGGAATTAATATTTTTGTGCATTTTAAAACAAATCATCAATTAAATTTTAAATTACTGATCATATAAAGGGGGCGGATGACCCCCCCCCCCCCCCCCCCCCTCCCATCGAGGGGGGGGGGGTGTAAAAGAGGTGGGGGCGTCGCCACCGAAGGGGGAGCGGATCGTAGAGAAGGGAAAAAGGGAAATTTCTGAAAAATTTGGTGCTTCCTTAACAAAACTCGTTAAAAATTTCTCTCGCGGCTATTAAAAGCGCAAAATTTGATCGTTTTTTGGATAAAATCGATGTTAAATAAACGCATTAAAATTACAAAAATTTTCCTGCGTCGCCTATCGGCACCGCCGGATTCTGTTGTTTGAAAATTTTATTATTTTTTTTTCAAAGATTCATTGAAGATCAATTGATCGGACACAATCACTCAATCGCTTTTTAAAGCTGTTTAGGCGATCAAGGATTGAAAAAAGAAACTTAATTTTGAACCCGATTTTGGACAAAGGCGCATGTGTCGGACACGCCCCCCTCCATACCCCTTCATAAAAATTTTGGCTGACCCTTCTCCCATGTGTGTGCGTTACTGATGCATTTAATCTATGACTGCGAATAAAATGTTACAAACGATTATTAGAATAAAAGTGCCTTTCAACTTTGGCGACTTTCTTCGTCTTCGGAGGACGTCAAAATGCGAAACAAACGCAGAATTGGCACGGCACAGGGACGAATAATGGACAGTGAAGTGACTCTTTGAATTTATGCCAGCAGAATGTCATTGGGAATCCCTCCCCCCTCCATTCTCCAAAAAGGCATCTCTCCACCCCATTTATAACTAACTTACTGTGCTGATTATCAGCACACATTCATTCTAACATTTTTCAATTCAATTCAAATTGATGATTTTTCGACATTAATAATGTGAAAAAGGGAATTTCGGCAAAAACCTAACTTTCTGCGTGTCTTTGTCATTAAAACTATAACGGTCTACGTCAGTTGGGCCCCCACGGTTGGGCCCCAAAATGTTTTTGGCTATAACTTTTTTCTTTGTCATCCAAGAATCTTGATATCATTCGCAAGCTTAACATGTTTAGAAGCTATTTCTAAGATATTGCTTAAAACATGCTGGGGCCCAAACGTGAGGGCCCAAGTGAGTTCCATAACGATAAGCCAAAAAGCGCTAAAAATTATTTTAAAAATGAAAAGAAAATGAGAAGGAGAAGCAATAAATATGTAACTGAGTTCTGTTTCTTCCTTTTTTGTTTTTCTTCCCTTTTCATCCTCTTAAATTTAATTTAGGTACTCATTTTCCTTAATTAGGGTCATTTAATTATTTTCTATGAATTTCAGCAGAGTTTGTTTATTTCTAAACTGTTAATGTAATTTAGTTTGTAGCTATAATCATGTCCTCGACAGATAAATTTCTTTCAATAACACAGAGAATTGACATTCAGGTAAACGATGCAAAAACAAACAAAAAAAACAAATAAAAAAATAAGTGCACAATTAAGGAAAGTCGCATTCAGCAACGCGACTACCAACAGCTGAAGTGAGCAATTGCAAATGACATAACAAATGGACTTACAATTACATTTAAAATAACAACAAATTCTGACATTTAGGGCACTTAATGAACAACTCAGTCAACGCGAATCGGAAATGAGAGAACTGATCAGCCAGGAGAAGGCGCGCAATCAGCTTCAGGTGAAAATCACGGTGATAGCGAAGCTGATCCTTATCTTTTAAACAATTGTTGTTTCGAGATTAACTTCCATTTCGAGTCTAATCAAGTTTATTATCTAAAACTACATCAGCAGCAAAGTTTTTGACTGACTCATAGTTATATGTTTAATTAAATCCGACTTTTAGGGCATTTTTAAAACAAACAAAAACATTAATGGGGGACCAGCTTCGCAATTTTCAGATTACTTCCAAAATATGCATTTGGGAGTTTTTTGAATTGCCCATCATCCTTTAAATTGTCTCATTTAACTTTATTAGCAATTGGAAATTGAACGGCTCCAAAATCAATTGGAGGAGAGCACAAACACAATACGAAGGGTGCAAGAGGAATTGGAAATTGCGAGGAAAACGGCCAATGGCGTTCTATGGGAATTGGAAGAGAGTGAATTGGCACCGAAATCGGAGGCAGAAATTGGCGAATTGAAGAACAGAATCACTGTTTTGGAGACACGACTTAAAAAGGCATTCATTTGCCCACCCAAAATTTGGACTAATTGTGAGTAAAATTTGCAGAAAAAAGTCGAAATGGAACTGTTGCAAGAGACGATGAAGGGCCAAACAGAATCATTCCACCGCGAAATTTTGGAATTAAAAGCCGAAAAAAAGGGTAAAAGAGGCGGAGATTGCAGAAATGAGGGAAAAATTGCGAACGAACGAAGCAAATGGTCAGAAACGAGAGGTAATCAATTAATTAGCTTAAATTGAGTCATAATCGGTTGTGCTTTTCGAAATTATTATTGATTGTCGTTTCAGTACCTGGACCAACTCAACCAAAAGTTGGGCTCTTTGGACACAAAGAACGAAAGCCTTCGCGACGAAGTCGGCACTTTGAAGAAGGGGAACAAAGAGATGGAGCAGGTTTTGGCACGGAATGGGGGAAGGGGTCGAATGGATGACCATTTAAGCGCTACAAACAATGCGAGGAGGAAAAAGCGGCACTCCAACAGGAAATTAACTCACTTTTGAAACAGATCAGCGCTTCTTCTGGGTTATTTTCCCCATTTTTTGCCTCCCCCTTAAAAGCATGTCTTTCAGCTCTTCCGACATCGTTTCGTCACGCCTTATGGATGAGATTGAACGGCTGAAGCAGCAGAAGGCGCAGTTGCGTTGTGAGCATGTTCAGCTTAAGCGGAAACACACGGAGTTGGAGACGGAAAGTGCCAAATTCGGTGGACTTACGGTCCTTTCCAAATCTAAATGCCATTTTTAAATGCATTTATTATTATTCTATTCAGAAGGAAATGAAACTGCTGAATTCGACAGTCGGTGAATTGCGCAGCAAAATCGAATCGGCCGAATCTGAGAAAAAAGCGGTTGAAAATGAAAATGAACTGCTCAAAGAACGCCAAAAAAAGATGGAAAGCGAAATGAAAGAGAAGGCATGGCATTGGCTCATTGTTTAAGCGGCTTTTTAGTGCAAAGGACCAATTGAATTGGCATCATTTTGTCCTTTGCTTTTTGTTAGTCACTTTTAGCTCGAAAAAGAATGATTAAAATTATTCAATCAGATTTGTCAAATTCCATTCGGTGTTTTTGTTGGTGTCATTCGATATTCTAAAACTGCTTCATTTTGGCTAATAATATTTCCACTTTCAGATTGATAAAATGCAGCGGCTGTGCCGTGAGAATGAGGAGTGTGAGAATTCGCGGCTGAAGTTACTCCAATCCGAGTTGGACCTTCAGAGGAGAAAATGTGACGGAATGAAACGGTCAATGGGAGAATTGGACATGCAATGCGAAAAACTGATGGTGTGTTTTGAAAGACAGCGAATTCAATTGAAATATTTATTAGTTAATTAATTGGCAATTTAGACGCAACTTCGCTTAACGGACGCGGAGAAACGAAAGGCGCAAAACGAAAACGAATTGCTGAAAAGGGAAATCGAAAAACTCAGCGGCCAACTGACGGAAAAGATCAAAATGGAAAATGAAAACGCATCGCTGAAGGACCGCAGCAAATGGCTGAAGGACAAAATAGTCTTTTTGGAGGTGCATTTCAATGTTTGTAAATTCATGGCCATTTCTAAATTTAAGAGTGAACTTAAAGAGACGAGCACTGACCATCGGACGGTGCCAAAGCGAATTAGCGTACATAAAATAAGCCAAACTGTTTAAGGAATTGGCAAATTTGGCCGACCAATTGGGCGCAACTTCTGCGGGGACATCAAAGGGAAAAGAGAGTGAAAATAGCGGAGAGGTGAGAAAGGTTTAAAAACGACACCAAACTTGGCAATTTGAAGGTGCCGAAGATGGAAGCACGGTTGAGGCAGCAAGAGGCGGAGCTTCGCTCATTACAACGGAAAGTGGAACAATACGAAAGGGAGAATAATTCACAAAGAGAGGAAATGGAGAAGATGAGAGAGGAAGCGACGAAAACGAAGCAGGAGAACATCATTTTGAGACAGGTGGCAGAGACAGAGAAGAGAGAGAGAGAGAAAGGGAGGGGGCGGACAGAGAGAGAGAGAGAGACGGGAAGAGAGGGGAGGACGACGAAAGAGAAAAGGGATCGTAAAGAGAGAGAGGGGAGGACGAAAGAAGGAATGCCTAATTATAAATTAATGTATTGAATCATTTAAGAATTTTGACGTCTGTCTGAAGAAGGCGGAGACATTCAAATCCGAATTGGACGCACTCAAAGAAGCGAATGATCAGCTGAAATCAGAAAACGAGCGAGAAAAAGTGAGGACAAAAACACCAAAATGCGGAATTATAGAAAACCTTTTGTTTTGATCAGAATTCCACCAGTGATCAGTTGTACGAATTGCGAGCCAACCTCGAACAGAAGGAGAAATTGATCGCTTATTTGCAAAGCGTCGTTCAGCCGAAGCAAATGCAAAAGCTCCCGCGCCATCGCTCCTCTCTCCTCTCCGATGGCTCTGATCTTTCCGTCCGTCTGACAATTAATTCTGTTTGGATTTTTAGAGATTAATTTAGGAAATCGAAATGGAGTACAAACAGTGCCTTCAGCTGGAAAAGGAGAGAAATCAGCTGAAAAATAATCTCGAAAGTCGACGCAGAGGTGAAATTCCTTTCATTGATAAAACAAATTACGAAAATGATTAACAGGGCACTTCTCATTTTATTAATTAATGCCTCGGCTTTAGTGTTGGACGAAAAGCAAAACGAAATGACGCCGACACGGCCAATGCTCCGTGAAGAAACCGTACGTTTTCACGAGTCATTGTCACCAGCGCGCAACTCTCAGTCGAAGCTGAAGCAAGCCTTTGCTTTTGATTTCCATCATTTGGTTTTGCTTTGCAGGAACAGTTCGACTGACTCCGCGCACAGTGCGCCCCGATTTCCGGGCAGAATGCGGCACGACATTCCCCACCGGTGGAAGCGGCACTTTGTCACAGTGGCAACGGTCCTATCGGTCTCTTTCGTCCGTCAAGTTTTGAAGTCCCCCTATTTCCAGAATAAATGCCAAGTCTGCATGGACGGTCTCCCCCACTTTCGACTCGTCCTCCGGTGCCGCGACTGTTCCCTTACGGTGCACCCGCACTGTCGTACCAACGTGGTCAACACGTGCGGTCTTCCAAAGGAATGTGCCAATTTCTACCTGGACACCCATTCGATTTCTTCCGAACGAATGACCGGCTGGGTTAAACTTTGGCGTTTTTCTTCCTCCTCCGCTGCTTTGCCCAGTTCTGAGCAATCAGCCCATTGGCTCAACGCATGGGCAGTGATCGACGACAACCGACTGTCCTTTTATGACAGCGATCAGCTGGCGGTCAGTGAAGGCGCACTGCCCTTTTTGAGCATCGACTTGGACCGGGACCACTGGCGCATTTACAACCAAACGACGGACAAACCGTTGGACGGGATTCGTGGCACCGAAATGTCCATGTTGATCGAACTTAAACTGCCCGAGTAACAAATTACATTGAAATGATCATTTGAAATGGAATATTCTGTTCAGCTACATTTTGTTCATGTTGGCTCCGACTGTTCAGGCCAAACAACGCTGGGTCTATTCCCTGCAAATGGCCACCAGGTGGGGGGGGGGATGAGGTTGGGTTGCTTGAACTTTGATTGATTCGTTCGTCACTTTCGCTTGCTTTTCCCCATTCAGTCGCCGTGTCTTTGTGCAGCGTCGTCGTGCCTCCACCATCGTCACCAATTCCTTGCTGTTGGCGCTGGACAAGCCTCTCGACTTGAGCATCAACAGCACGGTCATTCTGCGTGACGAATGGCTTCTGCTCGGTGCCCAAGAGGGACTGTTCGCCACTCCGATGAGTCCGCAACAGTTGCGCGCCCCCTTCCGAATTGCGGGCGTGAGCTGCGTCTATTGGATGGAACTGTTGCCCGAGTTCGACATGCTCCTCGCCATTTGTGGTTCCGCCCGCCAATTGGCCGTCATCCATCTCCAACAACTCCTCCGCGCATTCAAAGTTGCACAACAGCCGACGGTGTCCTGCACAAACATTGCCAACATCGAACAATGCCATATTGCGGTGGTCAGCAACTCGGAACATCACCGCGACAAACGGTCCTTCCCCGCCCCATCACTTTCGTTCCCTCTTCTCCCCTTATCCATCGTCTGCTTTCATTTCAGTTTCGTTTATATTGCCACAATCGATGAAATTGTCGTGCTCCAATACTGTCGCCAAATTGGGCTTCTTTTCTCCCGTCGCTCAAATCAAAACGGAGGAGCCGTGCACTTGCATTTGTTCCGCTTCGTTTGGTTTCATTTTCGGAGCCGATAATTTCCATTTTGCCCGATTTGATGACAATTTCGCAATGCCTTCTCCGCTTGTGGTGGAAAATTGTCCCTTCGATTTTCCCGTCGCCGCTGTCGAAATTTCGGACAACGAATTTTTGTTGGCATTTCACAGTAACAACTAACTCATTGACACTGAATTTGCTCGCTTAATCAATGCTCATTTCAGACTTTGGACTGTTCGTTAATTCGCAGGGGAAACGGTCGCGCAGCAAAAACATCGAATGGGAGAAAGTGCCGTTGGAATTCGGTGGGCATTTTCAGCAGAAAAACTGGTGTAGTACAGTATATCTCTTTTCCCAACTACAGTATATGCGTCTCCTCACCTGTACATTGTGTACTGTGAGTTCCTCGAAGTCGTTCGTGTCGCACCATACATTGGGCCGGACTCGAGGTAAAGTCGATAACACTGGGCCGCTTTCTCACACTTTGGACCCGGATCCTGTCTGATTTTGCCTGCATCCGAGTGTGTTTTCCGAACCCGGAATCCCGAAGTTCAAAGTTCCTCTATTTGATCACAATTCACTCCGTCTCTCTTGTTCCGTTAATCAATTGCTTTTCCATCGAAATGTTTCCTTTTTGCTGCAGCACCATTACTGATGACCGCAGTCTGTTCAAATGTCGCGCGGCGCATCGCACGGGCAACGGACTGAACGCCGGCGAATTACTCTTCACCGTTTCCAGCGAAGACCGAGTGGAACTGCACATTTTTGGCCACGCCGACGCGGCACATCTCCAACAACCGCAGCAGCATCAGCAGGTGTCCCTTTCGGAAGAAACGCTGTTGGCGAAATGCCATTGACCCACAAAATTTGAATTTTTAGAGTGTCAAGTCAATTCTCAAACGGAAAATGATCGAAACTCCGGCCCACCATTCGTCAGTATCAAAGAGGAAGAACTGACCAAAGACATTCCAATGTGTGTCAGGGCTATTTTGTATTTGATTTATGGCGCGTATCTCTGCTGCTTATGATATTAACAATCCCTGATCTTTCATATATGTTTTATACGATGCATAAAATAAGAATCACTGCCAAACAAAACAAAAAAGGATCACATTTTAATACGAGTCCTTTCTCTTACACCTGGACACTCACAAATGTCATCTCGTCTTTAGTGAGACGCGGACCGGAAAATGACGTGGTGATTTCAGTTTATTTTTTCAATTTCTTTCCCTTCCTTTTCCCGGCCCTTTTCTCCCCCTCCTTTTTTTCCTTATCTTTCGTCATCTTTTTCTCTCTCCCTTAGTTTTCTTCCTTGTCTCTCATCCTCCCCCTTTTCTCTCCCCTCCTCTTTTTCTTATCTCTCACCATCTCTTTTTCTCTCCTCCTTCCGTCTCTTCTTTTCTGTGTTCCTTTGGCATTTTTCCTTTCCTCCCCTTTCATGGCCAATTATTCCATCCTTTCTCATTTTCGTCGTCGTCGTCGTCCTCCGTCGTTTTGTGGCACCACGTCGTAAATAGGCACAGAAAGCGCTGGACAAATAAATGAGCAATTGGATGATCGAAATGATTGAGCCGCCAATCCAAAGCGAAATTTGGCCTAATCGAAAGGGAAAGAAATTTACTTACCTAATGATCATTTTGATCATACTTTTAACATTTAAGGGCATTAAAAAATACTTTAAATTTCACTACCTCCGAGTTGCGCAACAAATGAAGGCGGCGTCATTGAAAGCATATGCTAATTAGGGGGAGGGGGGGGGGGGGAGAGAATTTGAAAAATGAAATAAAAACGGAGGGACGGACCCTAATGATTGTGTAGTCCAAAGTGATGTAATAAACGTCCAAAATGATTGTGTTGCGCAGCTCTTCCCATTTGGAGGAGTCGTTGACAAAATGTTTTGCTTGTTCGGAGGGAAAAAGCGCTGAAATTGGCAAATTTAAATAATAATCGACAAACAATTGAATGAATGAAATGAAATGAAAGCCATCACTAATTAATAATAATTAAATACAGTAAGTGACGGTTTTGTCGAAGCGCCAATAATTGCACGGGGGCCCACAATGGCTTTTGCAGCGCTTTAATTTGAAAGAGAATAAAAATAAATAAAATAAAAAGGGAAAAGGAAATTGAAAATATATTTCAAAGATAGAAAATGGAATTGCTTATAAAAAGACCGCAATTCGCTCCTCAAAGCCCTTTCTGTACAGCTTGGGGTAGACGCAGCGGAAGAATTGGCTGGTGGTGCAAATGTACGGCGTCGTGGGCCGAGAAGCGGCAGCCAACGAACAATTGCAGTCCCTTTCCGCTTGGGACATGAAACAGTCCTTGGAAATGGGGGAAAAGCGAAGGAAAGGGAAGGGGGGGGGGGAAAGGGAAATTGGCACTGATTAGAACGAAAAGGTCAAAATCAGTCCCGAGACTCAATCGGACCGACGAAAAGGCCGAAAGAATCGAAATCCCTTCGGACTCACCTCAAAACACCAAACGCGCGAATAAACGCCGCTGGGGTCGTCTTCGCGGCATTTGAAGTGCGGCGGGTAATTTTTGAATTCGTATCGCGTTGCCGTGAGGGGGAAAATCGCGTGGACACCCGACGGCACAAACGACCTGAGAAGAGATTTTGGCAATAAAAAGGCAAAACACATACTTTTCCTTCTAAATTCATTTGTTCTAATTTCATTTTCCGTTTTTCCTCCCAAATGTTCCGTCTTTTTTCGTCAAAATGTCCCCCTTTTCGTTCAAATGTCAACTTTTTCGTCCAAATGTCCCTTTCTTTCGTCCGAATGTCCCTTTTTTCGTCAAAATGTCCCTTTTTTTCGTCCAAATATCCCTTTTTTCGTCAAAATGTCCCCCTTTTCCTTCAAATGTCCACTTTTTCGTCCGTCCCTTTTTTTCGTCCAAGTGTCCCCTTTTTCGACAATTTGTCCACCCTCCCCCCTCCTCCTTTTGCTGTACATGTCGTGGTCAATGCCTTTCCCGCGCTCCGCCAATTTGACCACCACTCCGTCGTTCAGCATTTGGTTGACCCCCGGGTTGTACAATTTCTTCGGCAGTCTCAGAATGATGCGTTGTCCGTGCCCGAATCCGTCGCTGCGCTGCTCCCCGCCGCGCAGTCGGAAGCATTTTCCTGCGCTGGTCATTATCTCCTCGGCCTTTTCGCACGTCCGCGGGTCGACAAAAAACGCCTGGGGAAGGGGAGCAATTAGCAATCGACAATAATTCGCCCATCACCCTCAAAATATTCTCATTTCACCTGGCACGCTATTGCGGATCGTTTCACAAATTCAGTAAATGCAATTTGCGAATTGCCATTTGCGTCCCCCGCCATTCGTCCGCCGACTTTTTCCAAAAGTTTGCTAAGTTCGCTCTCCATTTGGTCCATGCGCTGCTGCGCGATCATTTTGGTGTACAATTCGTATTGAAAAGGGTGCTGGGCGGGGCTGGGGAAGGCGAGCTCCAAATATTGGGCGAGAGGGGCGCTGACATTGTGCGAAAGGAGAAAGGAACGGTTGAAACGGTTGAACGGACAGACGACGATGTCGGGCAGAGTCAGACTGACTGAAATGGCAAAATGCCAAAGGACGACGGGGAAGGAAGAGGGGAAATGCCAAAGAAGGATGGGGAAGGAAAAGGATGGCAAAGGACGACGGGGGGGAGGGAAGAGGGGAAATGCCAAAGAAGGATGGGGAAGGAAAAGGATGGCAAAGGACGACGGGGGGGGGGGAAGAGGGGAAATACCAAAAGATGCAATTGGAGGGGGGGGGGGGGGGAAATGCGAAGGCAGCCGACTGACCGTCCTCTTTGATTCCGTAAGTGACCACCAACGGACTAAACAGAGAATCATTAGAAAATTAATTGATCCAAAAATAAGAACAAACCGTGTGTTATATTCCCACACTGAAAATGATCAATTAATTGAACTGATTGTCCAAATGTGATAAGTCAAATCACCGACCGATCAGTGCGCATCCGACGAGCGCAGCAAAAGTGGCCAAAATGACAATGGCAAGCCAAAGGAGGCGCAAATGACCCGAAGTCTGAACAGTGTCGCGGATGCCGTGGAAAGTTGTGTTTTGCTATGGAGCGAAAGTTAAAAACTGTACAGCGTTCATTTTGGCACGACGATAAACACCGTAAGCATCGTACAGTAGGAAGACACTGTCGGCTCGGCATTTGCACCCGCGGCGCCCAAAGGCAGCGGGGAATAACTGCTGCTTCTTCGGCTGACGGTGCTGCTGCTACTGTTCGAATTGGACGGTGAACGATCGCGCGGGTGGCGCAGGGATTGCCCCTCGGGCGCTGCCGTTGCTGCCGCAGACTTTTTAGTCGCTAATTGCGTTAATTGGTCGCCAATTACGCTGCTTTTCGAATGACGCCGAAGGTTCAAAGTGTCGCAATTGACACAAAAGGGAAATGAAAATTTGGGTATTTACACTCCGATTTTCCCTCACTTTTTCATTTGTCTTCGCTTGGCATTTCGCCGTCCGCAACATTCGCAGCAAAAATGCCGAAAAATATTTTCACATTTTCCATCGTTCTCTTTTCCACTGCTTTTCCCATTTTCTTTTTCGTTGTTTTTTTGCTGTTTAAAACTGCCATTTCTGTGCACTTTTCGTCCGTCTTTCATTTGCTGAATATTCAAAAAATTTTAAAAATTTCAGATGAATTTTCCGGGTGCACTTCATTTCCCCCCGCATCGTTTCCGCCCGAGAAATTTAAAAAAAAATTTGCTAACTTAGAAAATTTTCAAGAAAAAAATCTTAGAAAGTTTATCATAAGAAAATTCTAAAAAAAAAAAATTTCGTGAAATCCTCAGCGATTTTTTGGAAATTTTTTTGAAAAATAATTCACCCTAAAAATTTCTCGAAAAATTTTTTCCTAGAATTTTCTTATGAAAAAACTTTCTAAGATTTTTTCTTGAAAAATTTCTCGGGGGGGAACTGATACGGGGGGGAAACGAGCTGCTCCCGAATTTTCCGTTCATTGAATGTCATTTCAACTTTTATTGAATAAATAAATTCCCTAAATTAGATTATTATAACGAATTTTACGGGGAGAGCCATTCGCCGAGATGAGTTTGGCCCTTTTCCTTTTTAAATTTTCCGAAATGGAGAGGCGACAAATTAAGGAGTAAATTACCATATCATTTTATACTGTAATACAAATCCGCCAAAAAAAGAATCGAAAAAAGCAATTGACGGCACTTTTATTCATTCGCACCAATTTGACAAGCGATGAGGACAAATTATTATCCGTTTTTAAGGGGCAATCAATCAAAAAAACAAAAAAAAAACAACAACAGCTGATTTTAGCAAAAGCAATTGACGGAATAATTGGCATAATGACTTGTCAAATCAGCGGTAATTACTTGTCGAGAGTTTAAAGTTGGGCAAATAAGAGGGAAATGACAGGCGAAAGCACTCACTCACTCATTTTCACCCTTCCCTTTGGCCATGGGATGAACAGCCCCCCCCCCCCACTCCCTTCCCCCCCCCCTCCCCTTCTCCCCCCCGCCCCAAATGCCTTTCTCCGCTTAACCGATCACTTTTCGCTGTCCAATGAGTGCAGCAGCAGTTGTCCAATTGCACTCGGACCATTTTGGAACAAATTGAAAAAACCCTCCGATGTCATCGCATTGGCATTTCTCTCCCCCCCCCCCCTCCAATCAAATCCGCTTTTCTTCATAAAATTGGGTCAGTTTGCCTTCTCAATTTCCGTTTGTCTTTATGCACTTTCCAAAAGAAAAAATCCCACAAAAAGGCAAATAAAAACGGAGCTTAAAAACGTATGCAAAAGGAAGGAAACAATTGAATGTTGCCAACGAAGGAACGAATGAGTTTCTTATTTATTCATTTATTTCATATCAAAATCACAAAAACAAACAAAATAATGCACGAAAAACACTTACACAAATTAATGGTGGCCAACGCACCAGCGAATTATTAACAAAATCCGCACGTCATTATATTAAATTTGGGGTCGAACGCCCCGCTTATCACAAAGCAAAAATCGGTCTGATCAGCATGCCCTGCTTGCTGCTTCCGCTTCGCCCTGTCGATGCTCATACTCCGCCGTTTGTCCATCGCCGGCGACTCTCTGCCGGGTGCGAATGCCCTGTTCAGTTTCTCCATAGTGTTTTCGTACGCGTTGCGCAGCATTTGCTGATACTCGCGCCGCTCGTTGCCCATCGTCGCTTCGTTGACGCGCATCGCCTCGTCCAATTCGTCCAGCAAAGTCCCAAAGGGGAAAAGGCATGGACAACAAAAGTTCGCTTATCCGTTTATTTGTTACTTCAGTGCATTCCAAAGGCGGAGCAGTCCTTTGTTTCCGTACCGTTTCTGCTGCGCCGGTGCGGTGAATGTCTCCGCGTAGGCCAAAAGGCCGGCGTTAACCTTAACAAAGGGCGGGGGAGGCAATTGCCAATGGAAAGGGGCGGCGTTCCGCTGACCGTTGGCATGACGGCCCCCTGCAGAAACAGCTGCAACTGCTTCACATCCACCCGCTTCAGCACACTTTTGTCGTACCCGCAGTTGATCAGCCGGTGGTGGTTGTGATGGTGGCGACACCGACGAAGTCCGGCGGAGGACAAAATGTGTCGGATTTGGTCCGCCTTTTGAAGAATGCTCTCACAGGCCAATTCCAACGGACTGAGCACCGTTTGTTCCATGTGCACAACGCGCTGCCGACGGCGTGTGCCCGGGAAGGGATTTTCAACTGCAAAAGAACCACCGAACGACTTAAAAGCCGCTCCGCCGCCCCTCGGCACCGGTCAGCGTTGTCCGTCGCAATGTCATCCGTGCCAATTCGGGCGCGTTATCCGACACCGTTGAATCCGCTTGGCGTTCGTTTAGCACAAAAGTTCGTACGTTGGTGTGCAGCCAATAGTTGGTCGGGTCGGGCGCCACTTCCATCGCCGCCCCTTCGCCCTCCTCCTCCGCCAACCCAAAAGTGCTGCCATTCATTGATGTCAATTCACAACGACTGCGCGACATCGCTCTTCCGCCCAATTTGCCCCCGCAATTGGCTTTCTCCGAAGAATGCGTCGTCCGCACCGTTTTGCATGGCTCCACGTGGGCCACGCCAATGTAAGCGACGCATGGATCATCGACAGGAAGAGGAAGCAGAGACGAAACGGAAGAGAAGGAGGAGGACGAAGAGCATTTTGAAGAGGACGGACGAGGCGGGGGAGGAGAAGGCGGGAAGTTGGCGGTGTTCAGCAGCTGAACACGGCAATTGGCCAGCGAAGACTGCACCGACTCGCGCAAACGATCACACGCCTCGGCCAACGAAGTCAACGGACGCTCACGGTAAATCCATTCAGAGCCATGGTCATCGCTGGGGATGAAATGGAGAGGGAAAGGATGATGGACCACAGGGAAAGGTAATACCTCTAGGTTTTGGCTTGTCATCCTCTCGGATTGTTTTTTTTCTATTAGTAGTTATAAGTGCTATCACCCAGAAACTCATTTTCATCTTTTTCAAAAATTTTTCAAACCAAAAGAGTCGTCTTTGATTATATGAAATTTCAAGGGGTGACAAAACCTAGAAGTACGGAAACGGTTACCCAAATTGAGCCCGGCCGTGGAAAGTGACCCTGAAATAGCTGGCTAATTGCTGCCTTCTGATGACATTCGTCGTTATTTGGTCCACACATTGGTACGCCTGTTGGATTTGCGAGTGAATTGCGATAAGCGACTGAAAAATGGGGAGGGATCAACCAAATGAATGTTTGAATTTGTTAGTTCTTCAACAGTCACTGCCTTAAAGTCGGCGTTGCGCTCGAACAATGGAATGATCAACCGACAAATGGGCCCAATGGCTTCGTATCGCTTGGCCAACATCAAATTCTGAGTCAATTCTTTAAATCTGCGCAAAAAATCGGACTAAATGAGGAATATTATAACGAATTGGAGAGCAAATGGACAGACAATGCCAAGGTTCGCGCGATTGGGAAAAGTATCAGCCGCCGAATTTTCCGTCAGATTGTCCACCGTTTCCACAGCCGCAATTTGTTCATTCAGAACGTCTAAGACGGACCAATCCATGGGCGTGAGCAAATCCTTCTTTTGCAAGAGGCGACCGACGATAGCCAAAGAGTGCGCCTGACAAACGGCGGCCTCGGAAAAACATTCTGAAAAATGAGAGGGAAAAGTAAAAAGGGGACAAAACAAACACTTAAACATATTAATTACCAGCATTTTTATGAGTGAGTGCCAAACTGTCGAAGCATCTCACACGGTAAATGAGGCCACGCTGTGCGTTGGCGTTTAGTTTCAAATGTAAAACGTCAACCAGACGAATCTTAGAAACAAAGTGCGAATCATTCGTCCAAATCATTGGAAACGAGGTGGGGGAAGTCAGAAAAATGCGATCCGACAGAAAGTCAGAAAACAAAGTTTATTTGGATTATTTGTTAAGTCAGCCTCAGTTTTTCGATTAAAAGTATTTACCGTGTCACAATTATCGCGAGGCAAAACAAATGAGTCGTCAAGAGATGAGGACATTCTTAAATTAAAAAGACCAATAAACCCCGCAAAAAATTTGCGCAAAAAAAGTAAAATTTTTCTTAAAAAGACGAGCTGAAGTAAAGAAAAAAAAATCTCCAATGGATTAATTTTGGAACGAGGGATCGGACCCCTCTTCCCAGTTTTTTTGAAAAAGCGCGCTGCAAAAAAAACATTGGCACGTCATAACTCGACACTCGGGGGTCGGGCCGTTTTCGCGTGGCTGGGGGTCGTTTTCGCGTGAGTGCCTATTTAAGACTGAAATTGGCGGATAGTGCCGAAAATCCATTTTGACTTATTTCGAATCCCGAACCCGAATTCAAACAATTTTCTTAACTTTTTTGTTTTTGTTTTTTTCTTTCTTGCGGCTTGTACCTTCCATTAATATAATAATTTGTCAGTTTGTTCGAATGTGCATCAAACGGAAAAAAATAAATAAAATTTTATAAAAATTCAAAAATTTAACAAAAAATAACAAAATTCGGGAACAATCTAAGGTCGAATCTCATAGTTTCGGGAAATATCAACGGGGAAATTGATAATGTTCTAAATTAAGTCAGAAAACAATTTTGAGAATCCTTAATACAGTGTCATGATCAAAATCCGAAAGAAAAATAAGATCAAAACAAATTTTGCTAAAATATAATAGAGTAAATTCTCTAATATGCAACCACGCGAAAACGACCCCGACCGCGACACTCGGGCTCATTTCGCAGAAATTGAAACCACTTTTCTTCAGAACCCGGGGGTGCTCTACCACCCACATTAAGTTTTTAAAAAAATTCAATGAGGCGTTATTTGCAAGTAACGCCAGAAAATCAATCTTTAATTTCCTGCGTTGCGTATGGACAATTTGTGAAAATTTAGTGATGTGCAACTTATCTTATCAAAAAAAAATTTAGCTTAGTTAACGCAACAATTCTATTCAAATGGCCGGAGGCAAAGGAAAGGACATTGGAAAAGCAAAATCAAAGGTGTGAATTTTAGATTTTTGTCAAATTTTAACTATGAAAAAATGAAAAAATCAGAAAATTTTGTCACTTTCTCACTTTTGCCAGAAAATCACTTCACGCAGTGCCAAGGCGGGCCTTCAATTCCCAGTGGGTCGCATACATCGTTTTTTGAAGAAGCGCACAACGAGCAACGGACGAGTTGGTAAGTGTGTGACACAGAAACTGCGAATTATTTTTCAAAAAATTCCCAGCTGCGACCGCCGCCGTGTACAGTGCCGCGATCCTGGAGTATCTAACCGCCGAAGTGTTGGAGTTGGCCGGCAACGCGTCCAAAGATTTGAAGGTGAAGCGCGTGACGCCGCGTCACTTGCACTTGGCAATTCGTGGAGATGAGGAGGTGAGGGGGCGGTGAATTAGCACAACTTTGCTAACTTTAGGATTCCTTGGAATCCTTTGTTTTGGTCTTTCGAATTTTGATAATTTCCCTGTGTCTTCTGAAGGCGTTCATCCGTTCTCCGTCTTAATTCTGCTCTTTTCCGTTCAGTTGGATTCGTTGGTCAGTGCGACAATTGCGGGCGGCGGAGTCATTCCGCACATTCACCGTTCGTTGATGGGAAAGGTCGGCGCAGTGGGCAAATAAAACAAATTCCATCCGTACGGTTGTTTTTCCTTCAGCCTCCGAGTCAACTCACTCACAGTCAGCAGCAGAATCATTCGCAGGAGCAGATGACCAACGTCGGCAACGGCGACAACTGATTTTGGCCAAAAGAATATCGTTCTTTCAATTTAAAAATATTTTGACGATTTGTGCAATTTACCAGAACCGATAAAAATTTATGCTCTTCAATTGGCTTTTATAACTTTATTCCATTGTTTTCAACGAATGAAAGATATTTTCATAGTATCCTTTGATTTGTGCTCCCAGAAGATGATTATTTTTCTCTTGGCTCCATCCTATTTGATTTCAGGTGAATAAAAATAATAAAAAGCATTGTTTTCTTCGGTTAAGCTGTTAACTCTGTCCGACATACACTGCTTTTTGTGCTCTGACAATCGGTACGATATTATTCATAGGACAATTTTTTGACATTGCTTCTTTTCTGCTTGGTCCGCATTTGTTGCAGAAATTATTTTGGATACTCTCGATTTGTTTCAAAAACCGTTTTCAATGTCATTTTCTTGAAACACCCGCGTTGTTCATTCCCTCTCCGATCATTCTTTTCACTTGGATGATCAGTTGTTTACTCTTCGGGTGTTCCCCCCCCCCCAACCGTCGCCCTTTTTCTATCACAGTTGCTCATTGTCAGTCACTCACAGTCATCAAAAGACAGTGATTTTCACGGGTCATGTGAATGATTTGACACTTGGGCGAATACGACAACGGGTTCAATTAATGCTGTTAAATGATTGATTTGAGCAAATAGAAGAAAGAACTTTTACGGGGCTAATTGTAAGAGGACCATTGAGTCGTCCCTCCAATAATTCAGTCCGAATTCATTCCCTTGTAAATTTTACAAAATTTTCTAAGTTCAATCAATTTTCCCTTTTTTTAGTTCGAAGAAAATTTTTCTCTTTAACCTTTTGTACATTTCTAGGCTTAAATAAATCTCTTGTGAAAGTGAATAATTTGTTAAGAAATAAGTCAACATGCCCCTTGTAAGGGTTTTGGTCCTCACGACCCCCCTAATACATGTGTATGCATTTTCTTAAATTCAAAAAGGATTTCAGTTTCTCTCGATGTTTTATCATCGGTTGAGAAGCAGTCCTTCTCTTATCACTTATCATTCCATCTCCTTAGAATTGTTTTCCGTCAATTCCCTGTTTATGTCCGTCCTTTTTACTGTCTCGGAAAAATAGATTTCTCGACAGAATTTGTATTAATTGTTGTTTTATTTCAATTTTTAAATTGTGATAGATGCCTCCTTTTTTGGGCCACTTTTTATTTACCCTTTCACTTATTTCTTCCTTTATTCCCATTACCATTCCAATCCAAGTTTCTTCCCCTCATTCTGTCAATGCTACCAATCACAACGTGAACATCATCGATTCGTTTTTCTTTTTTTCATCATTTTTAAAATGTTCAGACTGTTTCATCACCATCTTCGGCATTACCATCATCACAACAATCGGTAGCCCCAGAAGCGGTCGTTCTTCCCCCTGTCTTCGAGGCGGTGACCATTCAAATCCGTCCACAAATCTCCGGTGTTCGTGTTGAGGCGCCACTCCACTCAAATGCTTTTCACACTTACGAGTAAGGAAAGGGGGTCATTATTTGCACAATTTTGGAAATTATTCATTACCAGGGAATAAAAGTTTAAAGAGATTCCTTTATTCCGACTGATTTTTCAATGTTTTGGCTTTGTTTTTGCTGTTCGATTCGTCCTTTTTCGTCCTAAAGGTCTTCAGGTATTTCCGTCGTTGAGCCCAATGTTCCCGTCCGTGTGGTCGTTTTTGGTCTCTTTTTAGACCGTATCGCTTTGGTTGCCTTTACAACGGATAACTGCTTGAACTCCGGTCTTTTTTCAAAAATTTCTGTCAATAAACTAACAACATGGTTTTTTTTGTATTTAGTTTTCAACATTTCGCACAATGAATTTTTGTCTCATTCGGAGAAAATGATCGAAATGAGTGCCAAATTCAAAGAGTTGGCGCAGCAATTAACAATTTTTTTTTAAATATTTGAAACGCATAGAGACGAAGACGCGTACCGAATGTGTTTGTTGGAGAAAATAGACGAACTCGGCGAAGGCGAGGAAGACCTTATTTTGGTGGGTGTTAACCTTTTTTGGGTTCTTTTGCCTGGGGGGGGGCTGAATTCATGTTTTCTTATGTTAGGAATCCCGAATTAGGCGGGTGTATTTTACAGGAATTTGTATCCTTTCTCCAAAAACGATTATGCTGAAATTTTTTACTTTTCGGGGGTGGGTTTAGCCCATTCATCCCCCCTGGCTACCTCCCTTGGTTTCTTCATCTCCTCCCCTCCCATTTCCTAGATTGACGAAATGCGCACTTGGATCCGTGCCACTTCGGACCCCCCGGTGCATTACATGCCTGAGGAAATTCAGGTAGTTTGTTCTTGTCATTGTTTTCACAGCTTTTCCAAATTTCAGCTTCTGTTCATCGTATGCCATTTGCCTTTTCTGTTTTTTGGTTTTCATTGCCATTTATTTCCTTCAGTTCACTTTGTTTCTTCTGTCTGCTCTGTTCTCCGGTTTAAATCTCGGCCTCATGGCCTTGTCCCCCCAAGAGCTCACTCTCATCCTAAATTCCGGTGATTTTTCCCCCAAAACTAATTTTATTTTCCACATTATCCATCCCGTTTGCTTTAAGGCTCCGAACGCGAACGAAAATATGCCAAGGTGATTTTGCCTGTCCGCAAAGCGGGGAATATGCTGTTGTGTACGATACTCATCGTAATTGCAAAATCCGATTCTTATTTTATACCCTTCTAATTCATTTTAAGATGAATGTCATCGTCAACTCGGCCATCTCCATTCTGATGGAAGACCTCACTTCCGGCATCGTCGCATTTGTACTCGCCTCATTGGGAATTGTCGTTTTTGGAGAAATTGTGCCCCAAAGTGTGTGCATTAAGTGAGAAGGGGAAAGGTTGTAAATTACTTTGGCACGTAAATTTTGTTCATTTTAGAAAGGGTCTTCAAGTTGGTGCCAAAACTATTTGGCTGACTCGGTATTCATTTTTTCAATTAATTTTTTCCATAATTAGACAATTTGCATAAGTTTCTTCATGTTGATCACACTTCCACTCGCTTGGCCCATCGGAAAGCTTTTGGATTGTATTTTGGGTGAAGATTTGGTTGGCATGGACCACGAAAAGTTGTTGGAAATGCTGCGAATGGCACACCAACACAGCGAACACCACGAAGAACTCGCGGAAGACTTGAAAATTGCTGTTGGAGCGATGGAAATTGCAGAGAAAATTGTGCGCGAAGTGATGACGCCAATTGAGGTGTTGCCAATTGGGCAAAAAGCCAACGGTCGGATGAATTTATGATGATTTGTTCCGCAGGATGTGTTCATGCTTTCCGACGAGGCCGTGTTGGACTCGGACTGTGTGGCGGACGTAGTTCGGCGAGGCTACAGTCGTATTCCCGTGTTCACCAACAACGACCGTAACCAAATCACCGGGTGATTCTTTTACAAAAAAAAGTTTAAATATCTATGGTTTATTGTCCTCATGGCTTTTATTCGGTTTCAGTTTGCTTTTCATCAAAGATTTGGCCCTTTTAAAGCCCAACGAACGGCTGACCGTTTCCACCATTTGCGATTTTTACGCGCGCACTTTGCGTTTCGTCACTGACGACACTCCGTTGCAGACGATGCTCGAGGAGTTCAAAGAGGTCGGAACGCCACTCATATATGGAGTGGAGCCATTTTTATTCACTACTTCCAGGGTGAATATCACTTGGCGATTGTTTTGTCGGAAAATGACAATCGCGTGGTGGGCATCATCACATTGGAGGACATCGTGGAGGAAATTCTGCAGTCGGAAATTGTCGACGAAAGTGACGTTGTATACGACAACAAATACCGCACCAAGCGCCTCACCAAATGGCTTACGGTAATTAATGATGGACTAATAACTACAAAAATGATACATAAATGTGTAACTTCCAGAAGGGGAAGCTCCGACGGATGACCGATTCTGAGGACAGAGAGGGGGACAAATGCAAATGGTTGTCCGAGTCACTGGCCAAAGTCACGGCGCAATGGCTGAGTGCCATGCGACCGACACTTTTTGGGGACAACGCGATGGACACGAACGCTCTCCATTTGCTCATCCGTCAGAATGCGCGCAAAGTGGGATTTTGGAACCTTAAATAAAAATCAATTTCTACTTTTAAAAATACCAAATTTGCAGATAAAAATAGGCCAGCGCTGCTCAAAATTGGACAGCGAACTGAATTTAGCACCCCAAGAGCCTAAATACCTTTACAGGTAAATAAAAAGGTCCTTTTTCTAATTTCCATTTCGTTTAAAGAGCCGGTCGACCTTCCGACCATTTTATTCTTCTCATCGAAGGAAATGCGGTCGCACATTTCCCGAAGGTTCACTTTCGATTTCGTATGGTAAATTATGCCTTTTCAGAATCAGATGAAATTTGACGTTGGAGCATGGGAATGTTTCGGTACTGAAATTCTCGACCAAATGGAGGCACAAATGGCTAACAATCATCAGATGGACAAAAACATCGGGAAAATGCACAGCCAAAAGACAGTGGCCACAAATGGACTGTTAGTCCACCGACACAGTGCGTCCAAAAATTAATTATTATTTTTTATTGATCCGTTTCGACACGACTTCCGAATTGGTTATTTTTGTGGTCTTTTCAGGTGCATTCATTGAATTGATTGAGGGCATTGAGTTCATTCCTGACTTTGACCTGCTGGTGAGAAAAGATTGCCGCTTCATCGAAGTCACTCCCTCGTCCTATGCCACTGCTTCTCGGCTTTCGACTTTGCTTCGCGCTATTAGGTGGGGAAAGCGATTGGATTAAATACTATCCACAAAATTATAATATATGATATTTTGTAAAAAGATGTTTTTGCAGAGATTTACGTAAAACGGATGGGCCTCGGTTTGAGCGGCGTCGAAAACTGACAAAACAAGACTCAGTGAAGACATTGAATTTGGTGACCGAGGTAGAAATGACCCATCATAATTTATTGGTGCTCATTGGCATAGTAACGAGCGACTTCTTTTTGGAATACATAAGTTTTTGTAATCTCTCGGTTACCTCTGCTGATCAGCAGCAGATGAATGATTTCCCGAACCTGTTCAAACAGGGCTCTCCGAGGGTGCAGAAGCAAAAGCGATGCATCTCAACCGTCGAAATGCCACTGCTGAAGAGATTAATATAGTCATCTGCAGAAATGACATCAGAGGAATAACATTTTCAAAAATTACATTTTGTTATTACTTTTCATTTTTCTGTCATTGCCAACATAAAATGTTTATCAATCTTAACATTTTAAGGATATATTGCACTTTAGGCGTCTAATCAACTTTTATGCATCAAACAAATTTTTAAGCACCAGATTAAATTTTTTTAAATTTTATTCTTCGTGCAAGACATAATAGGGGCATAATGTTAAATCGGGATTATGAATGGAAAGGGGCAAAAATGCCGGTAGGGGTCAACTCCGTCTGGCCAACTCCGTCTCGCCAACTCCGTCTTGCCAACTCCGTCTCAGAGAGAAAAATTCATTTTAAGCTTAAGAATTTTTTTAAAATCTCAGTTTTATTAGGTCGGGATCACCCACTTTTTGAAGAAAGATTTTTTTAATGTCATAAAAACATGCTTCCAAGGGTTTTCGGGGTCGCTAATCACAAATCTGACATCCATTTCGACTAAATTCGAACCACGAACCGTTTCGAACAAAAATATTTTTAAAATTCTCACTTTGGTTCCTAAATTAACCAAAATAAGCCAAATTTAGTCAGGAATCATTGCAACAACAAAATAAGGTCAATAAGCACAGTTACGAACATAAAAGTGAATTTTCAGTCTTTTGAATGATATCTCAATTTTCGGTTTAGTTTGTAATAAAGCGAGTTATGGCTGATTAAAATATGGAAATCCATTTCGATTTCATAGTCTATTCCATTTTCGGGGTGCTAAAAAAATGTTACTTTAAATTGTTAGTTATGTGCTAATAAAACTTAGGTTTTAAAAAAATTCTTAAGCTTAAAATGAATTTTTCTCTCTGAGACGGAGTTGGCCCCTTATACACTAAGACGGAGTTGGCAAGACGGAGTTGGCGAGACGGAGTTGGCTCAGACGGAGTTGGCCCCAAGACGGAGTTGGCTCAGACGGAGTTGGCCCCAAGACGGAGTTGGCCCCAAGACGGAGTTGGCCCAGACGGAGTTGGCAAGACGGAGTTGGCCAGACGGAGTTGGCCCGTTCCGCAAAAATGCCATGATATTTGCATAGCTAGATTTCGGTCTACGTCAGTTGGGCCCTCACGATTGGGCCCCCACGTTTGGGCCCTCACGTTTGGGCCCCCACGTTTGGGCCCCAGAATATTTTTCCACTATAACTTTCTATAACTTTTTTCTTTGTCATCCAAATCCAATAAACATGATATCATTCGAAAGCTTAACATGTTTAGAAGCTTTTTCTAAGCTGTTGCTTCGCGATTAGACAATTACCAAAAAAGTTATACATGAATATTGCAAAAAAGTCAAAATTTTTGAAATTTTTTCTTAATAAATATTTTCCAGGCTTGAAAATCTTTTCGCTTTTTGTAAGGCTAATAGAGCATGTGAAGGGCTTTCGAATGATACCAAGATTGTTGGATTTGGATGCCAAAGAAAAAAGCTATAGTGGAAAAACATGCTGGGGCCCAAACGTGTGGGGCCCAAACGTGAGGGCCCAATCGTGAGGGCCCAACTGACGGGTTCCGCTAGATTTCTCTCCCCTCCCTTATCTCTCACCACCTCTTTCCCTCTCTTCCCCTTAGTTTCTCCATTGTCTCTCTTTCTCCCCCTTTCTCTCTCTCCTTATCTCCAATCACCTCATCTCTTTTTCTCTCCCGTAGACAGACAGTGCACTATTTCCTTCTTTTCTTTCGTATAACCACTGGAGAGAAGGAAGAAATAGTGCACTGTCTGACTGTCTGTCTACGCTTTGAAAAAAACTGACCAAAATGTAGATACAAACCGAATGAGTACCGCAGTTGCTTCATTTCAATGATGTGTTAATTTTAATAATTGCATTCCTAGAGATAAAGAACTTGGAGATTAAAATGCCCGATCTTACTCCTCCGCCAACTTTGGAGGACAATTTGGACGACAAATTTCCGATGAAGTGCTTGGAAAACAAAATCATGGCTTATCTGTGTTTCATTTTCAGGCTTGAAGACGGGACAGAAGTCATTGGTGGTGAAACAAGCGAGGATGAAATTGCTGACTTTTCTGACAATGAAATATCTTCCCACTCCTCCGAGGATCCAATGTTTTGGACGGCGGACGACGAATGCAACTTTTTGAAAACATTGAGCGCATTAAAAGAACGCGACCCAAAAATTTACGAGCAAAATGCGAATTTTTTTGATGAGGAAAACCAGAACACAAAAACTTACAGGTTTAATTCTCCGGTAAATTATTTATGCCTTTTGTTTCAGCGATGCATTCCAAGACATTGAGGCAAAAAAACGGGCGGAAAACCCAGCAAAAAATGACTCTTCGGGATTACGAACGGAAATTGGTGGTGGAACGCGGCGGAGAGTTTAGCGAAAGTGACGAAGAAATGGAAAGGCCCGGTCCGTCCTCTTCACCCTCGTATTTTGACCAGCAACAGCAGCTTAAGAAAGCGTAAGACGACTTTAAGAATAGTTTATTCTTTTCCATTCATTTAATCGTAAAATTTAGTTTCAAAAGTGCACTCGCCGACTCTGATGACAGCGGAACGGAAGAATTGCTAAGGAAACGCGAGAAAAGTGAACAGGAAAAGGTGAGAGAATATACGTAACCCATTTATGATGTCATTTCGCTTTTTAGGTAAAAGAGAGGGAGGACTTTTACGAATGGCTAAGGAACGAAGGGGCCGAGGAAAGTGGGGCGATCATTGACAAGGATTTGGTCGGTAATTTCAATCATTTTTTTGTCAGAAGTTTCTTTTCTTTAGGTCAAATTGAAAAAACGGTGGTCCGCCAGCGGAGAAAATCAATTGGACGAAGAAGAAAAGTTTTTGAGGGATTACCTGTTGAACCGAAATTATGGAAACGATGAGGAGGAGGAAGAAGAAGAGGGCGCCGGAGGGGAAAGGTAACGGGAAAAAGCAGGGGTTTGTTCAATATTAATCGAAGAATTTCTCAATCTGACAGAGTGCCCACTTATGAACAAATCATTCAGGAGGAGGAGGACGAAGAAATGGCCGACCAATTCGAACGCAAATACAATTTCCGTTTTGAGGACCCGGACCAGGAATTTGTAAGTCTTATACCATATGCCTAATGACCGTATGTTAATTTAATGATTTTGTTTAGCTTAAACAATACCCGCGAACTGTGCGCGAATCATTGCGAACGAACGAATCGAAACGGAAACGGCGGAGAGAACGGCAGAAAGAACAGCGCAAAGAGGAAGAGCAGCAACAGCGGGGTGTGAAGGTTGAGGAGGTGGACATTCCATTCCGATATCGCACTGTGCTCCCAAATTCATTTGGGCTGTCAACGGAAGAGGTCAGTAGACCAAATCCAAAGCCACGAAATCAATTTAAAAAAAGGATGGATAACGGCACCTTTATAAACTAAAAACTCATGCCGGTGACTTAATTACATACACTAATAAAACAATGTATAGGCCCATACGATGGACAATTGACTCGCAATTAGTGAAGTGCGCCGGGTCCGTTTTTACGACTGTGTTTTGTCCTGTTCGAAACCCTCTTTTTCGACTTAATTTTAAAAAAAATGACAGATTAATTAAAATTTGTAATATTTGCCCGGTTTATAATTTGCGCAAAAAAAGGCAATTTTATGATTTTTTGTGTCATTTTAGTATGTTTGTCGCCGGGAAAATTCATTTTTTAAAATAATTACTCAAGATTTCCTATTTGCCAACCCCCGCCGCCCATCATCTCTCGTTTATACCCTGGCAATGGCACTATGGCATTAAATTCTCCCATCTCTCAGATTATGAATACCGATGACCGAAGGCTGAATGCTTGGGCTCCGATTAAAAGGCTGAATCAATACCGATCAGAGGAGGAGGAACACAAGCAATTGATTTTCTTCCAACGAAAGTCGCAACACATTGAAAAAAAGCGGAAACTTTTGGAGGAAATTGATTTCGCATTGTAAGATAAGATAAATAGAAATATTTACAAAATAATTAAATTAAATTGCTTAAAATTTGCAGGCCGAAAAAGGCGCAAAAGTCAAAAGCAAAAACAGAGGAACAAAAAGAAGACAATGCGAAGAGAGAAGAAGCAACTGAATCAAAAGATGAAGAAGAAAAAGCACCAAAAAGAAAAATGAAACGAAAAAAGACAAAAGTTAAAAAGAAGACGAAGAAAAGGGGCCGAGTGGAGGAGGACGGAACGGTTGACATCGCCGAGTTGGGCATGGATCGGCTGAGGGCGTACGGAGTGAGCACGAAAAAGTTGAAAAGAGCTCACTTCAGCAAAAAGGCAGCAGCAGCGGAGCGAAATCAAGGGGAAAAGCAGCAGAAGAAATCAGAAAGAACTAACCAAAATGGGACGGATTGATCCATTTCCAACAGTTGATCATGTTCTGTTTGGCCACTGGCATCATTGAAACAGTTACAATTTTGATAAATAAAAAGTTTATAATTTTTGTAATTGCTTTTAAAATAAAGTTCGATTCTGTGAATTTATCTTCTTTATAAATGACGATTCATTTATAAAATGTTTTTTCATTTTTTGTCAACATGTGACAATTCTTTATCATACCTAAATTATTATTTACTTTTTGGTTAAAAGAAATTTGGGAAATTATGAAATCATTTTTTGCAAATGTTTATATATTTTTGCCAAGTTTTAGCAAATCAACAACTACGATACCTATTTTTAACTTGCACTAAAATTTACGCAATATGTCGTTGAACACGGCGAATACGCCGGACGGACGTGGGGTTATCATTTACAGTGGTGAAATGTAATGCTTTTTTACATTTCTTTGTTCCCGGAGCAGGTCGTTTCCCCCCCGTCGTTTCCCCCCCGCCGGTTCCCCCCCGTCGTTTCCCCCCCGTGTCGTTTCCCCCCCGTCGTTTCCCCCCCACGTCGTTTCCCCCCCGAAAAATTTTTTTAAAAAAGTTTTCAAACCTAGAAATTTTTCATAAAAAAATTCTTAGGAATTTTCTTAGTACGAAAATTTCAAGAAAAAAAAATTTTTTTTTAGAAAATTTTTGAAAAACTTAGAAATTATCACGAAATTTTTAAAAAACCACTGAAAAATTTCTCAAAAAATTTTTTTTCTTGAAATTTTCGTACTAAGAAAATTCCTAAGAATTTTTTTATGAAAAATTTCTAGGTTTGAAAAATTTTTTTAAAAAAATTTTTCGGGGGGGAAACGACGTGGGGGGGAAACGACGGGGGGGAAACGACGGGGGGGAAACGACACGGGGGGGAAACGACGGGGGGGAAACGACACGGGGGGGAAACGACGGGGGGGAACCGGCGGGGGGGAAATGAAGTGCACCCCTTTGTTCCATTGTTTTTCTTCATTTTTTACCGCTTAGGATTTTGCTTTTCGTTCGCGAGGTTAATCTTTCTTTTGACAAATTCACTAACGCCGAGTTCAAAGGCACAAAGAAGGGCGACCTTTACCTAACCACGCACAGAGTTTGTTTTACTATAAACACATTTTAAAGTGGTTAACCATCCAATTTCAACTCCAAAAAATTCACAATTCTTTATTTTAACATTGTCAGATCATTTTCAATAACACTGAAACTTCGTCTCGCGGCAATTTCAAGTCGTTGTCAATGCCTTTCGGATGCATTCGAAATGTGAAGTTGGAACAGCCCATCTTTGGCGCCAATTATTTGGCTGGCGAATTGGTCGCACAGCCGGACGGAAATTGGGAAGGAGAAGTGAATTGGAAATTGACGTTCAATCGGGGTGGATGCATCGAATTCGGCCAAGCTTTGCTGAAAACCAGCGAAATGGGTCGGTTCAATACTTTAAAGCTTTTCCGTAGCGTTTGATAATTGGCACTGGTTAAGCCAACAACTTTTGTCCTCGGCCCGCAAATGCGCCGCCGCCGTACGCTCCGCCGCCGGGCGCTTATTACTCGCCACCACCCGCTTATTATTGGAGCGGAGGCCAATTCAACGGATACCAGGCGCCGGTCCACGCGTTTCCAGACCAACCGCCGCGTAAATCCATCCATCTCCAGTTATGGTAAATGTACCCATTTTCAAGCGGAAAGTGTGTTCATGTACGAGCAACCGCCTCCATACGCGGGGATTGGGCCAATTCGTGGTCAAAATCCGGTCCCATACCCGTCGAATACGCCCATGTATCCGCCGCAACAACAAGTCCAGAACGAAGTTGGTAGTTTTTTTCGGTAGTTTTTCTTCCAATGGTTTTTTCATTATTTCATTAGCCTCTACCAACCAACACTCCTTCCGCTCCACCAGCGTTTTATCCGTCTTCCAGTGGCAATGGCATCGCCAATTTTGCCCCCTACCCGGCTGCTCCATTGCCGTCGTACAACCAGGCAACCGAATTGCCACAGAAACCAAAGGTCGAGTGAAATGAACAAGAAAGAACAGCTTTGGCGTGAATTTTGTGATGTTTTTTTACAATTTTTGGCATTCCAAAAACGACTGTATAATACAGTTATATAGAGAGAAACGATTTTCCAACCAAATGTAATTTCATTTGCATATCCTTTGCTCTTTTTGTCATCTTACCGTATGACATAAATAAATTGGAAATTACAATTTAAGTGTTAAAATCGTGGTTCATTGGTAGCACTTATCCTTTCCGACACAATTCGGGGAATTCGAAATGTCGTCGATTGCACTCAAAATCGGATGAGAGTGTCTCTAATTGAATTTCTATGACTTTCTGTTTGAGTAGAAAAATTGCAAATCTTTTTTTTTCAACTTTGTGAAAATTTTCAAAAACATTTTTTTAATTTTCTCAAGCCGTCCCCGATAAATTTTGTCGGGGAATTCCCTCCCCGATAAATTTTGTCGGGGAATTCCCTCCCCGATAAATTTTCCTCTCCCCGGTGGTTCGGGGAGGAACCCGAGTCCTCACAATTGCCTTCCACTCTCATCAAACACTCGTGTGTTGTTGTAAATTTATTTTTGAGGTTGCTCCTTTTTGGCATTATGTTTTCAAATTAAATGTTGCTCTTTCTTTTCGGTTTTTGCTTCGCTAATTCCATTTTAAAGAGAAAAAAATGGAAAGAACCGAATAAAAGGGGAGGGGGTAGGAGGAGTACGAAAACTAAAACAATGCACGTACAGTGGTAATTGCAGTCATTAGTTGCTTGCCTTCCCATAATGATTATACAATCTTTGGTTGCCTTTGCCGTTTTTTAACTTTTTAAATTTTAGTTTTAATTACCGACTTTGTTTTTTATTGATTCAAAATTCGATTTAACATTTTTAAAAGTTTAGACTGTTTTATTTTATGTCCAGAAGCGGACATGTTACGGCTTTTGTTTTTTATTGAATGGTTTGCCGTTTTTAGCCGACCAATTCACTGTCCCATTTTCACCTGTTCCATCCATTCACCGCCCTTTTATTAATTGCATTTTATTTCTTATTCATTTGTTTTGCTCGATTTCGGCATGCACTAAGTCATTAATTTGTTGGATTCATTTGTCAACCGCAATCTCTTCAGCCTCACCATGGCGCAGCACCAACTGCCTATGAACAGTTTGTGTGCCGAGCGTGGAGGAGCGCCGGTGGACGAAGAGGCGGGCGGAAACAATTTTCTCGGGCCTTCCCCTTCCGGGACGTACGACGGTGACTCGGCCAACAGAAACAACCATTATCAACGCATTCGCTCTCATGGTCATGACAATTTATTTCATGGCCATCAGCAGTCGGTCTCTTTCACGTCGACGCCTTCCTATAAAACCCATCACCAAACTCAGGTTTAAATAATTTTGCAAGTACTGGCTTCACTTTTTTGTTGTATTTTGTTAGTATTTTTTACCACAATCTATTTTTATGATTTTATTTTGATTTTACAAAAATAGTTCCAAGGAATAGGATCAAAATTGGTCCAAATTACTAACTTTGGCAATATTTTTGGTAATACTGTGCTTTGTCCCCCCCCCCCCCCTTCTAAATTTTTTTTATGATTTCAAAAGTCATGAAAACACGTTTTCAATGGTTTTTGGCGTCGCTGATCACGAATCCGGCCTCCATTTCGACCAATTTCGAACCCCGTACCCGAACTCGAATAAAAAGTCGAAAATTTAAGTTTTTGTATTTTCAGATTTTTGGTTCAAACTTTGTATAAATACACGGAAATGAATTAAAAAGCATTAATTCTTTAATAAAAGGTTGTTTAAACCATTTTTAGACAAAAAAATGGAAAATAACAAAAATTTGAATTTTCGACTTTTTATTCGAATTCGGGTACGTGGTTCGGAATTGGTCGAAATGGAGGCCGAATTCTTGATCAGCGACCCCAAAAACCCTTGGAAACATGTTTTCATGACTTTTGAAATCATAAAAAAATTTCGAAAAAAAGGGGGGGGGGGGACAAAGCACAGTATTACCATATTTTTACCTTTTAAGTTGTATTCCTTTGGCTTTCATTTACATATTTAAATTAATGTTTTTATTTTTAGGTTTTTATATTCCACCCTTAAAATTCACACCCATGCATTTTGTTCAGGACGACCATTGCTTTGTCGGTTCGAATGCTGCCTCGGGCAGTGGTGAGCACCCGCCGTCCGTCCGCACTCCTCCGCCCCTCTCCGGGTCTCTTCCACCGATTACCTCACTTGGGAAGCGCCCATTGCACCCGCACAATAATTCCTCACAGCATCAACTGCAAAAACTGTCCTGTCTTGGAGACTTTAACACACAACAACAAAACCAGCAGCACAACAATGCTTCTGTTTCGTCTCTGATGTACAACAGCAACAACAACAGTAACCACCACCAACAGCAGCAACATCAGAACTCGAGCGGCGCCAGCAGTGGCGTGTGTTCGCCCGCGTCGCCGTTTCCCCCTGCCGTAAGGACGCCGATGCAATCGCAACAACAACAGTTGCGAATGAACCCGCAGCAACAAAGCAACGGGGACAATGAGTTCACTCCGTTGGTCCGAATGGGCAGCGGAAACGGTGCTGTTGGACAACATCCGTACTCTTTTCGGCAACAACATGGTGGTGGGGGTACAGCAGCAGCAGCAGCGACAAATGCGATGGTTGCAGCATCGTCCCCAATGATGGCCGAAAATCACCACCATTCCCAATTGGTTACTAAATGCACATCTCCTTGTTACTTACTGATTTAACAATTTTAAGCAGAAACAATTGCCATCACCTGCCTACTCAGTCCATGGGATGAACAACAACAACAGCATGAACAACCATGCCAATTCGGTGATGTCCTCCAACCCGGGCTCGATCATTTCCGCGTTGCCCGAGTCGCCGCTGTCCACTCATTCCGTCAATAATATCAACAACAATGGCAACAGTAGGTCGCCGTCAGTGCGCAGTAATTACTCACTGCAGCGTATGTTGGTCAATTCGGCGTCCGCAACTCCGCCTGACCAGCACAGCGGTGTACTGCCGATGTCGAACTGCAACAGCAACCAGCCAAATTACGGGCACAACAACGGCGGCGCACCACTGCCGAGTGGAGAGAGTGGCGCCGGAAGAGCTGAACAACAGCCGGCTTCGTCCTCCTCTTTGCTGATGCTGTTGGGGGAGGACTCGCAACAAGTAAGCAATAAGTTTGTTGGTAGTCAAGTGAAATTTCGTTTTTCAGAGTGTACAAAATGACTCAAAGGCTTCTTCGTCATCCTTTCATCATTATAATTCGATTTCGTGCGGGGAGGGCGACTCGCCTTTGCTGCACAACAATTCGTCGAATGCTAACAGCAGCAATTCGACAGGATCATCTTCGACAGTGAATGTTGGCAAGGCGAAACGCACATACGCTGCACGAACACCGAGGACGAAAAAGTTGGCAAAATGAGAAGGGAATTGACACATTTATTGTCTAAAATTGAATTTAAGAAAATTCATCATTAAATAGAAAATTTTTTTTAAAACTTCAATTAAAAATTACCCCCCTTTTTACTAGTACTAAATTGAATATTTATTCGGTTTTGCTTATTCCATCTGTTACATTTTCCATTCCAAGTTCACTCTCTGCGAATCTTCCGCTTCTCCAACAACCCGCGGAAACTTTTAGTCCATCGGTTCCCCCCGGGGACATTGGTCGACTGGCAACCGCCGATGGACCGACGGTACGGCAGCATTTGCAACAGCAGCAGGCTGCCCAGCGGCAACGACAACAGCACGAAGCGATGGTGCGACGATTGTGCCAACAACAGCGGGACGAATCGGCCGGAGGATGGGGCAGCGGAGGTTTGACAGCTGAAAAAATGCAGCAAAGTCATCAACAGCAGACGAACCCACAGAGGCGGAGGTAAACTTAAAATCATACATTAAATAGGGGGGGGTCGACCCCCCCTGACTTCGTTCGTATGAGGGGCCGAAAGAGGGGGGGACTTCGTATTTGTTGGGACAAAAATGTGAAAAAATGTGGGGAAAGGTCGGAGACGAAGGGAAAAGAGAGAGGCGACTTCGTAAAGGCGAAGCGAATTTAAATAATTTAACAAAATCCTTTTAAATTTAGCCAATTTTGTACAAAAAATTCACGAAAATGCGTAATTTTTTTAACCAAATAGGACTTCATTTTTTATATGATTTTGAACAAATTGCACTCCAATTTTCAAAAAATTTTCCGGCCGACCCCCCCTACTATTTAATGTATGCTTAAAATAGTAATAGACAATAACTCCTCAATTCACTCACACATTTAGGCCTCAAATTGAGAGCGCTCCGCCTTCCGTCACCACAAATATGGCCATTCCCGGCGGTGGCCCTTCGCCTTGCTCATTTCCACCCAGCGTGCCCTCCTCCTCTTCTGCCGTGTGCGGTGCCGGTGGTGAACTCCAACAACAACTTTTAATTTCCGCCGCGCCTCCCCTTCCTTCGGCGTCCAAAACGCTCTCTGCGGAGTCGCTGTCTTCCCCAACAAAACGCGGTGGTCGTTCGAGGGCGGTTGGATCGACAAGGACAAAAACGACGGCGACAAATTCATCAACAGCGCGAGTGGTCGGCGCGAGCACATCAGCACCGGGCGGATCATCTGCTGACACTTTAGCCAGCACAATTGCGTAAGGGCATGTGAATTAGACTGACTGCGTGTCTAATAATTGTTTTGTTTATTAATGCTTTTTAAGTCGATCCTTTGTTTAGGTCTGTGGCTTCCGGAGGTGGCAGTTTTGAATTTGAGAAGGCCATTGGCACTTCGCCCCTTCCGTCGTCTCTGCCAGCCGCCGGCGATTCCACCGCCGCTTTATTGACACCGACTGTTGGCTCTGCTGTTGGTCCGAGTACTTCTGCCCAACCGCAACAGTTGACCGCTTCGCCCGGAGTGAAGAGACGAAAGAACCAACAGATAACGCAGACGGTCACAGCCATTGTAAATGCATTGGAACAGCCGCCAATTGCCGTGGAGCAGCAGCAGTCTCTTCCCGTTTATGGCGGCGATGCGTTGTCCCATCCTTTACAACAGCAAACATCACTTGGCATGCAACAGCACGAACAAATGGTCAGTTGCATATGGATGGATGATTAATGTCAACAAGCAACACCATTGCTATTTCGGGAGGGCTAAATTCAAGGGCGTAGCCAAACCCTTGGCTTCGGGGGGGATTAAAAAAATCGGCTTTTAGGAGTGTATTTTTCTTTTTTAGAAATCCCGAATTAGGAGGTGTTTTTTACAGGAATTTATAACCGTTTTTCGCAAAAAATGACTATTTTCATAATAAATAATTTTTGAAAATAAAAAATTTTTTCAAGACTGTCCCATCACAATGTCGGATCCATGTGCAAAACCCGCCCCAAACGCACGGCGATTTTCCGCCCACAGGCACCAAAATCCAAGTGGTGCACATGCAACCGCCAGCAGCCGCCATTTCACACCATCTTCAACAGCAAATGTCCGACAATCTTTCTCCTCAACAACAGGTTTTTTTGCCATTTGAACTGCTTGAGTCTCGGCTTTCCGTCCCCCAGATTGTCCGTCTCTCGACCGATTTCAACGCGTCTTTCGACATTACGACCTGACCACAATTTGAATTCGTCCTCCTCTTCTGCTCTGTGCGACTACCATGTGGCCAATGCCAACAACAACGACTCCATTGATGGTGTTCACCAAATTGGGCCTCCATCAATTGCCGAACTGTCAGTCCTCAACCGAAATGGCCCATCACTCCACGCCGAGAGTTGCTGCTGCCCCGCCTTACTCGCCATATCATCACCAACAGCAAGTCGCTGCCGCGTTTGTTTCCCCTGCGCCACTAAATCAACACCATTTTTATGGAAGCACAATGCCGCAACAGTTGTCACCATCATCATCATACCAATATAATAATCAACCAGCAGTTGCAACACCATTCTTATCATGTAATGTTGGCAATATTTTCGAGTAATGAATTTTATTATATTGAATGTTGGTAATGAATTTTGGAAAATGATTTTTTTGTCGGTTTAGCCGTCAGCCACCGGCTTTAAGCATCCTCCGCAGCCTTCGCATGGCCATTTTTCACCGGGTGGCAACTTTATCGTTGGACAAAATAATGGACGTCCCTTTCGCAATTTCCCACAACAATATGCTCGTCAACCGCAACACATGGCCATGGATGGAAGCTCGCCGGTCCCTCCACCCCATCCGTCGCCGTCCGTGTCTGGTGGTGATTATTTTGCGGCGCAATCACCGGCAGCACATCCATCGACTTCGTCATCACCAGCCACGGCGTCATTACCGGGCCAAAGTCAACATCATCACCCTGTACTGCTCCAACGCCAAGAAGGCGAGGTCACTTCTCCTTCGATTGTTACGCTGCAGTGTACTCCCCCAAATTCGGGCGGGATGTACCCGCAGCATCAATTTACGGTACCCACTCCACCAACGGCACAACAACAACTGCAGCAATCCCAGTCTTACCATCATCAACAGCAAATGCAACGATACCAACTTCAACAGCACCCAATGGGCGGCGGGGGGCCACCAGCGGCCACAAATTTCGCCCCACAACAAATTATTGTAATACACCAAAAGTGATTTTATATTTTAAATAAGCCTTATCGTCTAATTTAAGACATAAACATCTTTCCCTGTGCTAAGGTTCAACAACAACAGCACAATCTTCCGCCATCCCAACCATTATCCGGTCACCATGTCCAACCGTCAGCACACCAACGTTTTGGAGCTGTTCTTTCGCCGACGCCACCACCTTCGGCTTATCCGTCCGCTGGTGTCGTCATCTCTTCCAAAGTCCCGCCATTCTTTCGCAGTGTTCCGCCCGCTTCGCCCTTTGTTTGTCCCGCTCCTCCTTCGGTTGTTCTCTCTCAACCGCCCCCGATGGGCTCTCCACTGCCTCAACGGGCGCAGCTGAGCCGTGCGCAGTTGCTGAGCAGGCACAGCCGAGACGTGGAGGCACGCAAATTCGCGGTCAAACTGTACCACTTGCAGCGGACAATCAAAGCACTTGTCTATGTGTGTTTTGGGTGGCAAACTATGTACTTTTCAAAACCCACTTTTTATTCAGAAAAATGGTGCATTAGCGGACGAATTGGCACGACTCAATCAGCGTATTAACACAGTGACAACGGAGCGAAAGTGCGTTTACATTTATTATACGCCGACAAACCCCAGATTAAGGCTTTTTTATTTAAATGCACACATTAAGGATGTTGGCCAAGCGCTTGCAGCACCACGAACGAAACCGAATTAGACGCATTCAATCGCAGTATCGGAAGGCAATTGCGGCAGCTAACAATAAGCAGCAGTCGACTGCTGTAGAAGCGCTGTTGGACGAATTCGGCGGTGAGGGGAGAAATGTCGCACAACCGAAGAAAAGTTGACATTATAAGTAATCAGAGGATCGAGAAAACGCGTGCTTTCATATTCCTTTTTTCTTACTAGGCTTATTTTGGCTAGCCAACCCAATGATATAAATAAAACATACAAAATCAACATTAAATAGCATTGCCTCGATCACGGTTCACAGTTCTTAACCACCTAAATCTCCCCTCTTTCTAGTCTCTTTCTTTTCCCTTTTATAGTAACTGTTTTTCATACTCAATCCCTCCATTAAAGAGCATTCTTCTTAACATGTTGAAAATATTGTATTTATATTTAGACACTTTTATTTGTTTGTGTAGACTGTCAAGGCTTTGGTCCAAAGATTCTTCGGCTTTTCGATGATTTATATTTCGGCAGACAAAAAATATGCATTTTGGGTCAAAGCCTTGTCATGTAACATGCCATTCTTCCTTTACCAACTCCTCATCCGATATTATTGCATCGAATTCTTTTATTGAGCCTCCTCTTATTCTAAATGTCTCCCAGTTTGCTTTCTGTGCGCAGTTGTACTTTTCAAATCCGTATCTGCTTTTTGTTTGTATTTGCGTGCACTCCTCCCCACCTCCGTTGATGATCCTCAACTTCTTTTTCGTCCGTTTTTCCCCTCCCCTACATTTTCTATGTTTTCATTTCTCCCTCAATCCAGGTTCTTATCCTTAACACCCGCTTCAACCAAAAACAAACATTTGTAAATGACTGATTGAATTTTCAAATGAATAAATGAAATGGCAGCGAAACAGAACAAGACATAATGCGGGAGGTCAACATATAGTAGGTAAAGTGTACACTTGCAAATTTCGTGCTCTAAACTTTTGGTTTGGGCAATTAACGAATGAAGCACACAAGATGTCACATGAATAAAAGGAATAATGAAGTGAAAAGAATTCGTAAAGGCCAAAGGTGGAACAAATTTGTAACAGAAATTATGGCCCTTTTTGAAATTTTAAGTAGATAATGAATTGAGTATTCGAAAGGGAAACACAAAATCTACCGACGCTTAACAATTCACCAACTCTTTGCGATTTCGATGTGCCACGACCAATCCAACCAAATGTTTTTGTCGTCGTCGGTGATGAGGGAATGTACTCGATATTTTCCCCGGCTTAATATTCCTAAACAATTCCTTAAATTTATTCTCTTAAAAGTTTTCAAAATTATTTTACTGAAAACAAAATTTTTCTTAATTTCCAGGGGAAAAAAAATTAAAAAATTGTGAATTTTTAATTTTAGCGGTGCATACCACCTAGTTCATAAGTTACAGGGCCCCAAAAACTTGAAATTTTGCTGCCTTCGGGCCCATTCTCGACGGAGCGAAAAAAAGGGAAACGAATTGCTCGGTCGGTTAAAAATAGGTTTTTGGGGCCTGGGTTCAAATCCATATGCCTGTAACTTTTTAAAAATATTTCTGTGCGTTTTTTAGGGCGTTTTTCACGAATAAAATTGAGGTGACGTCCCGTAAGCGTAATTTCTAATTCAAAAACAAAAACCCGAAGGCGCCTCCTCCGGTGATGTTTCGTAAGTGTACGGTTCGTGCCGGGGACCGTAGGAGCCGAGCATGTACAACTCTTTGGTCACTTCAAAAAAAGACATTATAAAAGGGTTGGCGAAATTCACCAACCTCCGACGCCAAGCCGACTCACTTTGTGTGCGTATTTGAGTCCGCATATAATTTCACGCTGAACAACGAATTCGAAGCGTATCCGATAGGTGCAGCCTTCTTTCACGCAGAAGACGAAGTCACCCTTTGCTGAATTTTTGAGGCCATTTTTCGAAATGGTAATAACCATTTTAACCTTGACCCATAAACAAGAATTTAGAAAAACCAAAACTTTTAGGTACCAGTAATATTTGAGTCCACTTTTTGAGAAAAATTTTCAAATTATTTTTGTTGAAAAAGTTCTAAAAACACATTACCACAAATGGGCTATCGGGACCAGTGAATTTTACTTTTCGTTCGATTCCGGGTCTCTAGTTCAGAAATTTTTTCGAAAATTAGGGGGAACATATTGGCTTTATTCTAGTTCATCTGAACATAAAAATTTTTTGCAACTAATGCACAACACTTTTTCTAGAAGCATCCAAATTAAACATTCTTGGTATCATTCGATAGCCCTTTCTACTATACTATCCTGCAAAATTTCAAAAAATTAATTGTGTTTAAAAAAATTTAGGCCAGAAAATTTCGAAAAATTGGTTTTCTAAACATTTTTGGTCATAGCTTTTTTGAAACACAATGAATTTTTTGAACTTTAGCAAACGAACAGAGGACTCGTTGGGCTAACCGTAAGATACCAATAATGTTTAATTTGGATGCTTCTAGAAAGTTGTGAATTGTCCAATTAAGGTACTTGGACTTTCCACAGTAAAATGTGTTACAAAATTTTGGAACTGTCCCGCCTCACGGTGGGACTTTGTGTATATATTAGTCTAGTGGTCAAGCCTTCTGTCTTCCATTGTTTGTCCCTTGGGTTCAATTTCCCTTTGGGATAGTACATTTTTTGTTCATTCCAAATGGACATATACTAAAATTGGAACAATACAGAGAAGATTAGCATGGCCCCTGCGCAAGGATGACACGCAAATTCGTGAAGCGTTCCAAATTTTTTTTGACAAGTAATTGTCCAAGACAAGTAATTGTCCAATTAAGTCCTTAAGCTATGGATTCAACTTCAATTCCTAATCTTTTAAAAATTCATGGAGCTCTCCAGCAAAAGCTTCAAACAAACGACGACACATATCGCAAACGCCCATCGACCCATTTTTCTCCCGTCGCAACAGTCACTGCCAAAAAGCTTCTTCAAGACGTCTCTAATCTGGAAATCCCGCCCGAAATCGATGCCGACAATGCCATTCCAACATATGCTAAGCTGTTCATCAAACAACTCACGACTCTGCTTGGTTCGACGACCTCACTTCTCCAACAACAATGTGCTGCAGCTGATGCGGTGGAGGAAGACAGACGCCAGCACTCACTCGTGGTGATTGGCTTGCCGGAGAGTCAGGAGAAAACACCCACCGGTCGTGCCACCGCCGACAAAGGTACGGCCATGCAAATCTTGGACCTTTGCGATGTTGAAGCGCTTCCTATTACACAGTACCGCATGGGAAAACTGGGCACCCGCCCACGTCCAATGAAGTTGGTTCTTCCGACCCGTGCGCATGTTCGGAAATGTCTCCTCATGGCGCGCAAAAAGGACTCTGCACTGAGAACGCAAATGCCGACTGTCTTCATTCGCCAATCGCTGTCCGGGGAAGAATTGAAGAAACGAAGTGCTGCGATTAAGCTGTGCTCACTACTCAACAAAAACCCGAGGTTCTCTGTTCATGGGACTTTTGTCGTTTACGCCACCTTTCATGTGATGTTGAAGACTCAAATCCCCCTATTTCGCAATGACAATTCATTTGATGGGCTCTCTGTCCTCAACATTGATCTCAATGACCCCGCTCTTTCATAAAAATTTGTGGGGACCACCAAAGCAACCACTTCCAAAATGACTTTGCTAAATGGTGGTGCTCTCACAAATTTTGTCCCTCCCCGAACTTTTAATGATATTCATGGTGCTTTGGTCAATATTAGGTCAATACAAAATAAATGCAACCAAATTGAACAGGTTTTTGAATCTTTAAATTTAGATTTTTTGTTTTTAACCGAAACATGGGGTTCGGATGGTGTTAACTTTCCTTTTCATTCTAATTTTTTGGAAAAATATACCATTCTTTTTACCAATAGGACTGGCCGAAAGGGTGGAGGTGTTGCCCTCATTTTTAAAAATAATCTGCAATTTTTTATAAAACTTTCTGAATCTAAATATGGCTGTGAAATTCTAATTTTACAACTACAAAAATCAAAATCCTTAAATTTTATTTTAATTTATAGGCCCCCCTCTGTCAGTTTTAGTAAAACTAAGGCACTTTTTAATTTTTTGGATAATTATGTTACAGAGAATTGTATAATTCTCGGTGACTTTAATTTTGGATCTAAGGATTTAAAAATTAACAAGGAAAATTTAGTCCCAATCAGTAAAATGGGACATTTGTTTTATAGTTTTTATAACAAATACAATTTGACATCCTGCATTACTGATCCAACTAGAGGCGAATCATTTCTTGATCTTGTTTTATGTACAAATAAAGACTTAATAAGTGCTGCTAGCGTTGAAGGTGGACTTTTTGACTCAGATCACTCCGCCGTTTTATTTAAAATTAATTTTCTAAAACCTAAACACAAATTAAAATTTACAACATTTAGAAAATACGCAAATACTAATATAAATTTATTTAATATGTATTTGTCCTCCTATTTACCACAACTATTACAACATTTCTACACTATGGAGGACAAATACAAAGTTTTCACTGACTTAATTTTGGAAAATTTTAGAATTAATATCCCTGAAACAAAATTTTTGAATAAGTCTAAACCTTCATATCCAGCGCACTTATTAGCATCTATTAAAGAGAAGGCCAGACTATTTAGACTAATGAAACGAGACAAAGCCAAATATGAACACTTATATAAAAGTATCTCACTTCATATTAAGATCCAAACTAGAAATTTTCTTGGTAAACGCGAAAATAAAATACTATCCGGTGGCAAGAATAAATTATTTTCGTACCTAAGAAAATATATTAAATGCGAAGAAAAAATTCCAACCTTAAACTATGATAACTCAGTTATTTTTTCTCCTGATCAAAAAGCTGAAATTTTTGCAAAAATTTTTTCTGAACATTTTTTATATAATTCTAAGTCTGTACCTTTTGACTTTTTGAATCACTCTCCTGTAATTAATGATATTGAATTTAATGTTGTTGATGTTGGCCGGGTCCTTAGATCTTTACCAAATAAAAATAATACTTCACCGGATGGTATAAATTTCAAGTTATTAAAAAATTGTTTCCTATCTTTTGCACCTTATGTTACTGAACTTTTCAGAATTTCACTTGACACTGGAAAATTACCGACCATATGGAAAAAATCTATAATAATTCCCCTCTTTAAAAAAGGGGATAAAAGTTGTCCCACCAATTATAGACCAATTGCCCTCACATGTTCACTGTGTAAAATTTTTGAAAAATTTGTTGTCAGGGCAATTACCAGCTTTCTTTTAAAACACGATCTAATCTCAGTACACCAATTTGGTTTTGTTAAGGGTCGCTCTACTGTTACCCAACTTATTTTAACTCTTGAAAATTGGTTTGACGGTATTTACAATGGAAAAAATATTGACTGTGTTTATATTGATTTTCGTAAAGCTTTCGATGTTATTCCCCATAGCTTACTTTTATATAAGGTTCATAAAATTGGCATTAGAGGTAAAATCCTTAATTGGATTTCTGATTTTTTGGCCAATCGCTCCTTTTTAGTTCGTGTTGAAAATTCGTTTTCTTCCGAATACAAAATGTGCTCTGGCGTCCCCCAGGGCTCTGTACTTGGACCTATTTTGTTTCTTATCTATATTAATGATTTACCTGAAAAAATTCCGAAAGGAATTTTTATCAAACTTTATGCAGATGATGTCAAATTGTATTCAATACATAGAACTAAAACTGACAGAGTGTTAATGCACGAAGCTCTGAGGCAATTGTCCAATTGGTCTAACGAATGGTGTATCGACATTTCTATTAACAAAACTTTTGTTTTGTACTTGGGCAAAAATAACCCTAGAGAACAATATAAAATAAATAACAACACAATTTTTGAAGTAGACACCATTCGAGACCTGGGTATTCTTATCGACAATAAACTTAAATTTACTGAACATATAAATACCGTAACTAGAAATGCTTACGGTAGAATGCGATTTTTATTTCGGATTATTAAGTCAAAAAGAATTTCAATATGGAAAAACATTTTTATCTCGTATATCCGTCCTCTTCTTGAATATGCCCCTGAGGCATGGAACCCTCAGTTAAAAATTCACATTAATAAAATTGAAAAATGCCAAAAATATTTTACTCGTATAGCTTTAAGAAAATGTAATTTGCCATATATTCCTTATGGACAAAGGCTTGAACTTTTTAAATTACCAACTCTTGAAAAACGAAGAAAAATTTTTGATATTCTTACAACATATAAAATAATTCATGGTCTCACCCACCTAGATCCAACTTCTATGTTTAAACGCACTAACTTAAATACTAGGAATAAATCATTTTCTCGTTTAAATTCCAAGTTTCAATCTAAAAAATCATCCATGTCCTTCGTAAATCGATCAGTTAAAAGTTGGAATTCTCTTGATAAAACAATATTAGCAACAAATTCGATTAATACATTTAAGAAACTTTTAAATATTATACCAATGCACCAAATTTAAAAGTTCGGAGGGATTACCATAATTGACATTAATTCATTTATGTAATTTGTTTGACACATTGTTTTTATTTTTTATTTTATTGTTTGTTTTCTTTATTCACTTGCTCTGATCACTACAATTTCGATAGTTACAGAGTAAGTGGTCCCCGCCCTTCTGTGACTTATTTTTCTTGCTGAATAAATTAAAAAAAAAAAAAAAATTAAAAAAAAATTTAGGCCAGAAAATTTCGAAAAATTGGTTTTCTAAACATTTTTGGTCATAGCTTTTTTGAAACACAATGAATTTTTTGAACTTTAGCAAACGAACAGAGGACTCGTTGGGCTAACCGTAAGATACCAATAATGTTTAATTTGGATGCTTCTAGAAAGTTGTGATGCATTAAAGTTGCAAAAAAATTTTATGGTCGTGTGAACTTCAATAGAGCCAACAAATTATTAGTAACTCATTTTCAAAATAAAGTTTATATTGTAATGCGTAATAACCAACCGGGGAGGTCCATGCTGTGCTTGACTTGGTCGTCCGAAACCAGCGAAATGCGTCTTACAAGCACATTTTTGGGGTTGTCGGGCTCCACCAACACCGGGCCTGAAGCATTCTCGCCCAGAAGTTGCTCTTTGTATCTTAAATCTCGAAGATTTAGTGAGGCATTTTAATTGTTTTTTCTATGTTCCGACTTTTTCAGGCTTTCGTCTTTATGGTCAGCTTCGATGATTTCCTTCACCGATTTTTGGGCAGGAGGCGAGTAAAAGGTTTCCTCACTGGCAAATTCGCTGGCATTAATCACATCGTCGGAGCCACTCGATGATTCTTTTTCATTAGTCATTTACCTAAAGACTGCCCGGTAATCTGCCGATAATAGATCCCATTTAAAAAAATATATTCAAATCCATTGATTCATCCCCCTTCTTCAATTTGGGAGTGTTCTGCCGGCGGGCTACGGCCCGGACTGAGCAAGAGGGGATTCTGGGACCGGCACAATTCATATTTTGATTAAAACAGTAAAAAGTCAATTCCATAACATTGCAACATTAAAAATATGTGATTTTATGTAGATTCAAAACGGGGTTCGAAAATTGCTAAAATAAATGACAAATTCGTGTTCAACGACCCCGAAATCCCTAGTAACATCCTTTCAGTGATTTAAAAGTTACAAGTAATTAAATTCGATTACATTTCATGACCATTAATTAGAAGAGAATAAAAAATCAAGAATGTTGTTATTGCGAGTCTCTTGCGAGTCTCATTGTTAAAACAGCGAACACATAAGAAAAAGGAGAAATGGGGAGAATAAAAAATAATAAAAATGAAGTGAATAAAGTAAATTCAACACCTCCAAAATTATTAAAAAAAAAAAAAATAATAATTCAAACTAGAGAAAATAATTCTTGAAGTTTGGACAGTACCCATTTCATATTTAAAAATCCGTCAAGAAATTTAAATTTTCAATTCAAAAATTAAAAATTTCAAACATCTTGGTTTTTTTAAAGGACGAAAGGCCTATACATCTGATTTTTAAATGCTTCATGTTAACTCTCGGAATTCGAAAGCATTTAATGCCGAATTATACTTATTTCCATGTCGATTAATTTAATTGTTTGCCATTTGAGATGGGCTCTTTGTCCCTCCCCGCTTCGTTTGGTCATGGAAAATGAGATGGCAGCGGCTTCATCCTCAGCAGCAAATGCCACCAACACTAATGATCAGCTGAAAAGCAATGAAACAAAAGGAAACGAAAGCCAAACAAAGAGAAATGTGATGGCACCGTTGACACTGACCGGCGGCACTCCGAGCGGTGACGGCGGAAAATGCGCGTGCATTTCGCGACTGTTGCAGCAAATTTGTGCATTGATGAAACATCGACCGAATGCATTGGGTGCCGTTTTAAATGCCATTTCCATTTGATTGTTTTTGTCTTTTACAGATGATGATTTGCCCTCCGTTAGTGTCGTCGGTTCGTTTGAGCAGCGTTGGTCCACGCTGTTCCGCGAGTTCGTTCTCGACCCGGCCAATTGTTCATGGGAAAAGTGTGTGGCGCACAGCGACGACATGCTTTGGTATGTGCCGATTGTGCGAATGGCCAACGGCGGTGCTTGTGCCGTCGGCTCGGAGGTGGGCAAAAGAAAGTTTTTATCGACTTTTTTTCGTTTTTTCTTGCTGAATAAATCGAGAATGAGCCTTTGTTTAAATAATTCACGTTTAACTTAACTGAAAAAAAAACAGTTAATTGTCTTCCTGTAATGAACTTAAAGTAAATTTTTGGGGTTTGGGAGAAGGAGTGTTCGGTGATACCAATAGGCAGGCTGGGGAAAATTTTGGGAATTTTTGGGATCATATGCATTGAGTTATGAAAAAGACTCTTCCACGTACTTACTTGTTGAGTATCTTCGATCCATTTCATTGTCAGATCAGTCATTTGCAAGTGTTCCGTCGACAGAGCAAAAACAAACCGATGCCCGGAGACCAAAATGTGAATTGGCAGGAGACCGTTTGTCTGAATTTGATCCTTCAGCAGGTGCTTCTTCCCCAAAATCCGTAATTTTCAATTTTTACATTTATTTAGTTGGATTATTTTGTCACTGTTGCGGTGTGTACAAAAAATTCGCCGACAAATTTGCAAATCCATCGCAAAACTTGTCAAGTTTGTCGCAACTTTGCACATAAATCGTTTCTCTTTTCAAATGCTCCCATTTTCAGAGGGTTTACCCTTCGCCGAGTCGTCGTCGAATGGACGCAAAAGGCGAATGTGAGGAGGTCACTTACCCGAAGATTTTTTTCCCCATCGACAGTTTTGACGAGGTATTTTGCCTAATAGGAAAGTCCAGGCAAACACCCACAAAATAAAAAATGGGAGAAAATTGGCGGGTTTTTAAAAAATGCTTTTTCTGCATTTTTTGACAATATAGTCAACCTACAAATTCGACTGATGGCATGTGATTTTTTAAATTATCCCAATTTTTCTTATTTTTTTCGTTTCGGGGCACATGCCCCCTGGCTAATGAGATTTTTTTGGAGTGTGACCAACAATCGCCTTTTCAAGGTATTCACCGACATGGTCGTGTCCGAGGGCGAATGCGTCTGCGTTGAGCTGGTCGTCCGGGACCGTTACCGAAACGCAGAGGCCGTCATTTTCCTTGGCTCCATTCGTTTCGATGTGCTCAAAAAGCTCTATGATTCGCGGGTATTTTTTCTTATTTGTTAGTTTAATTTTTTCAATTTTTTTTACAGCAAACTTCCTCTTCCGGCGCTTGGAATTGGGCCCAACGCTTTATCGGTTCGTCAATGACACCGAAACGGCTTGAATTTGTGAAAATGCGCGGCCCTCGCGGGAGAGGGTTCGCCGAAATGGCGGTCACTCGGGTGGCCAACTGCGGATTTGAGACTCCGATGAGCGAAAACGGATTAGAAATGAATGTCGGCGGTCGTTTTGACGTAGGCTTTTTCAAATTATGCTTACAACCGAAACAAATATTACTCAATTCACTCATTTTTATTTGCAAAATACAATTCGTACTAAGTCGGTCCGTACTGTTAGACAATTCACACATGAACAGTACGAGTCGGGGCAGTTCGTTTCGTCCTTTGCCCTTTCATTTCTGTTCCCCTTCCCTTCAGTTCAATCTCTCCCGTCGCGTGTCTGATGTTGGCGCCGCTTCGTTCGGCGGTGGGCGTCTCTTCTCGCGTTTGCTTAACGGTGGGGCGCGGCACTCGCGCGGTGCGGCAACGCCCGGCGGACCGCCGCCGTCGGTGACACCGACGGCATTTTATGGCGGCCAACGGACGGCGACGCGATGGTTCAGCGGAGAATCAACGGACGGAAGCGAAACGGCGGAGGGGGCGAGCGCAACGGGTGGGAAAATCGGAAGAAAAGCAAAGAAACGGGCGAACTTTCCACTCAATTCTTTGCTAAAATGTCTTCCATTTTTAAATTTTTGGTATTTTCGATAATATATTTCGTGTTCTTTTTGTTAGATGTCCATAATTTGGCCGGGGGGCTTCGTACGCCCGGCAATTGGTCGATGCGCGGCATTGGCAAGGCTTTGCAACTTTTGCGTGACCGAAGAGAGGACGGAGCCGAGGAAGAGGGCGGCGAGCAACTGAATGCACTGCTCACTTACATTACTTTGCCGTGGACCTCCATTTTGGAAGGTGCGTTTCTGGGGGGGGGGGGGGGGTGCGCATTGCATTTCGTCGCCGTTCCTCGACTCGGAGCCTTCCCCCCCCCCGTCATTTCCTCTGCAATTTTTTCAAATAATTTTACACTAATTTTTCATATGTTTGAAAAAACTGGGGATGTTTGTTAATCCATTTTTCTTCAGATCTTCTCGCCCCAAACTCGCGAAAACCGATTCTGACCTTTGAGTTGCAATTGATCCAAAATCGCTGATCGTTCGGAAGAGAAAAGCGAAGCAATAAATTTATTATCAAAAATCATTTTTCTGATTTTCTCTTTTCAAACTGTGAATTAATACGACGGTGTAACTGGTTCTTTCTTTCTTTTTCTATTTTTTGTTGTTTTTTTTCATTCCTTTGCCATTTCCGAATGAATTGCCCTTTTCTTCTGCCATTTTCTTCTGTTCCCTCTTTTTGCCCATTCTCATAGTTTAACTCAGTCAAATGATTTCATTTTTCTTTTCTTTTGTTCTCGCCTAGTCATTTCATCACAGAAATATTATTTTTGTTATTTTTTGTTTCTCAATTAGATAATCATTCAAATAAAATTTTATTAGTGACTCTTATTTGGTTTAGTAATAAATTCTCTCAATATTTATTAATTCTTTTCAAAAATTGTTTTTTTCTATTATTTGTCAATTTTCCTTTTGGCCATGGCTTCGGCTTCCACCGAATTGCTACCCTTTTTCACACACAATGACCTGTACCTTCGTCCCGTTTACAAAGTGATGATCGAAGTGGCACT